>CM055116.1:11669796-12389526 GCA_029206835.1 Rana muscosa
ATTTTTTTGAATAGCATTTTCTGCAGTTCTGTAGCTGTGCGATTCAGCGGTTACGTACTGTGGGTGTGTTCTGCTCTTCCAAAAAACGCCGTTTAGTGGCACCAAAAAAAGTTTGCAGTGTGTTATACATATTTTGAGGTGTTTGAAATAAACAATTTCTATATAGTTTTCTCCTACGTTGCTATACTAAAAAAAAAACATTTTTTTTGAACAGCATTTTCTGCAGTTCTGTAGCTGTGCGATTCAGCGGTTACTTACTGTGGGTGTGTTCTGCTCTTCCAAAAAACACCGTTTAGTGGCACCAAAAAAAGGTTGCAGTGTGTTATACATATTTTGAGGTGTTTGAAATAAACAATTTCTATATAGTTTTCTCCTACGTTGCTATACTAAAAAAACAACAATTTTTTTTAATAGCATTTTCTGCAGTTCTGTAGCTGTGCGAGTCAGCGGTTACGTACTGTGGGTGTGTTCTGCTCTTCCAAAAAACGCTGTTTAGTGGCACCAAAAAAAGGTTGCAGTGTGTTATACATATTTTGAGGTGTGTGAAATAAACAATTTCTATATAGTTTTCTCCTACTGTGCTATACTAAAAAAACAACATTTTTTTTGAATAGCATTTTCTGCAGTTCTGTAGCTGTGCGAGTCAGCGGTTACGTACTGTGGGTGTGTTCTGCTCTTCCAAAAAATGCCGTTTAGTGGCACCAAAAAAAGGTTGCAGTGTGTTATACATATTTTGAGGTGTGTGAAATAAACAATTTCTATATAGTTTTCTCCTACTGTGCTATACTAAAAAAACAACATTTTTTTTTAATAGCATTTTCTGCAGTTCTGTAGCTGTGCGATTCAGCGGTTACGTACTGTGGGTGTGTTCTGCGCTTCCAAAAACACCCATTTAGGGCAAGATCCTAAATTTTGAAAATATGAGGAGAAGGTCAAAGGGACGTGGTGGCCCCGGTCGTGGTGCTGCTGGTGGAGCTCCTGTTGCAGGGAGAGGACGTGGTGGATCTGTGCCAGATACACGCACAAGTGAAGCACCTTCCTCAGGTGCGAGTAGGCGACCGAGCCTGCGGCGGTATTTTGTCACGCCTAATGAGGCTGTACGAATGTTTAGGCCAGGACAAGTACAGGCGATAGTAGATTGGGTTGCTGACAGTGCCTCGGGTTCCTTCACATTGTCTCCCACCCACTCTTCTGATGAAAGAACAGAGTTGGCACCTGAAACCCATGTCCATCAGTCTTTCACCTCACTCCCTTGCAAATCAGCCAAGCAGTCTGAGCCCCAAATCATGCAGCAGTCTCTTCTGCTTTTCGATGACTCTGTTAGCAGGGTTTCCCAGGGCCATCCACCTAGCCCTGCCCCAGAAGTGGAAGAGATTGAGTGCACTGATGCCCAACCACTTATGTTTCATGATGAGTACATGGGAGGACCATCGCAGTACGTCTCGGATGATGACGAAACACAGGTGCCAACTGCTGCTGCTTTCGCAATTGTGCAGACAGACAAGGAGGGCAGGGGTGAAGACTGGGTGGAAGATGATGTGGAGGACGATGAGGTCCTCGACCCCACAAGGAATCAACGTTATGCAGGTGACCAGTGTAGTTTGGAGGAAGAGGCGGTGGTCACGCAGAGCCACCAGCACAGCAGAAGAGGGAGCAGGGTGCAAAAGCGGAGCGTCTGTCAGCTAGACAGTATGTCTGCTACTGCCCAATGCAGCAAGGGACCGAGCACACAAAAGCCGGGTCCAAGGAGTTCCCCAGTGTGGCAGTTCTTCACACAATGTGCTGTTGACAAGACACGAGTGGTTTAAAAGCTGTGAAATCAGAGCCTGAAGCGAGGCATAAACGTTCTCAACCTGAGCACAACCTGCATGACCAGGCATCTAAGTGCAAAGCACGAGCTGCAGTGGAGTAGACACCTCAAAAACCAAGAAAGGTCTCTGGCTCCTCCTGCTTCCTCTTCTGCAGCAGTCTCGGCCTCTTCATCCACCTCTGTAGTGACAGTGGCACCTGCCACCCCGCAAACAGAGGATCTGCCAGCAACACTACCACCTGGGTCACCAACCATCTCCACAATGTCCCATGGAAGCGTTCAGCTCTCTATCTCCCAAACATTGGAGCGGAAGAGGAAGTACCCCCCTAGCCACCCGCGATCCCTGGCCCTGAATGCCAGCATTTCAAAACTCCTGGCCTTTGAAATGCTGTCATTCCGTCTGGTGGAGACGCAGAGTTTTAAAAGCCTGATGGCATTGGCTGTCCCACAGTACGTCGTGCCCAGCCGCCACTATTTTTCCAGGCGAGCCATCCCTTCCCTGCACAACCAAGTGGGGGAAAAAATCAGGTGTGCACTGCGCAACGTCATCTGTGGCAAGGTCCACCTAACTACGGATGCGTGGACCAGTAAGCACGGTCAGGGACGTTATATCTCCCTAACAGCACACTGGGTAAATGCAGTGGCGGCTGGGCCTGAGGCAGATAGCAGTTTGGCGCATGTCCTTCCACCACCGAGGATTGCAGGGCGCTTCAGTTTGCCTCCTGTTGCTAACTCCTCCTACTCCGCTTCCTCATCCTCTACCGCCTCCTCATCTGGTCAGCGTAACACCTTCACCACCAACTTCAGCACAGCCAGGGGTAAACGACAGCAGGCAGTTTTAAAACTTTCCTGTTTGGGGGAAAAACCCCACACCGCGCAGGAGTTGTGGAGGGACATGGAACAACAGACCAATGAGTGGTTGCTGTCAGTGAGCCTCAAGCCCGGCCTGGTGGTGTGCGATAATGGGCGAAATCTCGTAGCAGCTCTGGGCCTAGCCGGTTTGACGCACATCCCTTGCCTGGCGCATGTGCTGAACTTGGTGGTCCAGAGGTTCCTTAAAAATTACCCCAATATGCCAGAGCTGCTGCAGAAAGTGCGGGCTGTGTGTGCGCACTTTCGGCGATCTCACCCTGCTGCTGCTCGCCTGTCAGCGCTGCAGCGTAACTTTGGCCTTCCCGCTCACCGCCTCATATGTGACGTGCCCACAAGGTGGAACTCCACCTTGCACATGCTGGCCAGACTGTGCGAGCAGCAGCAGGCGATAGTGGAGTTTCAGCTGCAGCAATCACGCGTGAGTCGCTCTGCGGAACAGCACCACTTCACCACCAATAACTGGGCCTCCATGCGAGACCTGTGTGCCTTGTTGCGCTGTTTCGAGTACTCCACCAACATGTCCAGTGCCAATGACGCCGTTCTTAGCGTTACTATCCCAGTTCTATGCCTCCTTGAAAAAACGCGTCGGGCGATGATGGAAGAGGATGTGGCACAGGAGGAGGAGGAGGAGGAATCGGGATCATTTCAAAGGCTTTCAGGGCAGTCTTTCACAAGTGGCTACGAGGGTGGGTTCCTGCACCAACAAACGCCAGGTACACAATTGTCCGGCAGAAAGGGAACAGTTCTGGAGGATGACGAGGTAGAGGAGGAGATGGAGGAGGAGGAGGAGGAGGAGGAGGCATTTTCACAGCAGGGAGGCACCCAGACCAGCTCGTGGCCATCACTGGTGCGTGGCTGGGGGCATACAGAGGACACAGACGATACACCTCCCACAGAGGACAGCTTTTCTTTGCCTCTGGGCAGCCTGGCACACATGAGCGATTACATGCTGCAGTGTTTCCGCAATGACCGCCGAGTTGCCCACATTTTAACTGGTGCTGATTACTGGGTGGCCACCCTGTTGGATCCCCATTACAAGGACAACGTACCGTCCTTAATTCCCTCACTGGAGCGGGATCGTAAGATGCGCGAGTACAAGCGCACGCTGGTAGACGCGCTGCTGGTGGCATTCCCACCTGACAGCGGGCGTACGGTGGAAGCACAAGGCGAAGGCAGAGGAGGAGGAAGAGGTCGCCAACGCAGCCGGGGCACCGGCAGCACCTCAGAAGGCATGGTTAGCATGGCTGAAATGTGGAAAAGCTTTGTCAGCACGCCACAACAACCAGCACCACCAGCTGAGATGGAACGTCTTAGCAGGAGGCAGCATTTGACCAACATGATTGAGCAGTATGTGTCCACAGGCCTACACGTACTGGATGACGGGTCTGTCCCCTTTAACTTCTGGGTCTCCAAATTGGGCACATGGCCTGAGCTTGCCCTTTATGCCTTGGAGGTGCTGGCCTGCCCTGCAGCCAGTGTATTATCTGAACGTGTATTTAGCACGGCAGGGGGCGTTATCACAGACAAGCGCAGCCGCCTGTCCAGAGCCAATGTGGACAAGCTCACGTTCATTAAAATGAACCAGGCATGGATCCCACAGGACTTGTCCGTACCTTGTGCAGAATAGACATGTATACCGGTGTTGTGACAAAAACTGTCCGCCCATCGGATTGTGTCCAGCCCATACTGCGAAGGCGCAGCTCTTGCGCAGTACAGAGGACAAGGAGATTCACAAAATCTCCGAAGATGAATGGCGCCTGCGCTGTGAGTGCAGGTTCAAGCCCCACCATCCAAGTGGACATACTGTAGCACATAATAACAGGGCCCCTCACGGGCTTGGTTCGATCGCCATGCTTCGGGCATGGCCTCACTTGGCTCGTCTTGAACCACGGATGGTGTGGCCTTCACCTGAACTCACCACGCAGGCGCCGTTCGTCTTGGGAGATTTTCGAAATCCCCTTGTCCTACATACTGAGCAAGCGCAGTACAGGGTGGACACTATTTGACGGGGAACAGAATTCGACACATCACCGGCATTATACAGCCATTGTTGTATTTTTGAATCAGTGTTGGCTACCTCGTCCTCCTCCACCGCCGCTTCCACCTACACAGCCACATCCACCGCCACTTCAACCTCCTACTCCATATGGACCTCGTCCTCCTAGGTCAAGATTATTATTTTTTATTTTTATTTTTTTTATGTTATTTTAAGTTATTTCCCTATCCACATTTGGTTGCAGAGCACTTGCCATGCTCTTAACAACATTTTGCAGCCATTTGCAGCCCTCTAGCCCTTTCCATTACCTTTTTAGAGCCTTTTTAGTCCTTAGAAGTCCGGGTCCCCATTGACTTCAATGAGGTTCGGGTTCGGGTCCGGGCTAACGTTCGGTCCCGAACCCGAACTTTTTTCTGAAGTTCGGCTGAACCCGTCGAACCCGAACATCCAGGTGTCCACTCAACTCTACTTTTAACTAGTACTGATACACCTCCGCTTGTTATTTTTAGTCAGGTGTGTCTCCTGAAGACAGATCAGTCCCACCTCATACATTTCTAACATATCAAATACTGTTGCTCTCTTTGCAGGGGTAACCAACCCACGGATGTTCCAGGACCCAATTTTCATTACTCTAGACTGCATATAGAGATCATAACATTTCTAAAGGTGCAAAACAAATACATCAGAGTCTTTCCCACATAGATCATATTAATATATATTATTTAAATCTAGATCTATATGTATGTTTGTGTATGTGTGTATGTGTGTATATATATATATATATATATAAAATCTATATGTGTGATCAAAGAATAAATATATATACATAAAACACAAAAATAAATATATATATATACACATACATACACACACACATATATATATATATATATATATATATATATATATATATATATATATCCGTATATATATATATATATATATATATATATATATATATATATATATATGTATATATAACTAAATTCTTTGATCTAACACACATTATATATTAATATATAAATATGTATATTGTATATACAATCTTGCATAGTATTGTAATAGATATATATATATATATATATTGTGGGGGGGTTAGCTCGGCAGCGGGTGTGTGTGATCCCCTGGATGGGCTCCCCACACAAAAACAGGCCCAGCAGACGGAGGTTGTGGTTTTCAAGATCAAAAAGGTGCGGTTTATTTCTCTATTTACAGTGACAAAAAACACAGCAAAGCAAAAAGAAACATAAACAAAATAAACCCTGGTCAGCTTGACCTCTGACTAAACATGCAGGTTTCCTAACTAACAACTGGGATCAGCCTGGTGCTGTCCTAGTCCCTAAGTCCCTGGTTTAGTAAATGTCCAAACAAATAGCCACACAGGCTTTGTCTCACCGCACAGGGGTTCACTCTCCCTAGACAGTCCACACAGGTCTGGGTCCAGGCATGAGCAAACACCTAATGAATCTGGGAGTTTTTATAGAGGCCTTAAACGAGCTGACAAGCTTCAGCTGGTCTCATCAACTCCCTGCCTGCACGACGCCCAGCCCTCTCCCTAGAGGTATGAATCATCCATGAGCCCACTAGCCTCAGCTGGGCTTCATCAACTCTCTCCCTAGTTGTATAAGTCGGCATAAAGCCTGAATCTGGGAGAAATATACCTACCCCCCTGGATGCAACCAGGTGACTTTACCTTCCTGCTGTCACATACCCCCCCTCTTGTTTTAACCTTGGGGTTGGAACACCAGCAATCAGGCATTCATGTACTCGAGACAAAGCATCCACATTCCCCATTTGAACGCCAGGGCGATGCTTTACTGTGAAGTTGAATTCCTGTAGGGCCAGGAACCACCTATTCACTCTTCTATTTGTCTCCTTGTTTTGAGCCATCCACTTTAACGGAGCGTGATCCGTAACCATGTCAAAATGCCTACCTAGCAGATAGTACCGAAGGGAATCTAGAGCCCACTTCACCGCTAAACACTCCTTTTCAACCGTGGCGTAATTTACCTCATGGGACTTCAATTTCCTGCTGAGGTAAATGACTGGGTGCTCTTCCCCGTTCCAGACCTGGGACAATACTGCTCCTAACCCCACATCTGACGCATCACTTTGTACGACAAAGTCTTTAGAGAAGTCGGGTGAGTACAACACTGGCTGGCTACATAAGGCTTGTTTCAAGAATTGGAATGCTGCCTCAGCCTCGGGGGTCCATTTAATCATGACCGACCCTTTCCCTTTCGTCAGGTTGGTTAGGGGCACAGCCTTAGAAGCAAAGTGGGGAATGAAGCGCCGATAATACCCCGCTATTCCCAGAAAGGCTCGTACCTGCTTCTTGCTGTTGGGACGTGGCCAACTCTGGATGGCCTCGACTTTGTTGAGTTGGGGTTTTATTACTCCCCTCCCAATGGTGTACCCAAGATATTTGGCCTCCTCCTGCCCAATGGTACACTTCTTGGGGTTAGCCGTAAACCCCGCTTCCCGGATAGAGTCTAGGACTGCTTGCACTTTTGGCAGATGTGAGGCCCAATCTGTGCTATGGACAATTACGTCATCCAGGTAAGCCGCAGCATACTTCCGATGGGGCCTCAGTATCTGGTCCATTTTCCGCTGGAATGTGGCAGGCGCATTCTGTAACCCGAACGGCATTCTCTTATATTGGAACGCCCCGTCTGGGGTTACAAATGCGGTTTTCTCTTTGGCCGACTTGGCCAGGGGAATTTGCCAATACCCTTTTGTGAGGTCAAGAGTCGTCATGTATCGGGCTGTTCCCAGCCGGTCGATCAACTCATCTATACGTGGCATGGGGTAGGTGTCAAATTTTGTAACTTTGTTCAACTGACGAAAATCGTTACAAAATCACCAGCTCCCATCCGGTTTAGGCACCAGCACAATGGGACTAGACCAATCACTTTGGGACTCCTCTATCACCCCTAAGTTCAGCATTTTCTGTACTTCCTCCCGTATTGCCTCCCGTCGGGCCTCTGGGATCCGATAGGGTTTTAACTTCACCCTTTCACCGGGCGGGGTAATAATATCATGCTCTACCCCAGATGTTTGTCCCGGCAGCTCAGAGAACACCTCCTTGTTGTGAAGCACAAACTCCTTAACCTCCTGTTGTTGGGGTTGTGACAAGGTGGCTGCTATTCCAACCTCCGGAATCACGCAACCAGTTTGAGCTGGTGACCAAGTTTCTGCGACTAGGGACTCTCTATCCCTCCAGGCTTTCAACAGATTAACGTGATAGATCTGTTCGGGCTTTCGCCTTCCTGGTTGTCTGACCTTGTAATTCACTTCGCTCACTTTTTCCATTATCTCGTAGGGGCCTTGCCATTTGGCAAGGAATTTACTTTCAACCGTAGGGACAAGTACCAATATCCTATCCCCCGGGGAAAAGGTACGGGTCTTGGCTCCACGGTTGTACACTCTCTGCTGTGCCAACTGCGCTTGGGCCAAATGTTCCTTCACGATGGGCATTACCTGTGCAATTCGATCTTGCATCAGGGCGACATGCTCAATCACACTCCTGTGGGGAGAACTCTCACTTTCCCAAGTTTCCTTGGCAATATCCAACAGCCCTCTTGGGTGTCTCCCATACAGTAACTCAAAGGGGGAGAATCCCGTAGAGGATTGGGGCACCTCCCTAATAGCAAACATCAAATAAGGAAGTAGACAGTCCCAATCCTTTCCATCTCTAGCCACCACTTTCTTCAACATTTGTTTTAGGGTTTTGTTGAATCTTTCAACCAGCCCATCGGTTTGGGGGTGATACACAGATGTACGCAATTGCGTCACTTTGAACAATTTACACAGCTCTTTCATAACCCGGGACATAAAGGGTGTACCTTGGTCCGTAAGCAGTTCTTTACAAATACCCACCCGGCTAAAAACAAGAGATAGCTCTTTGGCTATGGTTTTGGCCGAGGTATTTCTGAGAGGGATCGCTTCTGGATAACGGGTGGCATAGTCCATTATAACCAATATGTACTGGTGCCCCCTAGCGGACTTGATTATAGGACCTACCAAATCCATTGCGATTCTCTCAAACGGGACCTCAATGATGGGTAGAGGGACCAGCGGGCTACGGAAATGTGGCATCGGGGCCGACCTCTGACACACAGGGCAGGAGGAACAATAATTTTCTATGTCCTTCATCACCCCAGGCCAATAGAATCTCTGTAATACCCTCTCTCGGGTTTTCTCTGTCCCCAGATGACCTCCAAGAATGTGCCCATGGGCCAACTCCAACACCAACTTCCTGTAAGGTTTGGGCACCACAAGCTGCTCAACGGTTTCTTCTGCCCTTTTTGCCACCCGATACAGTAGGTCCTTCTCTACGCTGAAGTATGGGTAAGTGCAGGTATTATCTGGGTTCACTAACTCGCCATCTATTTCCACTACGTTTTCCCGTGCCTTTATTAGGGCGGGGTCTTTTAACTGTTCTGTGGCAAAATTTTCCCTGTGAACCTCAAGATCAGAAAACTCCACAGACGGTAGGTTTTCGTCTGAGGAGGTGGGCTCCTCTCCAGTTTCTTGAGTCTCCCCTGCCAATACTGACAAGGGAAATTCTGGAGAGTCCTCACCACTCTCAGAGGAGTTCTGGCTATCACATTCCTGGTACATAGGGGCACCAGTGGGGGGCTCAGGATCATCCCACAGTTCCCAGAACTTCGGAAAATCCCTTCCCACAATGGCATCATGCGGTAATTGAGATACTAACCCCACTGGATGAGAGAGGGTACCTTTGGGGGTCTCGAAACACACTGTAGTCACTGGATACTCTCGGGTGTCCCCATGCACACAAATAACAGCTACCTTGCTATTCCCAGAGACCTCTGTTTTAACTAATTCAGCCTTTATCAGGGTCACAAGGCTACCTGAATCCAGCAATACCACAACATTTCTACCATTAATACACATTTTGCATAAATGTTTCTCAGTTCCCTGAATGGCAGTGCATGCGACTGTCGCACACAGCGACTGACGTCGGTCCGTCAGAAAGTCACATTGCATGGGTTCCTCCACAACCGGGCAATTTGCTGCAATATGTCCCGCTTGCCGGCAGCGGTAGCAAACAATCCTTTTGGCTGCCTCTTGAGCCCCTGACTTCCCAGGCTGTTCTCGCCAAACTTTGGGTAGAGCTCCCACCCTCTCACTCTCTCCACCCTCACCCCTTGGAATCCTCTTATCCGCCCCTGGGGATGGTCTGGTCTTAGGGTGGAAAGTCCGAGAGTCTCTGGAAGAGGCCGTCAGGTTCTCTGTAGCCAAGTATTTCTCTACACGATCCACAAGACCACCGGCCGTCTCTGGGTCTCCATGGCTTACCCACTTTTGGATGGCAGTAGTAAGAGCTCTCAAAAACCGATCCATTACAACACGTTCCACAATCTCTGGTGCGGACAAAGTCTCTGGCTGTAGCCACTTCCTGCTCAGGTGAATGAGATCATACATTTGAGACCTGGGGGGTTTTCCAAGCTGGAAAGTCCAGTTATGCACACGCTGAGCCCGGACAGCCAGGGTGACACCCAGCCTTGCCAATATTTCAGCTTTTAGCATCACATAGTCTTTTGCTTGGTCAGGCTCTAGGTCATAGTAAGCCTTCTGCGATTCACCAGTTAACAGAGGAGCCACCAGTCCAGCCCACTGCTCCTCAGGCCACCTTTCTCTTTCAGCAGTTCTTTCAAATGTGGTCAAAAATACCTCTGGATCATCCTCTCCAGTCATTTTTGTCAATAAACGACTCACCCCAAAGGACGCGGTATTAGTGGGACGGCTTTCCTCACTGGTCTGCGGACGTTGCTGCATTACTGCTTCCATTTGTTGTAGTCTCTGCTCTTGCTTCTGTAACAGGTCTATGAAGCGGGCCTCAGATTGCTGCTGGGCTGCAAGGCTCTGTTGATGAGCTTGCTGCTGGGCTGCGAAGCTCTGTTGTTGAGCTGCAAGGCTCTTTTGCAAACCTGCATTTGTCTGCTGTTGATTGGCATTTGCTAGAGCCAGCTGCTTTCAGTATCTCCTCCATGCTGGCTTAAAAAAAAACTGCCACTGGTTCTCCACCAACTGTGGGGGGGTTAGCTCGGCAGCGGGTGTGTGTGATCCCCTGGATGGGCTCCCCACACAAAAACAGGCCCAGCAGACGGAGGTTGTGGTTTTCAAGATCAAAAAGGTGCGGTTTATTTCTCTATTTACAGTGACAAAAAACACAGCAAAGCAAAAAGAAACATAAACAAAATAAACCCTGGTCAGCTTGACCTCTGACTAAACATGCAGGTTTCCTAACTAACAACTGGGATCAGCCTGGTGCTGTCCTAGTCCCTAAGTCCCTGGTTTAGTAAATGTCCAAACAAATAGCCACACAGGCTTTGTCTCACCGCACAGGGGTTCACTCTCCCTAGACAGTCCACACAGGTCTGGGTCCAGGCATGAGCAAACACCTAATGAATCTGGGAGTTTTTATAGAGGCGTTAAACGAGCTGACAAGCTTCAGCTGGTCTCATCAACTCCCTGCCTGCACGACGCCCAGCCCTCTCCCTAGAGGTATGAATCATCCATGAGCCCACTAGCCTCAGCTGGGCTTCATCAACTCTCTCCCTAGTTGTATAAGTCGGCATAAAGCCTGAATCTGGGAGAAATATACCTACCCCCCTGGATGCAACCAGGTGACTTTACCTTCCTGCTGTCACAATATATATATATATATATATATATATATATATAAATATGATCTATAAAATAAATTTAATAATTTTTGTTCAATTAAAATTTATAAAAAGTATAACATAATCTACATAAATTCCAAGTAATGAAAGATATAGTGTTTATTAAATTAGATAACATATGTACAATTGTGATTATTTTATATTAATTGTAATTATTACAAATGCAACACAAAACAATAATATTTTTTTGTATTTCACATATTTCATTATATATATATGAATGTCTAACAATAATTCAAAAATGTTATGAATAATTACATCAAATTTTATTCTTTTTAAAAAAAATAAACAACAGACAAAATAAACACTACATAAAATATTTATATAGTTTTATTTTATTTTATTAATTGTAGACAACTGATGAATCAAAAATGAATCTAGAGACACCAGAGGATACTCCATCAACAACCATGAAATCTGCATCTGAAAGAGTCATTTTAATAGAATAATAGAAGAATTTTTTACTCATACAAAATTTAAATGATAATCTAAATGTTTATTTTATATTCTAATATTTTTTTATTACATGCAATATTGAAATGCATATGATGTTAATTATAATGATTACCCTTTGAATTTTTTTTTAAACATATTAGAATCTAAATCTATGACAGTCGTGTATCTTATGTTCACTATGGCTCATTTCTTCTTCTTCTTCTTCTTTTTTTTTAATCACTGTAACATTCAAATTTAATCAGGATTAAAATCTGAACAACAAAAAAAAATTATAAGCATGATTGCAATTAATTAAAATAAAATTATCATATAATTGTACACTTATGTGAGTTTTTAAAAATTATTGATAATCTTAATTACTTTAACATAATACTTCACTTACTTCTGTTCTTAAAAATAAATAATTTGATAAATTTTTTTGTTTTAAATATAAATTAATAAGATTGTTAATAATTTTTTTGTTTTTATATTGCAGAGGACAGATCTTTTAACCACTTGTCCACCGCCCACTGTCAATTGACGGCGGGCGGAGGATACTCTCGTTCTGGGAGGACGTCATATGACGTCCTCCCTTTAAAACGAGCTAGAAGGCGCGCGCTCGCCGCCAGCGGCGTGCACGCGGGCCTGCCGCGTTCACAAGGCCCCGGTGCGCATGCCCGGCGGCCGCGATTGCCGCCGGGCACCCGCGATTGCCTGGGAAATGAGCAGGAAAGTGGGTCTCTGTGTGTAAACACAGAGATCCACGTCCTGTGAGGGAGAGGAGGCTGATGGTGTGTCCCTTTTAATAGGGACAACCATCAGTCACCTCCCCCAGTCAGTCCCCTCCCCCCACAGTAAGAACACATTGAGGGAACATATTTAACCCCTTCCCGCCCCCTAGTGGTTAACCCCTTCCCTGCCAATCACATTTATACAGTAATCAATGCATTTTTATAGCAGGGATCGCTGTATAAACGTGAATGGTCCCAAAAATGTGTCAAAAGTGTCCGATGTGTCCGCCGCAATATCGCAGTCACAATAAAAAATTGCAGATCGCCGCCATTACTAATAAAAAAAAAAAAAAAATTAAAATGCTATAAATCTATCCCCTATTTTGTACACGCATTTACCAAAAATATGTAGAAGAATACGTATCGGCCTAAACTGAGGAAAATTTTATTTAAAAAAAAAAATGGGTATTTATTATAGCAAAAAGTAAAAAATAGTGTTTTTTTTCCAAACTGGACGCTCTTCTTTTGTTTATAGCGCAAAAAATAAAAACCGCAGAGGTGATCAAATACTACCAAAAGAAAGCTCTATTTGTGGGAAAAAAAGGACACAAATTTTGTTTGGGAGCCACGTCGCACGACTGCGCAATTGTCATTCAAAGTGTGACAGCGCTGAAAGCTGAAAAATGGCTTGGGCAGGAAGGGGGTTTTCGTGCACAGTAGGGAAGTGGTTAAACAGATTATGGTCTAAATATCCCACAGTAGAGGAGGACCCAAGTTTTCCGTTTAATCCGCCATCTCAACATTCTTTGGTGTCTAATGCGGAAACAGATGAAGAACGTCGTCTTCTAAGAAGAATAGGAAACAAAGACTGGTGTGAATGTGGTAATTGTGTTCCTATGACAACAGGAAGAGAGTCTCTATGTTGCCAAGAAATCCAAAACGTAAAAGAAAACATTGAAGAGGGTTCAGTCTGTATAACAACATCTACAATTTTTAACAATATGGTAGTGGACAGACTGAATACAACAATTGTATTGACCGTACTACATCAATCTACTTGTCATGCACCTAATGCAGATGACAATAGGTATGCATTTCATTGTATTATTTTTTTCACATTACTGTTATGATTAAAGTGTGATTCCACCCGTGTAATATTTTTCTTTAAAAGTGAGCAGCTACTAACAGTGTAGATGCTGACTTTTAATAGGGATGAGCTTCGTGTTTGAGTCGAACATACGTTCGACTCGAACATCGGCTGTTCGATCGTTCGACGAAGATCGAACGATTTGGGCCGTTCGCGCCAAATTCGAGTGACGCGAACGGCCCACAATGCACTACGCCATCGCAGTGTCATCCAGGCGCTGTGATTGGCCAAGCATGCACTGTGACCCCGCATGCTTGGCCAATCACAGCGCCGGCAGCGAGGAGAGCAATGATTGGCCACAGGCAGGATGCCTGTGGCCAATTATTGCTGAGGGTGTTTAGTACACGCCCCACACTATAAAAGGCCGCCAGCACGGCGGCCTAGTGTAGTGTGTTCCGGAGCAGGGATAGAGCAGCATAGGCAGGGACAGTGACTTTTATTTCTTTCTTGCTTAACCTGGATTCCTTTAGTTTAGGGAAAGAGAAGGATAGGTAGGGAGAGTGTCAGTGTGTTTTGTGCTTGTGCTATATTGTGCTTAAAAAAAACATTTTTTCTAGGGACAGAAAACTGTAGGTAGGGAGAGTGTCAGTTTCTTTCACTGTGAAAGTCCTTGTTTCCAGGGACCTGGAAGGACAGTGAGTGAATTCTCCTTGTGCTATATTGTGCTTAAAAAAAACATTTTTTCTAGGGACAGAAAACTGTAGGTAGGGAGAGTGTCAGTTTCTTTCACTGTGCAAGTCCTTGTTTCTAGGGACCTGGAAGGACAGTGAGTGAATTCTCCTTGTGCTAAATTGTGCTTAAAAAAAACATTTTTTCTAGGGACAGAAAACTGTAGGTAGGGAGAGTGTCAGTTTCTTTCACTGTGCAAGTCCTTGTTTCCAGGGACCTGGAAGGACAGTGAGTGAATTCTCCTTGTGCTATATTGTGCTTAAAAAAAACATTTTTTCTAGGGACAGAAAACTGTAGGTAGGGAGAGTGTCAGTTTCTTTCACTGTGCAAGTCCTTGTTTCTAGGGACCTGGAAGGACAGTGAGTGAATTCTCCTTGTGCTAAATTGTGCTTAAAAAAAACATTTTTTCTAGGGACAGAAAACTGTAGGTAGGGAGAGTGTCAGTTTCTTTCACTGTGCAAGTCCTTGTTTCTAGGGACCTGGAAGGACAGTGAGTGAATTCTCCTTGTGCTAAATTGTGCTTAAAAAAAACATTTTTTCTAGGGACAGAAAACTGTAGGTAGGGAGAGTGTCAGTTTCTTTCACTGTGCAAGTCCTTGTTTCTAGGGACCTGGAAGGACAGTGAGTGAATTCTCCTTGTGCTAAATTGTGCTTAAAAAAAACATTTTTTCTAGGGACAGAAAACTGTAGGTAGGGAGAGTGTCAGTTTCTTTCACTGTGCAAGTCCTTGTTTCCAGGGACCTGGAAGGACAGTGAGTGAATTCTCCTTGTGCTATATTGTGCTTAAAAAAAACATTTTTTCTAGGGACAGAAAACTGTAGGTAGGGAGAGTGTCAGTTTCTTTCACTGTGAAAGTCCTTGTTTCCAGGGACCTGGAAGGACAGTGAGTGAATTCTCCTTGTGCTATATTGTGCTTAAAAAAAACATTTTTTCTAGGGACAGAAAACTGTAGGTAGGGAGAGTGTCAGTTTCTTTCACTGTGCAAGTCCTTGTTTCTAGGGACCTGGAAGGACAGTGAGTGAATTCTCCTTGTGCTAAATTGTGCTTAAAAAAAAAAATTTTCTAGGGACAGAAAACTGTAGGTAGGGAGAGTGTCAGTTTCTTTCACTGTGCAAGTCCTTGTTTCCAGGGACCTGGAAGGACAGTGAGTGAATTCTCCTTGTGCTATATTGTGCTTAAAAAAAACATTTTTCTAGGGACAGAAAACTGTAGGTAGGGAGAGTGTCAGTTTCTTTCACTGTGAAAGTCCTTGTTTCCAGGGACCTGGAAGGACAGTGAGTGAATTCTCCTTGTGCTATATTGTGCTTAAAAAAAACATTTTTTCTAGGGACAGAAAACTGTAGGTAGGGAGAGTGTCAGTTTCTTTCACTGTGAAAGTCCTTGTTTCCAGGGACCTGGAAGGACAGTGAGTGAATTCTCCTTGTGCTATATTGTGCTTAAAAAAAACATTTTTTCTAGGGACAGAAAACTGTAGGTAGGGAGAGTGTCAGTTTCTTTCACTGTGCAAGTCCTTGTTTCCAGGGACCTGGAAGGACAGTGAGTGAATTCTCCTTGTGCTATATTGTGCTTAAAAAAAACATTTTTTCTAGGGACAGAAAACTGTAGGTAGGGAGAGTGTCAGTTTCTTTCACTGTGCAAGTCCTTGTTTCTAGGGACCTGGAAGGACAGTGAGTGAATTCTCCTTGTGCTAAATTGTGCTTAAAAAAAACATTTTTTCTAGGGACAGAAAACTGTAGGTAGGGAGAGTGTCAGTTTCTTTCACTGTGCAAGTCCTTGTTTCCAGGGACCTGGAAGGACAGTGAGTGAATTCTCCTTGTGCTATATTGTGCTTAAAAAAAAACATTTTTCTAGGGACAGAAAACTGTAGGTAGGGAGAGTGTCAGTTTCTTTCACTGTGAAAGTCCTTGTTTCCAGGGACCTGGAAGGACAGTGAGTGAATTCTCCTTGTGCTATATTGTGCTTAAAAAAAACATTTTTTCTAGGGACAGAAAACTGTAGGTAGGGAGAGTGTCAGTTTCTTTCACTGTGAAAGTCCTTGTTTCCAGGGACCTGGAAGGACAGTGAGTGAATTCTCCTTGTGCTATATTGTGCTTAAAAAAAACATTTTTTCTAGGGACAGAAAACTGTAGGTAGGGAGAGTGTCAGTTTCTTTCACTGTGCAAGTCCTTGTTTCTAGGGACCTGGAAGGACAGTGAGTGAATTCTCCTTGTGCTAAATTGTGCTTAAAAAAAACATTTTTTCTAGGGACAGAAAACTGTAGGTAGGGAGAGTGTCAGTTTCTTTCACTGTGCAAGTCCTTGTTTCCAGGGACCTGGAAGGACAGTGAGTGAATTCTCCTTGTGCTATATTGTGCTTAAAAAAAAACATTTTTTCTAGGGACAGAAAACTGTAGGTAGGGAGAGTGTCAGTTTCTTTCACTGTGCAAGTCCTTGTTTCTAGGGACCTGGAAGGACAGTGAGTGAATTCTCCTTGTGCTAAATTGTGCTTAAAAAAACATTTTTTCTAGGGACAGAAAACTGTAGGTAGGGAGAGTGTCAGTTTCTTTCACTGTGCAAGTCCTTGTTTCCAGGGACCTGGAAGGACAGTGAGTGAATTCTCCTTGTGCTATATTGTGCTTAAAAAAAACATTTTTCTAGGGACAGAAAACTGTAGGTAGGGAGAGTGTCAGTTTCTTTCACTGTGAAAGTCCTTGTTTCCAGGGACCTGGAAGGACAGTGAGTGAATTCTCCTTGTGCTATATTGTGCTTAAAAAAAACATTTTTTCTAGGGACAGAAAACTGTAGGTAGGGAGAGTGTCAGTTTCTTTCACTGTGCAAGTCCTTGTTTCTAGGGACCTGGAAGGACAGTGAGTGAATTCTCCTTGTGCTAAATTGTGCTTAAAAAAAACATTTTTTCTAGGGACAGAAAACTGTAGGTAGGGAGAGTGTCAGTTTCTTTCACTGTGCAAGTCCTTGTTTCCAGGGACCTGGAAGGACAGTGAGTGAATTCTCCTTGTGCTATATTGTGCTTAAAAAAAACATTTTTTCTAGGGACAGAAAACTGTAGGTAGGGAGAGTGTCAGTTTCTTTCACTGTGAAAGTCCTTGTTTCCAGGGACCTGGAAGGACAGTGAGTGAATTCTCCTTGTGCTAAATTGTGCTTAAAAAAACATTTTTTCTAGGGACAGAAAACTGTAGGTAGGGAGAGTGTCAGTTTCTTTCACTGTGCAAGTCCTTGTTTCCAGGGACCTGGAAGGACAGTGAGTGAATTCTCCTTGTGCTATATTGTGCTTAAAAAAAACATTTTTCTAGGGACAGAAAACTGTAGGTAGGGAGAGTGTCAGTTTCTTTCACTGTGAAAGTCCTTGTTTCCAGGGACCTGGAAGGACAGTGAGTGAATTCTCCTTGTGCTATATTGTGCTTAAAAAAAACATTTTTTCTAGGGACAGAAAACTGTAGGTAGGGAGAGTGTCAGTTTCTTTCACTGTGAAAGTCCTTGTTTCCAGGGACCTGGAAGGACAGTGAGTGAATTCTCCTTGTGCTATATTGTGCTTAAAAAAAACATTTTTTCTAGGGACAGAAAACTGTAGGTAGGGAGAGTGTCAGTTTCTTTCACTGTGCAAGTCCTTGTTTCCAGGGACCTGGAAGGACAGTGAGTGAATTCTCCTTGTGCTATATTGTGCTTAAAAAAAACATTTTTTCTAGGGACAGAAAACTGTAGGTAGGGAGAGTGTCAGTTTCTTTCACTGTGCAAGTCCTTGTTTCAAGGGACAGAGAAGGACACCTGAAGGTAGCCCTTATTGCTTTTTTCCCATCTCCCTGCAGGCCATCTATTAGAATGTCTGGAAGGCAAACAAGGAGAGGCAGACAGTCAGGAGGCAATAAAAGAGGGCAAGCAGGCTCTGTGTCTGGGGGCAACAGTGCTGGTCGTGGACGCGGTGCATTGTCATCAGCACATGGCCATGGGACACGCTTGTCCTTCTTTTCGGCAGCTGGACATGTTGAGCCACATCATGCCGAAGACTTGGTAGAGTGGATGACCAAGCCCTCCTCCTCCTCCTCATCCTCTCTCACCCAGGCCCAGGGTACTGGAAAAGCAGCTGCCAAAGCGTCCTCTTCCCTGGTATCAATGTCAGACTCATCATCAGTCACTCCTTCCCTAGACCCACCATGTCCTCCTCCTGAGGAGTCCCCCGAACTGTTTCAGCACAGTGTTGGGTACATGCTCCAGGAGGATGCCCAGCGTTTCGAAGGGTCTGATGATGAAACCCAGCTAGAGGAAGGCAGTAGCGTGAGAGCAGACAGAGGGGATGCTGAAGAAGGACACCAATCTGGCAGTCATGTTCCAGCAGCTGCAGCATACTGCCAGATTGGCTCCAGTGATGAGGAGGGAGGTGATGATGAGGTCACTGACTCCACGTGGGTGCCTAATAGGAGAGAGGAGGAGGAGGAGGATGAGGAGAAGGCACATCTCCAATGAGGCAGGATGCCCTTTGGTGGCCAGCGTAAGGGCAGTACACCGACGGAATCACACCGCAGAGCTCCGCCTGTGCAGGGCGCTGCCTCTGCCCGTCATTCAAAAAGTTCTTTGGTGTGGGCCTTTTTTGAGGCTAGTGCATCAGATCGCACAGCTGCTGTTTGCAACATATGTCTCAAGCGTATATCGCGTGGCCAAAACATCAGCCGCTTGGGTACCACATGCCTGACCAGACATATGTTGACCTGCCATGCAGCTCGTTGGCAAGCCTACCTCAAAGACCCACACCAAAGAACAAAGCGGACCTCTCCTTGCACCGCATCAGCTGGGATCTCCAACCCCACTATAACTTCAGTCCTCTCTGAAACATGCACTGAGAGGAATGAAGGTGTAGAATTAGGTGTGTCACAGCCAAGTACTTGCGGCCACTCTGCTAGCAGTACACCGACGTCCGATTCTAGCAGGCAAATTTCCCTGCCCCAGCTGCTGGACCGTCGAAAGAAGTTCACTCCCAGCCATCCACATGCCCAGCGGTTGAATGCTAGCTTGGCTAAATTGCTAGCGCTTCAACTGCTGCCTTTTCAGTTGGTAGACTCGGCCCCCTTCCGTGAGTTTGTGCAATGTGCGGTTCCTCAGTGGCAGGTTCCCAAACGCCACTTTTTCTCACGGAAGGCTATTCCGGCTCTCTACCGGCATGTGGAAGGCAATGTCTTGGCCTTGCTGGACAGGGCGGTCAGCGGTAAGGTGCATATTACCGCTGACTCATGGTCCAGCAGGCATGGACAGGGACGTTACCTTTCTTTCACGGCCCATTGGGTCACTCTTTTGGCAGCTGGGAAGGATGCAGGACAAGGTGCAGTAGTGTTGGAGGTTGTCCCACCGCCACGCCTCCAAAATGCTACTACTGGTTGTGACACACCTCTCTCCTCCACCCCCTCCTCTTCTTCTTCCTCCATGGCCTCTTCCTGTGGTTTGTCCTATGAACCAGCGGTGCTCCGTAGCCGTTCACGGGGCTACGCAAGTACGCAGGCAAAAAGATGCCATGCCGTGCTTGCGCTGGTGTGTTTGGGGGACAGAAGCCACACTGGGGCAGAGGTCCTGTCTGCTCTGCAGGGCCAGGCCGAGAGGTGGTTGACGCCACGCCAGCTTAAGCCAGGAATGGTGGTTTGCGACAATGGCACCAACCTCCTCTCCGCCCTCCGACAGGGACAACTGACCCATGTGCCCTGTGTGGCTCACGTCCTTAACCTGGTGGTGCAGCGGTTCTTGGGCAGGTACCCGGGCTTACAGGATGTCCTGAGGCAGGCCAGGAAAGTCTGTGTGCATTTCCGCAGATCTTATAATGCCAGTGCTCGCCTGGCTGAGCTGCAAAAGGAGTTGAACCTGCCCAAGAACCGCCTTATATGTGACATGCCCACCAGGTGGAACTCAACGTTGGCCATGCTGCAGCGGCTGCACACGCAGCAGAGGGCCATCAATGAGTACCTGTGCGACTACGGCACCAGGACAGGGTCAGGGGAGCTTGTTTTTTTTTCTCCACGCCAGTGGGGCATGATCAGGGATGCATGCACTGTCCTGGCACCATTTGAGGAGGCCACGAGGATGGTGAGCAGTGACAGTGCATGCATCAGTGACACTGTACCTCTTGTCCACCTGTTGGAGCACACGCTGCGTGGAATAATGGACAGGGCACTTGAGGCAGAACAGAGGCAGGAAGAGGAGGACTTCCTTGCCTCTCAAGGCCCCCTTTACCCAGACAGTGTTCCTTCTGTCCCACCCATCGCACAGGAAGAGGAAGAGGAGGAGGAGGAGGAGGAGGATTGTGTCAGCATGGAGGTGGAGGCTGGCACTCAGCATCATCAGCAGCAGTCTTTTAGGGATGATTTACAGTCCCAAGAAACCAGTGGACTTGTACGTGGCTGGGAGGAGGTGACTGCGGATCATGTCGTCCTTAGTGACCCAGAGGACTCCGGAGCGAATGCCTCAGCAAACCTACGCTGCATGGCCTCCCTGATCCTGCAAAGTCTGCGGAAGGATCCTCGTATTCTTCGGATCAAGGAGAGGGACCATTACTGGCTGGCCACTCTCCTTGATCCACGGTACAAGGGTAAGGTTGCGGACCTTATGTTACCGTCGCAGAGGGAGCAGAGGATGAGACAACTCCGGGAGGCCTTGCAGAAAGGTCTGTGCAACGCGTTCCCAGAGACTGGGAGGTTACAAACTCCTGGTCCAGGACAACGAGTTGCTGAGGCTTCGGCCAGTCAAAGAAGGAGCGGTGGGGAAGGTGGCCGTCTGACCGATGCGTTCAGACAATTCTTTAGTCCGCAGCCCCAAAGTATGATTGGTTCCAGCAACCATCGCCAGCGTCTGATAAACATGGTGCAGGAATATCTAGGGGCAAGGTCAGACTTGGACACCTTCCCCACCGAAAATCCTCTGGCTTACTGGGTCTTGAGGATGGATCACTGGCCAGAGCTTGCACAGTATGCAATTGAGCTACTGGCCTGTCCTGCATCCAGCGTTCTTTCGGAACGCACATTCAGTGCTGCTGGAGGATTTGTCACGGATCACAGGGTGCGCCTGTCCACCGACTCGGTTGATCGACTGACTTTCATCAAGATGAACCAGTCTTGGATCACCACCAGCTACCACACACCTGATGCTGATATAACAGACTAATTGATTTTAACATGTCACGTCCCTTCAAGACTGATGCTGATGCTGAGTGCCTGTGCTGTTATGTTGACTGGCTATCCTCCTCCTCCGAGTCCTCAATGATACGATTGATGATGATAGCTTGGAAGATCATTTTTGTTTATGGGTGCCGCCACCAGTGGCTAAGGCCCAATTTTTCAGCCCCTGTTTTACAGGGGCGTGTACTTACAATTTTTTTAGCAATAATTTGCCATAGGGCTCATTGCTGTGCTCCAAGTACAGTATCTGTGAGGGGTTGTAGTGTTGTGCCACCAGTGCCTAAGGCCCAATTTTTCAGCCCCTGTTTAACAGGGGCGTGTCATTACAATTTTTGAAGCAATACTTTGCAACAGGGCTCATTGCTGTGCTCCAAGTACAGTATCTGTGAGGGGTTGTAGTGTTGTGCCACCAGTGCCTAAGGCCCAATTTTTCAGCCCCTGTTCAACAGGGGCATGCAATTACAATTCTTGATGTAATAATTCACAGCAGGGCCCATTCCTGCACCCACCAAGAGTAAGTCTGAGGGCTTACAGTGTTGTGGCAACGCCACCACCACCACCACCACGAAAGGCCCAATTTTTCAGCCCCTGTTCAAAAGGGGCATGTAATTACAATTCTTGATCTAATAATTCACAGCAGGGCCCATTGCTGCACCCACCAAGAGTAACTGTCAGGGCTTACAGTGTTGTGGCACCAGCACCACCATCAAAGCCCCAATTTTTACTACCACTGTTCAACAATTATATGTAATTAAAATTCCTGATATAATAGTTGACAGCAGGGCGTTCCAGCACCAACCAAGAGTAACTGTGAGTGCTTACAGTGTTGTGCCAACACCAACAACTAAGGGGCCTATTTCTGCAGAGTATATACGGCAGGTCCCTACTTTCAAACATCCAACTTACAAACGACTCCTACTTGCAAACGAAAGAAGACAACAGGAAGTGAGAGGAAATCTACCCCTAGAAAGGATAATTCTCTCCTGTAAGAATAAATATGGGAGAAAGGTGTCTCATCTGTACTGATGCTTTATCAGCAATCCTTGTTTCAAGAAAAACACCACATTTCAAAAACAGTTGTCATTGGGACGGAAAGTGAGGTGAAATGTTCTGAACAGGGGTACAGACAGCAAAACAAATGTTACAGGGGTGATAACCCTTACCTATGTTTCCCAAAAAGTTTAAAAATAGATTTTTGGGCTGGAGCTACACTTCAACAATGTACCTGTTCAAAATTACAAACACATTCTACATAAGAACAAACCTACAGTCCCTGTCTTGTATGCACCGCCTGTATACGGCTGTTCAGAGTATATAGGGCCTTTTTTATTTTATGTGCGGGGTTCCCCTTAATATCCATACAAGACCCAAAGGGGCTGGTAATGGGCTGGGGTAGGGGGGGGGGGGGTGTTGATGGGGTAGCTATTCCATTTTTCCTAAAGATTTTCATCCATATTACCGGGACCAGACATTGCATTAAAGCCGCAAGCAGTTTTAAATGACTTTTTTCCCTTTAGAAATGTTATTTTGTGCAGGGACAGTTCTAAACACGGGAAACACGTGGCACTTCACAGGCATACTTTAGACACCCCCCAGGTACGATATTTAAAGGAATATTTGACTTTTTTTTTTCACTTTATGCATCATTAAAATGACTGCTCACGAAAAACGACCGTTTTTAAAACTTCTTTTTGCATTGATACATGTCCCCTGGTGCAGAACCCGGGTTCCCAAACCCTTTTTAGGACAATAACATGCATAATAGTTGTTATAATTAGCACTTTAGAATTCGAACGTTCGCATCCATTGTATTTAATAGGGTTCTAATGTTCGTTCGAACTTTCGGTCCGTTCGCGGGTTCTGGTGCGAACCGAACCCGGGGGTGTTCGGCTCATCACTAACTTTTAATAAGGACACTTACCTGTCCTACTCGCATGCGATGTTAGTCCCCCTACGGCGATCGATCGCTGCTGTTAGGTCACGGCTCCTCTATATTGACTATGGGAAACAGTCAGTGAAGCCTTACGGATTAACTGCCCGTTTTCAACTGCGCATGTGCCACTAGCAATGGTGCATTTTGAATGGGCGGCTTGCCTCCTTGGATACACTCATATCCCAGAAGTCATGTCGCACCATTCACAAGTTGTGGAAGCAAAAGTACATAATCCGATGCTAAGGAAGAGGCAGATTAGTGGACTTCCGCATTGTAACGCTAATTTTGGGTGAGTTAATTTATTTATTTTTTTCATTTATTTTATTATCTTTTATTGATTATTGTATATTTATTTAGGGGAGGACCTACGTTTTAATAAATAATCAATGTAGAAATAATCTATGTCTATCTGTAAAATTGTAGCTAAAATTTTCTAAATAATTTAGCACACCATGTATTTCTTTTTTTTTTTGGGCAGAAACTTGAGAAAAACTCCATATAAAATCTTCACTTCATGGATACATGGATATTTGGGAAAAGGAAATCGCAGACCCATACCTTCCTGTGCAGTTAAAGCAGTAAGATTATCTTTTCCAGATCCTGAAGGCCTATACGTTGGATTTAAATATTCAAATGATTACGACGCCGGAGAAATGGCATTTGAATTTTAGTAATAATAAATTCTTAGGACACAATATAAAAAATTGTGTAAAAAAAATAAAAAAAATTTGGATGTTCAATGTAGTGTTTAAATAAGATGCAATAAAAAAACTAACTTAAAGTTTGAGTTTGTAAATTTATTTTTAATTTTAGTAAGCAAATGTTTAGTGGATTATTGTTTAGCCACTTAAAGCGGTTGTATAGTCTGTTTTTTTACTTTTACCTACAGGTAAGCCTATACTAAGGCTTACCTGTAGGTAAAAGAAATATCTCCTAAACCTACACGGTTTAGGAGATATTTGCAAAAAAAGACATGCACCGATGTCTACGGCGCTTGCGCGCCGTAGACAACGGTGCATTCACAGGGTTAATCCCATTCAGAATTCCGGCGCTGTCGGAATAGAAAGCTCCAGCGCGCATGCGCGGAGTGACGTCTTCGCTGCTCCGGCCAATCACAGCGCCGGACCGGCGCTGTGATTGGCTGGAGCGGCGATACCCGGAAGTAACCTTCCGGGTATCTGAGGAGCGATGGCTGCGGCCGTAGTGGGGGACGAGGATGGCTTAAGGGGTCCCGATCTAAGGTAAGTGATTCATAATGAGCTAGTATGCTAGTCATACTAGCTCATTATGGCTTTTTCGTGCAGGTGATTTAAAAAAAAAATATGTTGTCTGGGTTTACAACCGCTTTAAGCCCAGGTCTTTTTTTTAACACCACAATACTGTGCCTATTCTGGCACTTCGCTCCTACATGTACAAATTATCATTCTTTTTTTTAAAAATAACTCTGAACCCCCAAATATTAGATAAGTTATTTTTTTCAGACAACACACCAATAAAATGACATTCATTGCAACTTTTTTTTTTTTGAACGCTAATTTAGCAATAATTTTTCAAACGCCTAATTTGAATAAAAAAATGGTTTCATGAACAATTTTTCGAGGTTACCAGTTTACAGTTAAAGAGCAGTTCTGGTGGTATAATTTTTGCACGTGCTATTAATAACACGGCTTATGATCGTGAGGTACCAGGGAGAGTGGTGTTTTTATTTTATTTCTTATTATGTATTTTTTTTATAATAATTTATTTTATTTTACATACTTTCCCCTTTATTTTTTTGCATCACTTTTATTCCTATTACAGGGAAATGTATAAATCCCTTGTAATAGGAACGGTGTGTGACAGGTCCTCTTTATGGAGAGATGTGGGGTCAATAAGACCCCACATCTCTCCTCCAGTCTGAAAAGCATTAGATCCTGAAAAATATTTCAAGTATCTCATGCTTACTAGCCGCAATGGTGGCTTTGTTTACTTTTTAAAAACAGTAGCGTGAACCTTCACTTTGCCTATAAGAACTAAATAGCGGCGTAAACGCCGCTATGATGGTTCTTATGGTGCGCACAATTGCCGGAAGAAGAGAAGGATATGTGAATGATGCCTCTAGCTGCTAGCATCATTCAGATATCCCCACACAAAGTCAAGGACGTCATATGACGCCCACCCAGGATGTGAGATCTCATCTGTGGCCCTCATTTGACATTGGGCGGGTAGGAAAGTGGTTAATAAATACAAGAATTATTAAAAATATAGTACATACATTTTATACTAACCTCCCATAAATAGGAGACACCAATAAATGTTGTTTGATCTATAAAAAAATATATATATATAAATATTAATTCAAAAAATTAAACATTATCAAATTCAATAATAAATATATATATTAAATCTTTACATGTTACGTTTATTCCATAGAGTCTTCCTCTCTTTGCTTTGGAAATCTTGACATATGCATGGAAACTGCATATTTTTTATTAGGTTTTTCTGTTGATGCAACGTTTTCAGGGAATAGATCGGTTTTTGATTTCCATGTGGATGTTATTTTTTTGGCTGCCACATCGAGAATTGTCCGCATTACTGTTAAAAAATAATCATGGCACACAGGCTGTCATGGATATGCATTAATGTCTGTCTGCCATCTTACCTTCCTCCTCATGTGTTCATCTAGAGACCAGACCTCCTTCACCTGGCTTCCTTTATAATCCTCTCCCAGCCTGACTCCACCCCAGGCCCTATCACAGAACACTATATTAACCTGTGCACTGCAAGCCTGCCTTGCTGATCAACGTGTTTGTTAGGCATTGTGTGTTTGGGTTCCTGCCTGCCGTGTGCTACGTCTGTCTCTCTGTTACGTTATTGGCTTGTCCCCGACTATCCCTGTCTGCTCGTGACCCTTGACCTTCGGCTCGTTCTTTCGTTATCCTTGTCTGCTTGTGGCCCCTGACCTTCGGCTTGTTATTCGGTTCTCCCTTATCTTGTGCTGCTGCTTCCCCTCTTTTCCCCTTATCCTACGGGGCGTGAGCTAGGAAACTCCAGGGGCCGCGACCTGGTCCCAGCCTGCAGCACAACATCCTCACCACTGGAGGCCCTGGAGAAGACCAGCTGGGTCTTAGACTCCGCGCCCTGGGGAATCTTGGCTCTAGCTTCCGTTAGGATCTCGGTTGTGCTCCTCTGGTCCCGCTTTCCACAACCACCCAGTTTCCTACCCGCAGAAGCCAGCCATAGGGTTCACTACCTTGCGGTGCACTCCTGTTCCCCTACGGTGTGCATCTGTCACCTGGCCACAGGTGACCCTGACTGTTTGATCAGCCATGAACCCGGCTGACATCCCGCTTCCCGCGGATGATCCATTGCAGGGCATAGTTCGCAGACTCGAAGCCCAGGAATCAAATCAGACTCAGGTGATGCGATTCCTCCAGGATCTGGCTTCTCGATTCGAGCAGCTTCAGGTCTCCTTGGGAACCCCGAGTCCGCAACCCCAAGTACAACCAGCGGCTGTACCTATCGCACCAGTCGCAGCCTCACACTCACTAAGATTTCCAGCTCCGTCCCGTTTCTCTGGGGACTCCAAGGCCTGCAGGGGGTTTCTCAGCCAATGCACAATTCATTTTGAGCTTCAGCCTCAAAGCTTCCTGTCTGACCGGGCTAGGGTAGCCTATGTCATTTCCCTCCTCTCCGGTGAAGCTTTGGCCTGGGCTGCCCCCCTGTGGGAGAGGAACGATCCGGTGGTTTCCAGTCTGTCCGATTTTTTGAAGCTCTTTCGTAATATCTTCGAAGAGCCGGCTCGGGCTTCTTCAGCGGCTAGTGCTGTCTTACGTCTTCGCCAAGAATCTAGTTCAGTGGGGCAATATGCTCTTCAGTTCCGTATCCACACAGCTGAATTGAGCTGGAATAATGAGTGTCACGGATGCCTAACACGGCATCCAGCACAGGGTACGCAGATCAGTGGGCTGCACTAAAGGAACTAGGCACAAGGTAAGTAAATATATATATGAGTTTATTGAAAGGATAATTCCTAAAACAATAAAGGCAACCAGCAAACAACCACAGTGACACACAAAACAACTCCCTACACCAACGTGAATACAGTTTAGAGATTAAAGCGTAAATGTAATCAAGCCAGGGTCATACACGAGAGATCAGTCCGATTGAACAGGGAGCCGGAAGGGACAACAGGAGGAAGGGATGAGTCTGCAAGACAGGGGTCCAGGGATGGATGCAGGGTTCAGGAACACAGGATACAAGGTACAGAGGCAGGGGTCCAGGGATGGATGCAGGGTTCAGGAACACAGGATACAAGGTACAGAGGCAGGGGTCCAGGGATGGATGCAGGGTTCAGGAACACAGGATACAAGGTAACAGATAACAGATAACAGGTCACAAGGTTCAGGTTCAGGTTCAGGTTCAGGCATACAGGTCTGGGTTCCAAGACAATACCAGAGCAAATGCTTTAGTGTCTGCTGGGTATTTATACACACCTCCTGCAATCAGTCTCAGGTGACGCCTGATTGCAGGAGATGATTTTGGCTCCAGACAAATGGGAGACACCCGCTGGTGGCCACCAGAACTGCACCCTTTGGTGCTGAAAGCAATAGCACCACCAGCAGGTGACCCAGGCAATGACACTGATCATGACAATGAGGACCTGGTCGCTACCTTTTTACATGGCCTCTCTGACCGAGTGAAAGACGAATTAGCGGGAAGAGCCATTCCCGTTGGTCTGGACGATGTAATTTCATTATGCAACCAGATCGACATTCGTTTTCAAGAGAGGTCTTTAGAAAAAAGACGCCAGCACTCTCTGGGTCCTAGCCAGTCTGAGCTCCTCTCCCTTCATTCCGTGGAGCATCCTCTACCTGCTGAAGAACCTATGCAGCTGGGCCGGACCAGACTAACCCCCGAAGAACGTGCTAGGCGCAGAACTCTGGGCTTGTGCCTCTATTGTGGGGGCAAGGGTCATTTTCGTGACTCCTGCTCGCTTCGTCCGGGAAACGCTCGGGTCTAATACATTTGGAAGGTGGAGTATTGGACCCAGAAACATCACCTTCTCGCCTGCTCTTGCCGGTGTTCCTTCATGTAGGCACTTCTCCTCAGTCAACCCTTGTATACCTGGATTCCGGGGCTGCCGGCAATTTTATGGATTGGAGAACTGCTTCTTCTATGAAGCTTACCCTTTCACCTCTCACTACCCCGTTGGTAGTCTCGGCAATTGATGGCACTGTTCTCCCAGGGGGCCCTATTCGCTTCCAGACGCTACCCATTAGGATGTCGGTAGGGATTCTCCACCAGGAGTGGATATCCTTTCTTATTCTACCCAAGGCCTCTACCCCAGTTGTATTGGGCCTCCCTTGGCTACAGCTCCACTCTCCACATGTGGACTGGGTCTCTGGGCAGATCCTGGCCTGGGGTTCCTCATGTTTCTCGTCGTGTCTTCTCAAGGTGACCCCCAAGGAGAGTCTTCCGGTTGCTGCCACTTCTGTTTCTTCTGATCTTCCTGCTGCATACAGCGATTAACGGGATGTGTTCTGTAAGAAATCAGCTGAGGTGCTTCCTCCCCACAGGTCTTTTGACTGTGCTATTGATCTTGTCCCCGGAGCAACTCTACCCAGGGGTCGTACCTACCCTCTGTCCATCCCAGAGACCCAGGCCATGTCGGAGTATGTCGCAGAGAATCTGGAGAGAGGTTTCATCCGGAAATCCTCATCGCCTGCAGGGGCAGGGTTCTTTTTTGTTGCCAAAAAGGATGGTACCTTAAGACCCTGCATCGATTATCGGGGTTTAAATGCGGTTACTATTAAAAATCGATACCCCTTACCCTTAATATCTGAGCTATTCGATGGGTTGAAGGGTGCCTCCATTTTCACCAAGTTGGATCTCAGAGGCGCGTACAATCTCATTTGAATACGGGAGGGTGACGAATGGAAGACTGCATTCAACACTAGAGACGGGCATTACGAATATCTGGTGATGCCTTTTGGTCTGTGTAATGCTCCAGCCGTGTTTCAAAACTTTGTCAATGAAATTTTCAGAGATCTGCTGTACCAGTTTGTTGTCATCTATCTGGATGACATTCTGATCTTTTCTGAAAATCTGCTCGTCCACAGAAACCATGTCCGCACTGTACTTCAACGTCTTAGAGAGAACAATCTCTATGCCAAGCTGGAGAAATGTTCCTTTGAATGTTCTGAGGTCCTGTTTTTGGGGTGCTTCGTCTCATGTTCGGGTCTTCGTATGGACCCTGGGAAGGTCTTGGCTATCACCAACTGGCCTCTTCCTGCTAGCCTCAAGGCCACACAGCGCTTTCTTGGCTTCACTAATTATTATAGGCAGTTCATAAGGAATTACTCTTCCATTGCCGCGCCTATTATCGCTTTGACCAAGAAGGGTGTGAATGCCAGAGACTGGCCTCCCGAAGCTGTCTCTGCATTTCACAACCTGAAACAGGCCTTTGTTTCTGGCCCCCTCTTGAGGAGACCAAATCCTGGGAATGCATTTTTTATTGAAGTGGACGCTTCCTCAATGGGGGTGGGAGCTGTGCTTCTTCAAATCTTTGAGAAGAGACGCCAACCATGTGCGTTCTTCTCCAAAAAAAATTCTCAGGCAGAGAGGAATTATGCCATCGGTGATCGGGAACTTCTCGCAATTAAATTGGCGTTAGAGGAGTGGCGTCATCTCTTGGAGGGTTCCCCTCACTCCATAACGATCTTTACCGATCACAAGAATTTACAGTATCTACAGAATGCTAAACGTCTGAATCCTAGACAGGCCAGGTGGAGTCTCTTCTTTGCCCGTTTTAATTTCACGATTACCTACAAACCTGGTTCCTGCAACGGTCGGGCTGATGCGCTCTCTAGGTCATTTGACACTTTGGACGAGGAGTCCGCCCCTGAACCTGAGCCGATCATTCCAACCTCATGCATTGTTGCCCACTCTACCACCCTGAAGTCAAAAATTCCGCCTGGTAAGACCTTTGTCCCCACTGAGCTAAGAGCTAAGATCCTTCGTTGGGGACATGATTCCAAGGTGGCAGGGCATTCTGGATTCCTCCGATCCTTCCTACTCATCAGTCGTCACTACTGGTGGCCTAATCTCCGCTCAGACGTCAAAGACTACGTTAAAGCTTGTCATGTCTGTGCTCAGTCCAAATCCTCCACACAAGCTCCTGCTGGTCTCCTCATGCCCTTGCCCATTCCTAAGGAACCCTGGGCCCATATTGCCATGGATTTTATCACCGATCTCCCACTGTCTGAGAATAATACAGTCATTTGGGTGGTAATCGATCGATTCTCCAAGATGGCTCATTTTGTTCCTCTTCCTGGTCTTCCTTCTGCCCCTGCCTTGGTTCCCATTTTCATTCGAGAAATTCTCCGCCTACATGGGGTCCCTTCTCATATTGTTTCCGACAGGGGAGTCCAATTCATGTCTCGTTTTTGGAGAGCCTTTTGCAAATCCCTCAATATTGTCTTGGATTTTTCTTCTTCTTTCCATCCCCAATCCAATGGACAGACTGAGAGGGTTAATCAGGAGTTAGAGGTCTTTCTTCGCACCTTTGTGTCTTCTCACCATGACGATTGGTCCTCTCTACCCCCGTGGGCAGAATTCTCCCATAACAATCATGTGAATACCAGTTCGCAGAAGACACCCTTTTTCACAGTTTATGGAAAACACCCTCAACTTCCTCTTCCCATGATCTGTTCTCCTGACATTCCAGCTTTGGCTTCGGTTCAGGAGTCTCTCAATTCCGTTTGGCGTCACGTTCATGATTCCCTCCAGGCAGCTGCTGAAAAATTCAAAGGCTTTGCTGACCGCCGCAGGCGTAAACCGCCTTCTCTTCAGCCAGGGGACAAAGTCTGGCTCTCTACCAGGAACATCAAGCTCCGAGTTCCTTCTCTGAAGTTTGCTCCACAATTCATCGGTCCATACACGGTAACTGCTAAACTGAATCCGGTTTGTTTCAAACTCCAGATTTGTCATGTACCTGGGTGTATTTGAACCGGGATCTTCCTGGTCCCAAAGCTGCAGCCTTACCTGTTGCGCTACTGAGCAGATCTAGACTTTTGGAAATGTCCTCTCAGTATTAAACATTACCTTGGACTCACCAGCCCCACCTACTGCCAGCTGTGGACAATTTTCAATCAAAGCAGCCCTTAAAAAGGAAGTGATGCTATCTCTCAGCGCCCGTTTGTGTGGAATAGCTCCCTGGGTGTTGTGACTGCTTTTTGATCCTGATTTTCGTGTTGAACTTCTGCCTGAATTCCTGACTACTCTCCAGCCTGCTGATTTTGTACTTCACTGCCAGCTCGTGTATGACCTTTGCCTGCCTGACCACTCTCTGAATTTCGATCGTGTACCATTTTGCCTGATCTGTTGCCAACCTAATCTGCCTGACTACGTTTTCGCCTGAATCCTCAGCACACAAGTTCCACTTCGGACACTACCTATCACAGGTACCTTACAAGATTCCTAAGAGCCTTAAAATCACTAACTCCTTTCATGTTGCTCTTCTAAAGCCTTTAGTCCTCAACAAATTCTCTCGTCCTCTCCCTACCGTGGCGCCTGTCTCTGAGGATAATCAGGAGTACGAGATCAGTCAAATTCTGGACTCCCGACTCTGTAAAGGCGTTCTTCAGTACCTCGTTCATTGGAAAGGGTTTGGTCCTGAGGAGAGGTCTTGGATCACTGCATCTGAGGTCTTTGCACCTCGTCTGTTAAAGGAGTTTCATCTGAAGTTTCCCTCTAAACCTGGGCCCAGGCGGGGAAGGGGGAGGCCTCGTAAGAGGGAGGGTACTGTCATGGATATGCATTAATGTCTGTCTGCCATCTTACCTTCCTCCTCATGTGTTCATCTAGAGACCAGACCTCCTTCACCTGGCTTCCTTTATAATCTCCTCCCAGCCTGACTCCACCCCAGGCCCTATCAAAGAACACTATATTAACCTGTGCACTGCAAGCCTGCCTTGCTGATCAACGTGTTTGTTAGGCATTGTGTGTTTGGGTTCCTGCCTGCCGTGTGCTACATCTGTCTCTCTGTTACGTTATTGGCTTGTCCCCGACTATCCCTGTCTGCTCGTGACCCTTGACCTTCGGCTCGTTCTTTCGTTATCCTTGTCTGCTTGTGGCCCCTGACCTTCGGCTTGTTATTCGGTTCTCCCTTATCTTGTGCTGCTGCTTCCCCTCTTTTCCCCTTATCCTACGGGGCGTGAGCTAGGAAACTCCAGGGGCCGCGACCTGGTCCCAGCCTGCAGCACAACATCCTCACCACTGGAGGCCCTGGAGAAGACCAGCTGGGTCTTAGACTCCGCGCCCTGGGGAATCTTGGCTCTAGCTTCCGTTAGGATCTCGGTTGTGCTCCTCTGGTCCCGCTTTCCACAACCACCCAGTTTCCTACCCGCAGAAGCCAGCCATAGGGTTCACTACCTCGCAGTGCACTCCTGTCCCCCTACGGTGTGCATCTGTCACCTGGCCACAGGTGACCCTGACACAGGCTCATATATTGTACGTACAATCCATTTTTTACGGGAGCGAGGGTGTTCGAGAGCTGTTCTTTTGGTGCCCAATTCTTCACTTTTTTGGGTTGGTCGACGTACTGTTGCTTGTGGATGTAATATGTAATATGTAATAGAATGGCCAGTTTAGTTTTTGCCTCCATTGAGTTAAGGCGTAAATGAACACGTTTGCTTCTATATTTCAAAACACTACTATGAAAAGTTTCTATCGCACCAGTACGACAGTACAGCACCAAATGAGGTACATCATTTTTGAGCTGGGTTGACATGACCAAATCTTCAAGTGCCTTGAATGCGGCGCTAGGTTGTAACAGCCATTCAACATGGTCATCAGAGTCAGTAATTGAACCATGGTGACAGGACATTTTTTCACCGGCCTCCTGCCACTGATGAATGTTCCGTACATGGTAGAGCAGGGATGTCCATGAGCTCCAGAAAATTTCTTCATCTCCTTTGCAGTGCCTACTGCACCAGTAAAAATGATTTACCACTGCAGACATCCAAAATTGTAAATCCTTACAATGGGGTTTTTTACTGGCCTCTAATAATTTTTTTTTAAAAGATTTAATATAGTGCCGAAGATCATACTGGTGGGAGATTTGGGTGTACTCTTCTCTCATTTTTTTTTTTAATTCCAAGATGTCTATCGGTCCCAAGAACTTGAACATCGTAATTATCTTTAATTATGCGGTCTAGACAAATCTGGAATGCCATTTTTTCCATGGCAACGGATGAAGTCGTTTGAGTCACCTGTACTGTCTCAAAATCTATAATGGATTCAGACTCGACCTCCATCATGGTGTACGTACAGTATTTAGCTGAAAATCCAGGACTATCGCACTGCCCGTCACCAACTAAAAAAAGTGCTTTATTTTCTAAATTTTTTTGTTTTTTTCTTCCAGCCAACAATAATCTATACCGCCATAAATGAATTTATTCAAATAGGAATGGTAGGTTGTTTTTGAAAAAAATAGAATATTGGAAAAAGCCATCATTTGTTTCACTGATGTAAAAGATGATCCACTACAAGTCATTGCTGAGGCCAAAATTAGATTACCAGCTGCTATATTTCCAATTTTTGGTTGGCTTTCCCAAATAAGGAGTTGGTGATTTTCAACACATGTACTGTACACTTTAAGTAAAGTTCCAACCATGACTTTATTGAATGAAGTAATTCGTTCAAAACATTCATATTCTGGGCAACGTAATTTTGCAAGTAATTGATCTATACTTGATTCAAAAACGATGAATTTCCGTTCGTCAAGCCCTAAAGAGTCATTTTTGGCTTCAACAGTTTCATTATCTATTTCAAACGAACTGTCAGCCCTTAATATATCTGTTTCAGACATTTCTAAAATATCGGGGACATAACTGTCATCCTGTGTTGTTATGTCATCTATCGAGCTATCTATTTGACCAATCGTATCCATATTTTCAGTATCATGTTGAGTCAAACTATTTTCTGAAGTTAGATCAACACCAGTGGATGGAACTTGAAAGGTTTGATTTAATTCAGGAATTGGAACCTGGGCAACATTGTGTTCAGTGGACAGTAAAAATTGATTAGTACTACTCTCTGCTTCAGCAAAGTCAACATATGATAGTGTGACAGCTGTTTTAATTGGTGTAATTTGAAATTCATTAATTTTTTTAGTTTTCTTTATTTTTGCTGGAGTCGATTCTAATTGAGGGTCAACGATAGGGCAAGATAATGAATACTCATGATCATGACATATGTCACGGTAACTTGCACAAAAGCCATATGATTTCTCAGAAATTGATAAATGTAATTCTTCTCCAGTTTGTGTACACATTTCTTTTTTTGTTGGGTTGGTTTTCAAACATAATTGATGACAAGGGCAGCAAATATGAGTGTGCTTTGTCTTCATAAAAGACATGGAGGTGTCATTGGGTAAAACCGATGGTACAGCGTCTGGTTTTAAAAAAATAAATAAAATTTAATGAAATATGACTCTTTAGAAAAATGAACAGAGCACATTCGAAAGCAATTTCCATTTTTGTCATCAAAAATTTATTGGGCAACGCTAGTTAGGTCTTCTTGACTCAAAGCAGACGAGGCTATCCACAGTTTGATCAACTCTAAATTTTTGGGAAATGTATGGAGTGTTACATCCGGATATTTTCCTTTTAACCCTGTGCTATGTGGGCAGCAATTAAAGATGCACTTTGGCATTTTTCCACTACCTGAAAATTCAATAAAAAAATCAATAAGTTATCAATTTTGGTAATGTTAATAAAGATAATCAATAAATTATTTTGAAATGTTAAAAATAAAATTATTAATTCTTTTAACTTTTTATTAATTGAATCTTTATGAAAAAATCAAATAACATGCCAGTAATATAAAATATAATATATATATATATATATATATATATATATATATATATATATAAATATATAGATATAGATATAGAGAGAGAGAGAGAGAGAGAGAGAGAGAGATATATATATATATATATATATATATATATAACTTTACTGTACTTACTAACATCCATCATATCAACACAATGACAGTTCTTCCATTAACAATTTGCTAACAATGAAAAATATTTCAATTTTTTTTTGGGGTTAATTGGTTATATTGCTAGGAACGGGCATATGGAATGAACAGAGAAATAGCTAATTAAACAGGGAATTTAATTAAAATTACATCAGTGTTTGGGCCTTAGAGAACTTATTTACTTCTAACATTTACTGTCTCTTTGGTGGCATAATAGAGGTACAATCTTAAAAAAATATTTTTTTTAAATTTAGAGGATGAAAGTTGGTGGTCTTATTAGACCCGAGGGATGCATTGTTTATCTCGGGCTTACATATACATTTTAAATATTAGTAAATTTGAAGATGTACTGTTTTTAGCCAAGATAGATCATCATATTATACACCACTATGCAACATGAATTTGAAACTATTCCTACAGTCTCTCCTCTTGTCTCTCACCTAGCACCCCTGTCATGTATTTTATCTTTAAATACACCATGTTGCATAAACCAACCTTTTGTTTCCCCGAGTCCATGATCAAGCTTTTTAAGAAGACATACATTCGGAAATCTTTGCAAGCTCCTCCAATTCTTGGAGTCATCATCTATGAGCTTGTAAAGACGAAGACTTCATCCATCACCATGTAAATGTTTATGCTCACTCCAAGATCCCAGGAAATCTTCCGCGACAAACTTAACACTCCACCACGATGTATTTGGCCTTCTGCAGCAGGCTAGTACTCCATTCTCAAATTGTCACGGGAGTGAAACTACTCCACTGTTGAATTTTACGTTTTTCATTTAATATGGTATGCCTGCCCCTGAATAAAATACTTAGTAGGGATTGCTCAGGGCTACAGACATTAGGTGACAGACACTTGATTCACTGGCACTGTCCACCTTCAAGAACAATGGGGCCATGGAATGAGTTGAGGCTACTAAGAAATAAAGGACAATTGGCCACACTAAATGCTACACTAACCATTGACTGTTAATAAACAGCCCTAGCCCATAATTTTTTATTTTATTTTGAAAAGAATATATGCTATCACCTATAGCTATACTATCGTTTCATACATATACTAGACTATCTTTTCTCATGTAATTCTCAATTTAAAAAAAATTGGCATAATAAATGAAAGCTAAAAAGAACATAGTTGCATAAACAACTGCAGAGGAGGATAGGGCAATCTCTGTGGAAACAAAAAAAAAATACTAAGGATGTATGGGTGTCATTTATGATGATGAAATAAAGAAATAAAACTTGCCTTTATAGATCTTTAAACATAGGCCAGATAGCCGTATTTCCGATTAATTCTCTGTTTTATAGGACTGTCATATTTGAGTGTGTCAAACTATTGACATTATCCAATGCAGGATTAGACCTAACTCAGTGTCATTTTAAAAAATTCATCAAAAAATTCCAATTATAATAAAAAACACATTAAGGCCTCATGCCCACTGGCGTTTTTACAGCTGCGTTTTTGAGCGTTTTTTACAGCTTAAAAACGCCTGTCCATGTTATTGTAAATATTTTTTTTTTTTTTTTGAAAAAAAAACAAAAAAAAAAAACGTCGGAGCTAAAAACGCGACCGCGCGTTAGTGCGCGTTTTTTGCGCGTTAGTGTGCGTTAGTGCGCGTTTTTGCGCGTTTTTTGACGCTCGCGTTTTTTCCTGCCTAGTTCTGACGCTGAGGAACGCACTGGCGCTGGGTTTTTTTTACAGCTTACAAACGCCTATGCTCTTTACAGCTCAAAAACGCCTAGGTGGGCATGAAGCTATAGACTAACATGGACAGGCGTTTTTAAGCTGTAAAAAACGCTCAAAAACGCGGCTGAAAAAACGCCCGTGGGCATGAGGCCTTAGACATAATTTAAAGTTCATCAACGAGACCTGATGGAGTGCCATTAGTGTATTGTGTTGTTGTTTACTCACAAAATTTAAGTAAAATATATTTCATAATTATTATCCTTAATATGAATTTTTTATTTTTTTATTTAGATTTTATGGTACAGACATAAAATTTATTTTAATGGTTTTTATATTTATTAAATTTTGTGTGATTTTGTGTTATTTGAATAGTTATTAAGTAATGAAATATACATTTTTATTTATATTTTTAAAATTTTATATGGATATATATATATATATATATATATATATATATATATATATATATATATATATAGAGAGAGAGAGATATATTGAGATAGTGAAATAGAAATGTCTACTTTAGATTTTGATATTTTTATTTAAATACATTTATACAATTTTAAACATAGAGTAAACATTCAAAAAATAAATTAAAATGTATATAATTTTAAATGAATATAAAAAGTTTATCTTTTTAGGATATATAAACTTTATGTAAAATAATATATTTTATATTATCACAAGCTATAGTCTACTTGATTACTTAATTACCAGATGTATTTGTCCTTCTGCTGAAGTCTTCTATAATAAAAAAATTACATAAATCAGTAATATGGTCTATTAAACAGTAAATATGTGTGTGTCATAAAATAATATATATACCGTATATACTCGAGTATAAGCCGAGTTTTTAAGCACAATTTTTTGTGCTGAAAATGCCCCCCTCGGCTTATACTCGAGTCACCTTTTTGCGCCTGATCTCCCGGAATTTGAGGAGCCGGTACTGGCTGGCCGTAGGTCCCCTGAACCCCATACTTGGCACACATATAGCTCCACTCTTACTCTACAAGTGTGCAAAGTTTCTTGTCCAGGGGACCTACGGCCGGGGAGCACTGATTTTTCAAAACTGGGCACCCCTTCCATAGACTCCCATGTTAAACGGTCATTTCTCTGGTGACTTTGGGGACCCGGTAGCGGCCGGTCATAGGTCCTCTGGACCCCAAACATGGCACATATGTAGCTCTACAAGTTTGCAAAGTTTATTGTCCGGGGGACCTATGGCTGGGGAGCACCAATTTTTCAAAGCCGGGCACCCCTTCCATAGACTCCCATGTTAAACGTCAGTCTAGTCATGGACACAGTGAGGCATGGACACAGTGAGGCACACCCTAGGCTTATACTCGAGTCAATACGTTTTCCCAGTTTTTGTGTTAAAATTAGGTGCCTCGGCTTATATTCGGGTCGGCTTATACTCGAGTATATACGGTGTATATATATATATATATATATATACTTTTAACCTATATATATATATATATATATATATATATATACACACAAACACACATATATATATATATATATATATATATATATATATATATATATATGCACAAAATGTCATTTCTGAAGGAAAAAAAGTAATTTAAAAGTACTCACGGCTGTAATGAATTGTCGGCTCCCGGCAATACAGAGAAAAGTCATTGAAAGTCATTGATAAAAAAAAAATTCAAATGCGTGGGGGTCCCCCCAAATTCAATTACCTGGCCCTTCAGGTCTGGTATGGATATTAAGGGGAACCTTGCGCCAAATGTAAAAAAAAATATGCGGGGTTCCCAGAAATTTCCATACCAGACCTGAAGGATTTGATATGGATTTTAAGGGGAACTCCGCGACAAATAAAAAAAATGGCATGGAGTTCCCCCCAAAAATACATACCAGACCCTTATGCGAGCATGCAACCTGACAGGCCGCAGGAAAAGAGGGGGGAGGAGAGAGTGCCCCCTCCTGAACCATACCAGGCCTTATGCCCTCAACATGGGGAGGATTCTTTGGGGTCTGGACCCCAAAGCACCATGTCCCCTTGCGGGCAGGGGGCTTATCGGAATCTGGAAGACCCCTTTAACAAAGGAGACCCCCAGATCCCGCCCCACCCCCATGTGAATTGGTAAGGGGTACAATTGTACCCCTACCCTTTCACAAAGAAAGTGTAATTTAAAAAAAAAACGCACAGACACAGTTGGGATAAGTCCTTTATTAAAAATAAAAAATAAAAAAATAAAAAAAGATTCCAGCGGTGGTAATCCACTCTCGATCTCCACTCCAGTGATGTCGGTATCCAGCGACAGATGATCTGCAGGCACCAGCGATGATGTCCAGTGAGGAACAGCACACGGTCCTGTCTCCACCGGAGACACCCTGGGAATGACGTTGCAGCAGCCTGACAGGTCTTATGTAGCTGAGGACGGGGCCACCTGTCCAATGACCCCATCCCCCTCTGACGCAAGGGGAAACCCGGGCTTTACCAGTGAAGTGCGGGTGACCCCGCCCCCCTCTGATGCAATGGGAAACCTGCGTTACATCAGAGGGGGGTGGGGTCACCCGCACGTCACTGGGAAAGTCCGGGTTTCCCCTTGCATTCGGTAGAGACAGGACCGTGTGCTGTTCCTCGCTGGAGCCTGCAGATCATTCGTCGCTGGTTCCTGACATCACTGGAGTGGAGATCGAGAGTGGATTACCACCGCTGGAATCTTTTTTTTATTTTTTATTTTTAATAAAGGACTTATCCCAACTATGTCTGTGTGTTTTTTTACAATTTTTTACACTTTCTTTGTGAAATGGTAGATGTACAATGTACCCCTTACCAATTCACATAGGGGGGCCGGGATCTGGGGGTCCCCTGTGTTACAGGGGTCTTCCAGATTCCGATAAGCCCCCAGCCGGAAGACCCCCACAACCACCAGGCAAGGGTTGTGGGGACGAGGCCCTTGTCCCCATCAACATGGGGACATGGTGCTTTGGGGTTCAGACCCCAAAGCATCCTCCCCATGTTGAGGGCATGTAGCCTGGTACGGTTTAGGAGGGGAGCGCTCTCTCATCCCCCCTCTTTTCCTGCGGCCTGCCAGGTTGCGTGCTCGGATAAGGGTCTGGTATGGATATTTGGGGGAACCCCACATAATTAAAAGAAAAATTGGCGCAGGGTTCCCATTAAAATCCATACCAGACCTGAAGGGCCTGGTAATTTAATTTGGGGGGACCCCCATGCATTTTTTTTTTTATCAATGACTTTTCTCTGTATTGCCGGGAGCCGACAATTCATTACAGCCACGAGTACTTTTAAATTATTTTTTTTTCCTTCAGAAATGACATTTTGTGCAGGGACAAGTACTAAGCACGGGAAACAAGCGCTACTTTACTGGCATACTATACACACCCCCAGGTACGAAATTTAAAGGAATATTTCACTTTTATTGTTTCACTTTAAGCATTATTAAAATAACTTCTCCTGTGATTTTTAAAACTTTTTTGCATTGATACATGTCCCCTGGGGCAGGACCCGGTTCCCCAAACACTTTTTATGACAATAACTTGCAAATAAGCCTTTAAAATTAGCACTTTAGATTTTTCATGTTCGTGTCCCATAGACTTTAATGGTGTTCGGATGTTCGAACAAATTTATTGCCTGTTCGCATGTTCTGATGCAAACCGAACTGGGGGGTGGTCGGCTCATCCCTATTGAGAATGCACTTTGAGGCTGCGACAGCAGCTCTATGCCACTCCGCTAGACTCCAGTTGTGTTGTATGTCAGTCTCCCATGCTTGCACGAAGAGCGTTTTGGAATCCGCCCTAGCCAGTGCTCGGTAAATCACCAGTATCCCCCCCTCTGCTCCATGACCTGACCGCACCACCTTTCATCGCCCATGATAGATAGAGGTGTGTGTTTGGAGGGCCCTAGAGAACGGATTAAATGGGATATTTTCTGAAATCTAAACCTTTCCACCCTTGGCATATCAAGTTTACTGGTACAGTGAGCTAAGGTGAGTGGACCTGTCGGGGTGACAAAGTGCCCAATCCTGCATAGTCCTTTATCTAGCCACCACTGGAAGGCTTTAATGATCAGTCCAGGTGGGAACAGTGGATTTCTGAAAATGTGGGCACCAGTGAGAGATCAAGTGTGGAGAATTTTTGATGGAGTCTCAAAGTGTTAAGGAGTGGGAAAGTGTGGGAGCTAGAATAGCCGGTCTGGCCTTGGTTGGGCACCAGAGTATATAGTCTAGAGTATATTGGGGTATGGCCTGCTTTTCCATGTGTAACCAATCAGGGTGAGCAATTTTAGAGTATAAAGTGGATAGCTGGGATAATTGTTCCGCTTGATAATACCAGATAAGGTTTGGAACACCAACTCCGCCCTGATCTTTCCTGTGAAAGAGAGTCACCTTGGCGATCCTGTGCCCCTTAGCTCCCCATATAAACTTTATAATCTTTGATTGGAAGTTCCTGAGATGGTCCCTAGGGATGGGGATAGGTAGTGATCGGAAAAAATAAAGGATGCGAGGTAAAAGGGTAATTTTAACCAAATTCACCCTGCCTAACCAGGAAAGGCCCAATTTGTCCCACGATAAGAGAGCTTTCTCCAGTTTGCAGAAGATAAATGGGAATTTAGCGGAGTAGAGTTTGTCTATAGTGGCAGTCAGATTAATCCCTAAATATGGGATAGCCGTCTCGTTCCAACCGAACCTAAATTTATTTTTAAGATGTGTTACCATATGGGTATGGTAGGTTAACATTCAGAGCCAAGGATTTTGCATAGTTAACCCAGAGTCCCGAAGCTCTGCCAAAGTCATCGAGTGCGCTGCAAATATTAGGTAAGGAAGTAATTGGAGAGGAGATGATGAGCAAGAGGTCATCAGCGAACAATGCACATTTGTGAGACTGTGGTCCGCATTTCACCCCTTGTATATTAGGGTTATCTCTGATAGAAATGGCTAGAGTCTCGATGACCATGGCAAAGATCAGGGGGGACAGGGGACATCCCTGTCTTGTACCCTGTTGTATTGGGAAGGAATACGAATGAAAGCCCTGCAGCTTAATTTTAGCTTCTGGAGTGGAATGAAGAGCACCTATTATGTTCATGAAAAACTGTCCAAAAACCCAATTTTTGTAAAGCAGAAACCATAAAAGACCAGGAAACGGAATCAAACGCCTTCATGAGGTCAAGCGAGAGAAGGAACCCCTTTTGCCAGGGGCCCCCATTCCATCCAGATTCCAGAAGCGAAATTACATTGATTGCTCCCCTAATCTGGTCCGGGCCCTGCTGTCCAGGTATAAAACCCACTTGATCCTTGTGGATGTAAAGACTAATAAAGTTGGATATCCTGTCGGCTAAAATTTTAGTTAGGATTTTGAAACCATTGTTGATCAAAGAAATGGGACGGTAATTGGATGTGCAACTGGGGTCCTTGCCTGGCTTGGGGATCACTGTTATAAATGCCACGTTTGATGCCCTTATCGAGGGGGCCTCCAGATTGGAGATGATTAAAGAATCGAGATAAGTACGGAGAGAGTATTGGGGAGAAATGCTTATAATATGGTACAGAGAAAACATCAGGGCCTGGGGCTGAGTTATGTTTAAGGATTTTAATGACCTGTGCAACTTCTTCTGTTGAGATTGGTGCCTCTAATTCATCACTGTGCTGTGCACTGATCTTAGAGATATTCACAGATCCTAGGAAGGATTCTATGAAGTTAGGGGAGGTTTCCTTCCCTTTCTTGCTGTGTAGATTGCGATAAAAGTCATGAAAGGCTTCCAAGATCTTTTTGGGGTTCTGTGTGAGGGAGCTATTGCCCAATTTTATTTTGTATAGAGGATAGGATCTAGTTTTAGGGGTTAATCTCTGTGCCAATAGAGACCCTAGTTTGTCTTTTTGGTGTTATAACCGTCCGCCTTCCCATCTAAGACTTTTCTCCGCTATGGCAGTAAGAGCCAGGTTTAGGGCTGTGCGTGCCGAGTCCAGTCTTTCAGCGGAACCTGAGGAAGGTTTGCGTTTATGTATTTTGCTCAAGGAAGAAAATTCCTTCTCTAGCCTGTTTATGTCTATCTTGCGAGCTTTGCGTATCCTAGAAGAGATTTGGTTTAGTTTACACCTAATCGCTGCTTTATGTGCTGCCCACAAAGTGGACAGGGAGATGCAGTCAACATCCTTCAGGAGGAAATATTCCTGAATGTCTTTTTCGATTTCGCTCATGTGAGTGGGGTTGCTGAGGATGGAGGCATTTAGTCTACAGTTAAATCCGGATCGCTGTGTTGACCCGCTGTTTAGTATTAAAGGAGAAGGGAATGGTCCGACCAGGCCGAGTCTCTAATGGTAGACCCCCTGCACCAACTGTATATGATTTTACATTAGAAATAAATGGTCTATTCTAGAAAAGGTATTATGGGGGTTGGAGTAGTGCATATAGTCCCTCACTTTTGGATTAATTTCCCTCCAGATATCCACCAGCTCTTGATGGAAAAGTTGTCTAGCCACATTAAGACTCTGTCTGGTAGGACGAATACAGTCTTTACCCACAGTTTTATCTATTTCCGAGTCAAAGGCTAGGTTGGAGTCTCCCCCATATATGACCAGGCCCTCAATAATTGGCGCTAGAGTATGGAAGAGTGACTGAAAGAATTTTGACTGCTCTTTATTTGGTGCATAATACGAGACAAAGGAGTAAAGTTGGTCGTCTCTAAGACCCTTTTCCAGCAGAAATCTGCCCTCCGGATCCCTAAATTCAGAGACCAGGTAGAACTAAGTTTTGCAGGAGAAAAACAGGCCTACTCCTTTGGTCTTGTTGTCTGAGTTCGCTAGGTAGAATCTGGGGAATTTTGCCTGAATAAAAGAAGGGGAGTAGGACTTAGGGAAGTGCGTTTCCTGCAGGAATAGCATACGGTACCTGCCGCCGATTTTGTATATCCAGCCCGATCCCGTCGCGCTGGAGATCGCCGCTGCGAGGCTGTGCTTCTCGCGCTCGCCGCCCCCATGAGATGCAGCGCATCCATAGGAATCTATTGGGGGCGGCAAGCGGGAGGAGCGACAGAGCTCGGTGCAGGCTCCCGCGACGGGGCTCGCGGGTGTCGATCTCACCGATAACAGCGACGAGATTGACACAACGTCACGGTCACCTGCTGTATCTATTTTTTGATCATGGTAACATTGGAAAAATTTCTGGCGTTTCACCGGGGAGTTAAGTCCCTTGACGTTGTGGGACGCAATGCGAAGGGCGGGTCTATGTGTGGTGGGATCAGCCATGGAGCAGAGCAGAGCGAACGCCGGCGGCCCCCGACCACCTACCTTCGTATCCGAGGTAAGTTCCAGTGTTCGAGCTGTCATCCACCCGAAACCTGCAAAGGAGCGGAACGACATCCGTCACTGAAGGAAAAATTATGAGTGAAAGATAGGAAAGAGAGAAAGAGGAAAGTGAAGAGAGATGGTAGGAATAAGCTCCGGGGGAGAGGGGAAATCATATCCGCGTACGGGAGGAGATGCATTGGACGCGCTCCGTCCTCCGCGCCCCTAAACTATAACTAAAAATGTATTTAAAAGCATAAGCAATCAGGGTATCTGGCCCGTATAAACTCAAACAGATAGATCAGAAACCAAGGGTAAATCAGGGTTTGGGCAAGGAATTTGGGGTGTACAAGAGAAAAAGTAACATATAACTTGGGACTGTGATCTGTGAATCTGGTCGTGAACCAGCCATGGGAACCCGGATGGGAAAATCTGACAGAAAACAGGGAAAGGGGAGGAGTGGGAGGGAAGCCCAAAGGTTAGTTACTGTTCTGCACTAACGGTGGTGGGAAAGGGCTATGAAAGTTCCCTCTAGGTGCTCTATGACAGCGCCCCTGAGCCAGAAAAATGGGGGAAATTCAATCAGAAGAAATGTTCCTCTGCCTTAGGTGAAGTTTGGTTTGTATGACAGACTGGATATGTCCTGTCGGTCAAACTTGAGTGACATGTAGGGAGCCCAGGGAATCTCAGGAGGTGCCATGGCCAAGAAAAGGAGGGTCTCCATGAAGTCTGCGTAAGTTCAGATGTCCATCAGCATGGTGGAGAGAACCGTAGAGGGGAGGGGCCCAAGTAGCCGGAGGAGCAATATGGCTTTGGAGTAGACCAATGGGAAAATCCAGTTGGGTTTTGATGCCTGGGAGTCCAGGTGGGACCAGACCCAGAAAGAAGTGTGTTTAGAGAGAGGGAAGGGAGCTCCTCTAAATCATGGGGGAAGTCCTTCCCTAGCTTTCTTGTTCCTGGGCCTCATCCAAAGGGAGGTATGAGGGCTAGATGGAGGCGGAAGTTTAGTCAAGCTGGACGTAGAAGTCTGCATTGGAGAGGGTGGATCCTTGGGAAGTAAGCATAGTTTCTGTAGCAATTGTTCTTCTTCCTGGAATGTGGAGAATCTGAAGGGCTTGCCATTGAAATCAAACTTTAGGCTGAAGCGGAAAAGCCACCAATATTTGACATTCTTCTGTGTCAAAACCGTCAAAAGGGTTTTAAGGGCCTGCCTTTTCTGAATGGTGAGGGGAGAGATGTCTGCATAAATTTGGATTGAGTGCCCCATCAGTTGGATGTGTGGGGTGGTGCGGGCTCTTTTCATCACCTCCTCCTTGACATTGTAGTAGTGTGGTTTGACCACAATTTTGCGCGGGAGGCCATCCTGGCGGGGAGGTCCCAGGGCCCTATGAGCTCGGTCAAGCTCCAATTTGTGAGCACGGACGTCGGGGATGAGGCTTTTGATAAGCGAGTGTACTGCAGGAACATCTGTGACAGAATCAGGCAGTTCCCTAATTCTAAAATTAAGTCTCCTGGACCTGTTTTCAAGGTCATCGATTTTTGCCATGGCCCTCTCTAGTTGGTCGTGCAATTCTTGAAAACGATCAGTATTTTGATTCACCCGGTCGATCGTGGCATCCACTTTATTTTCAATGCTTTCAATGCGAGTGCCTAGGAGTTGAAGGTCTGCTTTAATATCAGAGGTGATTCTGGCTGTGGTCTGCGTTAAGCACCTATCTAGCATCTCTTCAAATTTTTAGAACAGAATAGTAATTTGCTGGGGGTTTTAGGGGAGCTGATCTGTCCCCTGACATAAGACATTAGGCCTGTTAGTATGTGCTCCTGAGGAGGACATGAGCCCATGCATGTCATCCAGGGTTTGGTCCAGGAGTGATACCGTGGTGGCTGGGGACAGTGAACCTCCACATTTAATGGGTGAGGGGGCCCCTCCACATACCTCCTCATGAAAAGCATCCCTCCATGAAGCTGAGCAGGGGATCCCTGTGTGAGCCTCGTGAGGCGGCCGATCCGCCGACATCTTACATTTACCGCCGTTTCAGGGGATGCCTTCAGGAGAGCTATTAGGGCTTGTTCTGCCTCTCAATTTGTCCCCACAATGATCCCTGAGGTTTCCTGACCTCTCCGGTCCCGGTCTAACTGTGTGGGGGCTAGTGTGCTCGTTGCGGAGAGCGCGGAATGCCCGGAGCGGGATGGAGCTCTGTGTTCAGGCGGCCATCACACAGAGCGCTGCGCATGTACATTTGTTATTTATTAACTCAATACAGGTTAAGCTTTTATATTTAGAAGGAGCTTAGCAGGAATTTTGTAAAATGTGCTGTGTTTATATCTGCTAATACAGATTTTAGAGAATTTGTAGGTGAATATATTGTTTGTGTTTGAACAATTGTGTAAATATTGCAAGGCGTTAAAATCAGTAGCATCTTCTTTTTATTCTACAGGTCATGTGCTATCAGAAAATATATGGTTTGTGGGGGGTCTTTAACAAACTCTGAAAGCTGTAAGTGAAAAATTAAAACCTTTAAATCTATAATATCATCTGCTGGATCAAAGATTTATTGTCAAAGTAGAAGACGCAAACAGTCAGAGATCAATATAGAGATCTTGGCGCGCTTCACATGGAAAGGTTTCTATACTGATTTCAAATCGTCAAATTCTCACTAGGAATTAGGATACAGCACAGCCAACAGCAATGTAAAATTGTCCAGCAGCAGGATAGTTTTTAATCAGGGATAATAGGCCTAAATGGTGTATGCCTAACTTTTATCTTATCAGTTAGGATAGGGGGTTTGGTGAATGATGGGCGGTGGTTTAGGTGCACACTGTTCATGCACTTAGTCTTTCAAATGATCCAGTTGCATACTTCAAACAAAAGGCAGCTTAAAGAGCAGATTGGCAGTAACATGCTAATATTCTGAAATATTCACTGCCATGGGGGAAATGTACCTATGAAAACATATATTTTTTTAAAACATTAAAAATAATAATCTCTCTCTATGCAAAAGTGTCAGTTGTCCCTAAAAACACAGATAATATACTGTAAAGGAGAGGGGGTGTATAGTGGCGCTTAGAGAGACACAAATGGGAGGGAAACAAAACTATAGGTAAAGGTGGTAAAAAGTCCAGTGGTTAGGGGTGTCTCGTTAGCTGCAGGGGTTTCCAAGGCTCAGAGTCAAGCTGGCATCTCCCCATCAGCTGTGACGTCACTGGATGAGGGACACAGGGCCGCCAAGCACGCGTTTGGAGCATGCATGCTCCTTCTTCAGGCTAAGTCTTCAGTGATGTCACAGCCGATGGGGAGATGACTGCCAGCTTGACTTGGAGCCTTAGAAACCCCTGCAGCTAGCGAGACAGAAACAGCACCCCACACCGCCGGCTATCTGGATCAGGACTACACAGAGAGCCTCCCCTTGTGACTAGCCTTTTTAACCTTTACCCTGTGAGATAATTCTTATTTAAAAAAATTTAACTTAATAAATTTGTCATTAAGTATTTTTATATAATGCCCTTACATGAGCGCCGCTGTTCTCCACATTGGGTAATACTCTGTAGATGCTATGACCCCACCCTTTCATAAATAAGTTATCCATTCCTTCATCCTTTCCTTGTGTACTGCATTATAGGTTGTTCTCTATTTTGGTGGAAAACCTGCAAAAATTTCAGCCAAAAGTCAGTGATTCACAAACCTTACGAATCCCAGGGATTCACCACAAATCTATGGTAGCTGCCAAACCTTATCCCTACACCTGTATTTATATAACAATAATAATATTATGAATATTAATAATAATAAACATGACATTCTTTGCCATCAAACTTCTCATTTTTACTGTTTCATGTACAATATGTCATAATGATATTTTTATAACCTTCACTTTCTACAGTGCTGACAAAGATGGATTCTGTGTATTTTATGTTTGGCCTTTTTTTCCTACTCTATAAGCAGATTCATATTCCAGTCTATCAGTAATAAATAACAGAATTATTCTTTATAAACCTGACACTCTCACAGCCTTCAGCTGAGCCATGAAGTCAGTGTCAGGATCCTGGGCTGCTGTCAGTGATGATGAGATGGGAGAAGAGGAAGAAGTCATTGGAGTCTATCAAAGACTCGGCCATGTTGTCTTCAGATATCTACTTAGAATATTGTGGTTGTTGTCTTTGTGTGTGACCCCCTGCACATCTGACACCCAGAACTCTGCTCACTGCTGTGATATATATGAGGAATTATACATTTGAGTACAAGTATTCTGAGGATGGAGACATCATTATAGGAGGGATAGTCACTGTTGTACATTCTGTAGTGACAGTGTGGAAGCAGAAGGGAAGTCTTATTAAACATCTCATGTGTGCAGCGTAAGTGAAATATGAAGTGTAAAGCTTGTGATCTACAGAGCTGTGTCTTTAGGAGATATGTGTGATAATGTGCAGGACTCATTCAGTCTGTTACACTGCATTTATATAAAATCAAAGTATATCCTTCAATGTGTTCATGAAAACCACGTATGGCCCATTCACATTTAGGTGTTACATTGCCGGGTGTTAATAATCACATTCATTCATTATGAATAGCTGCCAATGTACCACAATGGATGAAAAAACACACAATAGCTGTTTGTTAAGAAGGCAGCACACCGCAGAGCATGGTATGTGTATTATGGAGCCTAGAGGTGTGTTGTGTGTTGGGATCTACTGTACAATGCATTGGGGGGCAATTCACAATGAATGACACCGCATTGCACTGCCCACAGAGAAGGGGCTTTGCCATGCATTGTTATGTGTTACCATAAAGCAAACATGTGAATGGGACCCTAAATGAGTTTTGCCCTTAATACATTTTTTTCACTTTTGAATAGAGTGGAGAAGGATAAAGAATCTCTGTCAGGTTGTTACTGCTATCTGGGGCTCCATAAAAGAGATTTCCCTCCCAGAAATATTATATAATGTTATTGTGGTGCCTTAAATGCACATCCAACCAAAACCTTTTATCTTTTGGACAGCCACCATTAGAGAGATTCCCCCTCACTTCCTGTCCTGCAGATAACATTCTACCATAGAAAGTGAGGGAATCTCTCCAATAGCAGCACAGAGATAAACACAATCCATAGGGGTGCTGCCCCCCCCCCCCCACCAAGCGGGTGCTGCCCCCCCACCAAGCCGTTCTTAATTATTTATTTATTTTAAATGGTCACTTGTTTTTAACTTATATACACAAAATCTCAGAAAGAGACTCGGACCTTAAGTGGTTAAGAGTGACCAGGCTCCGGACACACAGCGGTCTATGGGAAGCTTCCCATTTTGCAATCTGCTGATTTCAAGCTGGGAAGCTGATTTGCCCGCAAACACTGCCACTCCCCACTCATTTGTCTCTGGCCCCCGTCTTTTATTTTAATTGGCCGGGACCGGAGGACGACTAGGTGGTGCTTTTTCGGCACCATGGCGTCACTTCCAGTGTTGTGGAGTTGGAGTGGAGTGTGAAGACATCAGGACCCTGTGTCAGGTGGGGAGCAGATCAGTGATGCAGCGGATGGGTGCGGAGCTGACAGTGCTGAGCCCAAATGCAGTAAACAAGAGCCTGAAGGTGAGTGCGGAGATCGGAGGTTCTCTCTCTCTTTCTCCAGCTTAGAGAGAGTTCATTCCTCCTGTCATTCTCTCGCAGCGTGGCTCTGCTGTGCTCAGTCTGACTCCACTTGTTCTGTTTCTCTATCTTCATTTCTTACCTCAGTCCCCCCCTCCCTGTCATATATCTTTCTCCCCTCCCCCACCCTCCCTGTCATATATATTTCTCCCCTCCACCGCTCTCCCTGTCATATATCTCCCCTCTGTTTCTGCAAAGCTGCTCCGATCTTCTGCTCTTCTCAGTCCCTCTGATTGTACTGGGAAAGTGTCCCATTCCCTGCAGTCCTTCACTCCTGTACTCCCCCTCTTATCCCACCATTCGATCTCTCTGCCGATCCCAGCACTCCAACTGCTCAGCCTAAATATTATCTGCTCTCTCCCCCAACACGGGCACAGCTGATCAGCTACATTTCATTGGGATGTACAATTTACTTCTACACTGTTCAGCAGATGCCTTTTATCTTGTGCCCTAAGTAATATGCTCTGTACCCCCCATGTAATGTACCCTTCTGACCTCCTGTACACCACCCTGTTGAGACCCCCTGTCGATTTCGGTAAGAAATGAGCTTGAGATTTTTTTTTCTTTTAGAGTATTTCCAGACCTGCCATACTCCCTCTGAAAAGTGATCCACCGAGGTGGTATAACAGTGGCTCAGAAGTTGGTACGGCACTCCTCTCCTTCATGTATCACCCACCGCCATACACTCTGCACCCCTCTCCTACATGTACCACCCACCGCCATACACTCTGCACCCCTCTCCTACATGTACCACCCACTGCCATACACTCCTCACCCCTCTCCTACATGTACCACCCACCGCCATACACTCCGCACTCCTCTCCTACATGTATCACCCACCGCCATACACTCTGCACCTCTCTCCTACATGTACCACCCACCGCCATACACTCTGCACCCCTCTTCTACATGTACCACCCACTGCCATACACTCCGTACCCCTCTCCTTTATGTACCACCCACTGCCATACACTCCACAATCCTCTCCTACATGTACCACCCACCGCCATACACTCTGCACCCCTCTCCTACATGTACCACCCACCGCCATACACTCTGCACCCCTCTCCTACATGTACCACCCACTGCCATACACTCCTCACCCCTCTCCTACATGTACCACCCACCGCCATACACTCCGCACTCCTCTCCTACATGTATCACCCACCGCCATACACTCCGCACCCCTCTCCTACATGTACCACCCACCACCATACACTCTGCACCTCTCTCCTACATGTACCACCCACCGCCATACACTCTGCACCCCTCTCCTACATGTACCACCCACCGCCATACACTCCACACTCCTCTCCTACATGTATCACCCACCACCATACACTCCGCACCCCTCTCCTACATGTACCACCCACCGCCATACACTCTGCACCCCTCTCCTACATGTACCACCCACTGCCATACACTCCTCACCCCTCTCCTACATGTACCACCCACCGCCATACAATCCGCACTCCTCTCCTACATGTACCACCCACCGCCATACACTCTGCACCCCTCTCCTACATGTACCACCTGCCGCCATACACTCCGCACTACTCTCCTACATGTACCACCCACCGCCATACACTCCGCACCCCTCTCCTACATGTACCACCCACCGCCATACACTCTGCACCCCTCTCCTACATGTACCACCTACCGCCATACAATACTATTACCAATGAATATATGGGCATTTAAAGGAGCACCTACAATATGTAATGCATAATTTATACCAGAAGAATGAAAGGCGCTTATTGATTAGTTGCTATGGGCTACAGTATTTTGCACGTTGCTGTTTATTTTATGAAACCCCACTTGTTTCCCAACCAATTGGATTTAATTTAATTGTAATTACTTTTAATTAAATTTGATTTTAAAATATTTAAAAATTCTACTTGAACTTGAGTATATGTTTTATAGTGACATTTTTATTTGCAGTCTTTGATGATTCTGTCACGTATGATGTTAGATCATGGTATTGTAAAACTGTTTACAGCAATTTAGAATCTTCTTAATTTTTCATTGCATTGATTTTTCTTTCGCTAAATACTCCTGACACTAAGGGTGGAAGCTATTGGAATACAGGGGACAGAGTGGGTGGATTATACACTGTTCAAAAAAATTAAAGGAACACTTTTGAATCAGAACTCCTGGGATATTGATCTGGTCAGTTAAGTAGCAGAGGGGGAGGGGTGTATACAGAGGGGGTTGCTAATCAGTTTCAGCTGCTTTGCTGTTAATTGAAATTAACAACAGGTGCACTAGATGGGCAACAATGAGACAACCTCCAAAACAGGAATGTTTTTTCAGGTGGAGGTGTCTGACATTTTTTTTCCCTACTTATCTTTTCTGACTGTTTTTCACTAGTTTTGCTAGGGTCAGTGTCACTACTGGTAGCACGAGGTGATACTTGGAACCTATAAAGTTTGCACAGGCAGTCCTACTCCTCCAGGATGGCACATCAATACGTGTCATTGCCAGAAGGTTTGATGTGTCTCCCAGCACAGTCTCAAGAGCATGGAGGAGATTCCAGGAGATAGGCAGTTGCTCTAGGAGAGCTGGACAGAGCCGTAGAAGGTCCTTAAACCATCAGCAGGACCAGTATCTGCTTCTTTTGTGCAAGGAGGAACAGGATGAGAGCTGCCAGAGCCCTACAAAATGACCTCCAGCAGGCCACTGGTGTGAATGTCTCTGACCAAACAATCAGAAACAGACTTCATGGGGGTGGCCTGAGGGCCCAACGTCCTCTAGTGGGCTCTGTGCTCACTGCCAGACACTGTGGACTTTGATTGGCATTTTCCATTAAACACCAGAATTGGCAGGTCCGCCACTGGTGCCCCATGCTTTTCACAGATGAGAGTAGGTTCACCCTGAGCATATGTGACAGACGTGAAAGGGTCTGAAGAAGCCGCGGAGAACTTTATGTTGCCTGTAACATTGTTCAGCATGACCGGTATGGTGGTGGGTCAGTGATGGTCTGGGGAGGCATATCCATGGAGGGACGCACAGACCTCTACAGGCTACACAATGGCACCCTGACTGCCATTAGGTATCTGGATGAAACCCTTGGACCCATTGTCAGACCCTACGCTGGTGCAGTGGGTCCTGGGTTCCTCCTGGTGCACGACAATGCCCGGCCTCATGTGGCGAGAGCATGGAGCCAGTTCCTGGAGGATGAAGAAATTGATACCATTGAATGGCCCCCACGCTCACCTGACCTAAATTTAAAAGAACACCTCTGGGACTTTAGGTTTCGGTCCATCCGGTGCCACCAGTATGCACCTCAGTCTGTTCAGGAGCTCAGTGATGCTCTGGTCCAGATCTGGGAGGAAATAACCCAGGACACCATCCGTTGTCTCATTAGGAGCATGCCCTGATGTTGTCAGGCATGCATACAAGCACTTGGGGGCCATACAAACTACTGAGGACCATTTTGAGTTGTTGCAATAAAACTTCAGAAAAATGGACTAGCTTGCTCCATAATTTTTTCTCTTTGATTTTTGGGGTGTCTTTGAATTCAGCCCTCTGTAGGTGGATAATTTTTATTTCCATCAAAAGATGTGCCATCCTTTCATTCCTAACACATTACCCAGTCCATACCAGTATAGGTATCCAGCATGAGATTTTGCCCCGTTGAGGTCTGATGTGTTTTCCAAGTGTTCCTTTAATTTTTTTGATCAGTGTATAACGGGTGGGGCTTATGAGAAGTGGGAGGGATCAAAAAGGAGGGATGGAGTCTGGCACCTCCCCATCCTAAAACTTCACCAGTCGGCAGTGACAGGAATTAAGGGGAAATCTCTCTAATGGAGCCCTGAACAGTGTCTGTCCAAGAGAAAAAAGGTTTTGGTTGGACATGAGTTTTAAGGCACCACAATAACATTATATAGTATTTCTGTTTCTGATGGCCGAAATTACATTTACCTTTTCACCGGCATGAACAATTTTAAGGATTTACATGTTGGGTTTTATTCGGAACAACTTCATATTTTACCAAAATATGTTGAGTAATGCATCTTGTTTGTGTGCAGTAACATTACTTTTATTGTATTTTTTTACAGAAAATGTGAATTTCACAAACAGCTCCTCTCATATCATAACAATTTTAAACTACCACCATTGTGTTCTGCAGAGTCTTTGCTTTCAGGAAATATATAATGTTTGTGGGGTTTAACTAATCATCAGGCATTTTAATATTTCACAATAATGCGGCTCTAGCAGTGAAAGGATTAAAGACAACGCAGTCACAAAACAATTCCCATCGATCTGTTCCTGTTGCGCACTGAAAATACCGTTCTGTTTGTTAAATGAAATAACAAGGACTGGTGTCAGCCCTGCCAAGTTTATTTTGCTAAACTAAATAATAACAGATAAGTGTATGTGTTATCCGGCGCTGTCTCCTTCAATGACAAAATATATTTGTGTGACAGCTGAACAACTAAAATATTGTGTTCCCACAACTAAAAAGTGAAAAAGATACTATGTGTTGGCTGTACTTATCAAAATAAAACCCCAATCCTGCATTAGTGACACCATTACACAATCCTTCAGAGTGTAACAAATAAATATAGTTTGTAGCAAATTTTCTCCATAAATATGATCATCTGTAACCTTCACCCTACGTGGGTTAAAAACAACATGCATGTGCATCAATCCCCGGCACCGATTCACCACTGCGCTCACCTCAATAATAGACCTGTGTAGGTCCAATCTCGTCTTCCCCAACTTGGGTATAATCCGGGTTCCTGAGACATCTGATCAGTGTCCTTCTCCTCCTTTCCACTCTCCGAGTTATGTTAGAGGCTTTATGTGAGCTGTGTGGAGTAACTTCTTTTTCATCAGTTTCCCCTCGATCAAAGCAAACAAGCTCCCAATGTGAAGTATTTAAAAACACATGGAATTTATTGAAAGTATCCACTTACATTTAAGATAAAAACTGTGCATTCAATCTCTATCTCCTACGGGGTCGTGGCTCCCGTGTGCTGCCTGCGCTACGTCACCCGACTCTGCCCAACGTGTTTTGCCACTACCACGTGACTTCCTCAGGGGTCAAAGGTCAAGTGACCATGCATATGGGCTTAAGGCCCTTTTCACACTGAGGCGCTTTGCAGGTGCTATTGCGCTAAAAATAGCGCCTGCAATGCGCCCCAAAAAAGCCGCTCAATTGTATCCAATGTGAAAGCCCGAGGGCTTTCACACTGGAGCATTGCGCTTGTAGGAGGGTAGAAAAACTCCTGCAAGCCGCATCTTTGAGGCGCAATAGGAGCGCTAAAAATAGCGCTCCTATAGCGCCCCTGCCCATTTAAATCAATGGGGTAGCACCTCCAAAACACCCGCAAAACGCTGCAAAGAGGCGTTATTGCAGGCATTTTTAACCCTTTTTCGGCCGCTAGCGGAGGTTAAAATCACCCCGTTAGCGCCCGCAAACCGCGGCAAAAACGAAGGTATAGCGGCGCTAAAAATAGCGCTGCTATACCGCCAGCACATCCAGCGCCTCAGTGTGAAAGTAGACTTAAAAAGGTGTCACTCAACATCTGACCTTTGACCCCTGAGGAAGTCACCACCTATAGGGTTTTTACATTGGATCATGTTGGTAATTTTTGCTTTTTCATAGAACATGTTATGTGCCCGCACCTACGCTTATGGGATGCAGTCATGTCCCTAATATCCAGTTTATTTTTCACCTTCGTACAGCAATTTTGTTTTTCCAATTGATCTTATAATATCCGGTATTTATGGTTTACATTACCGGGTACTGCAATATGTCACCATATGGTCCATGCCCATATATGATTACGCTAGAACTACATTTATGTGCCACTATTTGACTCTTGTGTACATATATGAATTGTTTTATGCCATTTTGTGATGTGTGTATATATATATTTTATGTTTTTTTTTACTATCTAGCTATGTATCAATTAATAAACATGTTTAATTTTTTTCAAGTTGCTGGTCCTATGAAGCAATACACACGGCCACCAATCCCACCATAGATCTGTAGTTGAAATGTGTTCTACATTTTGCCATGAAGAAATTCTGATTCAATCCTTGTACTGTAGACCAATGCTAAACTCTCCATTTTCTGTAGGGTTTATGACAGAGAATACAGACATCTCCTGGCTTTTATATTTGCTATTGATGAGATAAACGGCAGTCCAGATATTCTGCCCAACATAACTCTGGGATACCATGTGTATGATTCTTGTGGACATGTGAATAAAGCTATAAAAGACGTTCTACAGATATTGTCTGGACATACAAAGGAAGCTCCAAATTATTCCTGTATGGAGCGGGGTGCCCTGGCTGGTTTCATTGGAGATCTCAATTCTGACACCACTCTCCAAATGGCCCAGCTGCTGAATCTATATGGTTACACCCAGGTAAGAAAAGCAGAATTTCCTATATTACATAACGTTGGGACAGTTAGTCGTCCTTTGGTGAGGTGGGTCAAAAGAGTACAAATAATCCTTGTGGCAAAGCATCATAAAGTATAACATTGTTCTAAAAAAAGAAGGCAGTGGTGTGTAGGGATGGGCCAATGGTTCAGTCTAATCTTTGGCTTGTATGGCATTTGGACAAATAGCTGAACTTTTGCCCATTCATTCCCCTGATGATCATACCCTATATTACCAAAAGTATTGGGACGCCTGCCTTCACAGGCACATGAACTTTAATGGCATCCCAGTCTTAGTTCCGTAGGGTTCAATATTGAGTTGGCACACCCTTTGCATCTTTAACAGCTTCAACTCTTTGGGGATGGCTGTCCACAAGGTTTAGGAGGGTGTCAATGGGAATGTTTGACCATTCTTCCAGAAGCTCATTTGTCAGGTCAGGTGCTGATGTTGGACGAGAAGGCCTGGCTCACAGTCTGCACTCTAATTCATCCCAAAGGTGTTTTTTTGGGTTGAGGTCAGGAGTCTGTGCAGGCCAGTCCAGTTCCTCCACTCCAAACTTGCTCATCCATGTCTTTATGGACCTTGCTTTGCGCACTGGTGCGCAATCATGTTGGAACAGGAAGGGGCCATTCCCAAACTGTTCCCACAAAGTTGGGAGCACAAAATTGGCCAAAATGTCTTGGTATGCTGACGTCTTAAGATTTCCCTTCACTGGAACTAAGGGGCCAAGCCCAACCCCTGAAAAACAACCCCACCCCATAAACCCCCCTCCACCAAATGATTTGGACCAGTGCACAGTGCCTGACCTCTCAAATGTGCTTCTAGAAGAATTGTCAAACATTCTCCTTGGACACACTCCTAAACCCTGTGGACAGCCTTCCCAGAAGAGTTTAAGCTGTTAAGGTTTTATTCTGTCCATTTGGATATTAAGAGTTCCACATGATTTATACAGACTGTTTTCTTTCTTTCTAGATTAGTTATGGAGCCAGAGATACTTTACTGAGTGATAGAAAGATGTATCCAAACTTTTTCCGGACAGTTCCGGATGATGAGATGCAATATGTGGCCATAGCAAAGTTACTGGAAAGGTTGAAGTGGAACTGGGTCGGGATCCTTACATCTGATGATGAATACGGAGAGAGGGAGATCCGACAACTCAGCAAACATTTATCTAATCATGGAATTTGTATTGAATTCAAGATTCTGGTGTCTATAAAGAATTATAATAAAATTCCTCCAGAGCTGCGGACCTCAACCACGGAAGTTCTTATTATTTGTGGCTCAGTTAGTATGACTTATTACAAGTTTTTGTATAATAATGTCCCTTATTACACGGAGAAAACATTTATTCTACCAGATTCTTGGTCAATGAGTGAAGTGTTTTTTGCTCTCAGTAACTGCAGCTTGGTGTTTACATTCCCCCATCTCTACATAAAGGGATTGTGGAAATATTTGTATAGTATTTATCCATCCAGCCGCCCAAATGACCCACTGATAGAAGATATTCTCATAACTCAATGTGGATGCTTTTCAAAAAACCAAATGAAAAATTTCCTTATTCCACTCATACATAGAAGTCCTCTTAGGGACTGTGGTGTGTTGACAAGTCCACTTGGTTTATATTATCCTGATGAGAAAACAACATCCTATAGAGTGTATATTGCAGTCTCAATTTTGGCTCAAGCATTACATGACATGGATTTCTCTTTTAAAATAAATAACAACAAATCGGAAATAAATCCACACACACTAAAGTATAAGGTGAGAGCGTCCAATGAAAGTTTCCTCGTATCTTTTTATACTCGGTCAGTTCAATACTGGAACACAATGTGCCCAGACAGAAATTACACCCAGTTTAGGTTCATGTTCAGTGCTGGTGCAATGATTTCTGACACCCTAGGCAAATCTTTGTTTTGCCGCCCTCACCTTGACTCCACCCCTGACTCCACCCCTTTGGCCTGCCCATGTATACAGTGGAAGTAGCGACCTGACATCACGCAGCGCATGTTAACACGCAAAAAAATGCATATCAACGCGGATAGGATACAGCAGTACACAGTGTGAAGAGAAGAGCTCCCAGGACTACAGATCCCAGCATTCCTGGCTGCTATGACATTGTCAGCCATGGTCAAGGTTGTCATGTACTGTACAGGGAGGAGGAGGCTCACCTTGTCCCATTCCTCAGCAGCCTGGTACAGCCCTGCGTCCTCCTTCCACCTATCTCTGCCAACACTGACCACCACCGCCGGAAACACCGAGCACAGCCAGAGAGGCATCAGAGGACTGGCAACATGTGAAGGGCTCGCCTCTGTCTACTTCCACACAGCGCTGCCACCTGGTGGTGTAATAGGAGAAGGCGTGGAGGGTGCAGTGATTGTAAGGGAGTTATATCACAAAACAGTGCAATGACCGAACATCCTGTACATTACAACGTCCTGGAAGCATCGGGTGCCGCGGCTGTACGGGACATCGCTGTGTCAGGCAGCCAGCTTTCTCTGAGCCTGCACTCGGTGCGAGTTGCACCGCACTGTTTACAGGAGGCGCCCCTGACTGATGTGCGCTCTAGGCCGGCGCCTACAGTAGGTGTCGCTGACATTGTATATTCATCGCGATCCCATCGCGGAGATTCTCGGCGACAGGGTGCCGACATCTCGGCGAGAGGGTGGCGACACATCTCGCGCTCGCTGCAATAGTAAGAGGGAGACGCGGCACTGTATTGAACGGGATCCAACATGGATTCCTGCCAATGCCAGGCACTGTGTTTGGTATGAATCCTGAGCGGGAACTCCACGGCAATTTTTAAATAAAAAAAGGCATTGGTTCCCCCTCCAGGAGCATACAAGGCCCTTGGGTCTGATATGGATTTGAAGAGGAATCCCCCTAAGCCGAAAAATCGGCATGGGGGTCCCCCTCAAAATCCATACCAGGCCCTTCGGTCTGGTATGGATTTGAAGGGGCATCCCCCAAGCCGAAAAATCGGCGTGGGGGTCCCCCTCAAAATCCATACCAGGCCCTTCGGTCTGGTATGGATTTGAAGGGGCATCCTCTAAGCCGAAAAATAGGCGTGGGGGTCCCCCTCAAAATCCAAACCAGACCCTTATCTGAGCACGCAACCTGGCAAGCCGCAGGGGAAGAGGGAGGGGACAAGAGAGCGCCCCCCCTCCCTCCTGAACCATACCAGGCCGCATGCCCTCAACATGGGGGGGTTTGGCGCTCTGGGGCAGGGGGGTGACCTGCGCCCCCCCACCCCAAAGCACCCTGTCCCCATGTTGATGGGGACAAGGGACTTTTCCCGACAAACCTGGCCATTGGTTGTCAGGGTCTGCGGGCTGGGGCTGATCGGAATCCGGGAGCCCCCTTTAATAAAGGGGCCCCCAGATGCCGGCCCACCACTCTATGTGAATGAGTATGGGGTACATCGTACCCCTACCCATTCACCTGGTGGAAAAAAAATGGCAATAAAAAAACACACACAGCTTTTTAAAGTAATTTAGTACACAGCTCCGCGCTCTCCGGTTCTTTCTTCCTTCTGCCGGGCCTCCGATATCTTCTTCCAGCTCTTTTGCTAGCGGGGCCCGGTCTTCTCCATCGCCTTCTTCTCTCTTCCCCTCTCCGGTTCTTTCTTCCTTCTGCCGGGCCTCCGCTATCTTCTTCCAGCTCTTTTGCTAGCGGAGGCCCGGTCTTCCCCGTCGTCTCGTCCGGCTCTCCGTTGTCCTTCTGCTGGCCCCTCCACTATCTTCTTCCAGCTCTTTTGCTAGAGTCTTCTTCCCTCTTCTCCTCCTCGATGTTGACTCGTCGCTGTCTCCCGATGTAATGCTCGCTCTTTGCTCCGTAGCGGTTTATATAGGCTTCTCGTGACGTCACAGTCACATGTTCCCATGACGTCAAAGTCACATGCTCCGGGCCCCCCATGTGACTGTGACGTCATGGGAACATGTGACTGTGACATCACGAGAAGCCTATATAAACCGCTGCAGAGCGAACAGCGAGCATTACATCGGGAGACAGCGACGAGTCAACATCGAGGAGGAGAAGAGGGAAGAAGACGCAGACGGAAAGACCGGCTCCTTCACTAGCAAAAGAGCTGGAAGAAGATAGTGGAGGGGCCGGCAGAAGGACAACGGAGAGCCGGACGAGACAACGGGGAAGACCGGGCCTCCGCTAGCAAAAGAGCTGGAAGAAGATAGCGGAGGCCCGGCAGAAGGAAGAAATAACCGGAGAGGAGAAGAGGGAAGAAGGCGACGGAGAAGACTGGGCCCCTCTAGCAAAAGAGTAGTGATGAGCCGAACACCCCCGGGTTCGGTTCGCACCAGAACCCGCGAACGGACCGAAAGTTCGAACGAACATTAGAACCCTATTAAATACAATGGATGCGAACGTTCGAATTCTAAAGTGCTAATTATAACAACTATTATGCATGTTATTGTCCTAAAAAGGGTTTGGGAACCCGGGTTCTGCACCAGGGGACATGTATCAATGCAAAAAGAAGTTTTAAAAACGGTCGTTTTTCGGGAGCAGTCATTTTAATGATGCATAAAGTGAAAAAAAAAAAGTCAAATATTCCTTTAAATATCGTACCTGGGGGGTGTCTAAAGTATGCCTGTGAAGTGCCACGTGTTTCCCGTGTTTAGAACTGTCCCTGCACAAAATGACACTTCTAAAGGAAAAAAAAGCCATTTAAAACTGCTTGCGGCTTTAATGTAATGTCTGGTCCCGGTAATATGGATGAAATTCTTTAAGAAAAATGGCATAGCTACCCCATGACCCCCCCCTACCCCAGCCCATTACCAGCCCCTTTGGGTCTTGTATGGATATTAAGGGGAACCCCGCACATAAAATAAAAAAGGCCCTATATACTCTGAACAGCCCTATACAGGCGGTGCATACAAGACAGGGACTGTAGGTTTGTTCTTATGTAGAGTCTGTTTGTAATTTTGAACAGGTACATTGTTGAAGTGTAGCTCCAGACCAAAAATCTATTTTTAAACTTTTTTGAAAACATAGGTAAGGGTTATCACCCCTGTAACATTTGTTTTGCTGTCTGTGCCCCTGTTCAGAACATTTCACCTCACTTTCCGTCCCAATGACAACTCTTTTTGAAATGTGGTCTTTTTCTTGAAACAAGGATTGCTGATAAAGCATCAGTACAGAGGAGACACCTTTCTCCCATATTTATTCTTACAGGAGAGAATTTTCCTTCCTAGTGGTAGATTTCCTCTCACTTCCTGTTGTCTTCTTGCGTTTGCAAGTAGGAGTCGTTTGTAAGTTGGATGTTTGAAAGTAGGGACCTGCCGTATATACTCTGCAGAAATAGGCCCCTTAGTTGTTGGTGTTGGCACAACACTGTAAGCACTCACAGTTACTCTTGGTTGGTGCTGGAACGCCCTGCTGTCAACTATTATATCAGGAATTTTAATTACATATAATTGTTGAACAGTGGTAGTAAAAATTGGGCCTTTGATGGTGGTGCTGGTGCCACAACACTGTAAGCCCTGACAGTTACTCTTGGTGGGTGCAGCAATGGGCCCTGCTGTGAATTATTAGATCAAGAATTGTAATTACATGCCCCTGTTGAACAGGGGCTGAAAAATTGGGCCTTAGGCACTGGTGGCACAACACTGCAACCCCTCACAGATACTGTACTTGGAGCACAGCAATGAGCCCTGTTGCAAAGTATTGCTTCAAAAATTGTAATGACACGCCCCTGTTAAACAGGGGCTGAAAAATTGGGCCTTAGGCACTGGTGGCACAACACTGCAACTCCTCACAGATACTGTACTTGGAGCACAGCAATGAGCCCTGTTGCAAAGTATTGCTTCAAAAATTGTAATGACACGCCCCTGTTAAACAGGGGCTGAAAAATTGGGCCTTAGGCACTGGTGGCACAACACTGCAACTCCTCACAGATACTGTACTTGGAGCACAGCAATGAGCCCTGTTGCAAAGTATTGCTTCAAAAATTGTAATTACACGCCCCTGTTAAACAGGGGCTGAAAAATTGGGCGTTAGGCACTGGTGGCGGCACCCATAAACAAAAATGATCTTACAAGCTATCATCATCAATCGTATCATTGAGGACTCGGAGGAGGAGGATAGCCAGTCAACATAACAGCACAGGCACTCAGCATCAGCATCAGTCTTGAAGGGATGTGACATGTTAAAATCAATTAGTCTGTTATATCAGCATCAGGTGTGTGGTAGCTGGTGGTGATCCAAGACTGGTTCATCTTGATGAAAGTCAGTCGATCAACCGAGTCGGTGGACAGGCGCACCCTGTGATCCGTGACAAATCCTCCAGCAGCACTGAATGTGCGTTCCGAAAGAACGCTGGATGCAGGACAGGCCAGTAGCTCAATTGCATACTGTGCAAGCTCTGGCCAGTGATCCATCCTCAAGACCCAATAAGCCAGAGGATTTTCGGTGGGGAAGGTGTCCAAGTCTGACCTTGCCCCTAGATATTCCTGCACCATGTTTATCAGACGCTGGCGATGGTTGCTGGAACCGATCATACTTTGGGGCTGCGGACTAAAGAATTGTCTGAACGCATCGGTCAGACGGCCACCTTCCCCACCGCTCCTTCTTTGACTGGCCAAAGCCTCAGCAACTCGTTGTCCAGGACCAGGAGTTTGCAACCTCCCAGTCTCTGGGAACGCGTTGCACAGACCTTTCTGCAAGGCCTCCCGGAGTTGTCTCATCCTCTGCTCCCTCTGCGACGGTAACATAAGGTCCGCAACCTTACCCTTGTACCGTGGATCAAGGAGAGTGGCCAGCCAGTAATGGTCCCTCTCCTTGATCCGAAGAATACAAGGATCCTTCCGCAGACTTTGCAGGATCAGGGAGGCCATGCAGCGTAGGTTTGCTGAGGCATTCGCTCCGGAGTCCTCTGGGTCATGACATGATCCGCAGCCACCTCCTCCCAGCCACGTACAAGTCCACTGGTTTCTTGGGACTGTAAATCATCCCTAAAAGACTGCTGCTGATGATGCTGAGTGCCAGCCTCCACCTCCATGCTGACACAATCCTCCTCCTCCTCCTCCTCCTCCTCTTCCTGTGCGATGGGTGGGACAGAAGGAACACTGTCTGGGTAAAGGGGGCCTTGAGAGGCAAGGAAGTCCTCCTCTTCCTGCCTCTGTTCTGCCTCAAGTGCCCTGTCCATTATTCCACGCAGCGTGTGCTCCAACAGGTGGACAAGAGGTACAGTGTCACTGATGCATGCACTGTCACTGCTCACCATCCTCGTGGCCTCCTCAAATGGTGCCAGGACAGTGCATGCATCCCTGATCATGCCCCACTGGCGTGGAGAAAAAAAACCAAGCTCCCCTGACCCTGTCCTGGTGCCGTAGTCGCACAGGTACTCATTGATGGCCCTCTGCTGCGTGTGCAGCCGCTGCAGCATGGCCAACGTTGAGTTCCACCTGGTGGGCATGTCACATATAAGGCGGTTCTTGGGCAGGTTCAACTCCTTTTGCAGCTCAGCCAGGCGAGCACTGGCATTATAAGATCTGCGGAAATGCACACAGACTTTCCTGGCCTGCCTCAGGACATCCTGTAAGCCCGGGTACCTGCCCAAGAAGCGCTGCACCACCAGGTTAAGGACGTGAGCCACACAGGGCACATGGGTCAGTTGTCCCTGTCGGAGGGCGGAGAGGAGGTTGGTGCCATTGTCGCAAACCACCATTCCTGGCTTAAGCTGGCGTGGCGTCAACCACCTCTCGGCCTGGCCCTGCAGAGCAGACAGGACCTCTGCCCCAGTGTGGCTTCTGTCCCCCAAACACACCAGCGCAAGCACGGCATGGCATCTTTTTGCCTGCGTACTTGCGTAGCCCCGTGAACGGCTACGGAGCACCGCTGGTTCATAGGACAAACCACAGGAAGAGGCCATGGAGGAAGAAGAAGAGGAGGGGGTGGAGGAGAGAGGTGTGTCACAACCAGTAGTAGCATTTTGGAGGCGTGGCGGTGGGACAACCTCCAACACTACTGCACCTTGTCCTGAATCCTTCCCAGCTGCCAAAAGAGTGACCCAATGGGCCGTGAAAGAAAGGTAACGTCCCTGTCCATGCCTGCTGGACCATGAGTCAGCGGTAATATGCACCTTACCGCTGACCGCCCTGTCCAGCGAGGCCAAGACATTGCCTTCCACATGCCGGTAGAGAGCCGGAATAGCCTTCCGTGAGAAAAAGTGGCGTTTGGGAACCTGCCACTGAGGAACCGCACATTGCACAAACTCACGGAAGGGGGCCGAGTCTACCAACTGAAAAGGCAGCAGTTGAAGCGCTAGCAATTTAGCCAAGCTAGCATTCAACCGCTGGGCATGTGGATGGCTGGGAGTGAACTTCTTTCGACGGTCCAGCAGCTGGGGCAGGGAAATTTGCCTGCTAGAATCGGACGTCGGTGTACTGCTAGCAGAGTGGGCGCAAGTACTTGGCTGTGACACACCTAATTCTACACCTTCATTCCTCTCAGTGCATGTTTCAGAGAGGACTGAAGTTATAGTGGGGTTGGAGATCCCAGCTGATGCGGTGCAAGGAGAGGTCCGCTTTGTTCTTTGGTGTGGGTCTTTGAGGTAGGCTTGCCAACGAGCTGCATGGCAGGTCAACATATGTCTGGTCAGGCATGTGGTACCCAAGCGGCTGATGTTTTGGCCACGCGATATACGCTTGAGACATATGTTGCAAACAGCAGCTGTGCGATCTGATGCACTAGCCTCAAAAAAGGCCCACACCAAAGAACTTTTTGAATGACGGGCAGAGGCAGCGCCCTGCACAGGCGGAGCTCTGCGGTGTGATTCCGTCGGTGTACTGCCCTTACGCTGGCCACCAAAGGGCATCCTGCCTCGTTGGAGATGTGCCTCCTCCTCATCCTCCTCCTCCTCCTCTCTCCTATTAGGCACCCACGTGGAGTCAGTGACCTCATCATCCCCTCCCTCCTCATCACTGGAGCCAATCTGGCAGTATGCTGCAGCTGCTGGAACATGACTGCCAGATTGGTGTCCTTCTTGAGCATCCCCTCTGTCTGCTCTCACGCTACTGCCTTCCTCTAGCTGGGTTTCATCATCAGACCCTTCGAAACGCTGGGCATCCTCCTGGAGCATGTACCCAACACTGTGCTGAAACAGTTCGGGGGACTCCTCAGGAGGAGGACATGGTGGGTCTAGGGAAGGAGTGACTGATGATTTGTCTGACATTGATACCAGGGAAGACGACGCTTTGGCAGCTGCTTTTCCAGTACCCTGAGCCTGGGTGAGAGAGGATGAGGAGGAGGAGGAGGGCTTGGTCATCCACTCTACCAAGTCTTCGGCATGATGTGGCTCAACATGTCCAGCTGCCGAAAAGAAGGACAAGCGTGTCCCATGGCCATGTGCTGATGACAATGCACCGCGTCCACGACCAGCACTGTTGCCCCCAGACACAGAGCCTGCTTGCCCTCTTTTATTGCCTCCTGACTGTCTGCCTCTCCTTGTTTGCCTTCCAGACATTCTAATAGATGGCCTGCAGGGAGATGGGAAAAAAGCAATAAGGGCTACCTTCAGGTGTCCTTCTCTGTCCCTTGAAACAAGGACTTTCACAGTGAAAGAAACTGACACTCTCCCTACCTACAGTTTTCTGTCCCTAGAAAAAATATTTTTTTTAAGCACAATATAGCACAAGGACAATTCACTCACTGTCCTTACAGGTCCCTGGAAACAAGGACTTGCAGAGTGAAATAAACTGACACTCTCCCTACCTACAGTTTTCTGTCCCTAGAATAAATGTTTTTTTTAAGCACAATATAGCACAAGGAGAATTCACTCACTGTCCTTCCAGGTCCCTGGAAACAAGGACTTGCAGAGTGAAATAAACTGACACTCTCCCTACCTACAGTTTTCTGTCCCTAGAATAAATGTTTTTTTTAAGCACAATATAGCACAAGGACAATTCACTCACTGTCCTTACAGGTCCCTGGAAACAAGGACTTGCAGAGTGAAAGAAAAAAAACACTCTCCCTACCTACAGTTTTCTGTCCCTAGAAAAAATGTTTTTTTTAATCACAATATAGCACAAGGACAATTCACTCACTGTCCTTACAGGTCCCTGGAAACAAGGACTTGCAGAGTGAAAGAAAAAAAACACTCTCCCTACCTACAGTTTTCTGTCCCTAGAAAAAATGTTTTTTTTAATCACAATATAGCACAAGGACAATTCACTCACTGTCCTTACAGGTCCCTGGAAACAAGGACTTGCAGAGTGAAATAAACTGACACTCTCCCTACCTACAGTTTTCTGTCCCTAGAATAAATGTTTTTTTTAAGCACAATATAGCACAAGGAGAATTCACTCACTGTCCTTCCAGGTCCCTGGAAACAAGGACTTGCAGAGTGAAAGAAAAAAAACACTCTCCCTACCTACAGTTTTCTGTCCCTAGAAAAAATGTTTTTTTTAATCACAATATAGCACAAGGACAATTCACTCACTGTCCTTACAGGTCCCTGGAAACAAGGACTTGCAGAGTGAAATAAACTGACACTCTCCCTACCTACAGTTTTCTGTCCCTAGAATAAATGTTTTTTTTAAGCACAATATAGCACAAGGACAATTCACTCACTGTCCTTACAGGTCCCTGGAAACAAGGACTTGCAGAGTGAAAGAAAAAAAACACTCTCCCTACCTACAGTTTTCTGTCCCTAGAAAAAATGTTTTTTTTAATCACAATATAGCACAAGGACAATTCACTCACTGTCCTTCCAGGTCCCTGGAAACAAGGACTTGCAGAGTGAAAGAAACTGACACTGTCCCTACCTACAGTTTTCTGTCCCTAGAATAAATGTTTTTTTTAAGCACACTATAGCACAAGGACAATTCACTCACTGTCCTTACAGGTCCCTGGAAACAAGGACTTGCAGAGTGAAAGAAAAAAAACACTCTCCCTACCTACAGTTTTCTGTCCCTAGAAAAAATGTTTTTTTTAATCACAATATAGCACAAGGACAATTCACTCACTGTCCTTACAGGTCCCTGGAAACAAGGACTTGCAGAGTGAAATAAACTGACACTCTCCCTACCTACAGTTTTCTGTCCCTAGAATAAATGTTTTTTTTAAGCACAATATAGCACAAGGACAATTCACTCACTGTCCTTACAGGTCCCTGGAAACAAGGACTTGCAGAGTGAAAGAAAAAAAACACTCTCCCTACCTACAGTTTTCTGTCCCTAGAAAAAATGTTTTTTTTAATCACAATATAGCACAAGGACAATTCACTCACTGTCCTTCCAGGTCCCTGGAAACAAGGACTTGCAGAGTGAAATAAACTGACACTCTCCCTACCTACAGTTTTCTGTCCCTAGAATAAATGTTTTTTTAAAGCACAATATAGCACAAGGACAATTCACTCACTGTCCTTACAGGTCCCTGGAAACAAGGACTTGCAGAGTGAAAGAAAAAAAAAACTCTCCCTACCTACAGTTTTCTGTCCCTAGAAAAAATGTTTTTTTTAATCACAATATAGCACAAGGACAATTCACTCACTGTCCTTCCAGGTCCCTGGAAACAAGGACTTGCAGAGTGAAAGAAACTGACACTGTCCCTACCTACAGTTTTCTGTCCCTAGAATAAATGTTTTTTTTAAGCACACTATAGCACAAGGACAATTCACTCACTGTCCTTACAGGTCCCTGGAAACAAGGACTTGCAGAGTGAAAGAAAAAAAACACTCTCCCTACCTACAGTTTTCTGTCCCTAGAAAAAATGTTTTTTTTAATCACAATATAGCACAAGGACAATTCACTCACTGTCCTTACAGGTCCCTGGAAACAAGGACTTGCAGAGTGAAAGAAAAAAAACACTCTCCCTACCTACAGTTTTCTGTCCCTAGAAAAAATGTTTTTTTTAATCACAATATAGCACAAGGACAATTCACTCACTGTCCTTACAGGTCCCTGGAAACAAGGACTTGCAGAGTGAAATAAACTGACACTCTCCCTACCTACAGTTTTCTGTCCCTAGAATAAATGTTTTTTTTAAGCACAATATAGCACAAGGACAATTCACTCACTGTCCTTACAGGTCCCTGGAAACAAGGACTTGCAGAGTGAAAGAAAAAAAACACTCTCCCTACCTACAGTTTTCTGTCCCTAGAAAAAATGTTTTTTTTAATCACAATATAGCACAAGGACAATTCACTCACTGTCCTTACAGGTCCCTGGAAACAAGGACTTGCAGAGTGAAATAAACTGACACTCTCCCTACCTACAGTTTTCTGTCCCTAGAATAAATGTTTTTTTTAAGCACAATATAGCACAAGGACAATTCACTCACTGTCCTTACAGGTCCCTGGAAACAAGGACTTGCAGAGTGAAAGAAAAAAAACACTCTCCCTACCTACAGTTTTCTGTCCCTAGAAAAAATGTTTTTTTTAATCACAATATAGCACAAGGACAATTCACTCACTGTCCTTACAGGTCCCTGGAAACAAGGACTTGCAGAGTGAAATAAACTGACACTCTCCCTACCTACAGTTTTCTGTCCCTAGAATAAATGTTTTTTTTTAAGCACAATATAGCACAAGGACAATTCACTCACTGTCCTTACAGGTCCCTGGAAACAAGGACTTGCAGAGTGAAAGAAAAAAAAACACTCTCCCTACCTACAGTTTTCTGTCCCTAGAAAAAATGTTTTTTTTAATCACAATATAGCACAAGGACAATTCACTCACTGTCCTTCCAGGTCCCTGGAAACAAGGACTTGCAGAGTGAAATAAACTGACACTCTCCCTACCTACAGTTTTCTGTCCCTAGAATAAATGTTTTTTTTAAGCACAATATAGCACAAGGACTATTCACTCACTGTCCTTACAGGTCCCTGGAAACAAGGACTTGCAGAGTGAAAGAAAAAAAAACTCTCCCTACCTACAGTTTTCTGTCCCTAGAAAAAATGTTTTTTTTAATCACAATATAGCACAAGGACAATTCACTCACTGTCCTTCCAGGTCCCTGGAAACAAGGACTTGCAGAGTGAAAGAAACTGACACTGTCCCTACCTACAGTTTTCTGTCCCTAGAATAAATGTTTTTTTTAATCACAATATAGCACAAGGACAATTCACTCACTGTCCTTCCAGGTCCCTGGAAACAAGGACTTGCAGAGTGAAATAAACTGACACTCTCCCTACCTACAGTTTTCTGTCCCTAGAATAAATGTTTTTTTTAAGCACAATATAGCACAAGGACAATTCACTCACTGTCCTTACAGGTCCCTGGAAACAAGGACTTGCAGAGTGAAAGAAAAAAAAAACTCTCCCTACCTACAGTTTTCTGTCCCTAGAAAAAATGTTTTTTTTAATCACAATATAGCACAAGGACAATTCACTCACTGTCCTTACAGGTCCCTGAAAACAAGGACTTGCAGAGTGAAATAAACTGACACTCTCCCTACCTACAGTTTTCTGTCCCTAGAATAAATGTTTTTTTTAAGCACAATATAGCACAAGGACAATTCACTCACTGTCCTTACAGGTCCCTGGAAACAAGGACTTGCAGAGTGAAAGAAAAAAAACACTCTCCCTACCTACAGTTTTCTGTCCCTAGAAAAAATGTTTTTTTTAATCACAATATAGCACAAGGACAATTCACTCACTGTCCTTCCAGGTCCCTGGAAACAAGGACTTGCAGAGTGAAATAAACTGACACTCTCCCTACCTACAGTTTTCTGTCCCTAGAATAAATGTTTTTTTTAAGCACAATATAGCACAAGGACAATTCACTCACTGTCCTTACAGGTCCCTGGAAACAAGGACTTGCAGAGTGAAAGAAAAAAAAAACTCTCCCTACCTACAGTTTTCTGTCCCTAGAAAAAATGTTTTTTTTTAATCACAATATAGCACAAGGACAATTCACTCACTGTCCTTCCAGGTCCCTGGAAACAAGGACTTGCAGAGTGAAAGAAACTGACACTGTCCCTACCTACAGTTTTCTGTCCCTAGAATAAATGTTTTTTTTTAAGCACAATATAGCACAAGGACAATTCACTCACTGTCCTTCCAGGTCCCTGGAAACAAGGACTTGCAGAGTGAAATAAACTGACACTCTCCCTACCTACAGTTTTCTGTCCCTAGAATAAATGTTTTTTTTAAGCACAATATAGCACAAGGACAATTCACTCACTGTCCTTACAGGTCCCTGGAAACAAGGACTTGCAGAGTGAAAGAAAAAAAAAACTCTCCCTACCTACAGTTTTCTGTCCCTAGAAAAAATGTTTTTTTTAATCACAATATAGCACAAGGACAATTCACTCACTGTCCTTACAGGTCCCTGGAAACAAGGACTTGCAGAGTGAAATAAACTGACACTCTCCCTACCTACAGTTTTCTGTCCCTAGAATAAATGTTTTTTTTAAGCACAATATAGCACAAGGACAATTCACTCACTGTCCTTACAGGTCCCTGGAAACAAGGACTTGCAGAGTGAAAGAAAAAAAACACTCTCCCTACCTACAGTTTTCTGTCCCTAGAAAAAATGTTTTTTTTAATCACAATATAGCACAAGGACAATTCACTCACTGTCCTTCCAGGTCCCTGGAAACAAGGACTTGCAGAGTGAAATAAACTGACACTCTCCCTACCTACAGTTTTCTGTCCCTAGAATAAATGTTTTTTTTAAGCACAATATAGCACAAGGACAATTCACTCACTGTCCTTACAGGTCCCTGGAAACAAGGACTTGCAGAGTGAAAGAAAAAAAAAACTCTCCCTACCTACAGTTTTCTGTCCCTAGAAAAAATGTTTTTTTTAATCACAATATAGCACAAGGACAATTCACTCACTGTCCTTCCAGGTCCCTGGAAACAAGGACTTGCAGAGTGAAAGAAACTGACACTGTCCCTACCTACAGTTTTCTGTCCCTAGAATAAATGTTTTTTTTAAGCACAATATAGCACAAGGACAATTCACTCACTGTCCTTCCAGGTCCCTGGAAACAAGGACTTGCAGAGTGAAATAAACTGACACTCTCCCTACCTACAGTTTTCTGTCCCTAGAATAAATGTTTTTTTTAAGCACAATATAGCACAAGGACAATTCACTCACTGTCCTTACAGGTCCCTGGAAACAAGGACTTGCAGAGTGAAAGAAAAAAAAAACTCTCCCTACCTACAGTTTTCTGTCCCTAGAAAAAATGTTTTTTTTAATCACAATATAGCACAAGGACAATTCACTCACTGTCCTTCCAGGTCCCTGGAAACAAGGACTTGCAGAGTGAAAGAAACTGACACTGTCCCTACCTACAGTTTTCTGTCCCTAGAATAAATGTTTTTTTTAAGCACACTATAGCACAAGGACAATTCACTCACTGTCCTTACAGGTCCCTGGAAACAAGGACTTGCAGAGTGAAAGAAAAAAAACACTCTCCCTACCTACAGTTTTCTGTCCCTAGAAAAAATGTTTTTTTTAATCACAATATAGCACAAGGACAATTCACTCACTGTCCTTACAGGTCCCTGGAAACAAGGACTTGCAGAGTGAAAGAAAAAAAACACTCTCCCTACCTACAGTTTTCTGTCCCTAGAAAAAATGTTTTTTTTTAATCACAATATAGCACAAGGACAATTCACTCACTGTCCTTCCAGGTCCCTGGAAACAAGGACTTGCAGAGTGAAATAAACTGACACTCTCCCTACCTACAGTTTTCTGTCCCTAGAATAAATGTTTTTTTTAAGCACAATATAGCACAAGGACAATTCACTCACTGTCCTTACAGGTCCCTGGAAACAAGGACTTGCAGAGTGAAAGAAAAAAAACACTCTCCCTACCTACAGTTTTCTGTCCCTAGAAAAAATGTTTTTTTTAATCACAATATAGCACAAGGACAATTCACTCACTGTCCTTACAGGTCCCTGGAAACAAGGACTTGCAGAGTGAAATAAACTGACACTCTCCCTACCTACAGTTTTCTGTCCCTAGAATAAATGTTTTTTTTAAGCACAATATAGCACAAGGACAATTCACTCACTGTCCTTACAGGTCCCTGGAAACAAGGACTTGCAGAGTGAAAGAAAAAAAACACTCTCCCTACCTACAGTTTTCTGTCCCTAGAAAAAATGTTTTTTTTAATCACAATATAGCACAAGGACAATTCACTCACTGTCCTTACAGGTCCCTGGAAACAAGGACTTGCAGAGTGAAAGAAACTGACACTCTCCCTACCTACAGTTTTCTGTCCCTAGAATAAATGTTTTTTTAAGCACAATATAGCACAAGGACAATTCACTCACTGTCCTTCCAGGTCCCTGGAAACAAGGACTTGCAGAGTGAAAGAAAAAAAACACTCTCCCTACCTACAGTTTTCTGTCCCTAGAAAAAATGTTTTTTTTAATCACAATATAGCACAAGGACAATTCACTCACTGTCCTTCCAGGTCCCTGGAAACAAGGACTTGCAGAGTGAAAGAAACTGACACTGTCCCTACCTACAGTTTTCTGTCCCTAGAATAAATGTTTTTTTTAAGCACACTATAGCACAAGGACAATTCACTCACTGTCCTTACAGGTCCCTGGAAACAAGGACTTGCAGAGTGAAAGAAAAAAAACACTCTCCCTACCTACAGTTTTCTGTCCCTAGAAAAAATGTTTTTTTTAATCACAATATAGCACAAGGACAATTCACTCACTGTCCTTCCAGGTCCCTGGAAACAAGGACTTGCAGAGTGAAATAAACTGACACTCTCCCTACCTACAGTTTTCTGTCCCTAGAATAAATGTTTTTTTTAAGCACAATATAGCACAAGGAGAATTCACTCACTGTCCTTCCAGGTCCCTGGAAACAAGGACTTGCAGAGTGAAATAAACTGACACTCTCCCTACCTACAGTTTTCTGTCCCTAGAATAAATGTTTTTTTTAAGCACAATATAGCACAAGGACAATTCACTCACTGTCCTTACAGGTCCCTGGAAACAAGGACTTGCAGAGTGAAAGAAAAAAAACACTCTCCCTACCTACAGTTTTCTGTCCCTAGAAAAAATGTTTTTTTTAATCACAATATAGCACAAGGACAATTCACTCACTGTCCTTACAGGTCCCTGGAAACAAGGACTTGCAGAGTGAAAGAAAAAAAACACTCTCCCTACCTACAGTTTTCTGTCCCTAGAAAAAATGTTTTTTTTAATCACAATATAGCACAAGGACAATTCACTCACTGTCCTTACAGGTCCCTGGAAACAAGGACTTGCAGAGTGAAATAAACTGACACTCTCCCTACCTACAGTTTTCTGTCCCTAGAATAAATGTTTTTTTTAAGCACAATATAGCACAAGGAGAATTCACTCACTGTCCTTCCAGGTCCCTGGAAACAAGGACTTGCAGAGTGAAATAAACTGACACTCTCCCTACCTACAGTTTTCTGTCCCTAGAATAAATGTTTTTTTTAAGCACAATATAGCACAAGGACAATTCACTCACTGTCCTTACAGGTCCCTGGAAACAAGGACTTGCAGAGTGAAAGAAAAAAAACACTCTCCCTACCTACAGTTTTCTGTCCCTAGAAAAAATGTTTTTTTTAATCACAATATAGCACAAGGACAATTCACTCACTGTCCTTGCAGGTCCCTGGAAACAAGGACTTGCAGAGTGAAAGAAAAAAAACACTCTCCCTACCTACAGTTTTCTGTCCCTAGAAAAAATGTTTTTTTTAATCACAATATAGCACAAGGACAATTCACTCACTGTCCTTACAGGTCCCTGGAAACAAGGACTTGCAGAGTGAAATAAACTGACACTCTCCCTACCTACAGTTTTCTGTCCCTAGAATAAATGTTTTTTTTAAGCACAATATAGCACAAGGAGAATTCACTCACTGTCCTTCCAGGTCCCTGGAAACAAGGACTTGCAGAGTGAAAGAAAAAAAACACTCTCCCTACCTACAGTTTTCTGTCCCTAGAAAAAATGTTTTTTTTAATCACAATATAGCACAAGGACAATTCACTCACTGTCCTTACAGGTCCCTGGAAACAAGGACTTGCAGAGTGAAATAAACTGACACTCTCCCTACCTACAGTTTTCTGTCCCTAGAATAAATGTTTTTTTTAAGCACAATATAGCACAAGGACAATTCACTCACTGTCCTTACAGGTCCCTGGAAACAAGGACTTGCAGAGTGAAAGAAAAAAAACACTCTCCCTACCTACAGTTTTCTGTCCCTAGAAAAAATGTTTTTTTTAATCACAATATAGCACAAGGACAATTCACTCACTGTCCTTACAGGTCCCTGGAAACAAGGACTTGCAGAGTGAAATAAACTGACACTCTCCCTACCTACAGTTTTCTGTCCCTAGAATAAATGTTTTTTTTAAGCACAATATAGCACAAGGACAATTCACTCACTGTCCTTACAGGTCCCTGGAAACAAGGACTTGCAGAGTGAAAGAAAAAAAACACTCTCCCTACCTACAGTTTTCTGTCCCTAGAAAAAATGTTTTTTTTAATCACAATATAGCACAAGGACAATTCACTCACTGTCCTTACAGGTCCCTGGAAACAAGGACTTGCAGAGTGAAAGAAACTGACACTCTCCCTACCTACAGTTTTCTGTCCCTAGAATAAATGTTTTTTTAAGCACAATATAGCACAAGGACAATTCACTCACTGTCCTTCCAGGTCCCTGGAAACAAGGACTTGCAGAGTGAAAGAAAAAAAACACTCTCCCTACCTACAGTTTTCTGTCCCTAGAAAAAATGTTTTTTTTAAGCACACTATAGCACAAGGACAATTCACTCACTGTCCTTACAGGTCCCTGGAAACAAGGACTTGCAGAGTGAAAGAAAAAAAACACTCTCCCTACCTACAGTTTTCTGTCCCTAGAAAAAATGTTTTTTTTAATCACAATATAGCACAAGGACAATTCACTCACTGTCCTTCCAGGTCCCTGGAAACAAGGACTTGCAGAGTGAAATAAACTGACACTCTCCCTACCTACAGTTTTCTGTCCCTAGAATAAATGTTTTTTTTAAGCACAATATAGCACAAGGACAATTCACTCACTGTCCTTAGAGGTCCCTGGAAACAAGGACTTGCAGAGTGAAAGAAAATAAACACTCTCCCTACCTACAGTTTTCTGTCCCTAGAAAAAATGTTTTTTTTTAAGCACAATATAGCACAAGGACAATTCACTCACTGTCCTTCCAGGTCCCTGGAAACAAGGACTTGCAGAGTGAAAGAAAAAAAACACTCTCCCTACCTACAGTTTTCTGTCCCTAGAAAAAATGTTTTTTGTAATCACAATATAGCACAAGGACAATTCACTCACTGTCCTTACAGGTCCCTGGAAACAAGGACTTGCAGAGTGAAAGAAACTGACACTCTCCCTACCTACAGTTTTCTGTCCCTAGAATAAATGTTTTTTTAAGCACAATATAGCACAAGGACAATTCACTCACTGTCCTTCCAGGTCCCTGGAAACAAGGACTTGCAGAGTGAAAGAAACTGACACTGTCCCTACCTACAGTTTTCTGTCCCTAGAATAAATGTTTTTTTTAAGCACACTATAGCACAAGCACAAAACACACTGACACTCTCCCTACCTATCCTTCTCTTTCCCTAAACTAAAGGAATCCAGGTTAAGCAAGAAAGAAATAACAGTCACTGTCCCTGCCTATGCTGCTCTATCCCTGCTCCGGAACACACTACACTAGGCCGCCGTGCTGGCGGCCTTTTATAGTGTGGGGCGTGTACTAAACACCCTCAGCAATAATTGGCCACAGGCATCCTGCCTGTGGCCAATCATTGCTCTCCTCGCTGCCGGCGCTGTGATTGGCCAAGCATGCGGGGTCACAGTGCATGCTTGGCCAATCACAGCGCCTGGATGACACTGCGATGGCGTAGTGCATTGTGGGCCGTTCGCGTCACTCGAATTTGGCGCGAACGGCCCAAATCGTTCGATCTTCGTCGAACGATCGAACAGCCGATGTTCGAGTCGAACGTATGTTCGACTCGAACACGAAGCTCATCCCTACAAAAGAGCTGGAAGAAGATAGCGGAGGCCCGGCAGAAGGAAGAAAGAACCGGAGAGGAGAAGAGAGAAGAAGGCGATGGAGAAGACCGGGCCCTGCTAGCAAAAGAGCTGGAAGAAAATAGCGGAGGCCCGGCATAAGGAAGAAAGAACCGGAGAACGCGTAGACGACACCGGAGACCCCCGAAGTCGGAAGAGACCCCCGGATCTGTGTAATAAATTACTTTAAAAAGCTGTGTGTGTTTTTTTATTGCCATTTTTTTTCCACCAGGTGAATGGGTAGGGGTACGATGTACCCCATACTCATTCACATAGGGTGGTGGGCCGACCTATGGGGGCCCCCTTATTAAAGGGGGCTCCCGGATTCGATCAGTCCCCACCCGCAGACACCGACAACCAATGCCCAGGGTTGTCGGGAAGAGGCCCTTGTCCCCATCAACATGGGGACAGGGTGCTTTGGGGTGGGGGGCTGCAGGTCGCCCCCTGCCCCAGAACACCAAACCCCCCATGTTGAGGGCATGCGGCCTGGTATGGTTTAGGAGGGGGGGGGGCGCTCTCTCAACCACCCCTCTTCCCCTGTGGCCTGCCAGGTTGCGTGCTCGGATAAGGGTCTAGTTTGGGTTTTGAGGGGGGCCCCTACGCCGATTTTTCAGCTTAGGGGATTCCCCTTCAAATCCATACCAGACCGAAGGGCCTGGTATGGATTTTGAGGGGGACCCCCACGCCAATTTTTCGGCTTAGGGGGATTCCCCTTCAAATCCATACCAGACCCAAGGGCCTGGTATGCTCCTGGAGGGGGAACCCATGCCGGTTTTTTATTTAAAAATTGGCGTGGAGTTCCCGCTCAGGATTCATACCAAACACAGTGCCTGGTATTGGCGGGAATCCATGTCGGATCTCCGTCTACCGGCAATGCGTGTCGCTCATTGCGAAAGGAAAAACAACATTTTTCCTTTCCCGATGATGAGACAGCTCGGCGCTGGCTCTCGCGACGGGGCTCATAGGGTGTCAATCATGCTTAGTTTAAAGGCGTTTAACCATTTCACTTCTGGGGCTGTTTTTTTTTTTTTTGCACGGATGTTTGAAAATTCATTAGGCCTGAAGATTATATAAAACCCCTAAACCAGGGGTCTCATACTGGCGGCACTCCAACTGTTGCAAAACTACAAGTCCCCTGAGATACTGCAAGCCTGACTCCCACAGGCAGAGGCATGATAGGACTTGTAGTTTCTCAACAGCTGGAGGGCCACCAGTTTAAGACCCCTGCACTAAACAGTATACAGTATATTTTCTTGCAGAGATCCTGGAGAAACAATGTTTGCAGTATCATCTTTTTTCTTTCACATGATATTAGTGCAATGGTTTACAAAAATTTAGGGCATACACATGTAATATATGTAGCGGGTACCTAAATTAGGGGGGTTTGCTATGACCCGAGTAATAGTATGGTTTCGGTTTTCTAATTGTTCTGGACTCTGCTCTGCTGCGTGTTGTCTGGTGTGCAGTTCACCTTTGGCCTGTGGGTGGTGCTGTCACCCAGGTCTAGGGTTGAACCACAGATGGCGTTGCGTCGATTGGATGTCCTCTCTCAGCTACCATGCAGTGGGCTTGTTCTGCCTGCTGTGCATGCCGGGAGAGGGTATATAAGGGGCAGACACCATTATTCTGGGAGCGAGTTTCGGGGACCAGTACCCGGAGGAGTGTGCCCCCTTAAAGGGGGGTGCGCGCATTGTCCAAAGAGTCTCGGGCACCTTTAGCCTGAGGCTACAGCGTTCCAGGTAGGCTCGGTACCTTTGACTGGGTCTACAAGCAGAACTCTGGAGTCCCAGGATACCCGGGTGAGGGTATCCGCTCTGACCAAGAGGAAGCCAGGGGAGGATCGGTCCCACAACAGGAGACGAGTGATAGTAGATTGCTGTCTCAGGAGAGGCCTGGTGACCTGTCAGAGGGAAGGATTCTTTGCTCAGCAGAGCTGACCCTGCGGAGTGCTGCTGCTGTCTGAAGGATTTTCTGAACTTGTCCCTGGAGGGGATTAAGTGACTGTTCAAGCTCCACACCGGCTGCTAGGGCTGCTCTCATAGGGACTATCCGGGTGAGCTAAACCCACTCGGGATCGAGTGGCGATGAATGAATAAGGTGATGTGTGCCTGGATCCACCTCCTGATTCTGCTAACTTCTTTTCTCCTTCAAATCTCCCGTTACTGATGCAAAAAGGAAAATAAACTCATTGTTGGAGTTTAAGTGCTGTGGACATTGGCCTTCTTGGAGGAGAGATAGAGACTTGTCCCTATACACTAGAGATGAGAACCAATGGAAAGAGGTAACTCGCTGCAGAACCCAAAAACTATTGACACCGCTCAACCTCTTAACACAGGAGGGTACGGGCATATAGCATGGTGGGCCTTGGCCTGCAAGTGAGCCAAAGGCAGGTAAAGGAGTTGTGTGCTACACGTGGGGGCTCGAGTCCGGGATTTTGCAGCTACCCCTGGAAGTTGGACTTTATTTTTTCCCTGTTCGTGGTTTTGTGGAAATCGGCCATTTGAATTTTTTTTTGAACTGTGTCAGTTGTGAGAAAAAGGGAGGTTCAGGTCTGATTCTACATTGGTTTTTCTAACTGCATAGTTCGTGGGCGTGACGAAAATGTAAAAAAGCCTGCAAGCTGCGTGCAGGAAGAACAAGGGGGAGGAGCCCCACCAACTTGTGTGTTGCACGTGGCGTATTGATGCCAAAAGGTACAGTACGAGCTGGACTAGTGAGTAAGCAACATGTCTGCTGCCCCATGGATTTCTGCTACATCAGGACCACGGATGTTCCAACCTGCTTCAACCATGGACGTTGTTTCCCTCACTGCTCCCCTGACAGATACAGGGATCCAGCTCAAGCCTAGGGGCCACTTCACGTTGTATACATGCAGAGATGCGGAGGCCCTGGGCATGCTCTGTCCCAAGTGCCAAGGACTGGCGGTACAACTTCGGCCATTTGGAAGGTGTACTACGTGTGGAGAGTTTCTTTTCGAGGTGGACCAGCCGACCGAGAAACCCAAAGGTTACCGGGTCAACTGCCTTACGGGTATCGCCACTCTTGAGGAGGAAACTGCTACTCCCACAGCCAGGCCCACGCACACCGCTCCGGCTGCCACGGATGTGGAGGATGGAGTTCCGGCCATCACGGAGATTGTGACGGATACCGTTGTGGATGCTGCCTCGGTTGCAACAGAGACTTCTATCCCACCTGCCAAGCAGAAGGTGGGATACGTAAAGGCCTCCTGTGGTCGCGGTCGAAGCCTGAACCAGCCTCTGCCTGAATCGGATCTTCACCCCGGAAGGGACCTCCAGGAGATCCAAGTCGAAGGAAGGTAAGGAGGCTGGGAAAACTGAGACATTGACTTTGTTGGGTCAGGGTAGAGAGTCCACACCCCATGCTACAGGGAATGTGCGGACCGCCAACCCGCAGAGACCTTCTATTTTTCGGGAGAATGTGTTGTTGTCTACTACCAATTATTTGCCGACAGAGGAATGTGACACCTCTGACTTTGACTCATCGTCTGATGTGGGGGATGACCACGAGATTGATGAGTTTTCATCCGCAAGGGTTGGGACAGAATCCCGGTAACCTCATCCCGTAGTTTAAGGGGGGTTTCGCCGATGGACTCTGGGGAAACTACACCCTGAGTGGAAGTCCCTGCCCTAGGGGAAGAGACCAATCCCGTGCCCGCTTTGTCTGCTCCAGCATCTTCTGTACCTGCTGCTGATGTCCGCACACCATTGCGGCCACCTATGCCACTGCTGGAGCTTGCGCCATTGAGAAGGTCTCCGGATGCTGTTGTTCTTCCTGGAGCAGGAGATCTGGCCTCCATGCCACCTCTAGCCCGGTTGCAGCGGCTTTTACATAAGAAGGTTGCCACCGACTATGGGTGGGAGTATCCATATGTCCCCAAGGAACTTATTTACGAGATTGAGGCCTCTCGTGAATGATGGTACTCTGACTTTGTATGGGAGCATGTGAAAGTTCCGAAAGGTTACCAGGACTTGAAATACTCGGCTGTTATGACCGATCGCTGTGTCAGTACAACATTTCACGGAGGAGCAAAACTTTGGAGTTTACATCTACCATCACCCATAAGAAATATCCCATAAAAAAGTTTTGCACATGCGCCACCAAGCATGTGGTGTATTTGATCACATGCCCATGTGGCAAACAATATGTGGGCCTTACTATCCGTACCTTTTCAGTAAGGGTGGGAGAACACATTGCCCTTATCAAGAGTGGATTTACACCATGATCGTAACCCAAAGGACACCCAGTTTCTGGTTATTGACCAGTTCATCCCACCCTGGAGGGGCGGAGCTATGACTAGGGGGGGTCTCCCAATTACAGACTTTTTGGATATATGAACTACAGTCCCATACACCATCAGGTCTAAACGTCAAGTGGGATATCAATTAATTTATTAATAAATCTTACTGAACTTCGGGCATTGTTAAATGGGTGTACTCTAACTTTTTCCCATTTTTTGAATTTTGAATTTTTGATATATGAACTACAGTCCCATACACCATCAGGTCTAAACGTCGAGTGGGATATCAATTCATTTATCAATTGTCATGGATATGCATTAATGTCTGTCTGCCATCTTACCTTTCCTCCTCATGTGTTGTTCTTAGAGGCCTGAACCCTTTCACCTGGCTTCCTTTATAATCTACTCCTAGCCTGACTCCACCCCAGGCCCTATCACAGAACACTATATTAACCTGTGCACTGCAAGCCTGCTTTGCTGATCAACGTGTTTGTTAAGCATTGTGTGTTTGGGTTCCTGCCTGCCGTGTGCTACGTCTGTCTCTCTGTTACGATATTGGCTTGTCCCTGACTATCCCTGTCTGCTTGTGACCCTTGAACCTTCGGCTTGTCCTTCGTTATCCTTGTCTGCTTTTGACCCTTGACCTTCGGCTTGTTCTTCGTTATTCTTGTATCTTGTGCTGCTGCTTTCCCTCTTTTCCCCTTACCCTACGGGGCGTGAGCTAGGAGACTCTAGGGGCCGCGACCTGGACCTAGCCTGCAGCGTAACATCCTCACCACTAGAGGCTCTGGAGAAGACCTGCTGGGTCTTAGACTCCGCGCCCTGGGGAATCTCGGCTCTAGCTTCCTGTAGGATCCAGGTTGTGCTCCTCTGGTCCCGCTTTCCACAACCACCCAGTTTCCTACCCGCAGCAGTCAGCCATAGGGTTCACTATCTTGTGGTGCACTCCTGTCCCCCTACGGTGTGCACCTGTCATCTGGCCACAGGTGACCTGACATCAATAAATCTTAACCACTTAAGCCCCGGACCAATACGCAGCATAAAGACCAGGCCCCTTTTTGCGATTCGGCACTGTGTCGCTTTAACTGACAACTGCGCGGTCGTGCGACGTGGCTCCCAAACAAAATTGACTTCCTTTTTTTCCCACAAATAGAGCTTTCTTTTGGTGGTATTTAATCACCTCTGCGGTTTTTATTTTTTGCGCTATAAACGACAATTTTAAAAAAAATTCAATATTTTTTTACGTTTTGCTATAATAAATATCCCCAAAAAATATATAATTTTTTTTTCCTCAGTTTAAGCCGATACGTATTCTTCTACATATTTTTGGTAAAAAAAAATCGCAATTGCCGTTTTTTGATTGGTTTGCGCAAAAGTTATAGCGTTTACAAAATAGGGGTAGTTTTATGGTATTTTTATATATTTTTTTTTTTTTACTAGTAATGGCGGCGATCAGCGGTTTTTTGTGTGACTGCGACATTATGGTGGACACATCGGACACTTTTGACACATTTTTGGGACCATTGTCATTTTCACAGCGATCAGTGCTATAAAAATGCACTGATTACTGTGAAAATGACACTGGCAGTGAAGGGGTTAACCACTAGGGGCTCTGGAGGGGTTAAGTGTGCCTAGGGGAGTGATTACTACTGTGTGGGGGCATGGCTACGAGTGACACGTCACCGATCTCCGCTCTGATTACACAGAGTGGAGATCGCTGACATTGTCAGTAGGGGAGCGGGGAGATGTTGTGTTTCCGTGAGACGATCGCGGGGATCCCCGCGGCGATCGAGTCCGCGGGACCCGCGGTCCGACTCACGGGGAAGGCAGGGGGGTCGCGGGCAGTTAAAGGGGACGTACAGGTACGTGATTTTGCCTGTACGAGCCATTCTGCCGACATATATGTACAGTGAGCGGTCCTTAAGTGGTTAAGTGATCTCTGATATCTTCCGGGTCCCTAAGACTTTAGGGACCTTCAGGGACCCGGAAGACATCAGAGATCACTGTAGAAGTGGTGACTAGTACAGGGCTTTTCAGCTTCCATGGGGATCACACAGTGTCCAGGACCCCTGAGCACACAAATTGGAGCTTGGTGGAAGAGTGAATAAGAAACGGAGGAGAATCTGATCTTTTTGCAAGGCGTGATATAATCTTCATTGTGGTGAGTGCATCCCCAAAAGGGGACTATCCTTCTTCAGAGAGATGCATCGCGGTTAAATGATGATTTACATACACCTATTTCTGCACTAAGAGATTGAACCTTTTCTGCCCACCAGTGCCTTTATGTATGCAAGAAAACATAAGGAAGCTTATCATAACTTATGAACTTTTATAAGAGCGCCGCTACAGTATTTTATGGACATTGATAGTGTTTATTTTATTTCTACAATTTTATTGTTTTAATATTTATGAATATCATTCAAGTGTTCCCTCTAAGTATTGTACCATACAGATTCATTTGAGTGCGTCATGCATTCTTGTTCATTTTTTGATTAGCGCTACACTTTTTGATTCCACGTTTTTTAATATTTGTCTACTTGTTGGGTTAGCAGCTTATCCAGAGGGCAGCGCGGAATTATTTTGTATGCTATACACTATATTACTTTTTTGTATTTGCTTTTTTTTTCTCAGGAAAGTGGAATTGCCCGTTAACCCCCAAACATTATATATTTTCTGAAAGCAGACACCCTAGAAATAAAATAGTGGGGGGCGTGTCCGGAAGCCGACCGAGGAGGACGTGCAGACATTGAGCTCCGCAACTACATCTCTATATATTTTCTGAAAGCAGACACCCTAGAAATAAAATAGTGGGGGGCGTGTCCGGAAGCCGACCGAGGAGGACGTGCAGACATTGAGCTCCGCAACTACATCTCTAATCTGCAGCCATCCTCGCTGCTAACTCACTGGATGATACTCCAAATCTACCCCTCTTGTCCCTGAGGATCCCCTACCCTCAATCCAGCCTAAATTGTGACCCAGGGCCGGCCGATTAGAACCCTCCAGGTCCGCTCCACGCAGCCCAGGCCCAATGCCATCTTGGGGCCTACGGAGCCTCCAAAGCTCCTCTGAGGGTCTACGGATATCCCACAGACTTCCCACAGACATCTTGTGCTTCCATCGAGGCTTGGATGGAGATGCCTGACCAGTAGGGAGCCCCCTCGTTCTTCTTCCCGGCCCGTGGTCGGCTCCGGAGCCTGGTCACCATTTTGCGGCCTGCAGGAACATCAGCATCCTCCATCCTAAAGTACCGCGATCGGCGGGGTATACGGCGGGAGGCTCAGCCACACTTGTGCCTACACTGGACTGGTCTCGGTAACTGTGGGACCTCGGGAGAGATCCCGGAACGTTCGGCCTCACACACCCGCGGCGGCCAGCTCTAGGAAAGTCCGCGGCTTCGGCCTACCCCTGGAAGTCGGCGGCCATCTTGCTGCTCCCAGTACACCCATTGCCGCATTCAGCACAAAACATCATCTCCCCTGTCAACCAGACTTGGACACAGGTGCTCTTTTTACCATTCCCCCCACCCCTATACCAGGGCCATCCCCCCCGCTGACAGAAGAAGTTTTAGATGCCAAATTACATTCCCTACTCCAGGCTATTACCCATAACATTGGCGTAATTGGCGTAAACGTTAGCGAAAGAATTACGAGGGGGAAATTGACCAGTTGGGAGAGCGCACTGATTCCCTAGAATACAAATTCGACAAGATGGTTCAGTATGTACAGGTGCTTGAGGAGGACAATGCTGCCATAAAAACACAGTTACTCAGCTCCAAGCCCTACAAGAAGACCTAGAAAACAGAGAACGCAGGCAAAACTTGAGAATCAGAGGTATCCCTGAAGCTGTAGAGGACAGAGATCTCCGCTCCTACCTTCTAAGCTTATTCAATGTGATTGCTCCAAACATCCCTGACATAGTCTGGCGTTTAGACAGGGCTGACAGGGCACTGGCCCCTAAACCCCCGACTGGTGCTAACCCAAGAGATGTGATTGTCAGATTTCATTACTATGATAGTAAAGAAGCTCTAACCATTGCAACCCGTAACCAATCTAGGATCGAGTTCAAAGGATCCAAGATTCAAATCTTTAGTGACCTTCCCCCTATTACTCTAGCTAGAAGGAGGAACCTTCGCCTGCTGACGCTACACCTCCAATCTCACAAAGTCGTATACCGCTGGGAGTTCCCCTTCCGCCTTTCTGCATCTCGAGATGGCATACAATACTCTTTACGTGATCTTCAAGAGAGCGACACCTTTCTACGCAACTTAGGCATACCTCCTCTTCCTGATGAAGATCCGGCACCGCTTCCTCCTACTCCCAAACCATTGACGGCTCCAAATCGCATCTGGACCCCGATACGCCAGAAACCATTCAAGTCTAATCTCACGCCCCAGAGGCACCCTGCTTCAAGATTCCCAACCTGAATGTCCTTTCAAATACCTGAGGTTATGTATACCAAATTTAATTGGCCCCCAGTTGTTGTTTTTGTTTTCTTTTTGTTTTTGAGTGGCCAATGACCCCTTAGCGGGTTCTCTCATCCCCTGGACCGGGGGATGCGTGGCTTGTTGCTCTACAGCCACCCTGGTTTATCGGTCCCATATATTTACTCCCTCAGTTTTATACTCCAGGACTCTCTGCTCTGGGGGGGGTGGGGGTTCTCCCGTCTCCATGTTTGGGGGTTCTCATGCTCCTCTCACTGACCCAAGGCTCGATCCTGGGTTTCCTGGAGGCGTTCGGCCTTCCAGGCTTCTATCTGGTAGACGTTGAATTTTTTTTTCAGTTTTTTCTTCTTTTTGTTTTTTCATCTAGTTTTTTCTCTCATGTCTTTATTTTTTGACCTGCGGTTACTGATTCTGATAGACTTAAGACATTCCCATTGCATTACTGCCACTGTTTTGTTTATATCTGTGATATTTTATTTTCCTTATCTACACAATGCACCATGGTATTCCTCATCCATTATACACTGTAAGATATGTCTATTGCTTTTTTCCCAGATTGAATTGTTATGGCTCTAAAATTTTTGACATGTAATGTTAAAGGTTTAAACTCTATTCAACAGAGATGGCTGGCTTTGAAAGAGTTTAAAGCTTCTAGAGCAGATGTAATCCTGATCCAGGAGACTCATTTCCGCACTGGGGGATCCTTTAAATTTGCTAGTAAACATTTTCCTACGTCCTTTATAGCATCTGACCCATCCGGGAAGGCAGGCGTAGCTATCTTGATTAATAAATCATGCCCTTTATGAGTCAATTCTACCCACCTGGACCCCCATGGCAGATTTATTGTTCTAGACTTCTCATTTCTCAATCAATCCCTTACTATTGTTAATGTATATGCTCCCAATACAGGTCAAATCAAACTTTTATCCTCTATGTTTGAAATCCTAGACAAATTCTCCCAACCCTTCGTGGTCATTGGGGGGGATTTTAATGTTACCATGTCCCCTGGTAAAGACAGACACATATTATTTCCATCCTCTTCCCCTCCCAGACCTGATCGCCTCTCTAAATCCTTCTGTAAGCTCATCAGAGCTAAAAATCTTTTAGATATTTGGAGGATTAAACATCCTACACACAAACAATACACATTTTATTCACATTCCCACAAGCTTTACTCCAGACTAGATATTTTTTTTATCTCTACTCCTCTCCTGACATCCACGATAACCTCTGATATCAATCCCATACCCTGGTCGGACCACTCGTCTGTAAACCTTGACATTCTCCTCTCTTCGGCGTCCCCTAAAACTTGCCACTGGAGACTCAATGAGACGTTTCTCCGTATCCCTGACACTAAAGATCACCTGTCTACTAGCCTAACTGAATATTTTCAAATTAATGCTGGTTCAGTCTCGGAGCCTTCCACTTTGTGGGAGGCGCATAAGGCCGTCTTATGGGGACATTGCATTGCTACAGGTTCCCGTCTAAAAAAAGATGCTGCATTTCAATATTCATCTATTATGTCTGAACACCGTTCGGCAGAGAGGCTCTTGTTGTCATCCCCCACGGTGTCTGGGCTCCAGACTGTTGTTTCCTTACGGAATCAACTTAAAGCATTGAAAATGGACAAAATCGATAAAGCTCTTTTATGGTCTAAACAAAAATGTTATGAATACTCAAATAAACCTCACAAAATGCTGGTAAATCGGCTGAAGCCCCTCCCCTTTCAAACCTCCCCTGACTTTCTTAGGCAAACAGACGGAACACCCACATATTGCCCCCTCACTATGTCCAAAATCTTTGGTGAATTTTATCATCAATTGTACAACTGTCTATGTACGGATTCCAGATATGAATTTACACAAGAGAAATTTGATTCATTTTTCGAATCCCTACAACTACCTAAACTTTCACCCGCTCACTTAGCCTCCTTGAACTCTGCAATTACACCCGAGGAATTAGAAGACGTAGTAAAACATCTCCCCACCCAGAAATCTCCTGGCCCTGATGGTCTGCCGTATTCCTACTATAAGACCTTTCTACCTATTTTAAGCCCTCATTTGCTTTCCTTGTATGCTTCGCTATTTAAGGGTACCATTCCACATCCACACTTTCTACATACCCATATTTCTGTGATCCCGAAACCTGGTAAAGACCCCTCCATCCCTAATAACTATAGGCCCATTGCATTACTTAACTACTGATTACAAGATATTCACGAAAATACTGGCCAATTGATTATCCCATTTCCTTCCCAGCCTCATACACAAAGATCAGGTAGGCTTTGTGAAAACCAGACACGCCGGTGATAATACGAGACACACGGTTGATCTAATAGACCTATTGAACAAAACTTCCCATCCAGCCCTGATACTGAGCCTTGATGCACAAAAGGCTTTGCTGGCCGTTTATGTTTGCTACCCTCTCCAACTATGAATTTGGAGGTCCCTTTATTGCAGCCTTACACGCCCTATACTCATGTCCTTCATCCCAAGTACAACTATCCTCTTATATGTCGTCATCCTTCCCATTGAGTAACGGCACCAGACAAGGTTGCCCATTATCTCCCCTACTCTTCATCCTTTGTCTTGAACCCTTAGCCGCGGGTATTCACAATCATCCTGATATCCGTGGGGTCTCACTACGCCAAAAGGAGTATAAATTGTCCCTGTTTGCGGACGATATTCTGCTAACTTTGACTAGACCCCATACCTCTCTTCCAAACCTCATAGCCCTACTGAATGACTTTAGTTCTATCTTGGGTTATAAAATTAACACCAGTAAAACCGAAGCCTTACCTATACACATTCCACCCTCAGAACTCACAGCTCTCATACAAAATTATTCATTTCATTGGTGTTCGGATTTCCTTACATAATTAGGGGTAAATTTAACCTCCTCATACTCAACTTTATACCAGGCTAATTACCCTCCACTCTTCCGGGACATTGATCGGCTCTTGCGGCAATGGGACACCGTATCCCATTTCTCTCTTGGGCCGCATCAGTGTCCTGAAGATGTCTATTATGCCTAGACTACTATATTTATTTGACACTCTCCCGATTCCCATTCCTATGTCCCAACTCAAAGCTACACAAAGAGCATTTCTTAACTTCATCTGGCACTATAGAGCTCACAGGATTGCGAGCTTGGTAGTGCTGGCCCCTAGGGTAAGAGGTGGGATGGGGGCCCCAGATCTCATTAAAAAAATTTACGCCACCCATCTTAAACCGATCATTACTTGGTCCTCCAGAATGGCGCCTAGTGTGTGGGCAGAGATCGAAATGAGTGTCACCAGACCAGTACATACCTGCGCTATGGTCTGGGCTAACCTAGATTCGTCTATAGGTCAACTTTGAAGTATTTGCTTGGAGCCTATGTTGTTCTCCCTCTCTATATGGAAAAAATGTTCACACCAATTCTCTCTTGCATCCCCATGTCCACCGCTACTGAACATATTGTTTAACCCTGACATCCCAGATAGCTTGTCTTATAATCGCATGCTTCTGTGGAGATAAGCTGGAATCTTTCAACTTTGAAACATTGTACACCCCCTCACTTGTACACTTTTGCCCTTTGCTGACCTACAGAAGAAATATCAGATCCCTAAACAATTGTTATACTACTACCTCCAGATTAAACATTATTTTGCTTCTAAATCAGCTACCCTGACTCTTGATAAACCTACCCCGTTCGAACTTCTATGTGCTCAGGGACCATACCAGACTCATCTCATCTCTGATATCTACAAATATTTACATGACGCTATCTCACTTACTGACACATCTCACTTATATATGCACAAATGGTCCCAATTAATAGGCCGTCCCATCCCCCTTCCTCAATGGCGGAAGATTTGGGAGGCTATTTCCAGGTCTTCATGATGTGTGGAACAAAGGGAGACGACATACAAAATTTTATATTTTTGGTATAGAACACCTGAAATACTACATAAATATGATCCCTCAACCCCCCGCGTATATTGGAGATTCCGGGGCGAAGTTGGCTCTCATTTCCACATTTTTGGGGAATGTCCCTTGATTAGCCCATTTTGGTCTTCTATCCAGACCTTTATACAGCAGTTGTTAGACGTCACTCCCCCGTTAGATCCGGTTCATTTCCTCCTAGGCCTGCCGATACCTGGCGTCTCCAAACATTCCCAAAAATTGGCTACCCTCGCAGTGGTTGTCCCCTTCCCCACCCACACTTCCACAGGTCCTCCAAATATTGGGACTGATCTGTAAAATGGAACGCCTCACTGCAATGGTAAACAACACTCTTCCTCAATTTTTTTAAGTGTGGGATATCTGGGAACATTCAGATCTCAATCCTGGTGTCACTTCCTTATCTTCCAGCGAGGAGACTCTCTCTTGACCATTTTACCCAAGGTTAGATTGTCGAGGTTTGTTAACTGCTCCCCTTGAAGATTCCATGGTGTTTTCCCCCATCCCTGTCCTCCCATCCCCTTTTTTTTTTCCTTCCTTTTATTTTTTCTTTTGTTTTCTCTTACCACTAGGTGAGATGCCTGTGTAGTGCCCTCGATTTCTGGGGGGGGCACCCTGGGAATATCACTATCACCAGACCCAGTGAAAATAATCTCGATTACATGTGTTATATGGTATATTGTTTTGTCTTACCCATTCACTGACTATCCACTCACTTGCTCAATTCCCTTTGTACGGTTAATATCCCATGTTAATTGTATGTTGGCAGTATTGTGAATTTATTGATACACTTTTATTATGTGCTGTATGTTTTTTTTTCTACTCTGACAATTTTTCATATCTGTTTCTGTATACATGAAAAATTTCAATAAAAACTAAAAAAAATTAAAAAAAGAAATAAAATAGTGGTAGTTTCAATTTTTTATGTCATACAATATTACCTCAAAGGTTAAGGAAATGCAACAAAAATTGCACCTGAATGTTAGGCCAATAAAATGCAATAAATTTCCCAAATTTTTGGTAAAATATATAAGACGAGGTTGCACCGAGTAAATAGATAGCCAACATGCCAAACCTTAAATTTTTGTGTGCCAGTGAAATGGCATCAAACCTCAGTACCCTATATTTTCTATAGGTGATGCTTCAGAAGCCTCTTATAGGTATCAGGTTAGCGTTAAGGAGAAGCTCTTGTATTAGAATTTTTGCTCTCACTCCGACGTGCATGGCAATATGTAATATGTGTATCGCAATCAACGTTTTCATACATAGACGCTCCCGGTGAATGCGTTTACATTTGTGCCGGTGTATATATGTATATATGGGGGTGGGGAGGGGTATTTATTTTTCAGGGGGATGTGTGTCAGCTCTTCTCCTTCCCCTCTGGCCCCCAACACACACCATGGAGCTCCTGGGCCCACAAATGGGCAAGGGGAGCATGGTAAGCATGGTAGGGTGGAATGGCAGGGAGTGCCGGTACCAGGGGTGTGTGAAAGCAATCATGTGGCTGTGGCGCCTCCTGAATGCTTTCACCTGACAGGCAGGAGGATGTCTGTCAATTTCACATACAATCCCTGTGGCGGCAGTCACCGGATTGTGTGCAATACCCCCCGCAATCAGATCGGTACGACGTATGGACCAGGCGGCAAAAGGGTTAAGTGCCTCTTCTCCAGATTGAATAACTGTAATCTATCAGTCCTCATAGCTGAGATCCTGTGTCCTCCTTTTTAATTTGGTTGCCCTTTACTGAACTCTTTCTAATTTTTTGACATCTTTCCTGAGGTTTGTTGACCAAAACTGAATTGTACATTCAAGATGAGGCTGAGCCAGTGTATTGTAAAGGGGTAGAATTATTGATTTATCTTTGGAATGTTCACATTTGCAAAGCAAATTGTTTATAAATAGTCCCATTAAAATGTATCTGATTATAAATGCTCAGCAAATAGGTTGTCTGATCCAGATGACATTCTCTGATTGAGATATAACTAGATGAACAATCTATAATAAAAAAAAAATACTAAATGTTCTATATCATTGTTACCTATAATCATCTCTGTCATTATTTAAGCTGTCCCGCTATGTAAAAGAAGTCCAGTACAAGGATCCGAATGGCAAGGTCATGATTTTTAATGATAAAGGAGAACTGCCCAGCCCACTGGAAATTGTAAATTGGATTACAAGAAATAAAGATACAAATATCACTGAGTGGATGATTGTGGGTCACTTTGATGAGTCCCTTTCAGAGGGTCAGCAACTTACACTAGAACCAGAGCGAATATCATGGAAAGGAAACAAGGTGAGTTACACCGGGGAAGCTGATCCAGAACTTATGCAAGAAACATACTAGTTGTGTCCAGTGGAGGAATTTTCAGGGTCGCAGCAGTCGCAGTTGCGACTGGGCCCTGTAGTTCTGTGAAGTCCAGGGGGCCCGCCCGCCGCCCATGTGAGGGGCCCGCCCACCGCCCGCCAGTGGATGCAGGGGCGGCACTGCGGCAACCCCCTTAAGACTCCCAAGACATTTCCCCTGCCTGCACCTCTGGCTGGCTGTTTATTGTGCAGTGGAGAGATGTGGTAGGAGGTGGAAGGCGGCGATCGGCAGCTCTATGGTGCCTGTGTGGGCAGCGAGATCTCCCTGGGGCTTGTAGTGCTCGAGTGTCAGTGTGCATACAGAGGAGAGGAGAGGGGAGGGGCCTCTGACCCGGGCAGGTATTAGTTTCACTTTCACTCTGCTTGTACAATGTTGCTGATGCCCGGGTCAGAGGCCCCTCCCCACTCTGCTGTATACATGATATGGAGATAGAACTATTAGCCCCAGCAAGATCCCCCTGCCTGTGGACACCATAGAGCTGCCGATTGCCACCTCCCACCTCCACCAGCCAGGTACAGGGGAACCCCTGCAAGGGGGGAGTCAGCTGTTTGGGGACCCTGATGTAAGAGGGGGGGTCTTTCTGGGGACACTAATGTAAGGAAGGGGGCCTCTGGGGACACTAATGTTAGGGGGGGCTCTCTGGAGATCCTGGTGTAAGGGGGGCTCTCTGGGGATCCTGGTGTAAGGGGGAGCTCTATGTGGACCCTGGTGTAAAAGGGGGCTCTCTGGGGACCCTGGTGTAAGGGGGGCTCTATGGGGACCCTGGTGTAACGAGGAGCTCTATGTGGACCCTGGTGTAAGGGGGGCTCTATGGGGACCCTGGTGTAAGGGGGGCTCTATGGGGATCCTGGTGTAAGGGGGGATCTCTGGGGACCCTGATGTAAGGGGGGGCTCTCTGGGGACCCTGGTGTAAGGGGGGCTCTATGGGGACCCTGGTGTAACGAGGGGCTCTATGTGGACCCTGGTGTAAGGGGGGGCTATATGGGGACCCTGGTGTACGGGGGGCTCTATGGGGACCCTGGTGTAAGGGGGGGGCTCTCTGAGGACCCTGGTGTAAGGGGGCTCTCTGAGGACCCTGGTGTAAGGGGGGCTCTCTGGGGACCCTGGTGTAAGGGGGGCTCTCTGGGGACCCTGATGTAAGGGGGAGGCTCTCTGGGGACCCTGGTGTAAGAGAGGGCTCTCTGGGGACCCTGGTGTAAGGAGAGGCTCTCTGGGGACCCTGGTGTAAGGGGGGGCTCTCTGGGGACCCTGGTGTAAGCAGGGGCTCTCTGGTGACCCTGATGTAAGGAGGGGCTCTCTGGGGACCCTGATGTAAGGAGGGGCTCTCTGGGGACACTAATGTAATGTAAGAGGGGAGGCTCTCTGGGGATACTAATGTAAGGGGGGCTCTCTGGGGACCCTGATGTAAGTAGGGAGGCTCTCTGGGGACCCCGATATAAGGGGAGGGTCTCTGGGGACCCTGATGTAAGGAGGGGCTCTCTGCAGACACTAATGTAGGAGGGGAGGCTCTCTGGGGACACTAATGTAGGGGGAGGCTCTCTGGGGACACTAATGTAAGGGGGGCTCTGTGGGGACCCTGATGTAAGTAGGGAGGCTCTCTGGGGACCCTTATGTAAGAGGAGGCTCTCTGGGGACCCTGGTGTAAGGGGAGGCTCTCTGGGGACCCTGGTGTAAGGGGAGGCTCTCTGGTGACCCTGATGTAAGGAGGGGCTCTCTGGGGACCCTGATGTAAGGAGGGGCTCTCTGGGGACACTAATGTAATGTAAGAGGGGAGGCTCTATGGAGACACTAATGTAAGGGGGGCTCTCCGGGGACCCTGATGTATGTAGGGAGGCTCTCTGGGGACCCCGATATAAGGGGAGGCTCTCTGGGGACCCTGGTGTAAGGAGGGGCTCTTTGGGGACACTAATGTAGGAGGGGAGGCTCTCTGGGGACACTAATGTAAGGGGGGGCTCTCTGGGGACCCTGATGTCAGTAGAGAGGCTCTCTGGGGACCCTGATGTAAGGGGAGGCTCTCTGGGGACCCTGATGTAAGGGGAGGTTCTCTGGGGACCCTGATGTAAGGGGAGGTTCTGTGGGGACCCTAATGTAGGGGGAGGCACCCCCTATGTGATGGTGTGTGTGGGGGGGGCAGTATTGAAGGACCTGGCCTTGGGGCGGCAAAGGGAGTAAATCTGGGCCTGGGCAGAGGCAGCGCTGAGACTGGGGGCAGATACTAAATAATTAAGTCAGCAGACATGCTGACACCAATGAGAGAAGGCGAGGGAGAAGCTTTCCTCTCTGCGTGGAATACCTGTACCGTCTACCCATGAGGCAAGAAGGCATCCTGGCGGGAGATTAGAAGGCACGGTGACCATGACCGATCGGACGGAATTCCCGGGGAATCGATTGATTGACGATAAGTGACATTTTGCAGAGCTGAGCAATCGATGCCAACCTCCACCACCTGTGCCTCTTACTGATCCCATCCCCCCCCCCCACTGATCTCATCCCTTTCCCCCATTACTTCTATAACAGAGGTGATGGGGGGATAGGGATGAGATCAGTGGTGGGAGGATGGGATCAGTAAGAGGCACAGGTGGTGGTGGGAGAGGATGGCACCACCACTGCCACCCCCCCTCAAGTACCACCACTGCCACCCCCCTCAAGTACCACAGCTGCCATCCCCCCTCAACTACCGCCGTTGCCACCCCCTCAAAAAAAGTATCAAAATCATGCTTTTTCTGGGGGGCCCTTCATGTTTTCTTGCACAGAGGTTTCTAGTTACACCTTTGGTTGTGTCCCTAAACCCATCTCCAGACAAAACCTAACCCCCTCCCCCATCCTGTTCATAGACCTACAACATCTGCCCTGACTCATTCCATGGTGATTAGATGAAGGTGTCAGGTCTAGATGTGTGGATATAAATTCCGAAATATGTTCCCATTACTCTATATAACTTGACTGCTGAGGTGCAATGGGCCCAGGTACAATTAACTGTAACATAGATGTATAGAAAACCTCCCCCCTTGCCCCCTCACCCCATTAAATAAACACACTTACAACCATTAGGTTGGAAAGGGCAAGGCCACAGCTTTATTAAAATCCAACACATAATATGTGAACACTTTTCAACCAGTGCCAGTCACAGTTGTACTGTGAGCACACAATTCCAAAAGGGGGCCTGTCCTTACCATAAGTGCTGGACAGGCCGCCTACTTCCAATTTCCATCAAAGGCATAGCCCATTACAGACCTTTTTTACTGGCAAGGTCAAGAAACCGCAGCAAGCTGTGACATACCATAGAAAAAGGTGTGGGAGGGTGGGCAGCTCTTCCAACCATGTTTCTTGAAAGACCCAGAATTGCCTGGGACAATACTTTTACAGAGCTCAGGCCCAGCCCACCCCTCTAAAAAAACAATCCTTGGTGACCACTCAGCCACCTTGTCCTGCACAAGGCCATGCCCCCATCAGTCAAGGCTCTCTTTCCCTAAGGGGCTCAAGGGGCCTCCATGACTGCTGAGGCGCAATGAGCCCAGGTACAATTAACTGTAACATATATGTATAGAAAACCTTCCCCTTTGCCCCCTCACCCCATTGAATAAACACACTTACAACCATTAGGTTGGAAAGGGCAAGGCCACAGCTTTATTAAAATCCAACACATAATATGTGAACACTTTTCAACCAGTGCCAGTCACAGTTGTACTGTGAGCACACAATTCCAAAAGGGGGCCTGTCCTTACCATAAGTGCTGGACAGGCCGCCTACTTCCAATTTCCATCAAAGGCATAGCCCATTACAGACCTTTTATACTGGCAAGGTCAAGAAACCACAGCAAGCTGTGACATACCATAGAAAAAGGGGCGGGAGGGTGGGCAGCTCTTCCAACCACGTTTCTTGAAAGACCCAGAATTCCCTGGGACAATACTTTTACAGAGCTCAGGCCCAGCCCATCCCCCTAAACAACCAATCCTTGGTGACCACTTAGCCACCTTGTCCTGCACCAGGCCATGCCCCCATCAGTCAAGGCTCTCATTCCCTAAGGGGCTCAAGAGGCCTTCATAGCTGCTGAGGCACAATGGGCCCAGGTACAATAAACTGTAACATAGATGTATAGAAAACCTTTCCCCTTGCCCCCTCACTCCATTAAATAAACACACTTACAACCATTAGGTTGGAAAGGACAAGGCCACAGCTTTATTAAAATCCAACACATAACATGTAAACACTTTTCAACCAGTGCCAGTCACAGTTGTACTGTGAGCACACAATTCCAAAAGGGGGCCTGTCCTTACCATAAGTGCTGGACAGGCTGCCTACTTCCAATTTCCATCAAGGGCATAGCCCATTACAGCCATTTTATGCTGGCAAGGTCAAGAAACCGCCACCTACCTGTCAGCAGATAACTGATGGGCGCGCAGCCAGCACTTGTTCCACACCACGCTGAAGGCCAAGGTTAAAGATATCCAATCCAATCTCAGCAGATCATCATTAGCACCCTCCAAATCCTTGTGTCGGATCACAAACCCCCCGATCTGCCAAACAAACTTGGGCATTAACTTTGCGATGGAAGAGTTCCAGGCATGGGTCAGGTATCTCCCGATCCCATAGCAAGCAAGCAACAATTTCAGACCAGATGAGAATCAAGTTGGTAAAGGCTGCATAACTTTGGGCGATGTCTCGCTTGATAGCGGAAATTAAGTCCACGGAACGTGGATAACCAATGTCATTCCCGCCTGCATGAAGAACCAAGATGATGGGGCCAGAAACATGAGCACAAAGGTGCAAACATGCCAGAAGGAACTGGGGCCAGCGTAACCCACGGAGCCCAAGCCAGCGGATCCTGGCGAGATCAGAGGTGAAACCCGAATTCTTACCGTAGCTCTAAACTTCCAACCGACGAGCAGCCTAATAGATGAAGGAATCTCCAACTATCCAGATTAGAGCCGGGTAACAACCTGAAAATTAAAACAGCAGATGTGGGCGGACATACAATGAAAAACAAGACAATTCCCACCTACCCAGACGCTGGAGTTCCGTTTCAGAGAAACTCATACCAGAAGTAGCGGTGGCAGCACTGATGCAAAACAAATGGGTTGTGAAATAGCGCGAAGGGAGGGCCATTATCTCGAGGCAATGACGGAAAACCCGTAAAAATTAGAACCTGCTCAGGGAGGAGGAATCATCATGAATTTAGAAAGTGGTGGACGGGGGCGTGCGAACATGAAAGGGGAGGCTAGCAACAGGGGGCAAAAGGGGCCACCACAAGGGTACAGGACAACCCTTCTACCCTTTCCAAAGCCATCAGTCTTCGACAACACTGACACGCAGAGCTCAGAGAAGGATACATCCTCTGTCAGAATGCCGCCCGCCGAGGACGTGGATTTGAAAACCAGTTCGTGGATGCGAAAGGCATCAAACGCCCAGGAGAAGGCCACTCGAAAAACAAGGGTCTCAAACGTAGAGGAGCACATGGACGGCAACAGGGAAAGGATACAGGAGAGGACCTGGAGGGAAACCGGTCACCGAGAATCAGAAGAATGGGTAGCACATCTCCAACCTCGCAGGACCCGTCGGACAAGAAATTATTTTGTGATGTCTTCCCACCCAAGGAGCTGAAACCAAAAGGACAATGCAGACATGCTCGACAAATCTGTGGAACCCGAAGCACCTTTCTGCAGCACATAAACTAGATAAGTAAACAACGCCATGCGTATGTCATGTGAAGATGAGATAAAAAACTCACCGCCCGACACTTGGACCCATTCATCCCACACACGACAATACGACGCCCACATCCGCGGAGACAGCGACACCCAGAGGAGTTCTAGCAAACATTGGAAATGAGCTTCCACAAGTAGGCCAGAAAGGGGAGGCCCTCCAGGGAAGCCGACGGGGCCAGGGAGCAAATGCAATCGAGTTGTAAACGGGAGAGAGCGTCAGCGTTATCATTAGCAGTCCCGGCCCTAAAAATTTTTTTAAACTGCAAGCACTTTAAAACCAAAAAATGCAGTATCGATGCGATCGGAGGGGATCTAGCTGGCTGTTGGTTAACCACCTGCACCACGCTCATGTTATCGGACCAGAAAACTACTTGATGGCTGCGCAACCATTCGACCCCACAGCTCAATGGCGACAATTATCGGGAAGAGCTCCAGCAGGGTGAGGTTGCACAACAAATCCATGCAGGCCCATGAGGCCGGCCAACACTTGGCAGACCACTCCTCTTGAAGAAAGGCGCCAAAACCACAGGAGCCTGCCACGTCAGTGTATCGCTCTAGCTGTGAGTTCTGTACCTCTTCCCGCAGCCAACAAGACTGGTCATTGTAGGACTGGAGAAAGGATAGCCATATCTCCAAGCCATCTCACATGAGCTTGGTGATACAGACATAATGGTGGGGGGCAGCCACCCCCTTCATGGCCCATGCCGGGCATCTACAGAAAGCCCTCCCCATGTGGATGACTCTACAGGCAAAGATCAAGTGACCCAGCAAGGACTGAAGTTGTTTCAATTGCAGTTTTTTGGCCCCTCTTGCCAAGCGGACCAGGCAGAGGAGCCTGGCCAGCTTGTCGCTGGGCAGCCGAAAAACCATTGCCACCATGTCTATTTCTATGCCTAAAAAGGCAAAAACCATCTCGGGGCCCTCGGTCTTGTCAGCTGACAGTGGAACGGCAAACCGTCCACAGGTGTCCTGAAAAACAGAGAGGAGATGCTGACACCGACCACGGTCCGCTGGGCCTATGAAGAGGAAGTCATCTAAGTAATGTAATATGGACCGGAAACCAGCCTCCTGGGCAACTACCCACTCAAGGAAGCTACTGAAGAGCTCAAAGAAATAACACAAGATGGCACAGCCCATGGGAAGACACATGTCAAAAAAGTAGCTTCCCTGAAAGTAGTAGATGGAAGCACTCCGGGTGGACCGGGGGGAGGCGGAAGGTGGACTCAATGTCCGCCTTTGCCAACAATGCCAACTGACCTGCAGCCCTAATCAAGTGAAGCACCTTGACGAAAGAGGCATAGTGGACCCTGGATTCCTCCTTATCAATGCCATCGTTGACCGAGGAGCCAGAAGGGTAGGACAGGTGGTGGATAAGGCAAAATTTTCCCTCTGCCTTTTTTGGGACCACATCGAGGGGGACATCCTCAGGTTGTGTAAAGGGGGAGATAAAATGGGTATGCCATATGCTATATGCCCCAACTCCAGCTCCTTCTGAAGCTTCTCGGCCATGACGGACTCAAATTCAATTGAGGATTTCAAATTAGACGCCATGGTAGGCACATCTAAAGGAGTAAAGGGTATCCAAAAAACACGGTCCAGGTCGTCTCTCAATATCAAGGCCTCCCTATGAAGAGTGTACCGGTCTAGCCAGGGAAGCATCTCTAAGACGTTCACTGGCATCCTCCGGTTTAGAAAGGTCAGGCTTGGCTCCCGGCCTGGAAAGTGGTTGTTTTCTCTTCCGGAAGCACCGGCTGGCGGGGTGAGCAACTGGAGCACTTGTGCTTAAAACGGCATACAGTGTACCATTTGCAGTGGCTCTCATTGAACAGCCAGAGGGAGCGCCGACGGGGACTGAAAGAACGAAGGCCTGTGGGGGCACATAAGCAATAACTACAGGCTACCGTTTTGGCAACCAAAACAAAACTCCTTACGTGCCGCCATTTTTTGTCAAAACTGGGTGTCGTAGTGAAACCAACACTGGCCCCTGTAAACCTTATAGGCACCCCAAATAAGGTCTAAGTAGCAAAAGAGAGTTGCGGCCAACTTCGGGAACCGCTCACAAAGCACTCCGGCATAAGTGCAGAACCCTTGCAGACAGTTCCTGAATGTCCGAAGAAGCTGTTTTGATTTGTTGCCCTGCGGTGCAACGTCAACACTACAAGATTTGTCAATCGTCTCCCTGTCAGGAGGGACGAGCGTGAGAAAATAAATGAATTTGCGACGCCAGATCTTGCTCTTAACCTCCTCCATCAGGTGCGTGCCAGTGCCCACAAAGTGCTGCCGGAGATGGAACCCAAACTAACGGCTGGACCCGATACCCCCATATGGGTCTGGACCGATTTGATGACCGTAGCAATGCGTTTGTCCGGCGGGCCGATACAGGAGCATCATTGGACCTACCCCAAATTAAATCACAGTCATAGTCACTGATGCGCGGAGGCAAAGCTGATGAAGGGCGACCAGCAGCTGGTCCAGGCGTAAGTCCGGAGCAGGATCGACCGTGGTGGGAGCTGGCAGGGGCCCAAGATGTCCATCGCCTGGTGGAACGGTTATGCCTGGCGAGGCAGGAGGGTGATAAGAGAAGGAGAGGTCCAGGGGCAGGGGCCCGACCACCGACTCTGAGGAGCCCGGGTGGCCAAGGACAGCAGCTGAGCAGCAACGTGAGCAAATGTGGACTCCAGGCCCCGTGGCAGGAGCAGTCGACATCCCGGCACTGGAGTATGAGTCTTCTGCCCTGCTGGGATTGGGGAGATGAGGCTGGGTTGTGGCGGCAGGCAGTCTGTGGGAAACTCCCACCCAGCCAGGCGCAGGTATGCAGAAGGTCATGGAGAGGGGAGGACGGTCGGAGAAGATTGACCATCTCCCGCCCTGCTAGGTGCAGGGAGATGCAGGTGTGCATAAGTCAGCTGAAAGGGGCAGGTGGAAGGTGCAGAGCAGCCGTCTCCCACCCAGATGGGTACAGAAAGACATGGGCAGTCAGGAGACAGAAGCGCTGGGGGGGCAACATGGGAAGCATAATGATCTCCCAACCAGCCGGGTGCAGGGAGATTCAGGACAGACATCACAGGCTGGGCAGAGTGCACTGGCACAATAAAATCTCCCATTCTGCTGGGCGCAGGGAAAGAAGGAGCCACTGGGGGCAGCAGGGCTGATGTAGGGAGAGATGCAGAATCGACTGCAGGGAGATGTGAGCAGTCAGCCGGAGGGGACGCAGCAGAGACTCCAGGACAGTGACCAGTGGGATGGTCTGACCTGGAAGCGGACACACGGGCAGATTGGCGTGGAACCCCCCCCAGCCCCCACCCCCCGCGTGGGCCTAGGAATGTCAGTGGTGGGCACCCGTGAGCGCGGGACAGGGGCGGGGAGAGCAGCAGCTCCTGTCCAGTGGGGCAAAGGGAGGCAGCCAGGGGAAGAGGCAGCAGGAGGAGACCGGGTGGACCGAAGCGTGGCTCTAGGCCTCAGGGATTAGGGATAGCGGGAGGAGACTCAGGCCGCGGCAGTCACTGGCAGGGGGGAGCCCACTGGGCGGAACCACGGCGGTAATAGGCAGATGCTCTGGGCCTCCTAGGAGGGGAAGAGCCGGCACCTGGCTCCACAGTGGCTTCGGGGGAGCGGGGAGGGCAGGCAGGCATGTAAGTGGCCCTGGAAGGACTGGGACTCAAACGGGATGGAGGGCAGGCCCGCCTCTGGGCCCCGGAGCTGTGGACCCCGCAGCAGAGTCCACAGGTGGAGGGGGGAGGAGAGGAAGCCATCTCAGGGGAGAGGAGAGCAAAGAGCCAGTCTGCCTGACCTTGCAGAGCCAGTTCATGGACCCTGGCCAACAGGAGCTCGGTGTCCATGGCTGAGGGACAGGTTCGGCGGTTCCAGCTCTTCCAACCATGTTTCTTGAAAGACTTAGAATTCCCTGGGGCAATACTTTTACAGAGCTCAGGCCCATCCCATCCCCCCTAAACAACCAATCCTTGGTGACCACTCAGCCACCTTGTCCTGCACCTGGCCATGCCCCCATCAGTCAAGCCTATTTTTCCCTAAGGGGCTCAAGAGGCCTTCAGAAGAAGTGGATGAACTACAAAACATCTTCTAGACTTTGGAGCAGAATGACCGCCAGCATTATCCATGGCCAGATTCTACTTAGACCTTCTGAATTCATCAGGCTGTAAACAGAAGAAAAAAAACAGTTTAGAGTAGTAGTTCCCCCGATCAGCTGACAGCGTAAAGAGAAAAAAAAGCCGATCACCAGCTTGTGTGCAAGGGACATCGGTCCCGAAGAGGAATGAGGCACATCTGCCTCACCTGTGCAATACATACGCCCTGCCAGTGCCACCTGCCATTGCCACCTGCCAGTGCCCACAGTGCCCACCAGTGGCACCTATCAATTCCCAGGAGTGCCACCTATCAATATCCACAAGTGCCACCTATCAATGCCCACCAGTGGTGCCAATAAGTGCCACCTAGAAATTCTGCCTATCAGTGTAACCTACCAGTGCAGATCAGTGCCCATTATTGCCACCCATCAGTGCCCATCACTGCCACCCATCAGTGCCCATCACTGCCACCTATCAGTGCCCATCACTGCCACCTATCAGTGTCACCTATCAATGCCATCTATTAGTGCCACTTCTCAGTGCCCACCAGTGCCACCTATCAATGTCCTTCAGTGCCACCTCTCAGTTTCACCTCTCAGTGCCCACCAGTGCCGCCTATCAGTGCCCACCAGTGCCACCTATATGTGCCCACCAGTGCCGCCTTATCGGTGCCCATCAATTCAGCCCATTGGTGCCCATCAGTGCAGCCCATCAGTGCCCCTAAGTGCAGCCCATCAGTGCAGCCTCATCAGCGTACATCAATGAAGGAGAAAAATTACCTGTTTGCAAAATTTTATAACAAAATATAAAAAAATATATATATTTTTTTAAATTGGTCTTTTAAACATTTTTTAATAAAAAATAAAAATCGCAGAGGTGATCTAATACCACCAAAAGAAAGCTCTATTTGTGGAAAAAAAAAAAATTAAATTTGGGTACAGTGTTGCATGACCGCGCAATTGTCATTCAAAGTGCATCAGCGCTGAAAGCTGACAATTGGTCTGTGCAGGAGGGGGGTTTAAGTGCCCAGTAAGCAAGTGGTTAAAAAAACAAAACATGGAGCTACCTGGATTTCTGTATGAGAGACTTCTAAAATGTGGTAAACTGCAGTTGCTTTTCTCTTTGGATTTTTAAAGCAGCGTTTATGCTTGGGACAAGTTATTAGTGGTTACGTGAAATCACTGTGAAACCATTGTTAAAGGGCAATTGGATAACAAACTTCATGTGGTGGAAACAATAGTGTCAAAATCAAAGTTCTCAATGTGAACTCAAATCTAAAAGTCCAAAACTAATACAAATTGTGTTCCTGTCCAAGAATTACGACTGTGAGGCTTGATTGCATGCAACCCTCAGTGATCACAGGCTGTCTGGCACATTTCTTTCCACAGGTAAAAAACAAGGTAAACGGGATATGGATCCCGACTCACCAGACGGTGTTGACCCTCTCTATCATATGACATGAGGAGTCAAATCAGGCTTGTGTGGTCACCGTGATAAAATGACACGTCTACAACCAAGCTTACCATCCACTCCATCCAATCGTACTAGGTATCCTAGACTCAGGTCCTCACAGACACCTGCTCTGATCCAACCTGTATGGTCACAGCGAGCGGATGTATTTGATGTCTCCGGTTGTGGGTTCTCACAAATGTTCGCTCCGATCCCGCCTGTGTAATCACAGCGAGCAGTTGTGCAGTGTGTTGCAGTTGAGTCTTAGACCCCATACACAACATTAAGCCCCATACACACTATTAGATTTTCTGCAGATTTTTGTCTTCAGATTTACCAAAATCATGTAGTGCAAGATATATAAAAGGGGAAAGGTACGGGACTTTGAGTGAGGCACATAAGTGGATCAATAAGTAATTTTTTTTTAAAGCAGGTTTTAATAAAATCATATAGGTTGGGCCTGCCTGATTGCATACAAATTGAAACTCTTAAGATTTAACCTCATATTATATGGTTTTGGTAAATCTGAATCTGCAGAATATCTAATAGTGTGTATGAGGCCTTAGGATGAGTGTTTGTTAACCCTTAGACCAACTTTGTATCGAGTTTTATCGTATACAGACTTCCTACCTTGGTAATTTCTACTGATGGGATATTTTTACAATAAATTAAGACTTTTTTACGCTATGAGAAGTCTCTCTTTTTTGTCTTTTTCCTTTTAGAATTTCCCCGGCTCATCCTAACTGAGAGTCTACAGCTGGACGGAAGGAATGAGGGCTATGTTAATGATTTACAACTGCTCGCTGTGATTACACAGACGGGATTGGAGTGAACGCCTGTGAGAACCCGCATCGGAGACATTCAACACATCCGCTCTCTGTGACCACACAGGTTTGATCAGAGAAGGTGCCTATGAGGACCCGAGTCTAGGATACCTAGTACAATTAGACAGAGTGGATGGGAAGCTTGGTTGTAGACGTGTCATTTGGTCACATGACCACACAAGCCTGATTTGACGCCTTCTGTCATATGATAGAGAGGGTCAACTCTGTCTGATGAGTCGGGATCCATATCCTGTTTACCCTGATTATTACCTGTGGAAAGAAATGTGCCAGAAAGCCTGTGATCACTGAGGGTTGCATGCCATCAAGCCTTACAGTCACAATTCTTAGACGGGACCAGGAAGTGACTGTTATTAACCCGGAAGCAGCTTTCTTTCTCCACACAGCCATAGAATATAGAAGTCTCATGTGTATCTGTGGAAGTTGTGGTCCACTGATATAAAGGTTTTGGCCGCTAGAGGGGGCTGGCGTCTATGTGCAGAGCAGCACTGAGGAAGAACAGTAAGATCTGAGATCAGCAAGCTGCAAGTGAAGTCAGCGTGAGATCTGCTCATCAGAACCCCCATACCCCTCCCCTAGTCCGCAGAGATGATTCTGTACCCTTGAGCGTACCAACACTGTGACCCGGTGGAATAGCCGAGAGAAGGAGAGAGTGATCCTGTGTTTGCTGACAAGGCACATCTTTATCTATTTTGTGGTGAGTGCATCCCCAAAAGGGGATTTTTTCTACAACATCTCACGGATGAAGTTTCCCTGTATCGCTGCACTAATAAGGATCAGGCTGTCTGCAGTTCTTCATCTGCTATTATTCATACCTTTATGTGTATAGAGACACTTAAAGAAGCTTGTCATTTATGACAAGAGCGCTGCTACACTATTTCTTGGACAATCTGGGACGGATTTTATTTTATTTTTAGTATTATTGTTATTAGACGGTTTTATTATTTATATGTATGATCCAGACCTCTGATTGGTCCATACAAATATTGTATTTTTCCATATCTGTTTCTCATTTTTCAGCAGCTGCTCAGTACATAATAGACTCATTTCTATATTGTATTTACTCATTCATGTATTAGTATTTTTCCCTGCTCACAACTCACACCAATAATTGCTACATATCCACAAGCGCTGAGCGGTGCTTACTTAGGTAGGGCCCAGTTTTCTTTAGCACCTTTCCATACAAATACACATCACATATATAGATTGATGGAGATCTTGTCCCAAATAATTCTTTGGGGTGGACATACTAAGATATACATTCTGGATACAACACCCGGGAGTGCCTTCACCGTCGGATCAGTGGGGAAAGTAATGAATACTCTTACCGAGCGTTGTGGATCCAGCTCACCGTATGGTGGTGGATCTATCAAGCTTGTGTCCACATCAGGGACTCACAAATGGAAATCCAAGGCAGTTGTCCTCTCCCAACAGGCAGCGCTTTTCAGCCGGGACACCCGCTCCAAGTGTGAAGAAGTCAGCATATAAAAACCAGATCTCCAAATGTGGATTGCATCAAACATGGAAATAAAAACGGGAAGAGATCCTCCACATAGTGTAAATACAACATATGGAATTTATTTAAAAATTCAATAAAAAGTTCAAACAAACGAACCAAAAAAAGCATCAGAAATAGTAAATTCAAAAGTGCGTGGGATGAGCAGCAGGGGCTGGCATGTAAATCCGACACGTTTTGTCTGCAAAAGACATCAACTAGGGTACATGTCTTTTGCAGAGGAAACGCGTCGTGTTTACATGCCAGCCCCTGCTGCTCATCCCACGCACAGTGGGCGTTCCACGGCTTCCCTGATCTTTATATTTGGACTCTTTATCTCCATCACCTTTTGATCGTTTTGGTCTTAACCATCAATTTATTATCTTTTCATTAGTTTTCATTTCATGGACTTTTTGAACCAATTTTCTAAAAGTATTCAATTTATGTTTGTACCATAAGCACTTGATTCATGTTTATATTGCTGTATACTGGTATATGTCACATGACAGGTTGGTTACTATCATTGGTACTCCACTTTTTAGCACAGCTTTCACATTTTCTCTTGGCATAGAGAATCCCTCAAGGGGTTTTTTAGCAGCAAAAAGGTATATTTTACTTGAACTGCATTTGATTTTTGTAAAAGTTTGTTTATTATATCAAAAAGTACTTTATAAATACGAGAGTTGTATAAAACAATCCTGGCTTGGACATTTATGTTCCATTTTTGAATAAAACAGTGTATATCTACCATTTCTGATGGGAGAGCTATGTTCTACAGCCAGAGAAGTTGTTGTTCTTTAAAAAAAGGCACCAAGCCTCGATGATCCCAAAGCATCCACACACTATCCTCCTGCCCCTCAGGGCGATCCCCGTCTCCACAGAACTTACAAGAAATCATCCCTCTGTTGGACTGCCCAGAGGAATGGGGTGGGGGATGGGTGAGAGAGCACCTGTGATACATCATGACAACCTTAATGTTTGTTTTTGAAAATTCCTAAAGAATTGGTTTTAAATAAAATAACCAATCAAGTTAGGATGCCGGCAGCAGACAAAAGTATGGCTTGTTGATGTTTATATGATTGTGTCAGTTTAAATGTTTATTGTATATACTAACCTTCCCATATAAATATATTATTTAATTATTTATTATTTATTTGTAAAATTAATGTATATGTAGCGCACCCACCCCAGCCTTTACCTGCTTTTCTTTTGTTGTTTGGCTCCTCCACAGGAAAGATCAGGGCACACCGCACCACAAGCCCGTACCCTCCCGGATGGGGAGGTTGAGCGGTGTTAGTTTTTCAGGCCTGCCTGCGGCCAGTGAATAAATCCTCCCGTAACTGATCTCGTCTCTGGGGTTGCCAGAGACAAGTCCTTAGTTCTCCCCAGTAAAGCAACTGTCCACACCAACTAAAAAGTCCAACTCTTATTTATTCTTAAGGGCAATAAATAGTCTCTTTGAGAGCAGACAGGTTGAGACAAGCACAGGTCAGACAGATAAGGTGGGAGGAGGTCCAGGCACAAACTGAATTTAGCTTCTACTCCTGTTCTGGTTTGCACGAACAGGCTTGGCGCACGGTCTCTGCCACAGACCATGAGGTTGGTCACTGCCACTGACCAAGTGAAAAGTTGAAGTCGCCGCCACTGACTTATAAAGTTGGTCACTGCCACTGACCTGTAGAACATGAACTTCCTTCTTAGAACTTGGCCCCTGTCACAGAGAAAATCCTCCCTCCGGAGAGTTACCAGAGGCCCCTCTGTCACCACGACTCTGCGCTGGGTCTTCAGAAAGGGTCACCTCCCTGGCCTCCTCGATCCTGGATATGGGTCCCCTTGCAAGGCGGATCCCTGGGAGCTCTCGATCCTTAGCGGACCCCAGCCGAAGGTTGCTGAGCCCCGGGCCTTCTCTAGAGTACCTCACCCCAGACTAAAGGTGTCTGAGATGGAACAGCGCCTCCGTCTCCGGGCCTAGGGCACCTGGAGACGACCCTCACTCACCCCCAGGCCAAAGGTGCCTGGGCGTGGACCAGCAGCTCCATCCCCGGGCCAAGGGCACCTGGGGACGACCTTCCCTCACCCCCAGGCCGAAGGTGGCTGGGCGTGGACGAGCAGCTCCATCCCCGGGCCAAGGGCACCCGGGGACAACCTTCCCTCATCCCCAGGCCGAAGGTGCTTGGGCGTGGACCACGAACAGAATATGTCTGCCCATTTTATTCCCTCTCCCGGCAGGCACAGCAGGTTCTCCACCCCGCTGTACTACTGCTGCGAGGGGACACAAAAGGCACAGCCCTCCAATGGTGGCTCAACCCTGGCCCATGGCGACAGCGCCACCTGTAGGCCATAGGGAACTGAACACCATTGATATCCTCCATGAGTTAAAATGGTCCATGAACCCTACCAATTAGTGCATCTGAGCCTAGTTACCACTCAGATGCTCCCCCTAAATGTAACACCCCGCTACATATATATCACAGGAAGAATTACTATAAGGTATATAGATATATTAAATTAATAAAAAACAAATAAAAACATTGTAATGAAATTTATTGCGTGAAGATAATGATTTGTGTTAGTGAATAAGGTGCCAAGTGAAATATTTTATGATGCAATACCAATAAAGTTGGTTTACAATATAGGTTAATTAAATTATTTAATATAATAAAATTGATGTTATAAAAAACAATAAATGGAATGAAACCAAAAATGTGATTGAAAAAGTTTGTTTTTTATTAGATTTAATTTATCTATATACATTATACAATAAACATTTAAACTGACACAATCATATAAACATCAACAAGCCAAACTTTTGTCTGCTGCTGGCATCCTAACTTGAAAGGTTATTTTATTTAAAACCAATTCTTTAGGAATTTTTAAAAACAAACACTAAGGTTGTCATGATGTATCACAGGTGCTCTCTCACCCATCCCCCACCCCATTCCTCTGGGCAGTCCAACAGAGGGGTGATATCTAAAATATAATCTGTATTTCTGTATTTCTCTTTTTCGCATAGATAAAACCCCCCTGAAGAAGACCAATAATTAGTAAGGTTGAAACGCGTAGGATTATCATATGAAACTCTACGCTAATACAATGGGTTTTATGTAACATGTGTTGTTTTTTTCTATTGGTGATGGGTTGTGTACTCTATGTCCAAGCCAGGATTGTTTTTTTTACAACTCTCATGTATTTATAAAGTACTTTTTGATATAATTAACACATTTTTACAAAAATCGAATGCCATTCAAGTCAAATATACTTTTTTTCTGCTAAAAACCCCCTTGAGGGATTCTCTATTCCATATAACCAATCGGGGTGTGCAGCGCCCGACAGCTCACATATATGTGTTATTCATTCCAAATAGCCATCTTCTTAAACTCAACATTTAAATAAAATAAAATATAAAAAATACATAACTAACTTTCAAAATTAGAATTTTGAAGTCAAAATTTTGAATAGAATAGAATAAAGTAGAAAGAATGTAGCCGGTTTCCAAAAATTTGTATTTCAACTAGAATAAAATATATATATATATATATATATATATATATATATATATATATATATATATATATATATATATCTGTCTTTTAAAATTTAAATTTAAAATTTCAGAATTTGAATTTTGAATAGAAAAGAATGGAATAAAATAAAATAGAAAAAATATATACATATTTTGAAATGTAATCTTCAAATTTTGAATATAATAAAAAAAAGTTAAATAGAAAAAATATATATGTCTTCAGAAATAAAAATTTTGAAAATTGAATTTTGAACAAATACAGCCATCTTTTAAAATTAAAATTTTGAATAGAAAATAATAGAATATAATAGAATAAAATAGAAAGAATAAAGCAACCTTCTAAAATTAAAAATTAAAAATTAGAGTTTTAAATTTTGAATACAATAGAGAAAAAACAATATAGCCATCTTATAAAATCCATATTTTTAAACAAAATAGAACAGAATAGAAAAAAAATATGTAGCCAACTTCCAAAATTCAAACTTCAGAATTTTAATTAAATAGTGTAAAATAGAAAGAATATAACTGCCATCCAAAAAATGTTATTTCAAATTCTAAAATTCAAATTTTGACTAAAAATGAAAGAATTTATTCATCCTTCAAAATTCAATTTCAGGAATTTTAATTTTAAATTCAAAACATAATAGAAAAGAATAGAAAGAATATAGACATCTTCTGAAATACAGATTTCAAAAATAATAGAATAAAATAGAAAACATATATAGCTGACTTCCGAAATTTCATTTTGGAATTAGAATTTAGAATTTTAATGTAATAGAATAGAATAAAAGAGAAAGAATATAGCTGTTTTTCAAAATTCTAATTTCACATAGAATAGAAAAGAAAAAATATATAGTCAACTTTCGAAAATTGAATTATGCCCCGGGCGGTGACGTCACAGGGGACGTGGCCTCCAAATTATGTCATCGGGTGGCCCCGACCCATGCCAATATAAGTCATTGCACACGGCGGACCCAGCATTACATCGGGAGATTGCGTTGAGTCAACATCGGAAGAAGAGCAGTGGGAGAAGAGCCAGCAAAAGAGCGAGAAGACAGAGAAGAGAGAAGACAGCGCAGAGAGGAGAAGAATCGGAGAGGGGAGAAGACGTCGCCTGAAGAGGGAGAAGAGCCGAAGATGCCTTAATAAAATATGTTAAAGACCTGTGTAGTGCATTTATTTTTGACACTTTTTTTTAGGTCAATAGATAGGGATACAATGTACCCCATTCACCAGTAACAAGGGTTGAAGGGTTGTCGTAAAGAGGCCCTTGTCCTCACCAACATGGGGACAAGGTGCTTTGGGGTGGGAGGAGCAGAGCCCCCTGCCCTAAAGCACCCACTCAGCCTCGCTCACCCCCCTTTCCTGACCTGCCGGGCTGTGTGCTCTGGTATGGATCTGGGGGACCCCCACGCCATTTTTTTGGGCGTGGGGATTCTCCTTAAGATCCATGCCAGACCGAAGGGTCTGGTATCTTCTTGGGGGGGACCTCACACAAACATTTTTTTGACCTTTTGGCAGGGTTCCCCTTCAAGATTCTCAGCACACAAGTTGAACCACAAGTCAGATCATCATGATCTGACTTCTGGTGCGACTTTTATTCAAATCAATAGGCTCACATAGAAAACAATTTATTTTGAATAGAGACAGAGAAACACGTCTGAAAGCTAGTGTGGCTAAATGCACATTGACGCCAATGCAAAACGTGGATAAAATTGCATTTTTAACACCGTTTTTTTCTGGTGTCAGAACTAGCTTTACAGCTTGTTTTTTAAAATGAGGCATTTCTGTTATTTTATTTTTGTAAATAAGTAATTTTTCTCCTTCACTGTTGTGCACTGATGAGGCTGCACTGACGGGCACTGATAGGCTGCACTGATGAGGAGGCACTTATGGGCATTGATGGGCACTGATGAGGAGGCACTAATATGCCACACTGATGGGCATTGATAGGTGGCACTTATGGGCACTGATGGGCAGCCCTGATGGGCATTGATAGGCGGCACTGATGGGCACTGAAAGGCGGCACTGATGAGGAGGCACTAATATGCAGCATTGATAGGCACTGATAGGTGGCACTGATGGGCAGCACTGATGGGGATTGATAGACAACACTAATGGGCAGCTTGTATGGGCACTGATATTCGGCACTGATAGGCAGCACTGATGGGTACTGACATACATCACTGGTGGCCACTGATAGGCAGCACTGATGAACACTGATGGGTGGCACTGATATGGGCACTGATGAGAAGGCACTGATGGGAGGCACTGATATAGGCACTGATGAGAAGGCACTGATGGGCACTGATAGGCATCACTGATGGACACTGATAGGCGGAACTGAAGGCAACACTGATGAATGGCACTGACAGGTGGCACTGATGAGAGGGCACTGATGGGCACCGACAGACATCACTGATGGGCACTGAAAAGCAACACTGATGGGAATTGATTTTTATCACTGATGGACACTGGTACTATTTTTATAGTTTCTGTTTAAAAAAAATAAGTAATTTTTCTCCCTCACTGATGTGCACTGATGAGAATGCACTGATGGGCACTGATCGGCTGCACTGATGAGCCGGCACTTATGGGCATTGATGGGCACTGATGAGGAGGCACTAATATGCCACACCAATGGGCATTGATAGGTGATGGGCACTGATGGGCAACACTGATGGGCCCTGATGAGGTGGCACTAATATGCAGCATTTATGGGCACTGATAGGCGGCACTGATGGGCAGCACTGATGGGCACTGACATACATCACTGATGGGCACTGACATACATCACTGATGACATACATTACTTATTTTTTGTAAATAAGTAATTTTTCTCCTTCACTGATGTGCTGATAAGGTGGCACTTATGGGCATTGATGGGCACTGATGAAGAGGTACTAATATGCCACACCAATGGGCACTGATATGCAGCACTGATGGGCACTGATATGCAGCACTAATGGGCACTAATAGGTGGCACTGATGGGCGGCAGTGATATGGGCACTGAAAGTGATCACTGATGGACACCGATATGCAACACTGATGGATGACACTGACAGGTGGCAGTGATGAGAAGGCACTGATGGGTACTGACAGACATCACTGATGGTCGCTGAAAAGCAACACTGATGGGAACTGATTTGCATGACTGGTAGGCACTGGTGGGCATTACTGGTGGGCATCATTGGGGTGCACTGACAGGAATTAGTGATGGGGAAGATTGCCCCTGTGAGGAAAGCCGCTTATCGTCTCTCCTCACACTCAGTCAGTTAGAGGAGAGGAATACCGATAAACGCCATTTCCTATTTAAACTGTAATCAGTTGTTCTTGGATACAGCTGATCACATGGTAAAGAGTCTACGTCATAGTCTCTTTACTGAGATTGGTGATTCGGTGTGTCCGAGGGACTCTGCACCACGGATCACCATGAGTGGACCATTCTGAAGGAAGTCATATGTCGTCCACTCAGAACGGAAAAACCCCCGCTCAGCTGTCATTCTCCAATAGACCAGACGGGAAGGTGTTACGGTGATAGCTATACTTGTAAAGACTATTTTTATTTTAATCACAAGTTTTCATGAAAAAAGTATCTGGTGACACTGATATAAAGTCCTTGTTTGGACACTTTGAATTATGGGGTGACAATGTTCTGTCCACAATTCCTACCTGTAAATCCCCCGGTTACATGATTCCCCAAATAATCTGTACTGATATACATTGTCCAGGAATCTTCCACTGTTGTTATTTAAAGTGAAGTGTCACCCCAAATCCAAAATTCCTGCAGATTAGATTTAAAAATAAAGTAGAGGAAAACATTAACCACTTCAATACCGGGCCTATTCTGGCACTTCTCTCCTTCATGTAAAAATCATATTTTTTTTGCTAGAAAATTAGTCAGAACTAGGGATGAGCTTCGAGTTCAAGTCGAACTCATGTTCGACTCGAACATTGCCTGTTCGCCCGTTCGCCGAACAGCAAACAATTTGTGGTGTTCGCGGCAAATTCGAAAAGTCTATGGAAGAAATCTAAAGTGCTAATTTTAAAGGCTTATATGCTTAGTTATTGTCATAAAAAGTGTCCGGGGACCCGGGTCCTGCCCCAGGGGACATGTATCAATGCAAAAAAAAAGTTTTAAAACAGACTTTTTTTTGGGAGCAGTGATTTTAATAATGCTGAAAGTGAAACAATAAAAGTGAAATATTCCTTTAAATTTCATACCTAGTGGGTGTGTATAGTATGCATGTAAAGTGGTGCTTGTTTCCCGTGCTTAGAACTGTCCCTGCACAAAGTGTCATTTCTGAAGGAAAAAAAGTAATTTAAAACTCACTCGTGGCTATAATGAATTGTCGGCTCCCAGCAATACATAGAAAAATCATTGATAAAGAAAAAAAAATGCGTGGGGGTCCCCCCAAATTCAATTACCTGGCCCTTCAGGTCTGGTATGGATATTAAGGGGAACACTGCCGCAAATTAAAAAAAAAATGTGTGGGGTTCCTCCAAATATCAATACCAGGCCCTTCAGGTCTGGTATGGATTTTAAGGGGAACTCCACCCCAAATTAAAAAAAAATGGCGTGGAGTTCCCCCAAAAATCCATACCAGACCCTTTATCCGATCACGCAACCTGGCAGGCCGCAGGAAAAGTGGGGGGCCAGAGAGCGCCCCCCTCCTGAACCGTACCAGGCCACATGCCCTTAACATGCCCGGTGGTTGTGGGGGTCTGTGGGCGGGGGGCTTATCGGATTCTGGAAGACCCCTTTAACAAAGGGGACCCCCAGATCCCGGCCCCCCATGTGAATTTGTAATAGGGTACATTGTACCCCTACCATTTAACAAAGACAGTGTAACAAATTGTAAAAAAAAAACACAGACACTGTTGGGAAAGTCCTTTATTAAAAATAAAAAAATAAAAATAAAATAAAACATTCCAGCGATAAAATCCAGTGTCCCGCGGTGATCTGATGTCCAGTGCTGTCCACACGAAAAGTCATTGGCTGAGCCTGAGCAGACCTGATTGGGAACTTCCTCCGCAGTGTATTAAATGAATAGACCTGCCCCTTCTAAAGTTCCCCATCAGGTCCGCTCAGCCAATGACTAGGTGAAAGGCTAAGCGGACCAGATGCGGAACGTGAGAAGGGGTGGGTCTATTCATTTATTACACTGCGGAGGAAGTTCCCCATCAGGTCCGCTCAGCCAATGACGTAGGCGGGGTCTGACATACGAGGGAGCGGACCTGATGGGGAACCTCGCAGTGTAATTGGGGATGAGGCCCATGTTGAGGGCATGTGGCCTGGTACGGTTCAGGAGGGCGGGCGCTCTCTCGCCCCCCCTCTTTTCCTGCCGCCTGCCAGGTTGCGTGCTCGGATAAAGGGTCTGGTATAGATTTTTGGGGGAACTCCACGCCATTTTTTTTTTATTTGGGGTGGAGTTCCCCTTAAAATCCATACCAGACCTGAAGGGCCTGGTATGGATATTTTGGGGGAAACCCAGGCATTTTAAAAAAAAAATTGCGGCAGGGTTCCCCTTAATATCCATACCAGACCTGAAGGGCCTGGTAATTGAATTTGGGGGGACCCCCACGCATTTTTTTATCAATGACTTTTCTATGTATTGCCGGGAGCCGACAATTCATTATAGCCGCGAGTGAGTTTTAAATGACTTTTTTTCCTTCAGAAATGACACTTTGTGCAGGGACAGTTCTAAGCACGGGAAACATGCGCGATTTTACATGCATACTATACACACCCCCTAGGTATGACATTTAAAGGAATATTTCACTTGTATTGTTTCACTTTAAGCATTATTAAAATCACTGCTCCCGAAAAATCGGCCATTTTTAAAACTTTTTTTTGCATTCATACATGTCCCCTGGGGCAGGACCCGGGCCCCCAAACAATTTTTAGGACAATAACTTGCATATTAGCCTTTATAAATAGCACTTTTGATTTCGAACGTTCGAGTCCATTGTATTTAATAGGGTTCTAAAGTTTGCGTGAACTTTCTGTCTGTTCTGTGTGAACCGAACAGGGGGTGTTCGGCTCATCCCTAGTCAGAACCCCCAAATATTATATATGTTTTTTCTTTAGCAAACACCCTAGGGAATAAAATGGTGGTCATTGCAACTTTTTATCTCGCACGGCATTTGTGCAATAATTTTTCAAACGCCTTTTTTTGGGAAAAAAAATGGTTTCATGAATTAAAAAATAACAAAACAGTAAAGTCAGCCCAATTTGTTTGTATAATGTGAAAGATTTTGTTATGCCGAGTAAATAGATACCTAACATGTCACACTTTAAAATTCCGCACACTCATGGAATGGCATCAAACTTCAGTACTTAAAAATCTCCACAACGCTTTAATTTTGTTTACAGGTTACTATTTTCGAGTTTTAGAGGAGGTCTAGTGCTAGAATTGTTGCTGGCGGTCTAACGCACTTGGCGATACCTCACATGTGTGGTTTGAATGGCGTTTACTTATCTGGGCGGGACTTACATGTGTGTTCGCTTCTGAGCGTGAGCTATTGGGGACAGGGACGTTTTAAAAAAAAAATATATATATTTTTTTTATTTTACTTATTTTTTTTTATTTTTACACTTTTTTTTACACTTTTTTTTGATCACTTTTATTCCTATTACAAGGAATGTAAACATCCCTTATAATAGGAATATATTGTGACAGGTCCTCTTTATGGAGAGATGCGGGCTCAATAAGACCCCACATCTCTCCTCCAGGCTGGAAAGCATGGGATCGGGAAAAAAATCACTGATCTCATACTGACAGCCGCAATTGCGGCTTTGTTTACTTCCAGGTACGCTGGCGTGACGTCACAACGTCGCGCCTGGGCCTCCGACGGTCATAGAGATGACTGGTGACCATCTGGTCAATGGAAATCTCTATCGTTGTGAGCCGGCGCCAGTCAATTCCTACTCCGGGTCCCCGATGGTACGGGAGAGACCAAGGAAGAAGCACCGGATGGTGGCGGGAGAGGGGTGTCCCCTCCCGCCGCCTATAAGAACGATCAAGCGATGGAACTACCGCTATGATCATTCTTATCGTGCACAGAATCGCCGGCTGCAAAGAAGGATATCTGAATGATGCCTGTAGCTGCAAGCATCATTCAGATATCACCAAACAAAGTCAAGGATGTCATATGAGGGCCTGCGGTGTTGAAGTGGTTAATGAAAAACAAAATGACCTCAGTCCCGGCTTCCAAGAGATGTGGGTGACCTTCCCTCACACTTCCTTACTCACTGCTGCCCCCTGGGATATCTGGACCCCTGAAATCCGGTGAGAATATCCCCTACAATGGGCCTCTTGTTCCCCCCATAATCCTCTATGATGTAATCTTCTACAGACAGAGCTCTCTCTATATTACATGTATATACTGTACAGGGCGGAGTTACAGCTGTGCTCATAAGTCTACACACCCCCGGCAGAGTTTGTAAGATGTGGACCATTTTTTAGGAAAACACATTTATTTTATTTGTAATGTGATTAGAATGAAACAATCAGACATCCCAGAATAGCACAATCCTCATCAGTGCCGGAATTGTCAGACAAAAGTCTTTATTATCATAACGCACTTCCTGACCTTTGAACTCAGGTCATCTGACTTACAAGGCCAATAAGGAAGGTTTTGGATGACCCCTCCCCCTCTATAATAGGATGAGGTCACAGTGGCCATAGTGACATGTGATTTATCTGTGATAGGGAAGATATAAAGTGCACAGGGAGAGATTAGTGGAGGGATTGTAGGGATCGGCGGGTCTGATAAAGTAGATGGAATCCCTTACTGAATGTCATAGAGGTAATGAGGAAGAATTTATGAAATGATAAGATAATTATTAATTGTATCTTTTCTTATTATAATATGTCTATGTAATGTAAGGCTGACGTGTCATTAGGAAAACCTTTTACCCAACTCCATGTCATTTCATGTCTTGTCTGATAAAGTTGTAATGGGATTGAACTTTGTAATATCATGTCATGTTTGTCAGTGGAAAGTGTTATCATATCAATGTGACCTTTGTCATGTGACCGTGTATTACCTATTCTGGAAATCACCATCTCCATCTTATGAGAATTCATTCACTCAAGGTACACCTATACGGATTAGGACATAAAAAGAGATTTCATTCAATAAAATAGTACAGAATGAGATTCCTTGTGAAGTCTGTACTCTGTGACATCACATAACCGCACACCACCTGACAATTTCCTGACCAATCAGATCACACCTCCATAATATAGAAATAAAACATTCATCATACAAATGTGCGCCATTTCTTCTACAATATTATCACCTTTATCACTTTTACTGCCAGAACCATTTGTTTAGTTTTGCACACTGAAGACTAGTCACCCCCCTAAACATTCTATATTTTATGAAAGCAGAGACCCCGGAGAATAAAATGTTGGTAGTTTTATGTCACACATTTTTAATGAAACTGTTTATCCAATGCATTTTTTTAAAAAAATACAGTAAAGTAAATCTTAGTGCACACAGATGAAATATATTACCCAATTGTTAATAAAATATAAAATATAAGATTATGTTCAGTAAATACCCAACATGTCACAATTTAAAATTGTGTGTGTCCCTGAAACTAGACATGTGCACTGCAGTTTTTGTTTCATGTGTTTTTAGTTTTCTTTGGAAATTCAAAAATTCCGAAATTCCAAAATTTGAAAATTCAGAAATTTGAAAATTCCAAAAATTTGGAAATTCAAAAATTCGGATATTGTAAATCCATAAATTTGAAAATTTGGAAATTCAGAATTCGTAAATTCATAAATTCGAAAATTCTATATTCGTAGATTAGAAAATTTGAAAAATCTGAATTTGTAAATTTGAAAATTCGGAATTCGTAAATTCGAAAGTTCGTAAATTAAAAAAATTCGGAATTCGTACATTAGAAAATTAGAAGATTCATAAATTCTTAAATCCGAAAATAAGAAAGGAGAATCCGAAAATTAGAAAGAACGAAAATCCAAAAATCCCAAAATTTTAAATAACTAACTAATAATAACTATTAAATTATAGGTATTGGAATTTAATTTCAAATTTGGCTGTTAGTGAATGTAACAAATACAAATTTATCCAAAGTTACAAATTATCCAAGATAAAGAATGCTGTATCTAAACAAATAGAACAGAATGAAATAAATAATAATAATAATAATAATAATAATAATAATAATAATAAGTTTATATTATTATTAGTATTATAATTATTATTATTATTATTAATATTTATTATTAATTTGTTACTTTCTATTTGTTTAGATGTGTTCACTTAGAACCAAATTGGAACACATAAAAGGACAGTGGCGGTTTCTACACTTGAGGAATTAACTAAAGCGAGAACACTACTAGCGGATGAACTGAACATTAAAATTAAAAGACAATATATACTGAGACACAAGATCTTCTACGAACAGGGAAATAAAAGCGGAAAATTGCTTGCTAAAGCAGTCCAAAGTAAAAAAATAGCTTCTACAATACACCAAATAAGAGACAAACAAGGTAAGCCACTTCAAACGAGGAAATAGCAAAACAGTTTGAAGAATACTACCAATCCCTATACAACATCCCACCCAACCCAAAGTGCCCCCCTAATTCAGATAAAAGGGCGAAACTCATCCAAGAATTTTTAGAGAAATACAGCCCACCTCAACTAGCAAAAGACAAAGCCCAAGAACTGGAAGCTCCTATTTCAGGCCCTGAATTCGACATAGCAATTAAAGAGATGAAACTAGGCAAAGCTCCCGGACCCGATGGTCTACCCCTACAATACTATAAAACATTCAATGACATATTGACACCAAGATTCTTGAAAACTGAATTCCGTTCAACAACCTCCCAGACAACTACTAGAAGCCCACATCATGGTGATACCCAAAGAGGGCAAAGACACAACACAGGTTACGAATTATAGACCCATATCCCTAATAAACGTAGATGTAAAGATATATGCTAAAATACTAGCCAATAGATTGCTACCGCTACTAAATTCACTTATAGCATTAGATCAGGTGGGGTTCATCCCAGGTAGAGAGGGTCGAGACAACACAACTAAAGCCTTAAATATAAGTCACTGGCTAACAACCAACAAAAAAAATGATTCTTCCTATCCTTGGACGCTGAAAGGGCATTCGATAGAGTGGCCTGGGACTTCATTGATGCAGTTTTGAAACATATTGGTATCTTACCCCAAATGAGAACATATATTAAAGCATTGTACACCAATCCCACAGCACGAGTTAGAGTCAATGGCCACCTATCTAACACCTTTAACTTACGCAACGGTACTAGACAGGGATGCCCCTTATCCCCTCTCCTCTTTGTTTTAACCCTAGAACCACTGCTTAATAAAATCAGAACCAACCAAAATATCAAGGGGATAGAGATTCAAAAAAATACATACAAAATCGCTGCGTTTGCCGACGACATGCACCTCTTCCTCTCTGAACCCCATATCTCCATACCCAATTTACTACAGGACCTAGATCACTTCAACTTGCTTTCCAACCTGAAAATCAATCACACAAAGTCGGTGACCCTTAACATCTCGTTACCCCCTAGCTCAATAGATTTATGCAAATTAAATTTCCCGTTCGCATGGGCTAATCATAGCATAACCTATCTAGGGATAGAAATACCTTCAAACTTAAACGATCTCTTCAAACTAAACTACATACCCATACTTAAAGAAACACAGGAAGACTTAAAAAGGTGGAATTCTCTAAACGTATCTTGGTTTGGGAGAGCATCCCTAGTCAAGATGACAATCTTACCCAGATTCCTATATGTCATGCAGACCATACCTATCAAATTACCCTCTACCTTTTTCAGCTCGTTCCGCAAAGCATGCTCCACCTTTGTTTGGAGAGGCAAACCTCCAAGAATTAAATTTACCAGATTAAACCTGCCCAAGAACAAGGGTGGAATAGCGGTACCTGATTTGAAAAAATATTATCAAGCGACCCTATTGACACGAATAGCAGACTGGAATATACACCAAACAGTTAAAGACTGGGTATCACTAGAACAAACTCAGTTCTCCCAAGAGCTTAACACCTTGCCATGGATTCACCCTAAACACCATCCAAAATCTATCAAATCACACCCTCTTATAGGCCCCACATTAGGAATATTCCACAACACTTTCAAACCTTCCAATCCAACCCCCTGGCTTAGCCCTCTAACACCACTGAGAAACAATCCGGAGTTCCCCCCGGGGCCGGAAAGAAATTTCTTAATACACAACTGGCCACATGAGAAAATGTTGACCAAACATTTCTTCAAAAATGGGAAAATATTATCTACAGAAGAACTGAATAAAGCCATAGAACCATACCAAATCCCACACTGGAACTATATGCATATCAGACATTTTCTAACTAGGAAAGAAACAGCATTAGCATGGACAAAACCCCTTACGGAACTTGAGAAACTTTGTACGAAAAAAAACCCACACAGACACATTATTTCAACACTCTACAACTCACTCTTTGGGGATCTGACAGACTTCTCCAGCTCGTCATGCCAGAACTGGGAAAAAGACCTAGATATCACTATAACTGAAAAAAACTGGGAAAAAATTTATATATATGCTCACAAAGGCTCCCTAAACGTAGCCTCACAAGAATGTGGTTACAAAATTATTACTAGATGGTACAGGACCCCATCAATTCTGCATAAATTTTCACCACTAATCTCTGACCGCTGTTGGAGATGCAAACAAGACGAGGGCTCGATGCTCAATATATGGTGGACTTGCCAACTGATCCAAACGTTCTGGAAAATAGTTCACAATATCATTGTCTCGATCACAGCAGAAAACATAAGTTATGACCCAGCGCAATACCTACTACACCTAAACTCTCTCCCAAGAAAACAATATTTAAAGTCACTAACTATGTTCCTGATCAATGCAGCTCGCCAATGCATTCCATCACACTGGCGCACAACAACAGTGCCTTCCACAGCGGAATGGTTTAGGAGAATCAATAACATTGAAAGGATAGAGGAGCTCATAAGTATCTCTCAGGAAAAAATAACAAATTTCTCTGCAACATGGTATAACTGGACACTATTCAAAGAATCCCAGACATATAAAACTATCATTAAATGAGAACCAAAACCTCATTCTGAGGCTATAGGAAGGCAGTATGGAGAGGAGGAATAGATATAAGTAAAAGAAAAGAGAAAAAAAAGAAAAAAAAAAAAGAAAAGAAAAGGTAAAGGAAAGAATTATCCAAATAGATCACTTCAGTCCCAATCGAATACAACAGGCTCCCCCTTCCCCCCCCCTTACCCACCCCCTCATCCCTCCCTTCCCCCCTAGTCTCTCTGGAAAATATGTCTACTTTAATAATTAAAGAACATATTGTAATAAAATAAAAAAATACGGTGGAATACTTGTTAAATATTTAGCTCATCTTCAACCTTAGCTTTACTATTATTACGATCATCATATATGTTTCAATAGTCTAACATAATGTACATTCTAATGCTTTTACTCTTGTAAACATATGCAATGATGTACTGTACTATCTTATTGTTCCTTTGTCACTTTCTTGTTCACCTAATAAAACTTTATGAAAAAAAAGAACCAAATTGGAAAGGAAATTCCAATGCCTATAAATTAATAGCTAATAATAGTTAAGTTATTATTAGTTATTATTTAGGATTTTTCCATTTTTGGGGTTTTTAAATTTTCATTATTATTTTTGTATTTCCAAATTTCTGGATTTTTGGATTTCCGAATTTCTGGATTTTTGAATTTCCGAATTTTGAATTACTGAATTTCCGAATTTCGAATTTTCAAATTTTTAATTTCAGAATGTAATTTTTTTTTAATTTCAGAAATTAATTTTGCATTAAACTAAACTTGAATCTGAACTGTAAACATATTTGTAAAATAAAGACTGTGTGTGTTATTAGGGTATCATTTAGAAATAGGGATGATCTTCGTGTTCGAGTCGAACATACGTTCGACTCGAACATCGGCTGTTCGATCGTTCGACGAAGATCGAACGATTTGGGCCGTTCGCGCCAAATTCGAGTGACGCAAACGGCCCACAATGCACTACGCCATCGCAGTGTCATCCAGGCGCTGTGATTGGCCAAGCATGCACTGTGACCCCGCATGCTTGGCCAATCACAGCGCCGGCAGCGAGGAGAGCAATGATTGGCCACAGGCAGGATGCCTGTGGCCAATTATTGCTGAGGGTGTTTAGTACACGCCCCACACTATAAAAGGCCGCCAGCACGGCGGCCTAGTGTAGTGTGTTCCGGAGCAGGGAAAGACAAGCATAGGCAGGGACAGTGACATTTATTTCTTTCTTGCTTAACCTGGATTCCTTTAGTTTAGGGAAAGAGAAGGATAGGTAGGGAGAGTGTCAGTGTGTTTTACTGTGCGAGTCCTTGTTTCTAGGGACAAAGAAGGAAAGTGAGGGGATTTCTCCTTGTGCTATAGTGTGCTTTAAAAAAACATTTTTTCTAGGGACAGAAAACTGTAGGTAGGGAGAGTGTCAGTTTCTTTCACTGTGCCAGTCCTTGTTTCTAGGGTCAAAGAAGGAAAGTGAGGGGAATTCTCCTTGTGCTATAGTGTGTTTTTAAAAAACATTTTTTCTAGGGACAGAAAACTGTAGGTAGGGAGAGTGTCAGTTTCTTTCACTGTGCCAGTCCTTGTTTCTAGGGACAAAGAAGGAAAGTGAGGGGATTTCTCCTTGTTCTATAGTGTGCTTTAAAAAAACATTTTTTCTAGGGACAGAAAACTGTAGGTAGGGAGAGTGTCAGTTTCTTTCACTGTGCCAGTCCTTGTTTCTAGGGACAAAGAAGGAAAGTGAGGGGAATTCTCCTTGTGCTATAGTGTTCTTTAAAAAAACATTTTTTCTAGGGACAGAAAACTGTAGGTAGGGAGAGTGTCAGTTTCTTTCACTGTGCCAGTCCTTGTTTCTAGGGACAAAGAAGGAAAGTGAGGGGATTTCTCCTTGTGCTATAGTGTGCTTTAAAAAAACATTTTTTCTAGGGACAGAAAACTGTAGGTAGGGAGAGTGTCAGTTTCTTTCACTGTGCCAGTCCTTGTTTCTAGGGACAAAGAAGGAAAGTGAGGGGATTTCTCCTTGTGCTATAGTGTGCTTTAAAAAAACATTTTTTCTAGGGACAGAAAACTGTAGGTAGGGAGAGTGTCAGTTTCTTTCACTGTGCCAGTCCTTGTTTCTAGGGACAAAGAAGGAAAGTGAGGGGAATTCTCCTTGTGCTATAGTGTGCTTTAAAAAAACATTTTTTCTAGGGACAGAAAAATGTAGGTAGGGAGAGTGTCAGTTTCTTTCACTGTGCCAGTCCTTGTTTCTAGGGACAAAGAAGGAAAGTGAGGGGATTTCTCCTTGTGCTATAGTGTGCTTTAAAAAAACATTTTTTCTAGGGACAGAAAACTGTAGGTAGGGAGAGTGTCAGTTTCTTTCACTGTGCCAGTCCTTGTTTCTAGGGACAAAGAAGGAAAGTGAGGGGATTTCTCCTTGTGCTATAGTGTGCTTTAAAAAAACATTTTTTCTAGGGACAGAAAACTGTAGGTAGGGAGAGTGTCAGTTTCTTTCACTGTGCCAGTCCTTGTTTCTAGGGACAAAGAAGGAAAGTGAGGGGATTTCTCCTTGTGCTATAGTGTGCTTTAAAAAAACATTTTTTCTAGGGACAGAAAACTGTAGGTAGGGAGAGTGTCAGTTTCTTTCACTGTGCCAGTCCTTGTTTCTAGGGACAAAGAAGGAAAGTGAGGGGAATTCTCCTTGTGCTATAGTGTGCTTTAAAAAAACATTTTTTCTAGGGACAGAAAACTGTAGGTAGGGAGAGTGTCAGTTTCTTTCACTGTGCCAGTCCTTGTTTCTAGGGACAAAGAAGGAAAGTGAGGGGATTTCTCCTTGTGCTATAGTGTGCTTTAAAAAAACATTTTTTCTAGGGACAGAAAACTGTAGGTAGGGAGAGTGTCAGTTTCTTTCACTGTGCCAGTCCTTGTTTCTAGGGACAAAGAAGGAAAGTGAGGGGATTTCTCCTTGTGCTATAGTGTGCTTTAAAAAAACATTTTTTCTAGGGACAGAAAACTGTAGGTAGGGAGAGTGTCTGTTTCTTTCACTGTGCCAGTCCTTGTTTCTAGGGACAAAGAAGGAAAGTGAGGGGAATTCTCCTTGTGCTATAGTGTGCTTTAAAAAAACATTTTTTCTAGGGACAGAAAACTGTAGGTAGGGAGAGTGTCAGTTTCTTTCACTGTGCCAGTCCTTGTTTCTAGGGACAAAGAAGGAAAGTGAGGGGATTTCTCCTTGTGCTATAGTGTGCTTTAAAAAAACATTTTTTCTAGGGACAGAAAACTGTAGGTAGGGAGAGTGTCAGTTTCTTTCACTGTGCCAGTCCTTGTTTCTAGGGACAAAGAAGGAAAGTGAGGGGAATTCTCCTTGTGCTATAGTGTGCTTTAAAAAAACATTTTTTCTAGGGACAGAAAACTGTAGGTAGGGAGAGTGTCAGTTTCTTTCACTGTGCCAGTCCTTGTTTCTAGGGACAAAGAAGGAAAGTGAGGGGATTTCTCCTTGTGCTATAGTGTGCTTTAAAAAAACATTTTTTCTAGGGACAGAAAACTGTAGGTAGGGAGAGTGTCAGTTTCTTTCACTGTGCCAGTCCTTGTTTCTAGGGACAAAGAAGGAAAGTGAGGGGAATTCTCCTTGTGCTATAGTGTGCTTTAAAAAAACATTTTTTCTAGGGACAGAAAACTGTAGGTAGGGAGAGTGTCAGTTTCTTTCACTGTGCCAGTCCTTGTTTCTAGGGACAAAGAAGGAAAGTGAGGGGATTTCTCCTTATGCTATAGTGTGCTTTAAAAAAACATTTTTTCTAGGGACAGAAAACTGTAGGTAGGGAGAGTGTCAGTTTCTTTCACTGTGCCAGTCCTTGTTTCTAGGGACAAAGAAGGAAAGTGAGGGGATTTCTCCTTGTGCTATAGTGTGCTTTAAAAAAACATTTTTTCTAGGGACAGAAAACTGTAGGTAGGGAGAGTGTCAGTTTCTTTCACTGTGCCAGTCCTTGTTTCTAGGGACAAAGAAGGAAAGTGAGGGGATTTCTCCTTGTGCTATAGTGTGCTTTAAAAAAACATTTTTTCTAGGGACAGAAAACTGTAGGTAGGGAGAGTGTCAGTTTCTTTCACTGTGCCAGTCCTTGTTTCTAGGGACAAAGAAGGAAAGTGAGGGGATTTCTCCTTGTGCTATAGTGTGCCAAAGCATTCCTCATCAACCATCTTTGAAATCCTTGTTTTTTGGACAGTCAGGGAAATTGTCGTTGTGCTATTCTGTGCAAAAGCAATAATCCTCAACCATATTTAGAAATCCTTAAGTAAAGGGACAGAGAAGGACACCTGAAGGTAGCCCTTATTGCTTTTTTCCCATCTCCCTGCAGGCCATCTATTAGAATGTCTGGAAGGCAAACAAGGAGAGGCAGACAGTCAGGAGGCAATAAAAGAGGGCAAGCAGGCTCTGTGTCTGGGGGCAACAGTGCTGGTCGTGGACGCGGTGCATTGTCATCAGCACATGGCCATGGGACACGCTTGTCCTTCTTTTCGGCAGCTGGACATGTTGAGCCACATCATGCCGAAGACTTGGTAGAGTGGATGACCAAGCCCTCCTCCTCCTCCTCATCCTCTCTCACCCAGGCTCAGGGTACTGGCAAAGCAGCTGCCAAAGTGTCCTCTTCCCTGGTATCAATGTCAGACTCATCATCAGTCACTCCTTCCCTAGACCCACCATGTCCTCCTCCTGAGGAGTCCCCCGAACTGTTTGAGCACAGTGTTGGGTACATGCTCCAGGAGGATGCCCAGCGTTTCGAAGGGTCTGATGATGAAACCCAGCTACAGGAAGGCAGTAGCGTGAGAGCAGACAGAGGGGATGCTCAAGAAGGACACCAATCTGGCAGTCATGTTCCAGCAGCTGCAGCATACTGCCAGATTGGCTCCAGTGATGAGGAGGGAGGGGATGATGAGGTCACTGACTCCACGTGGGTGCCTAATAGGAGAGAGGAGGAGGAGGAGGATGAGGAGGAGGCACATCTCCAACGAGGCAGGATGCCCTTTGGTGGCCAGCGTAAGGGCAGTACACCGACGGAATCACACCGCAGAGCTCCGCCTGTGCAGGGCGCTGCCTCTGCCCGTCATTCAAAAAGTTCCTTGGTGTGGGCCTTTTTTGAGGCTAGTGCATCAGATCGCACAGCTGCTGTTTGCAACATATGTCTCAAGCATATATCGCGTGGCCAAAACATCAGCCGCTTGGGTACCACATGCCTGACCAGACATATGTTGACCTGCCATGCAGCTCGTTGGCAAGCCTACCTCAAAGACCCACACCAAAGAACAAAGCGGACCTCTCCTTGCACCGCATCAGCTGGGATCTCCAACCCCACTATAACTTCAGTCCTCTCTGAAACATGCACTGAGAGGAATGAAGGTGTAGAATTAGGTGTGTCACAGCCAAGTACTTGCGGCCACTCTGCTAGCAGTACACCGACGTCCGATTCTAGCAGGCAAATTTCCCTGCCCCAGCTGCTGGACCGTCGAAAGAAGTTCACTCCCAGCCATCCACATGCCCAGCGGTTGAATGCTAGCTTGGCTAAATTGCTAGCGCTTCAACTGCTGCCTTTTCAGTTGGTAGACTCGGCCCCCTTCCGTGAGTTTGTGCAATGTGCGGTTCCTCAGTGGCAGGTTCCCAAACGCCACTTTTTCTCACGGAAGGCTATTCCGGCTCTCTACCGGCATGTGGAAGGCAATGTCTTGGCCTCGCTGGACAGGGCGGTCAGCGGTAAGGTGCATATTACCGCTGACTCATGGTCCAGCAGGCATGGACAGGGACGTTACCTTTCTTTCACGGCCCATTGGGTCACTCTTTTGGCAGCTGGGAAGGATGCAGGACAAGGTGCAGTAGTGTTGGAGGTTGTTCCACCGCCACGCCTCCAAAATGCTACTACTGGTTGTGACACACCTCTCTCCTCCACCCCCTCCTCTTCTTCTTCCTCCATGGCCTCTTCCTGTGGTTTGTCCTATGAACCAGCGGTGCTCCGTAGCCGTTCACGGGGCTACGCAAGTACGCAGGCAAAAAGATGCCATGCCGTGCTTGCGCTGGTGTGTTTGGGGGACAGAAGCCACACTGGGGCAGAGGTCCTGTCTGCTCTGCAGGGCCAGGCCGAGAGGTGGTTGACGCCACGCCAGCTTAAGCCAGGAATGGTGGTTTGCGACAATGGCACCAACCTCCTCTCCGCCCTCCGACAGGGACAACTGACCCATGTGCCCTGTGTGGCTCCCGTCCTTAACCTGGTGGTGCAGCGGTTCTTGGGCAGGTACCCGGGCTTACAGGATGTCCTGAGGCAGGCCAGGAAAGTCTGTGTGCATTTCCGCAGATCTTATAATGCCAGTGCTCGTCTGGCTGAGCTGCAAAAGGAGTTGAACCTGCCCAAGAACCGCCTTATATGTGACATGCCCACCAGGTGGAACTCAACGTTGGCCATGCTGCACACGCAGCAGAGGGCCATCAATGAGTACCTGTGCGACTACGGCACCAGGACAGGGTCAGGGGAGCTTGGTTTTTTTTCTCCACGCCAGTGGGGCATGATCAGGGATGCATGCACTGTCCTGGCACCATTTGAGGAGGCCACGAGGATGGTGAGCAGTGACAGTGCATGCATCAGTGACACTGTACCTCTTGTCCACCTGTTGGAGCACACGCTGCGTGGAATAATGGACAGGGCACTTGAGGCAGAACAGAGGCAGGAAGAGGAGGACTTCCTTGCCTCTCAAGGCCCCCTTTACCCAGACAGTGTTCCTTCTGTCCCACCCATCGCACAGGAAAAGGAGGAGGAGGAGGAGGAGGATTGTGTCAGCATGGAGGTGGAGGCTGGCACTCAGCATCATCAGCAGCAGTCTTTTAGGGATGATTTACAGTCCCAAGAAACCAGTGGACTTGTACGTGGCTGGGAGGAGGTGGCTGCGGATCATGTCGTCCTTAGTGACCCAGAGGACTCCGGAGCGAATGCCTCAGCAAACCTACGCTGCATGGCCTCCCTGATCCTGCAAAGTCTGCGGAAGGATCCTCGTATTCTTCGGATCAAGGAGAGGGACCATTACTGGCTGGCCACTCTCCTTGATCCACGGTACAAGGGTAAGGTTGCGGACCTTATGTTACCTTCGCAGAGGGAGCAGAGGATGAGACAACTCCGGGAGGCCTTGCAGAAAGGTCTGTGCAACGCGTTCCCAGAGACTGGGAGGTTACAAACTCCTGGTCCTGGACAACGAGTTGCTGAGGCTTCGGCCAGTCAAAGAAGGAGCGGTGGGGAAGGTGGCCGTCTGACCGATGCGTTCAGACAATTCTTTAGTCCGCAGCCCCAAAGTATGATCGGTTCCAGCAACCATCGCCAGCGTCTGATAAACATGGTGCAGGAATATCTAGGGGCAAGGTCAGACTTGGACACCTTCCCCACCGAAAATCCTCTGGCTTACTGGGTCTTGAGGATGGATCACTGGCCAGAGCTTGCACAGTATGCAATTGAGCTACTGGCCTGTCCTGCATCCAGCGTTCTTTCGGAACGCACATTCAGTGCTGCTGGAGGATTTGTCACGGATCACAGGGTGCGCCTGTCCACCGACTCGGTTGATCGACTGACTTTCATCAAGATGAACCAGTCTTGGATCACCACCAGCTACCACACACCTGATGCTGATATAACAGACTAATTGATTTTAACATGTCACATCCCTTCAAGACTGATGCTGATGCTGAGTGCCTGTGCTGTTATGTTGACTGGCTATCCTCCTCCTCCGAGTCCTCAATGATACGATTGATGATGATAGCTTGGAAGATCATTTTTGTTTATTGGTGCCGCCACCAGTGGCTAAGGCCCAATTTTTCAGCCCCTGTTTTACAGGGGCGTGTAATTACAATTTTTTTAGCAATAATTTGCCATAGGGCTCATTGCTGTGCTCCAAGTACAGTATCTGTGAGGGGTTGGAGTGTTGTGGCACCAGTGCCTAAGGCCCAATTTTTCAGCCCCTGTTTAACAGGGGCGTGTCATTACAATTTTTGAAGCAATACTTTGCAACAGGGCTCATTGCTGTGCTCCAAGTAACGTATCTGTAAGGGGTTGTAGTGTTGTGCCACCAGTGCATAAGGCCCAATTTTTCAGCCCCTGTTCAACAGGGGCATGCAATTACAATTCTTGATCTAATAATTCACAGCAGGGCTCATTGCTGCACCCACCAAGAGTAACTCTGAGGGCTTACAGTGTTGTGGCAACACCACCACCACCACCACCACCACGAAAGGCCCAATTTTTCAGCCCCTGTTCAACAGGGGCATGCAATTACAATTCTTGATCTAATAATTCACAGCAGGGCCCATTGCTGCACCCACCAAGAGTAACTGTCAGGGCTTACAGTGTTGTGGCACCAGCACCACCATCAAAGGCCCAATTTTTACTACCACTGTTCAACAATTATATGTAATTAAAATTCCTGATATAATAGTTGACAGCAGGGCGTTCCAGCACCAACCAAGAGTAACTGTGAGTGCTTACAGTGTTGTGCCAACACCAACAACTAAGGGGCCTATTTCTGCAGAGTATATACGGCAGGTCCCTACTTTCAAACATCCAACTTACAAACGACTCCTACTTGCAAACGCAAGAAGACAACAGGAAGTGAGAGGAAATCTACCACTAGGAAGGAAAATTCTCTCCTGTAAGAATAAATATGGGAGAAAGGTGTCTCCTCTGTACTGATGCTTTATCAGCAATCCTTGTTTCAAGAAAAACACCACATTTCAAAAACAGTTGTCATTGGGACGGAAAGTGAGGTGAAATGTTCTGAACAGGGGCACAGACAGCAAAACAAATGTTACAGGGGTGATAACCCTTACCTATGTTTTCCAAAAAGTTTAAAAATAGATTTTTGGGCTGGAGCTACACTTTAACAATGTACCTGTTCAAAATTACAAACAGATTCTACATAAGAACAAACCTACAGTCCCTGTCTTGTATGCACCGCCTGTATACGGCTGTTCAGAGTATATAGGGCCTTTTTTATTTTATGTGCGGGGTTCCCCTTAATATCCATACAAGACCCAAAGGGGCTGGTAATGGGCTGGGGTGGGGGGGGGGTCATGGGGTAGCTATGCCATTTTTCTTAAAGATTTTCATCCATATTACCGGGACCAGACATTACATTAAAGCCGCAAGCAGTTTTAAATGGCTTTTTTTTTCCTTTAGAAGTGTCATTTTGTGCAGGGACAGTTCTAAACACGGGAAACACGTGGCACTTCACAGGCATACTTTAGACACCCCCCAGGTACGATATTTAAAGGAATATTTGACTTTTTTTTTTTCACTTTATGCATCATTAAAATGACTGCTCCCGAAAAACGACCGTTTTTAAAACTTCTTTTTGCATTGATACATGTCCCCTGGTGCAGAACCCGGGTTCCCAAACCCTTTTTAGGACAATAACATGCATAATAGTTGTTATAATTAGCACTTTAGAATTCGAACGTTCGCATCCATTGTATTTAATAGGGTTCTAATGTTCGTACGAACTTTCGGTCCGTTCGCGGGTTCTGGTGCGAACCGAACCCGGGGGTGTTCGGCTCATCACTATTTAGAAATAATGCTGTTTTTGTTAAGCCAAAGGTGATGTAAAGAGTCATTGTAATCAAAATGCACTTTTTAAATGAAAACATTTTGACTGCCGCATTAGAATCGAAAAAACGTTTCAAATAAAAAAAAAAATCTGTAAATTCGAAGAAGATTTGATAAAACAAATAAAAAAAAATATGAATATGAATCCCGAATATGAATTTAACAAATCAACCAAATTTAACAAAACTAAATAACTAGAATAACAAATCTAAACGAAAGGAAATAAAAAAAAAAAAATCATCAAGCACATCTCTACCTGAGACAACCTCAGAATTGTCCATAATTTAAAAGCCTTTATTTGTCAGTTTAGTTACTTTTTTGTCTTAATTGTTTGTTATGTTTTATAATATTTTTCACATGTATCTCTTGAATTCCACAGAAGAAAGATAATGGAGTGTAAATTGTTGTGTATGATCTGCTTCCCTGGACACTTCTGTTGTCGGTGGGTTACTATCAGACATGTGCGCTTCATTTCATTCCCAATCAAAATTTGGAGGAAATTTCTGTTATTCGGCGATTCGGATGTGTCTGAATTTTCGAATTATGATAGTAATGAATTTCAACCAATCCAAAATAAGGAAATTCAATTATTTCGGAAACAATAACAAATTATTTTAATAGAATCAAATTCTAATTGAATTGGATTTGAATGTGAAAACAAACTCAATATGTGAAGTCATTGCTTGCTGACTATTAGGCCAAGTCACACATATGTGGGTTTCTCCGCATCCGATTCACATGTCAGGAGAGTGTGACCGGCTCTCAATTGAGCTCCGGAGCGGCCGTGCTCCACATATAAAAAGGGTCCTGTGTGTCTCCGGTTCCCATTCCGGTGCAAATTCAGACAAAGATTTTGGATCCGATTCACACCTGAATTGGTGAGCGGGACGCACCGGACCCCATGCTGTGCGCCACGGCTGCAGCGTATGTGACCCGGATTACTGATTCCCTTCATAGACTGTGTGTGTATTAGTGGACCTAAAAGATCTGATGAAGAATATTCAAATATTGATTAGATTTGTATTTTACTTCTCCTCGCTCACTCTGCATTTTATAAATGGATAAAAATAAAGAAGTAAATCTGTAGATATGAAATCATTTGTACTTTACATTATTTCTTCACACCTGCCTAAAACTTTTGCACAGTACTGTCCATAGAGACACAAAATGTTGAAGTCGGATGTTTCTTTTATAACTTAGAAGACGTCACATATTGGGAATAAATCTTCTTATTAATACAAATAAGATGAACGTGTCTTAGATGATGAAAGGGACAATTTTTCTTGTGAATGGATGATTTTCTCATCATACAGATGATTGATAAATCCCCCTTCACTTCTCTCAGGGTTGTTATGTTTCCCCCTGGATGATACTACAGATCTTCCATTCATTGTTTTCTCATTCATCTACGCTCAGCATCCCATAATGACAAAGTGACATCACAAGATTAGAAATGTTACTAATGGATGAAAAAGGAAAAACTGAAATCTCACATTGGCAGAAGTCTTCACACCCTTTACATCAACACTTGGGATTTATCTCAGGAGCTTCCTCCCAATTCTGGATGGTTGGTGAGATGTTTCTACACCTTGATTAGAGTCCACCTGTGGGAAAGGAATGATTTGGAAAGGCGCACACCTCTCTATAAAAGGGATCAGAGCTGACAATGTATTCTGTATCAGAGCAAAGGCCATGAGGTCACAGGAAGTGCCTGCAGAGCTCAGAGACAGGATTATTGCAAGGCACAGATCATCGGGGGAAGGGTACAAAACATTTCTGCCGAGAGCCCAGCGACCTCCATAATTCTCACATGGAAGAAGAATGACACAACCAGGACTCTTCCCAGAGCTGGTCACCTGACCCCAAACTGACCAATCGGGGGAAAAGGGCCTTAGTAAGAAAGGTGACCCCAATGGTCACTCTGACTGAGCTCCAGAGATCCTGTATGGAGATGGGAGGAAGTTCCATCACTGCAGCCCTCCCCCAATCTGGGCTTTATGAGGGAGGGGCTGGTAGAGATCTACACAACCCAAACATTTGTTTTGTTTGATTTCATATACCTTCATTAGATTCCTCATTTCATTTCTTCATATTTCTTATGTTAGAATCATTTGTTTTTGGAATTTGTTTTGTATATTTTCTATTTTCAAATTGATTTGAAATTGAAATTTCAGAAGTCGGCTAAATATTGTTTCTATTTTATTCTATTCTATTTCATTTAATTTGAAATTTTACTTTTGAAAGATGGCTATATTCATTCTATTCTATTTGAAAAATTAGAATTTTGAACTCTGAAAGACGATAGAGACTTTTTATTGTATTCTATTCTATACAAGATTCAAATTTCAGCGTTTGAATTTCAGACGACAGCTATATTCTTTCTCTTTTATTCTATTCTATTCTAAAGTTAAAATTTTAATTTCAAAATAAAATTTTCAGAAGTTGGCTATATATTTTTTTTCTATTCTATTCTATATGAAATTAGAATTTTGGAAACCAGATATATTCTTTCTCTTTTATTCTATTATATTATTTTAAATTTAAAAATTCTAATTTAAAAATGTAATTTCAGAAAGTCAGCAATATATGTTTTCTATTTTATTCTATTCTATTTAATTTGATTTGAAATTAGAATTTTGGAAGATGGCTACATTCATTCTCTTCTATTCTAAATTCAAAATTTTAACTCTAAAAGATGGCTAGAGCGTTTCTATTTTATTCTATTTTATTCAAGATTTAAATTTCAAAGTTCAAATTTCAGACGACAGCTATATTCTTTCTATTTTATTCTATTCTTTAAAAAAAGTTGCCTATATAATTTTGTTATATTCTATTCCACTCTCTTCTATGTGAAATTTAAATTGTGGAAGACGGCTATATTCTTTCTATTTTATTTTGTTCTATTCAAAAATTGAAGTTTGAAATTAGAATTTAGTAAAAATTACTATATTCATTATATTTTATTTTTCTCTATAATATTTAAAATTCAAATTTCTAAATTACATTTCAGAAGTCAGCTATATATGGTATCTATTTTATTCTATTTGTAGTTTGAATTTCGGAAGATGTCTATATTCTTTCTATTCTATTCTATTCTATCCTATTGTGTTTGAAATTTAAAATTAGAATTTTGAAAGGCAGATATATGCTTTCTGTGTTATTTTATTCAAAATTCAGTTTCTATTTCATTTTATCCTATTCTATTCAAAATTTTAAATTCAAATTTTGAATATGTATTTTGAAAGTTGGCTTTATGCTTTTTCTATTCTGTTCTATTTTATTTTATTTGAAATTATGGATTTTAGAAGACAGTTTTATAATACATATTCTATTGTATTCAAAATTTAAAACTCAAATTTCAAATCTTGAATTTCATAAGATGGCTATAGTCTTTCTATTTCATTCTATTATTTTATGTTTTATTCAAAATTAGAATTTTGGAAGATGGCTATATTCTTTCTATTCAAAATTCTTATTTCAAAATTTGAATTTCAGAAGACTATATTCTCTCTAGTTTATTCTGTTCTATTCTATTCAAAATTTGAAAATTTTACATTTCAGAAGATTGCTGTATTCTTTCTATTTTATTCCATTCAATTATTTTCTATTCAAAATTCTAATTTTGAAAGACAGAAATACACTGAGCAAAATTATAAAGGCTTTTGTATTTGTCCCTTTTTATCATGAGCTGAACTCAAAGATCTACGACTTTTTCTATGTACACAAAGGCCTATTTCTCTCAAATGTTGTTTACAAATCTGTCTAAATCTGTGTTAGTGAGCACTTCTCCTTTTCCGAGATAATTCATCCACCTCACAGGTGTGGCATATCCAGATGCTGATTAGACAGCATGATTATTGCACAGATGTGTCTTAGGCTGGCCACACTAAAAGGCCACTCTAAAATGTGCAGTTTTATCACACAGCACAATGCCACAGATGTCACAAGTTTTGAGGGACCATGCAATTGGCATGCTGACTGCAGGAATGTCCACCAGAGCTGTTGCCTTGAATTGAATGTTCATTTCTCTACCATAAGCCGTCTCCAAAGGCGTTTCAGAGAATTCGGCAGCATATACAACCTGCCTCACAACCACAGACCATGTGTAACCACACCAGCCCAGGACCTCCACATCCAGCATCTTCACCTCCAAGATAGTCTGAGACCAGCCAACCGGACAGCTGCTGTAACAACCGGTTTGCATAAACAAAGAATTTCTGCACAAACTGTCAGAAACTGTCTCAGGGAAGCTCATCTGCATGCTCGTTGTCCTCGTCGGGGTCTCAACCTGACTGCAGTTCGTCGTCGTAACTGACTTGAGTGGGCAAATGCTTACATTCAATGGTGTCTGGCACTTTGGAGAGGTGTTCTCTTCACGGATGAATCCCGGTTTTCACTGTACAGGGCAGATGGCAGACAGCGTGAATGGCGTCGTGTGGGTGAGCGGATTGCTGATGTCAACGTTGTAGATGGAGTGGCCCATGGTGCTGGTAGGGTTATGGTATGGGCAAACGTATGCTATGGACAACAAACACATGTGCATTTTATTGATGGCATTTTGAATGCACAGAGATACAGTGATAAGATCCTGAGGCCCATTGTTGTGCCATTTATCCACGACCATCACCTCATGTTTCAGCATGATAATGCACGGCCCCAGGGTGCAAGGATCTGTACACTATTCCTGGAAGCTGAAAACATCCCAGTTCTTGCATGGCCAGCATACTCACCGGACATGTCACCCATTGAGCATGTTTGGGATGCTCTGGATTGGCGTATATGACAGCGTGTTCCAGTTCCTGACAATTTCCAGCAACTTCGCACAGCCATTGAAGAGGAATGAACCAACATTCCACAGGCCACAATCAACAACCTGATCAACTCTATGCCAAGGAGATGTGCTGCACTGCGTGAGGCACATGGTGGTCACACCAGATACTGACTGGTTTTCGTACCCCCCCGGACCCCCAATACAGTAAAACTGCACATTTTAGAGTGGACTTTTATTGTGGCCAGCCTAAGGCACACCTGTGCAATAATCATGCTGTCTGATCAGCATCTGAATATGCCACACCTGTGAGGTGGATGGATTCGCTCGGCAAAGGAGAAGTGCTCACTAACACAGATTTAGACAGATTTGTGAACAATATTTGAGAGAAATAGACCTTTTGTGTACAGAGAAAAAGTCGTAGATCTTTAAGTTCAGCTCATGATAAATAGGGGCAAACACAAATGTGTTGCGTTTTTATTTTGCCCTTTTTTTTATTTATTCTATTTTAAATACTAATTTTGGAAACTGGCTACATTTTTTCTACTTTATTCTATTATATTCTATTCAATATTTGAAATTTTGAAAGTTAGCTATGTATTTTTTCTATTTTATTTTATTCTATTTGAATTTCAGAAGATGGAATTTTTCCTTCTATTTTACTCTATTCTATTCTATTCTATTCTATTCAAAACTCAAAATTCACATTTCAAAATTTGAATTTCTAATGACAGATTTATATTTTTATATTTTATTTAATTATATTTTAAATACAAATTTGGAAAATGGCTATTTTCTTTCTATTTTATTCTATTCTTTAAAAACTTTTAATTTGGGAAGACGGCTATATTCTTTCTATTTTATTCTACTCCATTCTATTTTAATCCTTTCAATTTTTGGTTTTCAGAAGACAGCTATATTCTTTCTATTTTTTATTTTATTTGAATTTTGATATTTGAAATTGAATTTTGGATGACAGCTATATACTTTCTATTTTATTCTATGCTATTCTATTCAACATTTGAAATTCAAATTTATGATTTCTTTGCCATCTTTCAGAGAATATAAATAACACAACAACTTTTCTTTCACTCATGATTAGTATTTGGCTGAAGCCATTTATTATCAATCAACTGTGTTTACTCTTTTTAAATCATAATCACAACAGGAACTACCCAAATGACCCTGATCAAAAGTTTACATACCCCAGTTCTTAATACCGTGTATTGCCCCCTTTAACATCAATGACAGCTTGAAGTCTTTTGTGGTATTTGTGGTAAAGCTGCCCATTCTTCGTGGCAAAAAGCCTCCAGTTCCTGTAAATTCTTGGGCTGTCTTGCATGAACTGCATGTTTGAGATCTCCCCAGAGTGGCTCAATGTTATTGAGGTTAGGCGACTGAGATAGCCACTCCAGAACCTTCACTTTATTCTGCTGTAGCCAATGCCAGGTCGACTTGGCCTTGTGTTTTGGATCATTGTCATGTTGGAATGTCCAAGTACATTCCATGCGCAGCTTCCTGGCTGATGAATGCAAATGTTCCTCCAGTATTTTTTGATAACATACTGCATTCATCTTGCCTTAAATTTTGACCAAATTTCCTGTGCCTTTGTTGCTCACACATCCCCAAAACATCAGCGATCCACCTCCCTGTTTCACAGTAGGAATGGTGTACCTTTCATCATAGACCTTGTTGACTCCTCTCCAAATGTAGCATTTATGGTTGTGGCCAAAAAGCTCAATTTTGATCTCACTCCAAATGACTGTGTGCCAGACTGTGTGCCAGAAGTAGCTGTATGGCGGCTCCTGCAGGCGCAGTTGCAGACGGGCGCATCACCCGCTGCACCCTACGGGTGGACTTGATTTTGCCGGTGACCCACGATCGCCTAGTACAGAGGCAGAACGGGGATCTGCCTATGTAAACAAGCGGATTCCCGGTATGACCGAGATCTACTGTTCCCAGTCATCGGGAACAGTGATCTCTGTCATGTCCCTGGCAGCCCATCCCCCCTACAGTTAGAACACACCTAGGGAACACACTTAACCCCTTTATCACCCCCTAGTGTTAACCACTTCCGTGCATTTTATATACACTGATCAATGTAATAATGTTACTGGTCCCCAAAAAGTGTAATTTGGGGTCAGATTTGTCCGCCGCAATGTCGCAGTCCTACTAAAAATTGCAGATCGCCACCATTACTAGTAAAAACCATAAAAAAGAAATAAAAGTCCCTAAATCTATCCCATAGTTTGTAGACGTGATAACTTTTGCACAAACCAATCAATATTATTATACATGATTATTATTATACATGATTTATATAACGCCAACAGTTTATGCAGCGCTTTACAATGTATGGGGGACAGCACAAATACAGTACAGTACAGTTAAATACAGAAGGGACAGGAGGGCGCTCGTTGAACTTACATTCTAAAGGGAGGGGGTGGTGGTAAAAAGGGTAATAGATGTGGGGAATGATTTGATGGGGGTGGCTGGGGACAGTTGTTAGGTGGGTTTGGGAAAGGCTTCCCTGATTAAGTGAGTTTTCAGGGATCTCCTAAAGGTGGACAGGGTAGGGGCTGATCGGACATACTGGGGCAGGGAGTTCCAGAGGATGGCAGAGGATCTGGAGAAGTCCTGAAGACGAGCATGGGAGGAGGTAACAAGGGAGCTAGAGAGCAGGAGGTCCTGTGAGGAGCGGAGGAGACGATTTGGGCGATCTCTGCAGATGATGTTGGTGATGAAGCTGGGGGTGATGTTGTGGATGGCCTTGTATGGTGTGGTTAGCATTTTGAATTTTACACGGTGGGGTAGGGGAAGCCAGTGAAGGGATTGGCAGAGAGGAGCAGCAGTCATGGATTGGTTAGTGAGGTGTATTAGTCTAGCAGCAGCATTCATAATAGACTGAAGGGGGGATAGCCTACGTAAGGGTAGGCCATTAAGGAGAGAGTTGCAGTAGTCAAGGTGGGAAATAATCAAGGAGTGAATACGTTCCTTTGTGGTGTCATTAGTCAGGAAGGGTCGAATTCTGGAGATGTTGCAGATGTTAAGGCGGCAGGATTTAGCCAGTGATTGGATGTGGGGGCTGAAGGAGAGGTCAGAGTCAAGGATTACCAATGGTTGTGCTGTTGATCTTAATGGTAAAGTCATGAGGGGGACCTGGGAAGGAAGAAATATAACAAGCTCAGTTTTAGAAAGATTGAGTTTGAGAAAGTGGTGTGACATCCATATCGATATGTCATTCAGTAAGTTTGAGATCTGTGAGGAGAGGGGGTGATATACGCCTATTGTGATTTTTCTACCAAAACTATGTAGAAGAATATATATTGGTCTAAACTGATAAATAAATGTGTTTTTATATATTTTTTGGGCATATGTATTGTAGCAAAAAGTAGAAAAAATGGTTTTATTAAAACTTTCGTTCTTTGTTTATAGCGCAAAAAATAAAAACAGCAGAAGTGATCAAGTACCACCAAAAGAAAGCTCTATCTGTGGGACAAAAGGACGTCATGTTTGTTTGGGTACAGCGTTGCATGACCGCGCAATTGTCAGTTAAAGTGACGCAGTGCCATATCGCAAAAAAATGGCCTGGTCATTAAGGGGGAAAATCTTTAGGTGTTAAAGGAATTTTTCATTTTCATTGTTATTTCTCATTTAGATTTTTTTCAATTTAAGCATCAGTAAATCACTGCACATTCAAAAATTATCCTTTTACAAACTTTTATTTTATTTTTTATACGTGTTCCCCAGGGCAGTACCCGGACCCCCATTACCATTGTATGCCCAATTACTTGCATATACACCTTCAAAATGGGCACTTTTGATTTTTTCAGTTCAGGTTTCATAAACTTAAATCGGGGTTCATTATTCTGTTAAAAATTTTGCGATGTTCGAAAGTTCTGCCGCAAACCAAACCGGGGGTCTAATCTTGACCAGGGTTATTCTTCTCATGACCCCCAGGGAAATCTTGACCATGACTGTGTACAAATTTTAAAGGCGGTGAATAGTGGTTCAATGTTGTTGGTAGTGTACTCCTGCAACTCTCTGGTGACTCGGACCCCTAGGTATTGGATAGCTGCCACTCTGCTTAGTGGAAGAGAACCTGAGCTTCGTGATGGCGGGTAAACTTCCAGGGGGAGGATTTGCGATTTACCGCAATAAATACGTAACCCAGAATAGACCCGAATTCCTCAATTAACTGCAAAGCGGTGTCTTCTAAGTATAATTTCATATCATCTGCATGCATTCTTATAGTTTCCACGAGAGAGCCTGACCGAAGACCATGGATATCGGGATGTGATCTAAATAAAATGGCCAAGGGTTCAGCTGCAAGAGCATATGATAACGGGGACAACGGACATCCCTGTCAGGTTCCTCGCCAAAGAGGGGAGGAGTCAGACACCCACCCATTCACTGAAACACGGGTCACCAGAGAGTAAAAAAGCAATTGTACCCATTTGATAACTTTAGGACTGAACCCAAAACCCTGTAGACATTCCCAGAGGTATCTCTACTCCACAGAGTCAAACTTGGTGGCATCTAGCACGACCTCCACTTTGGTGCCTACTGCATCATGATGGGCTTGGATATTAATGCACAGGCAACAGATTTTCATGGCAGTGTTTTTCCAAGACATAAACCCTGTTTGGTCAGTGGGTATAAGTGATAGGATAACTTGGTTTAGGCATATGACCAGAACCTTTGCTAGGATTTTAATGCCCACATGAAGTAGAGCAATTGGGCGATATGATTCGGGATAGTGGGGGTCCTTGACTGGTTTAGGGATCACAATATTCAAGGCCCCCCTCATGAAGTCTGGTAGGACAGCCACTTCAAAGATATATTTGTACAGGGGCAACAATTCAGGGATGAAGACCTCTGAAAAGGCAGAAAAGAAGTCAAGGGGAAGGCAGTCTCGCCCAGGGGCTTTAGCAGGGGCAAGGGTGGCAGTTGCAGTGGCAATTTAATCCGTGGAGAGGGAAGAGTGCCTGAAGTAGTACCAGTCACTTGCGAGGAGTATAAGGATTTTTAATATAAACAAAATTCTGCAGCAATCAGCGCTGGACCAGTAATTTGGGTGCCCTGCATGTCCAACAAAGTAACAACCACCGGGGGGGGCCTACAGTCTTGGTGGGCCAAGTAGTCCAGCAATTTACCAGCCTGCTAACCCTGCTAAAAATCCATTGCCTACAAAAGAAAAGCTTTTGTTTAGCTTTTTCATAGTGCAGTTGGTCAACAAGGCGAGTTTGTGATTTCAGCACAGTGGAGTTGTCGGGAGAAGGATTTGCCACACAAATATCAGCGATATCAGCGATATCAGCGGTCGGTGGCTTGTTGTAGAATGATTTTGGAGGAGGCTTTCAGCTAGTTTATGCACCTAGATAATAGAGAGCAGACATGTAATTTGATCGCCTCCCATACCAACCCCACCTAGGCTGTATCACGGTTAGTGTTATAAAGTCAAAGTAAAATTGCATTCTTGCTGAATGTCCTCATGATCCACCAGGGCAGTCATCTAAAAAGGGTGTAATTACTAAGGATAAGGCATAACCTGAGGAGTGAGGTGGAGAATTACCCAGCATGGGTCCATGGTCGGAAAGTATTCTAGGGTGGAATCTTACTTTCTCCATAAGAGGTAGCAGGGTAGTGGACACCACTATAAAATCTATATGGGACATGGTTAAATGCATTGCTGAGAAAAAAGAAAATGCTTGAGTGGTCGGGTATTTATAGCAATCGAGTGGCCGAGAACGAGTGCAGGCGATCTAGTGCTGGATTGAGAACCATATTAAAATTTCCCAGCCAAATAGCTGGCATGCCTTGAAATTGGGTCATAAATAGAAACCCGTCACTAACCACCGAAGAACTGTAGGGGGGAGGAATGTAACAGGCCAAAATTAGATAAGGCCTCCCATACAATGCCACATGCATAACAATGAATTTGCCCTGAGGGTCCAAGATTACTGATAGAATCTCTAATTGGACTGTTTTGGCAATCAGAACTGAAACTCCCCAGGACTAAGGGGTGTGCGAGGCATGGCAAGCCCAGCCTATCCAGGGGAGCTTGATAGCAATTTGAAGTTGTCCAGTAATGTATGTCTCAACTAGGACCATGATGTCATTTCAGGTAATTAAAAACAGTGGAGCATTTAAGCTTATCACAGATTCCACAAACATTCCACGTGAGAAATTGTATGGGGGCCATGGGATAAGCAAGATCAAGACCGCCCTGCCAAAGGTAGTGATCTGGAGATTCTCCAGAAAGGTAGCAGGGTTGGGGCTTTCTGAGCCCTCAGGGAGGCAGATAAAGTAAAAACTTCACCACCGGGCTTGATTCTCCAGGTCAACTAGTTTCTGGGTGAGTTGTTGGATCTGATGCTGCATGGCTTCTGAGGTGTGCTGCTGGGGGTGTCCTCAGTTCGACTGATCCTGGACTCCACCTCTGTGATATGATCCTGCAGTTTATGCATATCCTGTCTTATGAGGGATATGTCCATTTTCTTCCCCTCTATCTTAGTCATCAGAGTCACCTGGCAGGTGGAAATAGCCTCCAGCACTTTAGCGATGTCAGCCGTGGCAGGATCCGAAACGGGCGCAGCAATGGTGCCATCTTCCTTTGGGGGATTACGCTCTTGCTCCCGATATTTGTCCAGAGAATATGTAGCAGTAGCGGCTTTATGGGGTGGGGACATGTGGAGAAGGGTTGACAGTACACTAAACGAAGGTAAAAATACCAAATGTGGGCCCTCAGGAACAAGATAGACCAGAAGCAGAGCTCAGCACACGTGTGTCCTACCCCATTACTGTCCAGGCCACGCCCCTCACCCACCACCCCCCATGTTTATAGACCCATTTATATTATTTTGTCTTTTGTATTTAGACATGTACTGTAACTGAAGCATGCTGAAATTTTTCAAAATATTTAAAAAAATTGTAAGGGATGAACTTCGACTTCACAACTACAATGAATTTGCAGCAATTTCCCGGCATTCACAAAGTTTGCACATTTTAGACTTTTGGCTGATAAGTTTGAAGGTTCACCAACAGACATAAGGGGCAACCTATAATGCAGTGCATACTTATTACCCCATGTCAGCTGACTCACAGGAGCCAATAATGTAAATGAATGGATAACCTAGACCTCTTCTTATATACAGTTGGGATAGGGGTTTGGTGAATGATGGACGGTGGTTTAGGTGCACACTGTTGTTGCACTTAGTCTTTCAAATGATCCAGTGGCATACTTCAAACAAAAGACAGCTTAAAGAGCAGATTGGCAGTAACACGCTAATGTTCTGATTTATGCACTGCCATGGGGCATATGTACTGATGAAAAAAAAAATCTCTCTCTACAAAGAATGGATAATAAAGCTGCCGTGACCCCACCCATCCATCGATAGGTCATCCATTCCTTCATCCATTCCTTGTGTACTGCATTAGAGTTTGTTCTCTATTTTGGTGGTGAACCTGCAAACTTTTCAGCCAAAAGTTTGTGATTCACAAACTTTAAGAATCCCAGAGATTCCCCACAAATCTATGGTAACTTCTGAACCCCATCCCTACGCCTGTATTTATACAGAATAATAATATGAATATGAATATGAATATTAATAATAAACATGTGTTTCTTGGCCATCAAACTTCTCATTTTTACTGCTTGTACAATATGTCATAATGATATTTTTATAACCTTCACTTTCTACAGTGCTGACAAAGATGGATTCGGTATATTTTATGTTTGGTATTTTTTTCCTACTCTATAAGCAGATTCATATTCCAGTCTATCAGTAATAAATAACAGAAATATTCTTTATAAACCTGACACTCTCACAGCCTTCAGCTGAGCCATGAAGTCAGTGTCAGGATCCTGGGCTGATGTCAGTGATGATGAGGTTGGTAGAAGAGAAAGAAGTCATTGGAGTCTATCAGAGACCCGGCCATGTTGTCTTCAGATATCCACTTAGAATATTGTGGTTGTTGTCTTTGTGTGTGACCTCCTGCATATCTGACACCCAGAACTCTGATCACCGCTGTGATATGACTATGAGGAATTATACATTTGAGTACAAGTATTCTCAGGATGGAGACATCATTATAGGAGGGATATTCGCTGTACATTCTGTAGTGTCAGAGTGGTATTGGGAGGCAAGTCTTATTACAAATCTCATGTGTAAAGGGTAAGTAAAATATGAAGTGTAAATCTTCCAATCTGATCTACAGAGCTGTGTCTTTAGGAGATATGTGTGATAATGTGCAGGACTCAGTCAGTCTGTTACACTGCATTTATATAAAATCAAAGTATATCCTTCAATATGTTAGTGAAAACCATGTATGGCCCATTCTATTGCCGGGTGTTAATGTTCACATTTTTTCATTACGAATAGCTGCCAATGTACCACAATGCATGAAAAACCCACAGGACAGCACACCGCAGTGCTTGGTATGTACATTATGGTGCTTTGAGGTACGTTGTGTGTTGGGATCTTCTTACTGTACTGGAAAAACTGTTATCTGCAGGACAGGAAGTGAGGGGAAATCTCTCTAATGGAGCCCTGGATAGTGGCTGTCCCAAAGAAAAAAGGTTTTGATTGGAAATGCATTTTAACCACTTAACGACCGCTCACTGTATATGTACGTCGGCAGAATGGCACGACAGGCACAATCACGTACAGTGTACGTGATTGCCTTTGTACCGTTGGGGGGTCCGATCGGACCCCCCTCCTATACAGTGAGCGGTTGGTATTCGTTGGGGAGCGATCCGACATGAGGGGGCGGCCATTCGATTCCGGCCACCCCCCCGCGATCGCTCCCGGTGAATGGAAATGCTCCCTCTGCTGTGTAATGTTTACACAGGCAGAGGAAGCAGGAGGAAGTGATGTCATCTCTAATGCGGCGCTCACATATACCGAGCGCCGTACAAGAGAAGACACACAGGTCAGTGCACTAACACTACACTGACACCAGGACACATAGGCACACAAATCGCCCCCCCAGGCCCCCCCAGATCACCCCCCAGCCCCCAGTCACAGTGTCACTGATTGCAGTGACCATTTATTTACTGATCACTGCAATCAGTGACATTTGTGACTGTAAAAGTGTCACTAAAGTTAGTTTTAGGTCCAGTGTAGCCCCCTAAACCCCCCCTAATAAAGGTTTAACCCCCTGATCACCCCCCAGATAACCCTTTCACCCCCTAGCACCGCCGTCGCTAAGCGATCATTTTTCTGATCGCTGTCTTAGCGTCTGTGATGCAGATCGGTAGCCAGTAATTTTTTTTAGGTTCGCCGCAGGTTTTTATAGCGTCGGGTACCCCCATAAATTATCTAATAAAGGTTTAACCCCCTTGATCGCCCCCCAGATAACCCTTTCACCCCCTATCACCACTGTCGCTAAGCGATAATTTTTCTGATCGCTGTCTTAGCGTCGGTGATGCAGATCGGTAGCCAGTTATTTTTTTTAGGTTCGCCGCAGGTTTTTATAGCGTCGGGTACCCCCATAAATTATCTAATAAAGGTTTAACCCCCTTAATCGCCCCCCAGGTAACCCTTTCACCCCCTATCACGACTGTCGCTAAGCGATCATTTTTCTGATCGCTGTCTTAGCGTCGGTGATGCAGATCGGTAGCCAGTAATTTTTTTTAGGTTCGCCGCAGGTTTTTATAGCGTCGGGTACCCCCATAAATTATTGAATAAAGGTTTAACCCCTTGATCGCCCCCCAGGTAACCCTTTCACCCTCTATCACCACTGTCGCTAAGCGATCATTTTTCTGATCGCTGTCTTAGTGTCGGTGATGCAGATCGGTAGCCAGTATTTTTTTTTAGGTTTGCCGCAGGTTTTCATAGCGTCAGGTACCCCCATAAATTATCGAATAAAGGTTTAACCCCCTTGATCGCCCCCCAGGTAACCCTTTCACCCCCTATCACCACTGTCGCTAAGCGATCGTTTTTCTGATCGCTGTCTTAGTGTCGGTGATGCAGATCGGTAGCCAGTAATTTTTTTTAGGTTCGCCGCAGGTTTTTATAGCGTCAGGTACCCCCATAAATTATCTAATAAAGGTTTAACCCCCTTGATCGCCCCCCAGGTAACCCTTTCACCCCTATCACCACTGTCGCTAAGCGATCATTTTTCTGATCGCTGTCTTAGCGTCGGTGATGCAGATCGGTAGCCAGTAATTTTTTTTAGGTTCGCCGCAGGTTTTTATAGCGTCAGGTACCCCCATATATTATCTAATAAAGGTTTTAACCCCCTAATTGGCCCTAGTTAACCCTTTCACCAGTGATCACCATATAAGTGTTACGGGTGACGCTGGTTAGTTAGTTTGCTTTTTATAGTGTCAGGGCACCCGCCATATATATAACCCAATAAAGGTTTAACCCCCTGATCGCCCGGCGGGTGATATCAATTAGGTTTTAGCGTCAGAGAGGGTCTGCGTCACACCCCAGGCAGCGTCAGGTTAGTGCCAGTAATGCTAGCACCCACCCGTGAAGCATACACCCCCCTTAGTGGTATAGTATCTGATCAGATCAATATCTGATCTGATCAGATCTATACTAGCGTCCCCAGCAGTTTAGGGTTCCCAAAAACGCAGTGTTAGCCAGATCAGCCCAGATACCTGCTAGCACCTGCGTTTTGCCCCTCCGTCCAGCCCAGGCCACCCAAGTGCAGTATCGATCGATCACTGTCATTTACAAAACACAACACACATAACTGCAGCGTTCGCAGAGACAGGCCTGATCCCTGCGACTCCAGTGCTGTAGGAGGTGATTTCACCACCACAGTTAAAAAAAAAAAGCATTAATGCCGAAGCATTGGGGCAGCAAGGGCGGAGGAGCGGAGGAGCGATTTTGCTCCTAATGCTGCGTACATACGGTCGAAATTCCGATGGAGGCTTGCCCGTGGAAAAGTCCGACCATGTGTGTGCGGCATAACTTTTTTGCGGGAGGATGCCCCCATGCTTCGGCATATATAAATGGTGCATGTATGCCCATCATTAGAAGTGGGTGGATGAAGGGCGGTATTCTAATGGTGGGCATACCCACCGATCAATCTCTTTTTTTGTTCAGCCAACAGGCTGCATGAAAAAAAAAGATTACAATACATGTCCAACAAGGACTAGCAACGTACTGGTATGTTGCTGGACTTTGAATGTTTATACCAGAATGATGCCTGCGGGTTTAGGTATCATCTTGGTATCATTCTTTTCAGCCAGCGGCCGGCTTTCATGTAAAAGCAATCCTAGTGGCTAATTAGCCTCTGGACTGCTTTTACAAGCAGTGGGAGGGAATGTCCCCCCCGGATATAAAAAGCGCCATTGGGAAATTGGGAAAGCATTTTATCACACCGATCTTGGTGTGGTCAGATGCTTTGAGGGCAGAGGAAAGATCTAGGGTCTAGAAGACCCCAGTTTTTTCAAAAAAGAGTACCTGTCACTACCTATTGCTATCATAGGGGATATTTACATTCCCTGAGATAACAATAAAAATGATAAAAAAAAATATGGAAGGAACAATTTTAAAATAAAATAAAAAAGCAAAATTAATAATAAAAAAAAAAAGCACCCCTGTCCTGCCCTGCTCTTGCCCAATGGCGAACGCAAGCGTCGGTCTGGCGTCATATGTAAACAGCAATTGCACCATGCATGTGAGGTATCACCGCGAAGGTCAGATCGAGGGCAGTCATTTTAGCTGTAGACCTCCTCTATAAATCTAACGGGGTAACCTGTAAAGGCTTTTAAAGGCTTTTAAAAATGTATGTAGTTTGTCGCTAATGCGCGTTTGTGCGAAATTTTAAAGCATGTCGTGTTTGGTATCTATGTACTTGGCCTAAGATCATCTTTTTTATTTCATCAAACATTTGGGCAATATAGTGTGTTTTAGTGCATTAAAATTAAAAAAAGTGTATTTTTTCCCCAAAAAATGCGTTTGAAAAATCGCTGCGCAAATACTATGTAGAAAAAAAAATTGCAACACCCACCATTTTAATCTGTAGGGCCTTTGCTTTAAAAATATATATAATGTTTGGGGGTTCAACATAATTTTCTTGCAAAAAAAAAAATGTTTTCATGTAAACAAAAAGTGTCAAAAAGGGCTTTGTCTTCAAGTGGTTAGAAGAGTGGATGTAAGCTTCCTAATGTTGTGTATAAAATGCCAGAAAGTAGACAACCCAAGCTATATACTGACAGGCATGTCGAGTCCATGGAATATTTTATATGTTGACACAAGTTGCGGAAAAAAGACAATTTTTTATTTTTTTATTTTTTTTTGCACAAAGTTGTCACTAAATGATATATTGCTCAAACATGCCATGGGCATATGTGGAATTACACCCCAAAATACATTCTGCTGCTTCTCCTGAGTACGGGGATACCACATGTGTGAGACTTTTTGGGAGCCTAGCCGCATACGGGACCCCAAAAACCAAGCACCGCCTTCAGGCTTTCTAAGGGTGTAAATTTTTGATTTCACTTCTCACTGCCTATCACAGTTTCGGAGGCCATGGAATGCCCAGATGGCACAAAACCCCCCCCCCCAAATGACCCCATTTTGGAAAGTAGACACCCCATGCTATTTGCTGAGAGGTATTGTGAGTATTTTGCAGATCTCACTTTTTGTCACAAAGTTTTGAAAATTTAAAAAAAAAAAATATATATATTTTCTTTCTTCATTTTCAAAAACAAATGAGAGCTGTAAAATACTCACCATGCCTCTCAGCACATAGCTTGGGGTGTCTACTTTCCAAAATGGGGTCATTTGGGGGGGGGGGTTTGTGCTATTTTGGCATTTTATGGCCTTCAAAACTGTGATAGGTAGTGAGGAGTGAAATCAAAAATTTGTCCCTAGAAATCCTGAAGGCAGTGCTTGGCTTTCGGGGTCCCGTACGCGGCTAGGCTCCTAGAAAGTCCCACACATGTGGTATTCCCGTACTCAGAAGAAGCAGCAAAATGTATTTTGGGGTGTAATTCCACATATAACCATGGCATGTGTGAGCAATATATCATTTAGTGGCAACTTTTTGTAATTTTTTATTTCTTTTTTTGTCATTATTCAATCACTTGGGACAAAAAAAAATATTCAATGGGCTCAACAGGCCTCTCAGCAATTTCCTTGGGGTGTCTACTTTCTAAAATGGGGTCATTTGGTGGGGTTTTGTGCTATTTTGGCATTTTATGGCCTTCAAAACTGTGATAGGTAGTGAGGAGTGAAATCAAAAATTTGTCCCTAGAAATCCTGAAGGCAGTGCTTGGCTTTCGGGGTCCCGTACGCGGCTAGGCTCCCAAAAAGTCCCACACATGTGGTATCCCCGTACTCAGGAGAAGCAGCAAAATGTATTTTGGGGTGCAATTCCACATATAACCATGGCATGTGTGAGCAATATATCATTTAGTGACAACTTTTTGTATTTTTTTTTGTCATTATTCAATCACTTGAGACAAAAAAAAATATTCAATGGGCTCAACATGCCTCTCAGCAATTTCCTTGGGATGTCCACTTTCCAAAATGGGGTCATTTGGGGGGGGTTTGTACTGCCCTGCCATTTTAGCACCTCAAGAAATGAGATAGGCAGTCATAAACTAAAAGCTGTGTAAATTCCAGAAAATGTACCCTAGTTTGTAGACGCTATAACTTTTGCGCAAACCAATAAATATACGCTTATTGACATTTTTTTACTAAAGACATGTGGCTGAATACATTTTGGCCTAAATGTATGACTAAAATTGAGTTTATTCGATTTTTCTTATAACAAAAAGTAGAAAATATAATTTTTTTTCAAAATTTTCGGTCTATTTCCGTTTATATCGCAAAAAATAAAAATTGCAGAGGCAATCAAATACCATTAAAAGAAAGCTCTATTTGTGGGAAGAAAAGGACGCAAATTTTGTTTGGGTAAAACATTGCATGTCCGCACAATTTACAGTTAAAGCAGCGCAGTGCAACATTCTGAAATCACCTCTGGTCCTTTAGCTACAAAATGGTCCGGGGCTTAAGTGGTTAAGGCACCACAATAACATTATATAATATTTCTGTTTCTGATGGCCGGAATTGCATTTACCTTTTCACCAGCATGCACAATTTTAAGGCTTTACATGTTGGGTTTCTATTTACTCGAAGCAACTTCATATTTTATATTTTACCAAAACGTTGGGAAATGCATCTCATTTGTGTGCAGTAACATTACTTTTAGTGTATTTTTTACTGAAAATATTTATTTGATAAACAGCACCTCTAATATCATAATGAATTCAAACTACCACCATTGTATTCTGCAGGGTCTCTTCTTTCAGAAAATATATAATGTTTGGGGGGGTTTAACAAATTTTCACTCATTTTAATATTTTACACAAAAGTGGCTCTGACATTGAAAGGATTAAAGACAACGCAGTCACAGAAAAATTCCCATCAATCTGTTCCTGTTGTGGACTGACAATACAGTTCTGTTTGTTAAATGAACTAACAAGGAATGGTGTCAGCCCTGCCAATTTTATTTTGCTAAACTAAAGAATGTCTCCCCTTCTCCTCAACTCTACAACATGGGAGGATTGTTTTGCTGTCAAAGATGAAAACCGAAAAACTGTGCGCGGGGGAGTTATTAGACCTCTTGAGTACATAGGCAGAGTGAACAGGAATGAAAAAGAAATAACTAACATCCTTTGGGGTTGCCCTGACCCTGCAGGGGAAGTTAACATTTGCAAATTAAAAAAAATGCTGTTTAAATTGCCAGAAAATCACAGCTACAGCCACCTACAAAACAGCTGAGAGTTCACTTAATCTATAGCAGACTCTTATCCCAGGGGAGGGTCTTATATAGATGTTAATGGTGGACCCCACACAAAACAAAAAAGTGTATAATCCCCCCTAAGGATGCATAATTGACCCTTATCACTGATGAGGGTCTGATAAAGGTGTCAAGAGGTATTTAAAAAAATGGCAAATGGCCTCCCCGTAAATATTCATACCAAACCAGTGCCATAATGATGAGGACAAGAGCCTCTTTCCCACAACCCTGGTCTAGTGGTTGTGGGGGTCTGAATGCTGGGGGGCTTTTTGGAAACTGGAAACCCAAGATACAGGCCCTCCCCCATGTGAATGTGTAAGAGGTACATCAATCATCAATCAGTTTGTTCAACATTTCTGATCCAACCCACCAACACGAATGAGCGACGGAGCAGATTATGTTGGTGTTTTCCTGTTTCCTAATAACCAGTCAGAAGGGAAGTGGTCACATTTAGTAATACTGATGCCAAATGTCTCCCTTCCAGCTGGTGCCGGAGGTTTGACCGGGCCACATTCAAAATTTGCCTAACCTTCAAACAAGAAAAATGTGGTCCAAACCTGGATTCAGACCAAACCAAAACCTCATCCCTAGTCATTACCCCGGTCACAAGAGCCAATAATATATGGGAATAAATAACCCAACCCACTTTCTGAAAAAGAGGTGAGCTTACATCAACCATATTGTTAATGTGTGAGATCTGTTATGGAGAGCTGAAAATACTGTGTAGGGAGAGACACTTTTTTATTATTATGGTTATGATACATTCCCCCCCCCCCACCATGGCAGTGGCCAGTTCTCATGCCTTTTTGTTTGACAATAGTTTGCCTATTAGCTCTAGAAATGGGCAGAACTAAAAAACAAGATTCTCCCCCATGGACTTCAGGGGGTTTGCTGACAGTTCACAAACTTCAGAATTTAAGCAAGATTTGATAAACTTTTCACAAACTAATCCCATGAAGATTGTCTTATCTCTGGCCCTGACTGTATCCTATGGCATGTCTGCAGCTCCAACCAGTCCTGTAGCAAGTTTGTAGTCTCTGACCCTTTCCTCTAGTAAGTCTGCACTCTCTGACCCTCTTCTGCAGAATTACATATACTGAATATTATTTGTGATCAGAGTCTTCACTGGAAATGCGAAACCCTGACTACCAAGGCCTGAGGTGTGCCTTGGCCTAGCTGGTCTGTACACCTGAAAGAGGGCATACCCTGAATGTATGAAGAAGAAGAAATGAACGATAAGTATATGTGAAAAATTGGAGGAACAGGTGGGTGGGAACCCAGAATTCACGCCGACGCTGGACTAGCCAGAGGCGGAGGGATAAATACCCCTCAGCCTCCTCCTACAAATGCAGGCTAGCCTTCGGCCAGCCTTCTTACTTGTGGTCAGTGTTTTCACTGGAAATGGGATACCCTGACTACCAAGGCCTGAGGTGTGCCTTGGCCTAGCTGGTCAGTACGCCTGAAAGAGGGCAAAAAGACACGAAAGTAGGTGTGGTGAGAAAGCTAGATGAAGGGTAGGTAACAATCCGTCTACTGGAGTAGCGCACGCCCAGATGGCTTGAGTCTATGGAACTGGTATGCATCAGTTGCGACAGGAGGAAACCAGCGTCCTGTGAAATGATGATAAGAAGGGACCACTCTCTTTGGAACCTGCGAAACTGCCCAGAACCAAGATACAATGTCCCGTGAACGATTGGATTAAGCCCAGTACCGAGAAACACAGGCATGGGAACAACCTGCTTGTAGTAAGAGGATGCATGGGGGAAAACAGGGGCAAGGGCTGACCCAAGGAGCCCCTGCAAAGTGATCGCAAACACTGAACACTTCAAACCGGACAACAGTCAAGTAGTGAAATACCCACAAACCCCTGACCTATCTGTCTATACACAGTATGGGAAATTATGAGAGGGTAAGCCGCAAAAAATGGACGAACTGACACGAGTTTGCATGGGTCTGAAATGCTGGATACCTGGTAGATATGTTTAGCTGGTGTTGACGGAAAATTGAACATGCTGTAGAAATACGCATCAAGAATATGTGGGGAAAACATACCAGACACCCAAGAAACTGGTCCCGCATGATTTGGAACGGGTCGTGCTACTGCTAGTAACCTGACCACCGAGTGGTGTCCTGAAACAGAGGAAGGAGGGCCAGACACCATCCTGAGGAATATCTCAGCATACCAAAGTGACTAAGTCCCCATTGGAACAGTCTGGGGCTTGGACAACATGACTAGTCTGACGTACCTGACACGTTCTCTAGGCAAACTCACAATCAAGACTAGCACCAATAATGGAACCCAGAATAATGAATATATGGCCCGTACCTACCACTATGTGGGCCGAACCAGGGGACCTGGCCCGGCACACACCCCGTGACTGCAGATCCCTGGGTGGAACCCGGGTCTCCACCAACTAAATGAAATACCCCCCCCCCCCCGCAGATACCCAAGATCCAATGAAGTGCTTGGCAAAGGTGTCAAAGCCAGGACTTCTTTTGACCCAAGGGTAACACAGCGGAAAAGACACTGCGCTATGTCTTGCCACACCAGCAGGCAGGTCTCATGGAAGAAACTTTAAAGCATGGGAAAGCCAAACGGCCCCCCCCCCCATATAGAAAGTGCTGAATCATCAGCTATGAGGACGAGAACTTTGATGAAAAATTCCCACAGGAAAGAGGCAGCCAAACAGTAAAAATGATGTTGGAACTTGCCACTGGACACCTCGGTGGGCCGACCCACCTTCTTCAGAACGAAGGCGAAGAACTCAGACTAAGTAACCCTTGAAAATTACTGCCTCTAGTAACTCGATGACAATGAAAGCATGACTGTCCGCTGATGCCAAGGTACTACTTAACCACTTCTCTACTGTGCACGAAAACCCCCTTCCTGCCCAAGCCATTTTTCAGCTTTCAGCGCTGTCACACTTTGAATGACAATTGCGCGGTCGTGCAACGTGGCTCCCAAACGAAATTTGTGTCCTTTTTTTACCACAAATAGAGCTTTCTTTTGGTGATATTTGATCACCTCTGCGGTTTTTATTTTTTGCGCTATAAACAAAAGAAGACCGTCCAGTTTGGAAAAAAACACTATTTTTTACTTTTTGCTATAATAAATACCCATTTTTTTTTTTAAATAAAATTTTCCTCAGTTTAGGCCGATACGTATTCTTCTACATATTTTTGGTAAAAAAAAAAAATCGCAATAAGCGCGTATTGATTGGTTTGCACAAAAGTTATAGCGTGTACAAAATAGGGGATAGATTTATAGCATTTTTATTTTTTAATTTTTTTATTAGTAATGGCGGCGATCTGCGATTTTTTATTGTGACTGCGATATTGCGGCGGACACATCGGACACTTTTGACACATTTTTGGGACCATTCACATTTATACAGCGATCCCTGCTATAAAAATGCATTGATTACTGTATAAATGTGATTGGCAGGGAAGGGGTTAACCCCTAGGGGGCGGGAAGGGGTTAAATATGTTCCCTCAAAGTGTTCTTACTGTGGGGGGAGGGGACTGACTGGGGGAGGTGACCGATGGTTGTCCCTATGTACAAGGGACACACCATCGGTCCCCTCTCCCTCACAGGACGTGGATCTCTGTGTTTACACACAGAGATCCACTTTCCTGCTCGTTTCCCGGGCAATCGCGGGTGCCCGGCGGCAATCGCGGCCGCTGAGCACGCGCACCGGGGCCTTGTGAATGCCTCCTAGCTCGTTTTAAAGGGAGGACGTCATATGACGTCCTCCCAGAACGAGAGTATCCTCCGCCCGCCGTCAATTGACAGTGGGCGGGGGACAAGTGGTTAAGGAAGACTCAGATGAGATAATGCTGCGGCCCGTGAGCAGGCCAGGAAAATACATCCGGCATGGGCTGACTGAAGCCCAGGGATGAGAGATACCAACACAGCCCCTGACAAGGAACATCGCTTGGCTCAGACATACTGTAATGACCCAGAAGGCCTTGACAAGACTGATGAACAAAAGGGGTGCAGACCTTGCCTGTAAGAAATACAGGAAAAGCAGGAGCTGGGGATGCGCCAACACCCCGCCTCTGATCGAGCGATACGCGATCACCTCCATCCTGTCCCACCATCGTAACAGGCCGCAGAGAGCATGTATACGCCCACATGAATCTGCATGAACAATAAACCCAGAACATGTAACATGCCATAGTATGGGAGTAGCTGGAATGAAAAAATTAAAACAACATGAAGCGTACCGTCTTCCCGGCCGGAAAAGGAAACCCCTGTGACGAAGCCCCACCGTGCTGCGTTTAAGCATGGACCAACTCCTGATGACGAAGTGCTACCGTGCCCCGAACCCCTTCATGGGGTTGAAGGGATGAACGTGAATATGATGTTGCCGAGACGTGCGGCATGTCCAACCCAAGGAAACACAAACTAGAGAAAATTGACAACAGACAACCAGACATGAGAACACCACCCCTCTAAACCTACCTAAGTGTGAGGACGTGAGTAATAATGACCAGACAGTGCGTGAATAAAACATGATAGCGACTCCCACCCTAGTGTAAGTAGTAAGTGAGCCCGAGTAACCTGTAGCGCAGACACAGGTAATTAAAAAATGTAACACTCAGGGCCGGTGTACTCACAGATCGTGGTGGGTCGTCGTACAGGTGTAATGAAATGAACGTGCATCGTATGACGTATGGTATACAGGCGAGAAGATTGTGGTCAACAATCAATTAAAAACGAAACCTCAGGCCATATGGATCTGTAGACGTGACAGATCCCAGAATGTGAGCACTGGCTAACTAAACCCAGGTAACAAAGTAACATGAACGAAAAGGTACGATGAGACATGGAAACAAACGAAGATGCAACAGCTGTTGGTGTATGCCGTGACTGCATGGCACCGACATGCTGCGACATGACTGCTATGACTGGAACACGCTACGACTACCCGCTATGAACGGAACACACTGAGACAGGAACACGCTGGCCTGAACACGCAGTGACTGAACACACTATGACTTAAATGCTGGATAGCACCTGCAAGGCAGAACCCGCCATGGCAGAACCATGCCATGACAGAACCACGCCATGACAGAACCACGCCATGACAAAACCATGCCATGACAGAAACACGCCATGACAGAAACACGCCATGACAGAGGCTGAACGCTAAAGCAGAACGCAGAGACTGAAACGCTAAAACAGAACGCAGAGACTAAAAAGCTAAAGCAGAACGCAGGGGATAAAACGCTAAAGCAGAACGCAGAGGCTGAAACGCTAAAGCAGAACGCAGAGGCTGAAACGCTAAAGCAGAACGCAGAGACTGAAACACTAAAGCAGAACGCAGAGACTGAAACACTCAAGCAGAACGCAGAGACTGAAACGCTCAAGCAGAACGCAGAGACTGAAACACTCAAGCAGAATGCAGAGACAGAAACGCTATGACAGAATCGCTATGACAGAAATGCTATGACAGAAATGCTATGACAGAAACGCAGAGAGAACGCAGACACAGAAACACAGACACAAAAATGCAGACACAAAAACGCAGACACGGGGGGCGTGGCTTGCGTGTGCACAGTAATGGACGCCTGAGCTGTGAGCTCAGCTTACCGGACTGGACAAACAGCGACAAACAGGCAAAATCGCGGCTCCATTCAGCCCACAAACTGCAGGATCATCTCTCTCGACCCCCGCCACCGGAATGTCCTGCAAACGGAGCCAGGAGAAGGACCCAAAACGCCTGGAAACTTTTTCCTTTCAGCCCCGCCGCACACAAGGGAGAAGCCAAGATGGCGCCGCCGGAGGCTCAGCACGGCACTCACTAAGCTATACAGACCACCCTGGGGAACATACACAGAACTAACACCCTGGAATATCATCCTTCTTCCCTCCTGACACCTCGCCTGCAACCCCAGCCTCGCAGAGCCCGGCAAAATCAAGGATGCGGATGGATCCCTTTAACCAGGCCTCAGACACAGAGAGTACAGGACTCCATAATGACTCTGCTATCTCCTCACTGCAATCCTCCATAGCGCAATTTCCGACATCAGGGCAACCGGTGCTGGAAACCACAATGAAAGATATGCTCCTATCCTTACAATCCTCTCTTATGACTAACCTATCATCTCTGATCAATAGGTTTTCATTAGAAATGAAGCACATGGATAATAGGATGCAATTTATGGAAAACAAAATGGAGGAATGCACTAACACAGTTAATGATCTGGTGGATGCATATACTGTACAAAAGGATGATTATCTCTGGATCAAAGCAAAGCTCGCGGACCTCGAGGACCGCTCCAGACGCAATAACGTTAAAATATGTGGTCCCAGAGTCTGTCCAACCAAAAGAATTGCAAAACTTTGCTAACACAATGTTTTCTAGTATGCTTCCTGAGCTATCACCAATTGAGCTCACGATTGACCGCACCCATAGACTTCCTAAACCCCGCCATCTTGAGGCGGACGTACCCAGAGATGTACTTCTGAGGGTTCATTTTTTTACAGGCGAAAGAACAAATCCTTATGAAAGCCAGGGAGTTGTCACCTCTTCCAGCACCATACTCAGACATCCAATTGTATGCTGACTTATCACAATACACACTCCAACTGCAGAGGCAGCTTAAAACCATCACAAAACCATGAATAATCACAAAATCACATACAAATAGTGTCTTCCAGCCATGATTTTGGCCACCTACAATGGCATACCCCACACCATCTCCACCCTAGAAGGTGGCATGAAGCTTCTGCATGCTTGGGGAATCCTGCCAGAACCCCCTGCCGGCCAGGCGGATCCCCGCGGAAAACCAAATCCCTTTACCTTCGGTCTGGGCCGGGAGAAATACAAAGACAAACGTCATTAATCGCCTAGCCCAAACTTCTACATTGAGCTACTTTCTTAGTCCGGTCTGGTTATGCGCTTAAACACCTGCTTGCTGAACTTTCCCCCAATCTTGGTCAGCTGCTTGCCTGAGCTACCTGTTGCTGACGAACCTGTTAGTTGCTCCATCTGCCAGTTTTCTTTTTTGTTCTTTTGTTTAGTTGTTTCATTTTTAGATCTCTTACCTACGCCGTGTCTGTATTTCCAGCACCCTTGGGCAAACAAAGACCGTCCACATATAACTCTTGGTGATTACCACAAATAACCTGCTTTATCCCTCTGTAGAACCTTCCTAGTGATATTTCCAAGCATCTGACCAAGCCTTGACGACGGACTTCTCATCCAGCATCAACCGGATTCCTAAGTACTGCTTCATCGTCCAAAAAAACTGTAAGTTACCTGCATCTCTGGTACACTACTATTCACTTGCCATGGGGATCACCATCCTTTCCCTAAATGCAAAAGGGTTAAACCACCCAGCGAAAAGGGCCTCCCTATGGAAATCGGCAATTGCCCATAATTGCGACGTTCTATGCGTCCAAGAGACACATTTGGACCTCAACACATCTCCTAAGTGCCACCACAGACAATTTCCACATGTATTCCAAACATCCTATCCTAAAAAACAACGAGGAGTACTGATTTCTATCAGGAACACTGCAACCTTCCAACTACATCAGTGTCTCACGGACCCGGAAGGTCGGTACATCTTTCTGGCATGTACAATTAACAATGTTCCTTACACCCTGATATCTATCTACGCCCCAAACCACGGTCAAATTACCTTTCTAAAAAAAACACTCCGAGCAGCATGGAAATTCCAACAGGGTCATTTGCTGATATCCGGAGACTTCAACATGGTCCCAAACAACATAATGGACTCAACCACCGGGCCCAAACACCATGCTTCTCCTTTAGTTAATTTTATTACCTCTAATGATTTGTATGACGTGTGGAGGTGTTGTCATGCGAGTGAGAGAGACTTCACGTTCCTATCGCTGCGTCACAACACCTACTCGCGTATTGATCTGTTTTTGGCTGACAAATGGCTACTACAAAGGATATCGAACTCAGCTATTCACACCACCACCTGGTCAGACCATGCTTCCATTAGCATCACCATCTCTGATGATTCACTTCAACCCAATTTCTACATCTGGAGAGTCAATAACTACCTCCTCAAAACTCCATGCTATTCAACACCCATTAAACAACAACTAGAAGAATTCTTCTCGCTCAACCAAGCATCTGTGTCTGACCCGCTGGTGGTGAGAAATGCTCACAAGGCTGTGATAAGAAGGGTATTCCTTCAAATGGGAGCTAGGTCAAAGAAAAAAAGGACTCAGAAACTGGACGAACTCAGGACTGACATATCCAAGACTGAATCCCTAAATAAAACCAATCCCTCCCCTCTCCTCCAATCTAAAATCTTCACATTACGTCATGAGTTGAGATCCCTCCTACTTGAGAAACACGAAAAATCATACAGATTACTTAAAGCCACCTCATGCACCACAGGAAATAAAGCCGGCAAGGCGATGTTCTTGCGAGTCAAGGGGTACAGAAACAAAACAAAAATTCCGTTCCTGTACCACCCCCACTCCAACGAAAATCTCAAGCCCCACTCAATAGCGAATGCCTTTAGTTCGTTCTCTAAAGACCTCGCCAATCTCAAAGATGACCCAACCACCAGCCAACCCTCCCCCAAAACAATTCAGGCCTTCCTAGACAATACAAACCTTCCATCTTTAATCCCACAACAACTCTCTTCACTAAATGACCCCTTCACGATTACTGAAGTTTTAAAGGTGATTGATAAACTCCCTAACTCCAATTCCCCTGGCCCAGATGGCTTCACTGGGGAATACTATAAGTAATTCCAACATATCTTAGCACCGACTCTATGCCAAACACTTAATTCAGCTGCCAAATCAGCATCATCCCCTACTGAAATGCTCAATGCCATGGTGGTGACTCTACCTAAGCCCGACAAGGAACCCACCTCCGCGAAAAATTTCTGGTCCATCTCGTTACTTAACCTAAATTTAAAAATATATGCTAAACTCATTGCCAATAGACTCGATGACATACTCCCCTCCCTTATTTACATGGACCAATCTGGATTTACTAAGGGAAGGGGCGCCAGGCCTCTGACGCCACTAGAAGAATGATAAATATCATTCATCATGTAGACACCAATAAATTACCCTCCCTCCTCCTATCCCTAGACACTGAAAAGGCATTTGATAGGGTCCACTGGGGATACATATCAGCAGTGCTGAACAAGTTTGGATTCACTTGACGTGATAATGGCCTTGTACTCCAACCCCTCAGCTCGGGTGTTCTCAGCAGACACTCTATCTGTGCCCTTTCCAATATCAAATGGTACTAGACAAGGTTGCCCACTATCGCCCTTAATATTCAATCTCATCATGGAACCCCTAGCGGAAAGCATTAGATCTGTGGAATATACTCCCTGCAGAGGTGGTTCTGGCCACCTCAGTAGATTGCTTTAAGAAGGGCCTGGATTCTTTCTTAAATGTACATAATATAACTGGGTACTGACATTTATAGGTAAAGTTGATCCGGGGAATATCCGATTGCCTCTTGGGGGATCAAGAAGGAATTTTTTCCCCTGCTGTAACAAATTGGATCATGCTCTGCTGTTTTTTTTTGCCTTCCTCTGGATCAACTGTGGGTATAGAATTGGGTATATGGGATTGTACGATATTTTTTTTCTTATGGTTGAACTGGATGGACTTGTGTCTTTTTTCAAACTGACTAACTATGTAACTATGTAATCTAACAGCAAAATCTCTGGTATATCTCTAGCTGGCATAGAACATAAAATCAGCCTGTTCACAGATGATCCTCATGATCACTGACCCTGACCGATCCCTGCCCGAGATCCAAAAGACGCTCGCCTGGTTCAGTGACGTTTCCTACTACAAGGTCAATGAGACTAAATCTTATCTTCTTAATCTAGGTCTGGACGTACATTCCAGAAATCGACTTAAAAGGCAATTCCCATACACGTGGGCAGAAACTAGCATAACATATCAGGGGATACAACTAACCAACTCCACCAAAACATTGTTTCCATCAAACTACTTACCGCTCCGAACTAAACTTTAAAACGACCTTACCAGGCTAGCGTCGGTTGAGTTCTCGTGGTTGGGGCGCCTAGCGGCATTCAAAATGTTCCACCTTCCCCAAATACTATATCTATTTCAGACTGTGCCCATCAATATACCACTTGGTTATTTCAAATCACTACAGACGATCCTCTCAAAATTTATTTGGCAGGGTAAAAAAGCCAGATGTGGACACTCTCAATTAACAAAACATTGCTTTGCAGAAGGAACAGGATATGTAGATTTTCACGATTATTACTTATCATCCGTCCTCACCCAATCAAAAGAATGGTTTCTACCTTCCCCCCTTCCAACTATATGGGGGAAAATAGAATCCTCTTCAGTCCCCGGTGGCAATCTACCCTCTTGGATATTCGCCACTACATTGGGAGCGAAACTCCCTCCCCGCCTTTCTCCGACAAAAGGAGCGACAAATAAAGCTTGGGCTAGACTGACGCAGGCGTCTTTGACTCACCCAATACAATTGAATGTACTCATCCCTATAGAAACCCCACACCACCTCATGGTTTCGACATCTTACCTCTGCTGGAAAGATAAAGGCATTCACTACATCACGGACCTGATAGAAAATGACAAAACAAAAACATTTCCTTTATTACAAAAAGAGTATCAACCCCCAAACTCCAATATTTTCCTATACAGTACCTGCACACCAAACACTGCCTTACCTCATTTAAATCACATGAAAGCTCCCTCAGACAGCTTGGATATATTTTAGATCCCCTGTGGTACATCATAAAGGTATACTGTATATACTCAAGTATAAGCCGACCCGAATATAAGCAGAGGCACCTAATTTTACCACAAAAAACTGGGAAAACGTATTGACTCGACTATAAGCCTAGGGTGTTTATCTGCATGCCTCACTGTGCCTCACTTTGCATCACTGTGTCCATCTGCATGCCTCACTGTGCCTCACTGTGTCCATGTCTCACTGTGTCCATGCCTCACTGTGCCCATGCCTCACTGTGTCCATGCCTCACTGTATCCATGTGCTTGCCTCACTGTGCCTCACTTTGCCTCACTGTATCCATGTGCATGCCTCACTGTGTCCATGCCTCACTGTATCCATGCCTCACTGTGTCCATGCCTCACTGTGCCCATGCCTCACTGTGTCCATGACTAGACTGACGTTTAACATGGGAGTCTATGAAAGGGGTGCCCGGCTTTGAAAAATCGATGCTCCCCGGCCGTAGGTCCCCCAGGCATAAAATGTTGCTTGTTATAGGGGAGAAAAAGGGCTACATGTGTGCCAAGTTTCGGGTCCAGGGGACCTACGACCGGCCAGTACCGGGTCCCCAAAATCACCGGAGAAATTAACATGGGAGTCTATGGAAGGGATACCCGGCTTTGAAAAATCAGTGCTCCCTGGCCGTAAGTCCCCCGGACAACAAACTTTGCACACTTGTACAGGAGTGGGGCTACATGTGTGCCAAGTTTGGGGTCCAGGGGACCGGCTCCGCAAAGTATGGGAGATCAGGCGCAAAACGTGACTCGAGTATAAGCCGAGGGGGGCATTTTCAGCACAAAAAAATGTGCTGAAAAACTTGCCTTATACTCGAGTATATACGGTATCTTTTTTCTACAACCTACTTCACCATAGGACTACATTTACAAAATCTGCACCAATACTTGTTAGGCCGCGCGTTAGACCACTTATATCCCTTAGAGCCTAGGCCGGACCAATGGGTGTATTGATGTACTCTTTTGACCGGTCGGGTAATCAAGACACACACACACAGGATTTTGGTGAATAAAGATTACAACGGTGTATTCAAAGCTCTGCATACTTATAATCGTATACCGGGGAGTCTCCTCCCACAGTCACAAATGAACAGAGTATATCGCAAAAAACATGAAGTTACAAGACATATCTATCAATAGCTATTACATAGGTGTGCGCACAGGGTGTGCCAGGTGTGCCTGGGCACACCCTAATTACCCCATGTGGCACATATTCCCCTTGTTTAGACCCCTGATTTTTCACCCCAAATTTTTTTTTTAAATAATTAAAAAAATAAATTGTAAAAAATAAAAGAAAATAAAATAATAAAAATAAAAACGAATGACACTGTCCACTGCCCTAGTGACATCAATCGCTGCCCTACTGACACCATCCACTGCTCTAATGACACCGTGCACTGCTCTACTGGTAACGTCAGTATATATACACACACGCATATGTGTTTGAGCTTTGGGGTGCACACCCTAATGCAATAGGCTGCGCACACCTATGAGCTATTATAACATATTCTGCCTGGAAACAGAGGTCATGGGTTATACAGTAATATCTGTCTTTTCTGCTTAGATACAAAGCTGCAAAAATATAGGTGCTAAGTTCTGACCAAAGTCCAGGCGTTGAGCCAAGCTAAGTCTAATGGGTTCTCAAATTAGCTAACCACAAGACATCCTGTTTTAACTTGTAATATTAACTGTTAGCCTTTTGAAATCATACTTAACTACAAATCTATAGAAATATGTATATACTCGTTTGATGATGCTAGAAATATAAAAGCTAGAATATAAAATATAAAAGACCCTCTATATACCTTACAATACTTACATTTACAATTGACAAATGGGAGAAAGCATGTAAATCCACCTATAAAACCACCTACTGCTCCACCGTCTGGGAACTAGCGTATAAACTGACTTATCATTGGTATTTGACTCCTGACAAATTGTCCAAATTTGACAAAACATCTAACAATACCTGTTGGAGGAACTGTGGTAGGAAAGGTGACTTATTGCATACATTCTGGGACTGCCCCAAATTTACTCAATATTGGCACTCAGTTTTCCACTTAAAGCGGAGGTCCACCCTAAAAAAATCATTGCACTAAAAATCCTAAAAAAAATAAATAAAAAATTAATAGAAAAGAAAAAAGAAATTATACTCGCCCTAAATGCCTGTTGCTATGCAGAAGTCCCCTAATCTGCCTCTAATGTTCCTCTTCTCCGTCCACGGTGGGTCTCCTTCCGCTTCCTCTTCTTGTGAATGGGGCGCGCTGCCTTCTGGGAACTGTGTGTATCCCAGGAGGCAAGCCGCCCATTCACAAAGTGCATGCGCAGTAGGAAACGTGCAGTGAAGCCTTACGGCTTCACTGCCTGTTTCCCCTACTCAGGATGGAGGAGCCGGGAGCCTGCCAGCAGTGATCGATCGCCGTGGCAGGACCCACATCGCGGGCGAGTAGGACAGGTAAGTGTCCTTATTAAAAGTCAGCAGCTACACTGTTAGTAGCTGCTGACTTTTTTTTTTCCCTGTACCTCCGCTTTAATATTTGAAGTTACAAATCTGACCATAACGGGAAGGCCCTCCCTGGCATTACTATCATTGGAGATAGAACAGTACCCCAGCCCGATGAGAAATATAATAATACATGTACTTTTAGCAGCGCGTCTCAGCATCTCTAGAAAATGGAAGGATCCAATTCCCCCCACATTAAGAGACGTAGTTCACACCACCCATGACCACTTCACACATTAATCCACCCTAGCGCTATGGCATAGTAACAAAACGCATGTTCTCCGCATGTGGCAACCGTGGACTGACTGGGTAAACTCCCTAGGCATTGTTAAGGTCTTTAACCTTCAACACTGATTGAGGGATCTTGAAAGGTTCTATTGTAGTTTTGCTGTTTATCTTACTTGATAACTTACTTACTAATGGTTGTTATTTTCACTGTTTTATGTTGTTCTCTCTGGTTACTTATCTTGAACTACAGACCCGGAAGTTAAACTACAGGGGCGGGTGGGGGGGGGGGAAAGCTTTGCACGGGCACAGTTTAGCACCCCTTGGGGGTGCTCAGGCGGAGCTGTTTCCCTTCAACCCTGCAGGCCTCATAAGGTCATTTCACCACCTATACCAGTTACTTCTGTGGGACTACCTATTGGTAATCATTTCAATCTATGTACCCTTGTGTTTGCCCCACAACATCTACTTTACTCTTCGGCAGACTTACTCCATTGTTCCATAATTCCATAATGTATCTTTAAGACATAAAGTTGAATATGCTTATTTGACTACGTATCACCTGAAAAACTTTCAATAAAAATCTATTGAGAAAAAAACAGAAAAAAAAAACGCAGACACAAAAACGCAGAGAACGCAGACACAGAAACGCAGACACAAAAACGCAGAGAACGCAGACACAGAAACGCAGACACAGAAACACAGACACAGAAACGTTGACTAAATGCCGTGACAGAACACTGACACAGAAACGCTGATACTGAAACAATAACAAAGTTTACTGCTGTCTCCTGTGTGCCAGTGTAAGAAGTATTGGTGCAGGAACCGACATAAAACACACAGCCAGACAGCAACCCGGGTGCCTTGAACATGACCCTCCCCAACCCTATACTTCCTACCCTTCCGTACGCTATTAAGACTGAACAAAAACGGCCTCCAGATGAAATGAGAAAAACGGCTGTGAAACAGAAAAAACAAACAAAATTATGCAGCACATAGAAAACTGACAATGACGCCTGAGACATGATCATGGGTCATGCTGAGCCACAGAGGGTAATCACCAGAGAGTCTGCTCATACCGCACTGGGCCTCATCCTTATCCTGGTGCCACACACCTGTGTGAGAAGGCATCTATTCCCTGGACCCCACTTATACTTGCAAATGGGGCCATGAAATAATATTTGGGGACCTGCTACTCGCACCTTCCCATACATACGCAGTATGAGGGCTACACTGTATCTCCTTCATCATTTGCTTAACCCAACTATCCATAAAAAACAGTCTGTGTATGTAACAAAAAAACATGCCTTATTTGACATTACCAAGAGTATAATGTGTTACATGAAACGACCTGACCACTCAGGGCAATATTATGTAATCCCCATGAAGCCTGCGTGAGAACCGGGAGGCGTGTGAAGCCCGACGAGAGTTCCAGGGTGGTGAGCGCCCCCCCCCCCATGAAGCCGGCGTGAGAACCGGGAGGCGTGCGGGCGTCCCCTCCATAATACCCGGCGTGAATTCAAGGGAGGTGAGCTGGCGGGTGAGTGCCCCCCCATGGAGCAGGTGTGAGAACTGGGAGGCGTCCCCTCCATGACACCCGGCATGAGTTCCAGGGAGGTGGTGAGGACAGAGATAAGCAGGCGGCCACGCTCGACGAGGCCCGGTGTGAGCACCGGGAGAAGTAGGTAGGTAGGTGGGCAGGCGGGCGCCCCCCCTGAAGATGCCCTGTGTGAGCACCGGGAGGGGGGCTGCCACAAGACTCCAGCAGCTGACCTGCCGCTCTGCAATGAAACCGGAAGTGACTTCAAACAACCCAGAATTCACGCCGACGCCGGACCAGCCAGAGGCGGAGGGATAAATACCCCTCAGCCTCCTCCCACAAATGCAGGCTAGCCTCCGGCCAGCCTTCTTACGTGCGGCTACTTGGTGATACCAGGGGCTACAGATGAGGTCCTCTATATCTCCTAAATTGCCAACCACGGCTATAATTCAAATAAGTGCAGGAATGATTGAATTTCAATCCCACCATAGATCTGTAGTTGAAATGTATTATATATTTTGCCATAAATAATTTCTGCTTGAATCCTTGTCCTGTAGACCAATGCTAATCTCTCCATTTTCTGCAGGATTTATCAGAGAGAATACAGACATCTCCTGGCTTTTATATTTGCTATTGATGAGATAAACCGCAGTCCAGATATTCTTCCCAACATAACTCTGGGATACCATGTGTATGATTCTTGTGGACATGTGAATAAAGCTATAAAAGACATTCTACAGATATTGTCTGGACATACAAAGGAAGCTCCAAATTATTCCTGTATGGAGCGGGGTGCCCTGGCTGGTTTCATTGGAGATCTCAAATCTGACACCACTCTCCAAATGGCCCAGCTGCTGAATCTATATGGTTACACCCAGGTAAGAAAAGCTGAATTTTCTATATTACATAACGTTAGGACAGCTAGTCGTCTTATGGTGAGGTGGGTCAAGAGGGTACAAATAATCCTTGTGGCAAAGCGTCATAAAATATTACATTGTGCTAAATAAATAAGGCAGCGCTGTGTAGGGATACCCTATATTACCAAAAGTATTGGGACACCTGCCTTTACACGCACATTAACGTTAATGGCATCCCCGTCTTATTCTGTAGGGTCCAACATTGAGTTGGCCCACCCTTTGCAGCTATAACAGCTTCAACTCTTCTGGGAAGGCTGTCCACAAGGTTTAGGAGTGTGTCTATGGGAATGTTAGACCATTCTTCCAGAAGAGCATTTGTGAGGTCAGGCACTGATGTTGGACGAGAAGGCCTGGCTCACAGTCTCTGCTCTAATTCATCCCGAAGGTGTTCTATCAGATTGAGGTCAGGACTCTGTGCAGGCCCGTAAAGTTCCTCCACCCCAAACTCGCTCATCCATGTCTTTATGGACCTTGCTTTGTGCACTGGTGCGCAGTCATGTTGGAACAGGAAGGGGCCATTCCCAAACTGTTCCCACAAAGTTGGGAGCATGAAATTGTCCAAAATGTCTTGGTATGAAGACGCCCTAAGAGTTCCCTTTACTGGAACTAAGGGGTCAACCCTGAAAAACAACCCCACACCATAATCCCCCCCTCCACCAAATGATTTGGACCAGTGCACAAAGCAAAGTCCATAAAGACATTGATGAGTGTTACCTCAACCCGATAGAACACCTTTGGTATGAATTAGAGCAGATACTGTGAGCCAGGCCTTCTCATCCAACATCAGTGCTTGACCTCACAAATGCACTTCTGGAAGAATGGTCAAACATTCCCATAGACACACTCCTAAACCTTGTGGACAGCCTTCCCAGAAGAGTTGAAGCTGTTATAACTGCAAAGGGTGGGCCAACTCAATATTGAACCCTAAGACTGGGATGCCATTAAAGTTAATGTGTGTGTAAAGGCAGGCGTCCCAATACTTTTGGTAACTTAGTGTATATAGAAGTAATATTTCAGGAAGCTATGAGCCACCAAAGTTACCAATGTCATTGGCTTACATGGCCATTAATCCCCGGCCATGACCATATTTGGTTAATGATGTCATTGCTATCCCCGTCCCTTCCCTGTCATGTGTGCCGGGTCTTTTGGGTTTTTAGTGTTGACAGGTTGGCAGGCGGCAGACATCATAAATAATGATGGATTTACAATGAGGGGCTTTTATTGGGTTCTTTTTTTTAAATAAAGGCCTTGTAAAATTTGGGTGTCTTTATCTATAGGTTACATTTTTTGTGAATGAGTAGGAGTACTATGTCCCTCTTAATCATTCACATAGGGGGGGGGGCAATATCTGGAGGCCCCTTTATTTTCAAAAGCCTCCCGCCTGCAGACCCCCACAACCACTGGGCCAGGGTTGTGGGGAGAAGGACTATCTATCGGAGCATCTTGATTCTCACATATAAATGAAAGAGGAATTTTAACACAAGTTTGTTTTGTTATTGAATTATTGTATTTTAGATTCCATTGAGCAGTCGGGGAGATTACTGAGCACATGGTGGTGGGATGGATATGTTGGAGATGTAGAAGCACTGCATAATTCTATCATGTATACTGTATACAGTATATAGAGTATCAAGTCTTGTAAGTCTGAATATTATATGTGTTGTAGTTGCTGTCAAAGTAGTTTTTGGGGATTGATACAATGGAGTTGATTTACTAAATGCAAATAGACTGTGCACTTTTCAAAGTGCAGTTACTCTCTGCAAGTGCAGTTGCTCCAGAGCTCAGAAAAGGAGGTAAACCTTCACTTTGAGTACCCAATCACATGCATGAAAAAAAAATGCATTTTTGCTTGCACATGATTGGATGATGAAAGTCAGCAGAGCTTTTGCTCATTTACTAAGCTCTGGAGCAAAGTGCACAATGTTTTTTCCTTTAGTAAATCAACCCAAATGTTTGTACACAGCGCAAGGATGGTATTGAAAAGACCGATCAAAGTAAATGGACGTGTTTTTTAGTTTTGTCTATAGCTTGAATCAAATATTTTTTGCAAGACAATTTAGCATTTTTATGTCAAAAACTGATATGCAGTGTATATATAAACACAGTATATACAGTCAAACAAAAAAATATAAAGTAGGCACTAATTAAACTACATACATCTTAAGATTAGCATGTGCTAGATAATAAAGATTACACCCACTGTAATAATCTCTATTGTGCAATAATACAAAAAAAATGCACAACAAAATGCACAAATAATTGCACAATTTTTTTTACAAAGATACTGTGAACAAAAAAAAAAGTTAAATACTAGACATGTGCACACAGAAATATTTTGTTTCGGAATTTAGGGTTTCGTAAATGTATTTAGTTACTCCTGAAATTTGTTTTTATTTATTTAGTTTAGTTAAAAAATGCATTCGTACAAAAATCCGAATAAATTAGGGTTGAATCTGTCAATTGAAGGCTTATGTGTCTGTCGGATGTTCTAAGAAGATTCCATGTAGCAGCTAAACTATACGACGCCGCAATCGTACATTTCCGGTCGAATGCTCCGCCCACAAGCTATAGTAGAATTCTAATGTTGATTGACTAGAAATAATTATAATTATTTATTATTATTACTAGTCAAAGAACATTAGAATTCTTCTATAGCCTATGGGCGGAGCATTTGATTGTAAATGTCCATTCGCGGCGATCATATTTTTTTAGCTGCTTCGTCAAATTTTCATGTCAAAAGATATTATAAATATTTTTGATCGTATTGAATTATATGATAGTTGTTTGTTTCTGTTCATGTCGAAAAGTCTACTCCAACAGCTCCTCCTGTTTGGTTACAATCAGCCAATAACATTCATCATCGTCATCATTTTACTTCCCCCGCCCATTACAGAAGAGACCACTGACAGCTCTTTTACTATTGTCTCTATAAAGTTGAATCTTTTCTCTCTATGTCGAATAATCTTGCACTAATAGAGTTTGGTTAAGCACATTCTACCTCAGGTTCGATAGACACAGATCGATATTGTCACGTCACGTCACGTCTAATGTCAAATCTTCTAACTATATCAAACTGTTAGCTATTAGCTATGACTAAGCACTGTTGAGTGTGAAACGCGTCAGGTTTTTATCCTGTACCCTGCTGTGGTTTGTACTTTTGTTATTTTGCACAATAAAGGCGTTTTTATTGGAGTGCGGCTGTCCAGACCTTCCCTCTTCTAAATGATATATGCTTAGCCTGCACCTGATGCTTCCACCTTGAGGAGAGTGCCATTTCCACACATCCACCTGGAGCGGTGATCCCTTCCCCATATATCAAACTGTTGTTGCAACGATGCGAAAATATAATGGATATGAAACAAAGCATTTTTTTTATTTCGGATCTTTCGGATTTCGGATTCTGGGCACACAAAAATCCACGAAATTCAGACGAAAATGCATTCGGGCGATAATGAATGAACATGTCTAATAAATACCAGTGTGCTATCAGTGATAACTTAATACATATACATTCAAAATTAAAATTATGTGATAATCACTATTGTGCAATCCCAAAAACAAAAAATGCACAAAAAATTCCACAAAGATGCTGAGAAAAAATTCCAATTATTAATACCCATGTTCTGTCAGGGATAACTTAGTGCATATCAGAAAATGAAAAGTGCTGTAAAAATATGCAAATTTAAGTCCTTATTCAACTGTGACCATTTCCAAGTCATTTCACTCTAATGAAATGATTCCAATCCACGTGTATCTTTATATGATTCCAAGAAAAACGTGATATGTATATGCACTAAGTTATCACACGGGTATTAATAATTGGGATTTTGGAGCTTGGCTTGGTGCGCAGAGCAGATGGCAGCAGATTAGAGGAGCTCCGCTGAACCCTCGGCTCCTTCAGCATATACGGCACCGCTGACAACCGTCAATGAGCAGACTCACCCGACACAACTCCGGCAATCACTCCCGCCGATCCGCACCCCTCTCCTGCTCAAGAAGCATTGCAAACATCTTTAAAACTCAACCCCGGCGCCTCAAGGCCAAATCCAAGATGGTGCTGCTGCGTGGGGAGGATGAGTTCAGTGAGGACTCGCAGGACGCTGATGAGAACGAGGTAAGAGATACCCCTTCATCCGAGCTCCCCCTCACTCTCCCTGCCATGATGAAGATAGCCGCAGACATTAAGGGCACACTTTTTTCTGCACAGAACTTAAGGCGGATGTGCTATCACTTTCTGGGAAAATGGAGGGGGTGGAGAAGGCAGGCTCTAGAAAGGACAAGGCCATCACGCGCCTAGACAAAATCACTGACTCTCATGCTGCACGTCTCATTGAGATGAACCGCCAATGAGAGGACTTGGACAATAGGGGGAGAAGGAACAATATACGAGTGAGAGGGGTGCCCGAGTCAGTAGAACCGGGCAATATACCATCTGCCCTGAAATATGTGTTTAATGAACTATTGGAGCGCCAAACAGACACACCGATCGATTTTGACAGGGCTCACAGAGCTTTGAGAGCCAGGCCGGCAGACGCAGCTCCCCCCGGGACATTATATGTTGTTTGCCAAACTTTAAACTGAAGGAGGAAATCATGAATAAAGCGCGGCGCAATGAGCGCATTACATTCAATGAGACAGGGATTTCCATTTTTCAAGACCTCTCTCCTATAACTTTGAATAATAGGCGAGCTCTGCGCCCCTGCTGGAGGTTCTGCGCAGACAAAATATACCTTACAGATGGAAATTCCCTTTTGCTCTAAATGCGACTTTCCAGGGCAGACAATTATACTTGCGCACACCTCATGACCTGCAGGATTTTTGCCAAGATTTACAGATCCCACTGGTTGAGTTGCCTGATTGGTATGGAGAATTTTACAAGCCCCAGGCAGTGTTTGGTGTTCAGCAGGGATGAGCCGAACACCCCCCTGTTCGGTTTGCACCAGAACCTGCGAACAGACAAAATGTTCGTGTGAACTTTGGAAACCCTATTAAATACAATGGACTCGAACGTTCGAAATCTAAAGTGCTAATTATAAAGGCTTATATGCAAGTTATTGTCCTAAAAAGTGTTTGGGAACCCGGGTCCTGCCCCAGGGGACATGTATCAATGCAAAAAGAAGTTTTAAAAACTGCAGTTTTTTCGGGAGCAGTGATTTTAATAATGCTTAAAATGAAAAAATAAAAGTGAAATATTCCTTAAAATTTCGTACCTGGGGGGTGTGTATGATATGCATGTAAAGTGGCGCATTTTTCCCGTGCTTAGAACTGTCCCTGGACAAAGTGTCATTTTTGAAGGAAAAAAAGTCATTTAAAACTCACTCGCGGCTATTAATGGATTGTCGGCTCCCGGCAATACATACAAAAGTCATTGATAAAAAAAAAAAAAAAGCGTGGGGGTCCCCCAGAATTCAATTACCAGGCCCTTCAGGTCTGGAATGGATATTAAGGGGAACCCCGCCGCAAATTAAAAAAAAAATGCGTGGAGTTCCCCCAAATATCCATACCAGGCCCTTCAGATCTGGCATGGATTTTAAGGGGAACTCCACCCCAAATTTTTAAAAAAATGGCGTGGAGTCCCCCAAAAATCCATACCAGACCCTTATCCGAGCACGCAACCTGACCGGCCGCAGGGGAAGAGGGGGTGGGGACAAGAGAGTGGCCCCCCTCCCTCCTGAACCATACCAGGCCACATGCCCTCAACATGGGGAGGATGTCCCCATGTTGATGGGGACAAGGGCCTCATCCCCACAACCCTTGCCCGGTGGTTGTGGGGGTCTGCGGGCGGGGGGCTTATCGGAATCTGGAAGACCCCTTTAACAAAGGGGACCCTCAGATCCCGGCCCCCCCCCTATGTGAATTGGTAAGGGGTACATTGTACCCCTACCATTTCACAAAGAAAGTGTCAAAAAATGTAAATAAAAACACACAAACACCTTGAAAAAGTCCTTTATTAAAAAAAAAAAAGAATAAAAAAAAACATTCCAGCGATGAAATCCAGTGTCCCGCGGCGATCCCGATGTCCAGTGCTGTCCGTCATTGGTTGAGCCTGAGCGGACCTGATGGGGTTTTCACCGCTGGAATGTTTTTTTTTTTTTTTTAATAAAGGACTTTTTCAAGGTGTTTGTGTGTTTTTTTTATTTTTTTATGCTTTCTTCGTGAAATGGTAGGGGTACAATGTACCCCTTACCAATTCACATAGGGGGGGGCGGGATCTGGGGGTCCCCTTTGTTAAAGGGGTCTTCCAGATTCTGATAAGCCCCTTGCCCATAGACCCCACAACCACCGGGCAAGGGTTGTGGGGATGAGGCCCTTGTCCCCATCAACATGGGGGCATCCTCCCTATGTTGAGGGCATGTGGCCTGGTACGGTTCAGGAGGGAGGGGGGCCGCTCTCTCGTCCACCCCTCTTCCCCTGCGGCCGGCCAGGTTGCATGCTCGGATAAGGGTCTGGTATTGATTTTTGGGGGGACTCCACGCCATTTTTTTTACATTTGGGGTGGAGTTCCCCTAAAATCCATGCCAGATCTGAATGGCCTGGTATGGATATTTGGGGGAACTCCACGCATTTTTTTTTTTATTTGCGGCAGGGTTCGCCTTAATATCCATTCCAGACCTGAAGGGCCTGGTGATTGAATTATGGGGGACCCCCACGCTTTTTTAAATTTTTTTATCAATGACTTTTGTATGTATTTCCGGGAGCCGACAATTCATTAATAGCCGCGAGTGAGTTTTAAATGACTTTTTTTCCTTCAAAAATGACACTTTGTGCAGGGACAGTTCTAAGCACGGGAAACATGCGCCACTTTACATGAATATCATACACACCCCCCAGGTACGAAATTTAAAGGAATATTTCACTTTTATTGTTTCACTTTAAGCATTATTAAAATCACTGCTCCCAAAAAAACGGCCGTTTTAAAAAAAAAGAAATTGCATTGATACATGTCCCCTGGGGCAGGACCCGGGTCCCCAAACACTTTTTATGACAATAACTTGTATATAAGCCTTTATAATTAGCACTTTAGATTTCTCCCATAGACTTTTCGAATTTGCCGCGAACACCCCAATTTGTTCGCTGTTCGGCGAACGGGCGAACAGGCAATGTTCGAGTCGAACATGAGTTCAACTCGAACTCGAAGCTCATCCCTAGTGTTCAGACCTCACCCCTCACTACGCCTATCAAACCCCCTTACAAGAAAGGAAAATACCAGAAACAACCCACTCCAGGTCCCAGTTTCACTTCAAAGCGTTCCGGTGCTTCAAGAGCATTACAGCCCGTCTTAGACCCAGAGTGAGGGCACGAACTTGTGAGGCTCCACCTCATTAACACTAACTGAGATACAAAGGAACTGAATTACCATATAGATAAATATGCGAGTGGCCCTGTTGGCCCTCTTTTTGATTGATAGCACCTATGCTGAGCGGAAACTTCTTCCACTTCTTTATTGTCTTTGTTCATCTGCACTTAACTGACTGTTTCTCACGCAGGTTACTCCTCAGACGGATAGTAACTGATGATATTACACCTTTAAATAGAGTTTGAACTGTGAGATCCTCAACGGTCACAGCACTCTTGAGGTATGACTTATACTTTGCTTTAACAAGAGGAAGAGCTATGCTTCCGGGAACTTTCCCACATGTCTAGGGCTCACATCGCCTCATCCTTTCACATGGGGCGGGACTTCACCTCTTTACACATATACTAATGGGAACATGGTTTTGCATTGGCATTTGGTGCTGCCTGAAGGTGGATAGCCATGAGAGGACGTTTAACGCACCTAACAGGAGATATGGTTCTTCACCCTGCATCTCATTACATATACTGTTATGCTAAAGTGGGGATAATAGGTGTCAATCGTATTCTATTGTCTGCTTACCATGTTTATTTTGGTCATTGTTTGGTATGCTGGAGTATAGAAAATAAGGTTACAATTTTGAGTCTGATAGTTTGGTGGTTTACACCCCCCTTGGGGTGACGGTTGGCATTTATAATAAGCACTATTTGTTAAGCAGTTTTTTTTTCAGGAGCTGAGGGTTGGCGGGAGTTGTTTGACAGTGGTACATTACCCCAGATTTCTTAGCCCTGCTGAGAGGCTGGCTGTAGCGGTGGCTCTGTTTGCTCCCCCCACTTCCCCACAGTGGGTGCTGTGTGGTGGGCACTTTAGTGACACCCTTCTTTTTAGTGTGGCCTCTGAAGTTTCCTGCCGCGGCCCCAAATTCCACAGATTCCTCCAGGGGTCATTACCTAGAGGCTAATTACCTAACACACGGACCCCACTCTCTTTTTGTGTCTGAGAGTGGGACCACACTTTCTTCTTCCTTCCTGTCCTTCTTTCTAACTTCTTCAGACCCCCCCCATATCTCTCCTCCCCCCCCCTTTCTATGTTTTTGTTTTTTTTGGTTGTGTTCTTCACTACACTTGACAAACCCCACGGTGATATCTCACAATGTAAGGGGACTTATTGTCCCTCAAATGCGTACTCAATTATTGCATCACCTGGGGAAGGAGAAGCTGGCCTTTGTTTTCCTTCAGGAAATACATTTTAAAGCAAACTCCATCCCCAAAATGACTGATGAATACTTTACCAAGGCATATCATGCCACTACCAAAGACTCCAAAACAAAAGGAGTATCCATTTTGATTGGGAAAAACTCGGGCTTCAAGCTTACCCAACAGTTGGCAGACCCAGAGGGCCGGTATATCCTTCTTAAAGGGGACATTGGGACACTACCAATCACTTTAGCGAGTGTTTACTTCCCGAATACAGCACATGTGACTTTCTGCCAGAAGCTGATTGATGAGCTCACGTGGTTTGCCTCTGGATGCCTAGTCCTGGGGGGGATTTCAATGTTCCCCTGGACCCCCTTCAGGACACCTCTAATTGCAGATCATTATTGTCTTATCGCATACTCAAGAAAATTGGAACACTACTTAACACCCTAACGCTGAAAGACCCCTGGAGGGTAATGCACCCACAGGAGAGAAATTATACCTACTTCTCCTTGGTACACAACAAATATTCCCGCATTGACTTTGTGTTTATAACACAAAGAGACTTGACCATTATGAAGGGGGCACACATAGGGACAAGGACAATTTCAGACCATGCACCCATTTCCCTGACTCTACAGTTGCAGAATGTGCATAAGAGACCGGGTACATGGAGGCTCAACTCGACCTTATTGAAGGACCATATGACCTTGGAACCCATAACAGAAGCTATAAAGACATACTTTAGGGAAAATTCTACAGACGATGTTTCACATCTCACTATCTGGGAAGCTCACAAATGTGTGCTTAGAGGCCAACTCATTGACCTAGCTTCACAGAGAACTGAAAGTACTACTTGAAAAAGTACAGACGTTAGAGACTCAACATAAGAGGTCGGCGGCTATCACTTTAGCCCGAAGACCTGTTATTGGCAAGAAAAGAGCTGCAGGAGACATTAGACTTACAGGCTAAACAAATACTATTCTTTCGCAGAGGTTTCTTTTATGAACACGGGAACAAAAATAGTAAATTTCTGGCCAGGGCATTAAGAGATGTCCGTTCGACCACCACCATCACCAAAATAAAAAAATAGGGAAAACTAATTATTACATGACTCAGATAGAATTGCAGAAGAATTCCATCGGTTCTACACAACACTGTATAATCTCCCACCTCCACACAAGCCTACAATGGCTGAGGGATCTAGATCTCGGATTATAGACCAATACTTAGCGCAAAGTGGCCTTCCTAGCATGTCGGCCGCTGGGACGGTGGAACTAAACAAACCGATAGAGATCACAGAACTTCTACAGGCGATCAAAACGTTGAAATCAGGGAAAAGTCCGGGCCCTCACGGCTTTTCGGCCATTTACTATAAGACTTAGTCACATCTTTTAGCGAAACCTTTGCTGAAGGCCTTAACCACTTAACGACCGCCCACTGTAAATATACGTCAGCAGAATGGCACCGACAGGCAGAATCACGTATATGTACGTGATTGCCTTTGTATAGTTGGGGGGTCCGATCGGACCCCCCTTCTTTACAGTGAGCGGTCGTTTTACCTTCGGGAGCGATCCGGCATGAGGGGACGGCCGTTCGATTCCGGCCACCCCCTCTCGATCGCTCCCGGCGAATGAGAGAGCTTCCCCTGCCTGCCAGGAAGGAGGAAGTGATGTCATCTCTCCTGGGGCGCTCACATATACCGAGCACCGTACAGGAGAAGATGCCAGGTTAGTACACAAATCACTACACTGACACCAGGACACATAGGCACATAAATCGCCCCCCCAGGCCCCCCCAGACACCCCCAGATCACCCCCCAGCCCCCCCCCCAGCCCCCAGTCACAGTGTCACTGATTGCAGTGACCATTTATTTAGTGATCACTGCAATCAGTGACATTTGTGACTGTAAAAGTGTCACTACATTTAGTTTTAGGTCCAGTGTAGCCCCCTAACCCTCCCCTAATAAAGGTTTAACCCCCTGATCACCCCCCAGATAACCCTTTCACCCCCTATCACCACTGTCACTAAGCAATCATTTTTCTGATCGATGTCTTAGCGTCGGTGATGCTGATCGGTAGCCAGTAATTTTTTTTACGTTCGCCGCAGGTTTTTATAGCGTCGGGTACCCCCATATATTACCTAATAAAGGTTTAACCCCCTTGATCGCCCCCCAGGTAACCCTTTCACCCCCTATCACCACTGTCACTAAGCGATAATTTTTCTGATCGATGTCTTAGCGTCGGCGATGCTGATCGGTAGCCAGTAATTTTTTTTAGGTTCGCCGCAGGTTTTTATAGCGTCGGGTACCCCCATATATTACCTAATAAAGGTGTAACCCCCTTGATCACCCCCCAGGTAACCCTTTCACCCCCTATCACCACTGTCACTATGCGATCATTTTTCTGATCGATGTCTTAGCGTCAGTGATGCTGATCGGTAGCCAGTAATTTTTTTTAGGTTCGCCGCAGGTTTTTATAGCGTCAGGTACCCCAATATATTATCTAATAAAGGTTTAACCCCCTTGATCGCCCCCCATGTAACCCTTTCACCCCCTATCACCACTGTCGCTAAGCAATTGTTTTTCTAAACGCTGTCTTAGTGTCGGTGATGCAGATCGTAGCCAGTAATTTTTTTTAGGTTCGCCGCAGGTTTTTATAGCGTCGGGTACCCCGATATATTACCTAATAAAGGTGTAACCCCCTTGATCACCCCCCAGGTAACCCTTTCACCCCCTAGCACCGCCGTCACTATGCGATCATTTTTCTGATCGATCTCTTTGGAAATTCGAAAGTTCGTAAATTTAAAAAATCGGAATTTGTACATTAGAAAATTCGGAAAATCTTAAATCTGAAAATAAGAAAGGAGAATCAGAAAATTAGAAAGAACAAAAATCCAAAAATCCCCAAATTTTTAATAACTAACTAATAATAACTATTAAATTATAGTTGTTGGAATTTAATTTCAAATTTGGCTGTTAGTGAATGTAACAAATACAAATTAATCCAAAGTTACAAATTATGCAAGATAAAGAATGCTGTATCTAAACAAAAAGAATGGAATTAAATAATAATAATAAATAATAATAATAATAATAAAAATAATAATAATAACAATAATATTAATAATAATAATATGTTTATATTATTATTAGTATTATTATTATTAGTAGTATTATTATTATTATTATTATTTATTATTATTCATTTGTTACTTTCCATTTGTTTAGATGCGTTCACTAACAGCCAAATTTGAAAGGAAATTCCAATGCCTATAATTTAATAGTTAGTTATTATTAGTTAGTTATTAAAAATTTGGGGATTTTTGGATTTTTGTTCTTTCTAATCTTCTGATTCTCCTTTCTTATTTTCAGATTTAAGATTTTCCGAATTTTCTAAAGTACAAATGCCGATATTTTAAATTTACGAACTTTCGAATTTCCAAATTCCGAATTTTCAAATTTACAAATTCAGAATTTTCATATTTTCTAATCTACGAATTCCGAATTTTCGAATTTACGAATTTATTCATTCCGAATTTTAGAATTTTACAAATTTACAAATTTTTCTAATTCCAAATTTTTCAAATTCAGAATTTTACAAATTTTGAATTTCGAAATTTTCGAAATCCTGAATTCTCTAATTTTCGAAGTAAATCTTTGTGCATTTATTATGAATTCTGAATGTCCAAATTTTCAAATTTACAATATCCAAATTTTTGAATTTGTAATTTTTTGGAATTTTCAAATTTCCGAATTTTCTAATTTTCTAATTTAAGAATTTTCAACTTTCCAAAGAAAACTAAAAATGAATGAAACAAAAACTAACACATTTTTCAGCAATGCACATGTCTAGTTTCAGGGACACACACAATTTTATATTGTGACATGTTGAGTATTTATATTTTATATAATATTTTATATTTTATTAACAATTGAGTAATATATTTCATCTGTGTGCACTAAGATTTACTTTACTGTATTTTTAAAAAAAATGCATTGGATAAACAGTTTCATTAAAAACATATGACATAAAACTACCAAAACAAAAAATGGTTCTGGCAGTAAAAGTGATAAAGGTGATAATATTGTAGAAGAAATGGCGCATATTTGTATGATGAATGTTTTATTTCTATATTATGGAGGTGTGATCTGATTGGTCAGGAAATTGTCAGGTGGTGTGTGGTTATGTGATGTCACAGAGTACAGACTTCACAAGGAATCTCATTCTGTACTATTTTATTGAATGAAATCTCTTTTTATGTCCTAATCATTATAGGTGTACCTTGAGTGAATGAATTCTCATAAGATGGAGATGGTGATTTCCAGAATAGATAATACACGGTCACATGACAAAGGTCACATTGATATGATAACACTTTCCACTGACAAACATGACATGATAATTACAAAGTTCAAACCCATTACAACTTTATCAGACAAGACATGAAATGACATGGAGTTGGGTAAAAGGTTTTCCTAATGACACGTCAGCCTTACATTACATAGACATATTATAATAAGAAAAGATACAATTAATAATTATCTTATCATTTCATAAATTCTTCCTCATTACCTCTATGACATTCAGTAAGGGATTCCATCTACTTTATCAGACCCGCCGATCCCTACAATCCCTCCACTAATCTCTCCCTGTGCACTTTATATCTTCCCTATCACAGATAAATCACATGTCACTATGGCCACTGTGACCTCATCCTATTATAGAGGGGGAGGGGTCATCCAAAACCTTCCTTATTGGCCTTGTAAGTCAGATGACCTAAGTTCAAAGGTCAGGAATAGGGATGAGCCGAACACCCCCTGGTTCGGTTCACACCAGAACTTTCGAACGGACCGAAAGTTTGCGCAAACTTTAGAACCCTATTAAATACAATGCATGCGAACGTTCGAAATCAAAAGTTCTAATTATAACGGCTAATATGCATTTTATTGTCCTAAAAAGGGTTTGGGGACCCGGGTTCTGCCCCGGGGGACATGTATCAATGCAAAAAAAAGTTTTAAAAATGGCCGTTTTTCGGGAGCAGTGATTTTAATGATGCTTAAAGTGAAAAAAAACAGTGAAATATTCCTTTAAATATCGTACCTGGGGGGTGTCTAAAGTATGCCTGTGAAGTGCCACGTGTGTCCCGTGTTTAGAACTGTCCCTGCACACAATGACATTTCTAAAGGAAAAAAATGGTCATTTAAAACTGTTTGCGGCTTTAATGTAATGTCTGGTCCCGGCAATATGGATGAAAATCATTGAGAAAAATGGCATGGGTACCCCCCCACCCCACTTGTATGGATATTAAGGGGAACCCCACACCCAAAATGAAAAAAAGGCCCTATATACTCTGAACAGCAGTATACAGGCAGTGCAAACAAGACAGGGACTGTAGGTTTGTTCTTAAGTAGAATCTTTTTCTAATTTTGAACAGGTACATTTTTTAAGTGTAGCTCCAGCCAAAAAATCTATTTTTAAGCTTTTTGGAGAACATAGGGAAGGGTTATCACCCCTGTAACATTTGTTTTGCTGTCTGTGCCCCTGTTCAGAACATTTCACCTCACTTTCCATCCCAATGACAAATGTTTTTGGAAAAGTGGTTTTTTTATTGAAACAAGGATTGGTGATAAAGCATAAGTAGAGAGGAGACACCTTTTTCCCCATATTAACTCTTACAGGAGAGAATTTCCCTTCCTAGGGGTAGATTTCCTCTCACTTCCTGTTGTCTCCTTCCGTTTGCAAGTAGGAGTCATTTGTAAGTTGGATGTTTGAAAGTAGGGGCCTGCCGTATATACTCTGCAGAAATTTGCCCCTTAGGTGTCGGTGTTGCCACAACACTGTAAGCCCTCACAGTTACTTTTGGTGGGCGCATGAATGGGCCCTGCTGTAAATTATTAGATCAATAATTGTAATTGCATGCCCCTGTTGAAGAGGGGCAGAAAAATTGGGCCTTTGGTGGTGGTGGTGGTGGTGGTGTTGCCACAACACTGTAAGCCCTCACAGTTACTCTTGGTGGGCGCAGAAATGGGCCCTGCTTTGAATTATTCGATCAACAATTGTAATTACATGCCCCTGTTGAACAGGGGCAGAAAAATTGGGCCTTAGGCACTGGTGCCACAACACTGCAACCCCTCACAGATAATCTACTTGGAGCACAGCAATGAGCCCTGTTGCAAAGTATTGCATCAAAAACTGTAATTACACGCCCCTGTTAAACAGGGGCTGAAAAATTGGGCCTTAGGCACTGGTGCCACAACACTGCAACCCCTCACAGATACTGTACTTGGAGCACAGCAATGAGCCCTGTTGCAAAGTATTGCATCAAAAATTGTAATTACACGCCCCTGTTAAACAGGGGCTGAAAAATTGGGCCTTAGGCACTGGTGCCACAACACTGCAACCGCTCACAGATACAGTACTTGGAGCACAGCAATGAGCCCTGTTGCAAAGTATTGCATCAAAAATTGTAATTACACACCCCTGTTAAACAGGGGCTGAAAAATTGGGCCTTAGGCACTGGTGCCACAACACTGCAACCCCTCACAGATACTGTACTTGGGGCACAGCAATGAGCCCTGTTGCAAAGTATTGCATCAAAAATTGTAATTACACGTCCCTGATAAACAGGGGCTGAAAAATTGGGCCTTAGGCACTGGTGCCACAACACTGCAACCCCTCACAGATACTGTACTTGGAGCACAGCAATGAGCCCTGTTGCAAAGTATTGCATCAAAAATTGTAATTACACGCCCCTGTTAAACAGGGGCTGAAAAATTGGGCCTTAGGCACTGGTGCCACAACACTGCAACCCCTCACAGATACTGTACTTGGAGCACAGCAATGAGCCCTGTTGCAAAGTATTGCATCAAAAATTGTAATTACACGCCCCTTTTAAACAGGGGCTGAAAAATTGGGCCTTAGGCACTGGTGCCACAACACTGCAACCCCTCACAGATACTGTACTTGGGGCACAGCAATGAGCCCTGTTGCAAAGTATTGCATCAAAAATTTTAATTACACGTCCCTGATAAACAGGGGCTGAAAAATTGGGCCTTAGGCACTGGTGCCACAACACTGCAACCCCTCACAGATACTGTACTTGGAGCACAGCAATGAGCCCTGTTGCAAAGTATTGCATCAAAAATTGTAATTACACGCCCCTGTTAAACAGGGGCTGAAAAATTGGGCCTTAGCCACTGATGGCGGCACCCAGAAAAAAAATGTTCTTCCAAGCTATCATCATGAATCGTATCATTGAGGAGGAGGAGGATAGTCAGTCAACATAACAGGACAGTCACTCAGCATCAGCATAGGCAGTCTTGAAGGGATGTGACATTTAAAAAAAAATATTCTGTTATATCAGCTTCAGGTGCTTGGTAGCTGGTGGTGATCCAAGACTGGTTCATCTTTATGAAGGTCAGTCGATCAACCAAGTCGGTGGACAGGCGCACCCTGTGATCCGTGACAAAGCCTCCAGCAGCACTGAATGTGCGTTCCGAAAGAAGGCTGGATGCAGGACAGGCCAGTATCTCAATTGCATACTGTGCAAGCTCTGGCCAGTGATCCATCCTCAAGACCCAGTAAGCCAGAGGATTTTCGGTGGGAAAGGTGTCCAAGTCTGACCTTGCCCCTAGGTATTCCTGCACCATGTATATCAGACGCTGGCGATGGTTGCTGGAACCGATCATACCTTGGGGCTGCGGACTAAAAAATTGTCTGAACGCATCGGTCAGACGGCCACCTTCCCCACGCTCCTTCGTTGACTGACCGAAGCCTCAGCAACTCGTTGTACAGGACTAGGGATGAGCCGAACACCCCCGGATTCGGTTCGCACCAGAACCCGCGAACGGACCGAAAGTTTGCACGAACATTAGAACCCTATTAAATACAATGGATGCGAACGTTCAAAATCTAAAGTGCTAATTATAACGACTATTATGCATGTTTTTGTCCTAAAAAGGGTTTGGGAACCCGGGTTCTGCACCAGGGGACATGTATCAATGCAAAAAGAATTTTTAAAAACGGACGTTTTTCAGGAGCAGTCATTTTAATGATGCATAAAGTGAAAAAAAAGTCAAATATTCCTTTAAATATTGTACCTGGGGGGTGTCTAAAGTATGCCTGTGATGTGCCACGTGTTTCCCGTGTTTAAAACTGTCCCTGCACAAAATGACATTTCTAAAAGAAAAAAAAGCCATTTAAAACTGCTTGCGGCATTAATGTAATGTCTGGTCCCGCTAATATGGCTGAAAATCTTTAAGAAAAATGGAAAAGCTACCGCATCACCCTCCCCCCCTACCCCAGCCCATTACCAGCCCCTTTGGGTCTTGTATGGATATTAAGGGGAACCCCGCACACAAAATAAAAAAGGCCCTATGTACTCTGAACAGCCGTATACAGGCGGTGCATACAAGACAGGGACTGTAGGTTTGTCCTTATGTAGAATCTGTTTGTAATTTTGAACAGGTACATTGTTTAAGTGTAGCTCCAGCCAAAAAATCTATTTTTAAGCTTTTTGGAAATCATAGGGAAGGGTTATCACCCCTGTAACATTTGTTTTGCTGTCTGTGCCTGCCCCTGTTGAAGAGGGGCAGAAAAATTGGGCCTTTGGTGGTGGTGGTGGTGGTGGTGTTGCCACAACACTGTAAGCCCTCACAGTTACTCTTGGTGGGCGCATGAATGGGCCCTGCTGTGAATTATTAGTTTAAGAATTGTAATTGCATGCCCCTGTTGAACAGGGGCTGAAAAATTGGGCCTTTGGTGGTGGTGGTGGTGATGTTGACACAACACTGTAAGGCCTGACAGTTACTCTTGGTGGGCGCAGGAATGGGCCCTGCTGCAAATTATTAGATCAAGAATTGTAATTACATGCCCCTGTTAAACAGGGGCAGAAAAATTGGGCCTTAGGCACTGGTGCCACAACACTGCAACCCCTCACAGATACTGTATTTGGAGCTCGAGACATATGTTGCAAACTGCAGCTGTGCGATCTGATGCACTCGACTCAAAAAAGGCCCACACCAAAGAACTTTTCGAATAACGGGCAGAGGCTGCGCCCTGCACAGGCGGAGCTCTGCGGTGTGATTCCGTCGGTGTGCTGCCCTTACGCTGGCCCCCAAGGGCATCCTGCCTCATTGGAGATGTGCCCCCTCCTCATCCTCCTCCTCCTCTCTCCTATTAGGCACCCACGTGGAGTCGGTGACCTCATCATCCCCTCCCTCCTCATCACTGGAGCCAATCTGGCAGTATGCTGCAGCTGCTGGAACATGACTGCCAGATTGGTGTCCTTCTTGAGCATCCCCTCTCTCTGCTCTCATGCTACTGCCTTCCTCTAGCTGGGTATCATCATCAGACCCTTCGAAACGCTGGGCATCCTCCTGGAGCATGTACCCAACACTGTGCTCAAACAGTTCGGGGGACTCCTCAGGAGGACATGGGGGGTCTAGGGAAGGAGTGCCTGATGATGACATTGATACCAGGGATGAGGACGCTTTGGCAGCTGCTTTGCCAGTACCCTGAGCCTGGGTGAGAGAGGATGAGGAGGGCTTGGTCATCCACTCTACCAAGTCTTCGGCATGATGCGGCTCAACACATCCAGCTGCCGAAAAGAAGGACAAGCGTGTCCCATGGCCACGTGCTGATGGCGATGCACCACATCCACGACCAGCACTGTTGTCTCTAGACACAGAGCCTGCTTGCCCACTTTTATTGTCTCCTGACTGTCTGCCTCTCCTTGTTTGCCTTCCAGACATTCTAATGGCCTGCAGGGAGATTGGAAAACCAGCAATAAGGCCTAGCTTCAGGAGTATATTTTGCAGGAATGACACTACGCCTGCTGTAAGTGCTGCAAATGCCTGTTGGTGTAACAAACTAGGAAAACACAGCAATACTGGCTAGTTTCAGGAGTATATTTTGCAGGAATGACACTACGCCTGCTATAAGTGCTGAAAATGCTGCAAATGTATGTTGGTGTAACACACTAGGAAAACACAGCAATACGGCCTAGTTTCAGGAGTATATTTTGCAGGAATGACACTACTTCTGCTATAAGTGCTGCAAATGCTGCAAATGCCTGTTGGTGTAACACACTAGGAAAACACAGCAATACGGCCTAGTTTCAGGAGTATATTTTGCAGGAATGACACTACGCCTGCTATAAGTGCTGCAAATGCTGCAAATGCCTGTTGGTGTAACACACTAGGAAAATACAGCAATACGGCCTAGTTTCAGGAGTATATTTTGCAGGAATGACACTACGCCTGCTGTAAGTGCTGCAAATGCTACAAATGCCTGTTGGTGTAACACACTAGGAAAACACAGCAATACGGCCTAGTTTCAGGAGTATATTTTGCAGGAATGACACTACGCCTGCTATAAGTGCTGTAAATGCTGCAAATGCCTGTTGGTGTAACACACTAGAAAAACACAGCAATACTGGCTAGTTTCAGGAGTATATTTTGCAGGAATGACACTACGCCTGCTATAAGTGCTGCAAATGCTGCAAATGCCTGTTGGTGTAACACACTAGGAAAACACAGCAATACGGCCTAGTTTCAGGAGTATATTTTGCAGGAATGACACTACTTCTGCTATAAGTGCTGCAAATGCTGCAAATGCCTGTTGGTGTAACACACTAGGAAAACACAGCAATACGGGCTAGTTTCAGGAGGATATTTTGCAGGAATGACACTACGCCTGCTATAAGTGCTGCAAATGCTGAAAATGCCTGTTGGTGTAACACACTAGGAAAACACAGCAATACGGCCTAGTGTGACAGCAGGAAGGTAAAGTCACCTGGTTGCATCCAGGGGGGTAGATATATTTCTCCCAGATTCAGGCTTTATGCCGACTTATACAACTAGGGAGGGAGTTGATGAAGCCCAGCTGAGGCTAGTGGGCTCATGGATGACTCATACCTCTAGGGAGAGTGCTGGGCGTCGTGCAGGCAGGGAGTTGATGAGACCAGCTGAAGCTTGTCAGCTCGTTTAAGGCCTCTATAAAAACTCCCAGCTTCATTAGGTGTTTGCTCATGCCTGGACCCAGACCTGTGTGGACTGTCTAGGGAGAGTGAACCCCTGTGCGGTGAGGCAAAGCCTGTGTGGCTATTTGTTTGGACTTTTACTAAACCAGGGACTTAGGGACTAGGACAGCACCAGGCTGATCCCAGTTGTTAGTTTAGGAAACCTGCATGTTTAGTCAGAGGTCAAACTGACCAGGATTTATTTTGTTTATGTTTCTTTTTGGCTTTGCTGTGTTTTTGTCACTGTACATAGAGAAATAAACCGCACCTTTTGATTTTGAAAACCACAACCTCCGTCTGCTGGCCCTGTTTTTGTGTGGGGAGCCCAACCAGGGGGTCACACACACCCGCTACCGAGTTAACCCCCTCACAGTTGGTGGAGAATGCGGGCAGTTTTTTTAAGCCAGCATGGAGGAGATACTGAAACAGCTGGCTCTAGCAAATGCCAATCAACAGCAGACAAATGCAGGTTTGCAAAGGAGCCTTGCAGCCCAGCAGCAAGCTCATCAACAGAGCCTTGCAGCCCAGCAGCAAGCTCACCAACAGAGTCTGGAAGCTCAGCAACAAGCCCAGCAGCACTCTGAGGCCCGCTTCATAGACCTGTTACAGAAGCAAGAGCAGAGACTACAACAAATGGAAGCAGTAGTGCAGCAACGTCCGCAGACCAGTGAGGAAAGCCGTCCCACTAATACCGCGTCCTTTGGGGTGAGTCGTTTATTGACAAAAATGACTGGGGAGGATGATCCAGAGGTATTTTTGACCACATTTGAAAGAACTGCTGAAAGAGAAAAGTGGCCTGAGGAGCAGTGGGCTGGACTGGTGGCTCCTCTGTTAACTGGTGAATCGCAGAAGGCTTACTATGACCTAGAGCCTGACCAAGCAAAAGACTATGTGATGCTAAAAGCTGAAATATTGGCAAGGCTGGGTGTCACCCTGGCTGTCCGGGCTCAGCGTGTGCATAACTGGACTTTCCAGCTTGGAAAACCCCCCAGGTCTCAAATGTATGATCTCATTCACCTGAGCAGGAAGTGGCTACAGCCAGAGACTTTGTCCGCACCAGAGATTGTGGAACGTGTTGTATTGGATCGGTTTTTGAGAGCTCTTCCTACTGCCATCCAAAAGTGGGTAAGCCATGGAGACCCAGAGACGGCCGGTGGTCTTGTGGATCGTGTAGAGAAATACTTGGCTACAGAGAACCTGACGGCCTCTTCCAGAGACTCTCGGACTTTCCACCCTAAGACCAGACCATCCCCAGGGGCGGATAAGAGGATTCCAAGGGGTGAGGGTGGAGAGAGTGAGAGGGTGGGAGCTCTACCCAAAGTTTGGCGAGAACAGCCTGGGAAGTCAGGGGCTCAAGAGGCAGCCAAAAGGATTGTTTGCTACCGCTGCCGGCAAGCGGGACATATTGCAGCAAATTGCCCGGTTGTGGAGGAACCCATGCAATGTGACTTTCTGACGGACCGACGTCAGTCGCTGTGTGCGACAGTCGCATGCACTGCCATTCGGGGAACTGAGAAACATTTATGCAAAATGTGTATTAATGGTAGAAATGTTGTGGTATTGCTGGATTCAGGTAGCCTTGTGACCCTGATAAAGGCTGAATTAGTTAAAACAGAGGTCTCTGGGAATAGCAAGGTAGCTGTTATTTGTGTGCATGGGGACACCCGAGAGTATCCAGTGACTACAGTGTGTTTCGAGACCCCCAAAGGTACCCTCTCTCATCCAGTGGGGTTAGTATCTCAATTACCGCATGATGCCATTGTGGGAAGGGATTTTCCGAAGTTCTGGGAACTGTGGGATGATCCTGAGCCCCCCACTGGTGCCCCTATGTACCAGGAATGTGATAGCCAGAACTCCTCTGAGAGTGGTGAGGACTCTCCAGAATTTCCCTTGTCAGTATTGGCAGGGGAGACTCAAGAAACTGGAGAGGAGCCCACCTCCTCAGACGAAAACCTACCGTCTGTGGAGTTTTCTGATCTGGAGGTTCACAGGGAAAATTTTGCCACAGAACAGTTAAAAGACCCCGCCCTAATAAAGGCACGGGAAAACGTAGTGGAAATAGATGGCGAGTTAGTGAACCCAGATAATACCTGCACTTACCCATACTTCAGCGTAGAGAAGGACCTACTGTATCGGGTGGCAAAAAGGGCAGAAGAAACCGTTGAGCAGCTTGTGGTGCCCAAACCTTACAGGAAGTTGGTGTTGGAGTTGGCCCATGGGCACATTCTTGGAGGTCATCTGGGGACAGAGAAAACCCGAGAGAGGGTATTACAGAGATTCTATTGGCCTGGGGTGATGAAGGACATAGAAAATTATTGTTCCTCCTGCCCTGTGTGTCAGAGGTCGGCCCCGATGCCACATTTCCGTAGCCCGCTGGTCCCTCTACCCATCATTGAGGTCCCGTTTGAGAGAATCGCAATGGATTTGGTAGGTCCTATAATCAAATCTGCTAGGTAGGCACTTTGACATGGTTACGGATCACGCTCCGTTAAAGTGGATGGCTCAAAACAAGGAGACAAATAGAAGAGTGAATAGGTGGTTCCTGGCCCTACAGGAATTCAACTTCACAGTAAAGCATCGCCCTGGCGTTCAAATGGGGAATGTGGATGCTTTGTCTCGAGTACATGAATGCCTGATTGCTGGTGTTCCAACCCCAAGGTTAAAACAAGAGGGGGGGTATGTGACAGCAGGAAGGTAAAGTCACCTGGTTGCATCCAGGGGGTTAGATATATTTCTCCCAGATTCAGGCTTTATGCCGACTTATACAACTAGGGAGGGAGTTGATGAAGCCCAGCTGAGGCTAGTGGGCTCATGGATGACTCATACCTCTAGGGAGAGTGCTGGGCGTCGTGCAGGCAGGGAGTTGATGAGACCAGCTGAAGCTTGTCAGCTCGTTTAAGGCCTCTATAAAAACTCCCAGCTTCATTAGGTGTTTGCTCATGCCTGGACCCAGACCTGTGTGGACTGTCTAGGGAGAGTGAACCCCTGTGCGGTGAGGCAAAGCCTGTGTGGCTATTTGTTTGGACTTTTACTAAACCAGGGACTTAGGGACTAGGACAGCACCAGGCTGATCCCAGTTGTTAGTTAAGGAAACCTGCATGTTTAGTCAGAGGTCAAACTGACCAGGATTTATTTTGTTTATGTTTCTTTTTGGCTTTGCTGTGTTTTTGTCACTGTACATAGAGAAATAAACCGCACCTTTTGATTTTGAAAACCACAACCTCCGTCTGCTGGCCCTGTTTTTGTGTGGGGAGCCCAACCAGGGGGTCACGCACACCCGCTACCGAGTTAACCCCCTCACACTAGTTTCAGGAGTATATTTTGCAGGAATGACACTATGCCTGCTGTAAGTGCTGCAAATGCTTGTTGGTGTAACACACCAGGAAAACACAGCAATACGGGCAAGCTTCAGGTGTTTAATGTGCAGGAGGCACACTACGTCCGCTGTAAGTGCTGAAAATGCCTGGAAGTGTAACACACCAAGAAAACACAGCAATACGGGCTAGCTTCAGGTGTATAATGTGCAGGAGGCTTAGCAACAATGACACTGACACTGTCCCCTGCCTATCCTTCTCTCTCCCTGCACCCAAGCTATAGCAAAGAATATGACACTGACACTCTCCCTGCCTATCCTTCTCTCTCCCTACACACAAGTAGGGATGAGCTCGGTGTTTGAGTCGAACATAGGTTTGAATCGAACATCGGCTGTTCGATCGTTCGGCGAATATCGAACGATTTGGGCCGTTCGCGCCAAATTCGAGTGATGCGAATGGCCCACAATGCACTACGCCATCGCAGTGTCATCCAGGCGCTGTGATTGGCCAAGCATGCACTGTGACCCCGCATGCTTGGCCAATCACAGCGCCGGCAGCGAGGAGAGCAATGATTGGCCACAGGCAGGATGCCTGTGGCCAATTATTGCTGAGGGGGTTTAGTACACGCCCCACACTATAAAAGGCCGCCAGCGCGGTGGCCTTGTGTAGTGTGTTCCGGAGCAGGGAAAGAGAAGCATAGGCAGGGACACTGTCATTTTTTTTCTTTACTAATCCTGGATTCCTTGTGTTTAGGGTTAGAGAAGGATAGGTAGGGAGAGTGTCAGTGTGTTATTCTGTGCTAAACCTTGTTTGTAGGGACAGAGAAGGACAGTGAGGGAAAGTGTCAGTGTGCTATTCTGTGCTAAACCAATCTTGCTGAACCATATTTCAAATCCTTGAGTTTAGGGACAGAGAAGGACAGTGAGGGAAAGTGTCAGTGTTCTTTTCTGTGCTAAACCAATCTTGCTGAACCATATTTCAAATCCTTGAGTTTAGGGACAGAGAAGGACAGTGAGGGAAAGTGTCAGTGTGCTATTCTGTGCTAAACCAATCTTGCTGAACCATATTTCAAATCCTTGAGTTTAGGGACAGAGAAGGACACTCGGGGAAAGTGTCAGTGTGCTATTCTGCGCTAAACCAATCTTGCTGAACCATATTTCAAATCCTTGAGTTTAGGGACAGAGAAGGACAGTGAGGGAAAATGTCAGTGTGCTATTCTGTGCTAAACCAATCTTGCTGAAGCATATTTCAAATCCTTGAGTTTAGGGACAGAGAAGGACTCTCGGGGAAAGTGTCAGTGTGCTATTCTGTGCTAAACCAATCTTGCTGAACCATATTTCAAATCCTTGAGTTTAGGGACAGAGAAGGACACTCAGGGAAAGTGTCAGTGTGCTATTCTGTGCTAAACCAATCTTGCTGAACCATATTTTAAATCCTTGAGTTTAGGGACAGAGAAGGACACTCAGGGAAAGTGTCAGTGTGCTGTTCTGTGCTAAACCAATCTTGCTGAACCATATTTCAAATCCTTGAGTTTAGGGACAGAGAAGGACTCTCGGGGAAAGTGTCAGTGTGCTATTCTGTGCTAAACCAATCTTGCTGAACCATATTTCAAATCCTTGAGTTTAGGGACAGAGAAGGACACTCGGGGAAAGTGTCAGTGTGCTATTCTGTGCTAAACCAATCTTGTTGAACCATATTTCAAATCCTTGAGTTTAGGGACAGAGAAGGACACTCAGGGTCAGGGAAAGTGTGAGTGTGCTATTCTGTGCTAAACCAATCTTGCTGAAGCATATTGCAAATCCTTGAGTTTAGGGACAGAGAAGGACACTCGGGGAAAGTGTCAGTGTGCTATTCTGTGCTAAACCAATCTTGCTGAACCATATTTCAAATCCTTGAGTTTAGGGACAGAGAAGGACAGTGAGGGAAAGTGTCAGTGTGCTATTCTGTGCTAAACCAATCTTGCTGAACCATATTTCAAATCCTTGAGTTTAGGGACAGAGAAGGACAGTGAGGGAAAGTGTCAGTGTGCTATTCTGTGCTAAACCAATCTTGCTGAACCATATTTCAAATCCTTGAGTTTAGGGACAGAGAAGGACACTCGGGGAAAGTGTCAGTGTGCTATTCTGTGCTAAACCAATCTTGCTGAACCATATTTCAAATCCTTGAGTTTAGGGACAGAGAAGGACAGTGAGGGAAAGTGTCAGTGTGCTATTCTGTGCTAAACCAATCTTGCTGAAGCATATTTCAAATCCTTGAGTTTAGGGACAGAGAAGGACTCTCGGGGAAAGTGTCAGTGTGCTATTCTGTGCTAAACCAATCTTGCTGAACCATATTTCATATCCTTGAGTTTAGGGACAGAGAAGGACACTCAGGGAAAGTGTCAGTGTGCTATTCTGTGCTAAACCAATCTTGCTGAACCATATTTTAAATCCTTGAGTTTAGGGACAGAGAAGGACACTCAGGGAAAGTGTCAGTGTGCTGTTCAGTGCTAAACCAATCTTGCTGAACCATATTTCAAATCCTTGAGTTTAGGGACAGAGAAGGACTCTCGGGGAAAGTGTCAGTGTGCTATTCTGTGCTAAACCAATCTTGCTGAACCATATTTCAAATCCTTGAGTTTAGGGACAGAGAAGGACACTCGGGGAAAGTGTCAGTGTGCTATTCTGTGCTAAACCAATCTTGTTGAACCATATTTCAAATCCTTGAGTTTAGGGACAGAGAAGGACACTCAGGGTCAGGGAAAGTGTCAGTGTGCTATTCTGTGCTAAACCAATCTTGCTGAAGCATATTGCAAATCCTTGAGTTTAGGGACAGAGAAGGACACTTGGGGAAAGTGTCAGTGTGCTATTCTGTGCTAAACCAATCTTGCTGAACCATATTTCAAATCCTTGAGTTTAGGGACAGAGAAGGACAGTGAGGGAAAGTGTCAGTGTGCTATTCTGTGCTAAACCAATCTTGCTGAACCATATTTCAAATCCTTGAGTTTAGGGACAGAGAAGGACAGTGAGGGAAAGTGTCAGTGTGCTATTCTGTGCTAAACCAATCTTGCTGAACCATATTTCAAATCCTTGAGTTTAGGGACAGAGAAGGACACTCGGGGAAAGTGTCAGTGTGCTATTCTGTGCTAAACCAATCTTGCTGAACCATATTTCAAATCCTTGAGTTTAGGGACAGAGAAGGACAGTGAGAGAAAGTGTCAGTGTGCTATTCTGTGCTAAACCAATCTTGCTGAAGCATATTTCAAATCCTTGAGTTTAGGGACAGAGAAGGACTCTCGGGGAAAGTGTCAGTGTGCTATTCTGTGCTAAACCAATCTTGCTGAATCATATTTCATATCCTTGAGTTTAGGGACAGAGAAGGACACTCAGGGAAAGTGTCAGTGTGCTATTCTGTGCTAAACCAATCTTGCTGAACCATATTTTAAATCCTTGAGTTTAGGGACAGAGAAGGACACTCAGGGAAAGTGTCAGTGTGCTGTTCAGTGCTAAACCAATCTTGCTGAACCATATTTCAAATCCTTGAGTTTAGGGACAGAGAAGGACTCTCGGGGAAAGTGTCAGTGTGCTATTCTGTGCTAAACCAATCTTGCTGAACCATATTTCAAATCCTTGAGTTTAGGGACAGAGAAGGACACTCGGGGAAAGTGTCAGTGTGCTATTCTGTGCTAAACCAATCTTGTTGAACCATATTTCAAATCCTTGAGTTTAGGGACAGAGAAGGACACTCAGGGTCAGGGAAAGTGTCAGTGTGCTATTCTGTGCTAAACCAATCTTGCTGAAGCATATTGCAAATCCTTGAGTTTAGGGACAGAGAAGGACACTTGGGGAAAGTGTCAGTGTGCTATTCTGTGCTAAACCAATCTTGCTGAACCATATTTCAAATCCTTGAGTTTAGGGACAGAGAAGGACAGTGAGGGAAAGTGTCAGTGTGCTATTCTGTGCTAAACCAATCTTGCTGAACCATATTTCAAATCCTTGAGTTTAGGGACAGAGAAGGACAGTGAGGGAAAGTGTCAGTGTGCTATTCTGTGCTAAACCAATCTTGCTGAACCATATTTCAAATCCTTGAGTTTAGGGACAGAGAAGGACACTCGGGGAAAGTGTCAGTGTGCTATTCTGTGCTAAACCAATCTTGCTGAACCATATTTCAAATCCTTGAGTTTAGGGACAGAGAAGGACAGTGAGGGAAAGTGTCAGTGTGCTATTCTGTGCTAAACCAATCTTGCTGAAGCATATTTCAAATCCTTGAGTTTAGGGACAGAGAAGGACTCTCGGGGAAAGTGTCAGTGTGCTATTCTGTGCTAAACCAATCTTGCTGAACCATATTTCAAATCCTTGAGTTTAGGGACAGAGAAGGACACTCAGGGAAAGTGTCAGTGTGCTATTCTGTGCTAAACCAATCTTGCTGAACCATATTTTAAATCCTTGAGTTTAGGGACAGAGAAGGACACTCAGGGAAAGTGTCAGTGTGCTGTTCTGTGCTAAACCAATCTTGCTGAACCATATTTCAAATCCTTGAGTTTAGGGACAGAGAAGGACTCTCGGGGAAAGTGTCAGTGTGCTATTCTGTGCTAAACCAATCTTGCTGAACCATATTTCAAATCCTTGAGTTTAGGGACAGAGAAGGACACTCGGGGAAAGTGTCAGTGTGCTATTCTGTGCTAAACCAATCTTGTTGAACCATATTTCAAATCCTTGAGTTTAGGGACAGAGAAGGACACTCAGGGTCAGGGAAAGTGTCAGTGTGCTATTCTGTGCTAAACCAATCTTGCTGAAGCATATTGCAAATCCTTGAGTTTAGGGACAGAGAAGGACACTCGGGGAAAGTGTCAGTGTGCTATTCTGTGCTAAACCAATCTTGCTGAACCATATTTCAAATCCTTGAGTTTAGGGACAGAGAAGGACAGTGAGGGAAAGTGTCAGTGTGCTATTCTGTGCTAAACCAATCTTGCTGAACCATATTTCAAATCCTTGAGTTTAGGGACAGAGAAGGACAGTGAGGGAAAGTGTCAGTGTTCTTTTCTGTGCTAAACCAATCTTGCTGAACCATATTTCAAATCCTTGAGTTTAGGGACAGAGAAGGACACTCAGGGAAAGTGTCAGTGTGCTGTTCTGTGCTAAACCAATCTTGCTGAACCATATTTCAAATCCTTGAGTTTAGGGACAGAGAAGGACTCTCGGGGAAAGTGTCAGTGTGCTATTCTGTGCTAAACCAATCTTGCTGAACCATATTTCAAATCCTTGAGTTTAGGGACAGAGAAGGACACTCGGGGAAAGTGTCAGTGTGCTATTCTGTGCTAAACCAATCTTGTTGAACCATATTTCAAATCCTTGAGTTTAGGGACAGAGAAGGACACTCAGGGTCAGGGAAAGTGTGAGTGTGCTATTCTGTGCTAAACCAATCTTGCTGAAGCATATTGCAAATCCTTGAGTTTAGGGACAGAGAAGGACACTCGGGGAAAGTGTCAGTGTGCTATTCTGTGCTAAACCAATCTTGCTGAACCATATTTCAAATCCTTGAGTTTAGGGACAGAGAAGGACAGTGAGGGAAAGTGTCAGTGTGCTATTCTGTGCTAAACCAATCTTGCTGAACCATATTTCAAATCCTTGAGTTTAGGGACAGAGAAGGACAGTGAGGGAAAGTGTCAGTGTGCTATTCTGTGCTAAACCAATCTTGCTGAACCATATTTCAAATCCTTGAGTTTAGGGACAGAGAAGGACACTCGGGGAAAGTGTCAGTGTGCTATTCTGTGCTAAACCAATCTTGCTGAACCATATTTCAAATCCTTGAGTTTAGGGACAGAGAAGGACAGTGAGGGAAAGTGTCAGTGTGCTATTCTGTGCTAAACCAATCTTGCTGAAGCATATTTCAAATCCTTGAGTTTAGGGACAGAGAAGGACTCTCGGGGAAAGTGTCAGTGTGCTATTCTGTGCTAAACCAATCTTGCTGAACCATATTTCATATCCTTGAGTTTAGGGACAGAGAAGGACACTCAGGGAAAGTGTCAGTGTGCTATTCTGTGCTAAACCAATCTTGCTGAACCATATTTTAAATCCTTGAGTTTAGGGACAGAGAAGGACACTCAGGGAAAGTGTCAGTGTGCTGTTCAGTGCTAAACCAATCTTGCTGAACCATATTTCAAATCCTTGAGTTTAGGGACAGAGAAGGACTCTCGGGGAAAGTGTCAGTGTGCTATTCTGTGCTAAACCAATCTTGCTGAACCATATTTCAAATCCTTGAGTTTAGGGACAGAGAAGGACACTCGGGGAAAGTGTCAGTGTGCTATTCTGTGCTAAACCAATCTTGTTGAACCATATTTCAAATCCTTGAGTTTAGGGACAGAGAAGGACACTCAGGGTCAGGGAAAGTGTCAGTGTGCTATTCTGTGCTAAACCAATCTTGCTGAAGCATATTGCAAATCCTTGAGTTTAGGGACAGAGAAGGACACTTGGGGAAAGTGTCAGTGTGCTATTCTGTGCTAAACCAATCTTGCTGAACCATATTTCAAATCCTTGAGTTTAGGGACAGAGAAGGACAGTGAGGGAAAGTGTCAGTGTGCTATTCTGTGCTAAACCAATCTTGCTGAACCATATTTCAAATCCTTGAGTTTAGGGACAGAGAAGGACAGTGAGGGAAAGTGTCAGTGTGCTATTCTGTGCTAAACCAATCTTGCTGAACCATATTTCAAATCCTTGAGTTTAGGGACAGAGAAGGACACTCGGGGAAAGTGTCAGTGTGCTATTCTGTGCTAAACCAATCTTGCTGAACCATATTTCAAATCCTTGAGTTTAGGGACAGAGAAGGACAGTGAGAGAAAGTGTCAGTGTGCTATTCTGTGCTAAACCAATCTTGCTGAAGCATATTTCAAATCCTTGAGTTTAGGGACAGAGAAGGACTCTCGGGGAAAGTGTCAGTGTGCTATTCTGTGCTAAACCAATCTTGCTGAATCATATTTCATATCCTTGAGTTTAGGGACAGAGAAGGACACTCAGGGAAAGTGTCAGTGTGCTATTCTGTGCTAAACCAATCTTGCTGAACCATATTTTAAATCCTTGAGTTTAGGGACAGAGAAGGACACTCAGGGAAAGTGTCAGTGTGCTGTTCAGTGCTAAACCAATCTTGCTGAACCATATTTCAAATCCTTGAGTTTAGGGACAGAGAAGGACTCTCGGGGAAAGTGTCAGTGTGCTATTCTGTGCTAAACCAATCTTGCTGAACCATATTTCAAATCCTTGAGTTTAGGGACAGAGAAGGACACTCGGGGAAAGTGTCAGTGTGCTATTCTGTGCTAAACCAATCTTGTTGAACCATATTTCAAATCCTTGAGTTTAGGGACAGAGAAGGACACTCAGGGTCAGGGAAAGTGTCAGTGTGCTATTCTGTGCTAAACCAATCTTGCTGAAGCATATTGCAAATCCTTGAGTTTAGGGACAGAGAAGGACACTTGGGGAAAGTGTCAGTGTGCTATTCTGTGCTAAACCAATCTTGCTGAACCATATTTCAAATCCTTGAGTTTAGGGACAGAGAAGGACAGTGAGGGAAAGTGTCAGTGTGCTATTCTGTGCTAAACCAATCTTGCTGAACCATATTTCAAATCCTTGAGTTTAGGGACAGAGAAGGACAGTGAGGGAAAGTGTCAGTGTGCTATTCTGTGCTAAACCAATCTTGCTGAACCATATTTCAAATCCTTGAGTTTAGGGACAGAGAAGGACACTCGGGGAAAGTGTCAGTGTGCTATTCTGTGCTAAACCAATCTTGCTGAACCATATTTCAAATCCTTGAGTTTAGGGACAGAGAAGGACAGTGAGGGAAAGTGTCAGTGTGCTATTCTGTGCTAAACCAATCTTGCTGAAGCATATTTCAAATCCTTGAGTTTAGGGACAGAGAAGGACTCTCGGGGAAAGTGTCAGTGTGCTATTCTGTGCTAAACCAATCTTGCTGAACCATATTTCAAATCCTTGAGTTTAGGGACAGAGAAGGACACTCAGGGAAAGTGTCAGTGTGCTATTCTGTGCTAAACCAATCTTGCTGAACCATATTTTAAATCCTTGAGTTTAGGGACAGAGAAGGACACTCAGGGAAAGTGTCAGTGTGCTGTTCTGTGCTAAACCAATCTTGCTGAACCATATTTCAAATCCTTGAGTTTAGGGACAGAGAAGGACTCTCGGGGAAAGTGTCAGTGTGCTATTCTGTGCTAAACCAATCTTGCTGAACCATATTTCAAATCCTTGAGTTTAGGGACAGAGAAGGACACTCGGGGAAAGTGTCAGTGTGCTATTCTGTGCTAAACCAATCTTGTTGAACCATATTTCAAATCCTTGAGTTTAGGGACAGAGAAGGACACTCAGGGTCAGGGAAAGTGTCAGTGTGCTATTCTGTGCTAAACCAATCTTGCTGAAGCATATTGCAAATCCTTGAGTTTAGGGACAGAGAAGGACACTCGGGGAAAGTGTCAGTGTGCTATTCTGTGCTAAACCAATCTTGCTGAACCATATTTCAAATCCTTGAGTTTAGGGACAGAGAAGGACAGTGAGGGAAAGTGTCAGTGTGCTATTCTGTGCTAAACCAATCTTGCTGAACCATATTTCAAATCCTTGAGTTTAGGGACAGAGAAGGACAGTGAGGGAAAGTGTCAGTGTTCTTTTCTGTGCTAAACCAATCTTGCTGAACCATATTTCAAATCCTTGAGTTTAGGGACAGAGAAGGACAGTGAGGGAAAGTGTCAGTGTGCTATTCTGTGCTAAACCAATCTTGCTGAACCATATTTCAAATCCTTGAGTTTAGGGACAGAGAAGGACACTCGGGGAAAGTGTCAGTGTGCTATTCTGCGCTAAACCAATCTTGCTGAACCATATTTCAAATCCTTGAGTTTAGGGACAGAGAAGGACAGTGAGGGAAAGTGTCAGTGTGCTATTCTGTGCTAAACCAATCTTGCTGAAGCATATTTCAAATCCTTGAGTTTAGGGACAGAGAAGGACTCTCGGGGAAAGTGTCAGTGTGCTATTCTGTGCTAAACCAATCTTGCTGAACCATATTTCAAATCCTTGAGTTTAGGGACAGAGAAGGACACTCAGGGAAAGTGTCAGTGTGCTATTCTGTGCTAAACCAATCTTGCTGAACCATATTTTAAATCCTTGAGTTTAGGGACAGAGAAGGACACTCAGGGAAAGTGTCAGTGTGCTGTTCTGTGCTAAACCAATCTTGCTGAACCATATTTCAAATCCTTGAGTTTAGGGACAGAGAAGGACTCTCGGGGAAAGTGTCAGTGTGCTATTCTGTGCTAAACCAATCTTGCTGAACCATATTTCAAATCCTTGAGTTTAGGGACAGAGAAGGACACTCGGGGAAAGTGTCAGTGTGCTATTCTGTGCTAAACCAATCTTGTTGAACCATATTTCAAATCCTTGAGTTTAGGGACAGAGAAGGACACTCAGGGTCAGGGAAAGTGTGAGTGTGCTATTCTGTGCTAAACCAATCTTGCTGAAGCATATTGCAAATCCTTGAGTTTAGGGACAGAGAAGGACACTCGGGGAAAGTGTCAGTGTGCTATTCTGTGCTAAACCAATCTTGCTGAACCATATTTCAAATCCTTGAGTTTAGGGACAGAGAAGGACAGTGAGGGAAAGTGTCAGTGTGCTATTCTGTGCTAAACCAATCTTGCTGAACCATATTTCAAATCCTTGAGTTTAGGGACAGAGAAGGACAGTGAGGGAAAGTGTCAGTGTGCTATTCTGTGCTAAACCAATCTTGCTGAACCATATTTCAAATCCTTGAGTTTAGGGACAGAGAAGGACACTCGGGGAAAGTGTCAGTGTGCTATTCTGTGCTAAACCAATCTTGTTGAACCATATTTCAAATCCTTGAGTTTAGGGACAGAGAAGGACACTCAGGGTCAGGGAAAGTGTGAGTGTGCTATTCTGTGCTAAACCAATCTTGCTGAAGCATATTGCAAATCCTTGAGTTTAGGGACAGAGAAGGACACTCGGGGAAAGTGTCAGTGTGCTATTCTGTGCTAAACCAATCTTGCTGAACCATATTTCAAATCCTTGAGTTTAGGGACAGAGAAGGACAGTGAGGGAAAGTGTCAGTGTGCTATTCTGTGCTAAACCAATCTTGCTGAACCATATTTCAAATCCTTGAGTTTAGGGACAGAGAAGGACAGTGAGGGAAAGTGTCAGTGTGCTATTCTGTGCTAAACCAATCTTGCTGAACCATATTTCAAATCCTTGAGTTTAGGGACAGAGAAGGACACTCGGGGAAAGTGTCAGTGTGCTATTCTGTGCTAAACCAATCTTGCTGAACCATATTTCAAATCCTTGAGTTTAGGGACAGAGAAGGACAGTGAGGGAAAGTGTCAGTGTGCTATTCTGTGCTAAACCAATCTTGCTGAAGCATATTTCAAATCCTTGAGTTTAGGGACAGAGAAGGACTCTCGGGGAAAGTGTCAGTGTGCTATTCTGTGCTAAACCAATCTTGCTGAACCATATTTCATATCCTTGAGTTTAGGGACAGAGAAGGACACTCAGGGAAAGTGTCAGTGTGCTATTCTGTGCTAAACCAATCTTGCTGAACCATATTTTAAATCCTTGAGTTTAGGGACAGAGAAGGACACTCAGGGAAAGTGTCAGTGTGCTGTTCAGTGCTAAACCAATCTTGCTGAACCATATTTCAAATCCTTGAGTTTAGGGACAGAGAAGGACTCTCGGGGAAAGTGTCAGTGTGCTATTCTGTGCTAAACCAATCTTGCTGAACCATATTTCAAATCCTTGAGTTTAGGGACAGAGAAGGACACTCGGGGAAAGTGTCAGTGTGCTATTCTGTGCTAAACCAATCTTGCTGAACCATATTTCAAATCCTTGAGTTTAGGGACAGAGAAGGACTCTCGGGGAAAGTGTCAGTGTGCTATTCTGTGCTAAACCAATCTTGCTGAAGCATATTGCAAATCCTTGAGTTTAGGGACAGAGAAGGACACTTGGGGAAAGTGTCAGTGTGCTATTCTGTGCTAAACCAATCTTGCTGAACCATATTTCAAATCCTTGAGTTTAGGGACAGAGAAGGACAGTGAGGGAAAGTGTCAGTGTGCTATTCTGTGCTAAACCAATCTTGCTGAACCATATTTCAAATCCTTGAGTTTAGGGACAGAGAAGGACAGTGAGGGAAAGTGTCAGTGTGCTATTCTGTGCTAAACCAATCTTGCTGAACCATATTTCAAATCCTTGAGTTTAGGGACAGAGAAGGACACTCGGGGAAAGTGTCAGTGTGCTATTCTGTGCTAAACCAATCTTGCTGAACCATATTTCAAATCCTTGAGTTTAGGGACAGAGAAGGACAGTGAGAGAAAGTGTCAGTGTGCTATTCTGTGCTAAACCAATCTTGCTGAAGCATATTTCAAATCCTTGAGTTTAGGGACAGAGAAGGACTCTCGGGGAAAGTGTCAGTGTGCTATTCTGTGCTAAACCAATCTTGCTGAATCATATTTCATATCCTTGAGTTTAGGGACAGAGAAGGACACTCAGGGAAAGTGTCAGTGTGCTATTCTGTGCTAAACCAATCTTGCTGAACCATATTTTAAATCCTTGAGTTTAGGGACAGAGAAGGACACTCAGGGAAAGTGTCAGTGTGCTGTTCAGTGCTAAACCAATCTTGCTGAACCATATTTCAAATCCTTGAGTTTAGGGACAGAGAAGGACTCTCGGGGAAAGTGTCAGTGTGCTATTCTGTGCTAAACCAATCTTGCTGAACCATATTTCAAATCCTTGAGTTTAGGGACAGAGAAGGACACTCGGGGAAAGTGTCAGTGTGCTATTCTGTGCTAAACCAATCTTGTTGAACCATATTTCAAATCCTTGAGTTTAGGGACAGAGAAGGACACTCAGGGTCAGGGAAAGTGTCAGTGTGCTATTCTGTGCTAAACCAATCTTGCTGAAGCATATTGCAAATCCTTGAGTTTAGGGACAGAGAAGGACACTTGGGGAAAGTGTCAGTGTGCTATTCTGTGCTAAACCAATCTTGCTGAACCATATTTCAAATCCTTGAGTTTAGGGACAGAGAAGGACAGTGAGGGAAAGTGTCAGTGTGCTATTCTGTGCTAAACCAATCTTGCTGAACCATATTTCAAATCCTTGAGTTTAGGGACAGAGAAGGACAGTGAGGGAAAGTGTCAGTGTGCTATTCTGTGCTAAACCAATCTTGCTGAACCATATTTCAAATCCTTGAGTTTAGGGACAGAGAAGGACAGTGAGGGAAAGTGTCAGTGTGCTATTCTGTGCTAAACCAATCTTGCTGAAGCATATTTCAAATCCTTGAGTTTAGGGACAGAGAAGGACTCTCGGGGAAAGTGTCAGTGTGCTATTCTGTGCTAAACCAATCTTGCTGAACCATATTTCAAATCCTTGAGTTTAGGGACAGAGAAGGACACTCAGGGAAAGTGTCAGTGTGCTATTCTGTGCTAAACCAATCTTGCTGAACCATATTTTAAATCCTTGAGTTTAGGGACAGAGAAGGACACTCAGGGAAAGTGTCAGTGTGCTGTTCTGTGCTAAACCAATCTTGCTGAACCATATTTCAAATCCTTGAGTTTAGGGACAGAGAAGGACTCTCGGGGAAAGTGTCAGTGTGCTATTCTGTGCTAAACCAATCTTGCTGAACCATATTTCAAATCCTTGAGTTTAGGGACAGAGAAGGACACTCGGGGAAAGTGTCAGTGTGCTATTCTGTGCTAAACCAATCTTGTTGAACCATATTTCAAATCCTTGAGTTTAGGGACAGAGAAGGACACTCAGGGTCAGGGAAAGTGTCAGTGTGCTATTCTGTGCTAAACCAATCTTGCTGAAGCATATTGCAAATCCTTGAGTTTAGGGACAGAGAAGGACACTCGGGGAAAGTGTCAGTGTGCTATTCTGTGCTAAACCAATCTTGCTGAACCATATTTCAAATCCTTGAGTTTAGGGACAGAGAAGGACAGTGAGGGAAAGTGTCAGTGTGCTATTCTGTGCTAAACCAATCTTGCTGAACCATATTTCAAATCCTTGAGTTTAGGGACAGAGAAGGACAGTGAGGGAAAGTGTCAGTGTTCTTTTCTGTGCTAAACCAATCTTGCTGAACCATATTTCAAATCCTTGAGTTTAGGGACAGAGAAGGACAGTGAGGGAAAGTGTCAGTGTGCTATTCTGTGCTAAACCAATCTTGCTGAACCATATTTCAAATCCTTGAGTTTAGGGACAGAGAAGGACACTCGGGGAAAGTGTCAGTGTGCTATTCTGCGCTAAACCAATCTTGCTGAACCATATTTCAAATCCTTGAGTTTAGGGACAGAGAAGGACAGTGAGGGAAAGTGTCAGTGTGCTATTCTGTGCTAAACCAATCTTGCTGAAGCATATTTCAAATCCTTGAGTTTAGGGACAGAGAAGGACTCTCGGGGAAAGTGTCAGTGTGCTATTCTGTGCTAAACCAATCTTGCTGAACCATATTTCAAATCCTTGAGTTTAGGGACAGAGAAGGACACTCAGGGAAAGTGTCAGTGTGCTATTCTGTGCTAAACCAATCTTGCTGAACCATATTTTAAATCCTTGAGTTTAGGGACAGAGAAGGACACTCAGGGAAAGTGTCAGTGTGCTGTTCTGTGCTAAACCAATCTTGCTGAACCATATTTCAAATCCTTGAGTTTAGGGACAGAGAAGGACTCTCGGGGAAAGTGTCAGTGTGCTATTCTGTGCTAAACCAATCTTGCTGAACCATATTTCAAATCCTTGAGTTTAGGGACAGAGAAGGACACTCGGGGAAAGTGTCAGTGTGCTATTCTGTGCTAAACCAATCTTGTTGAACCATATTTCAAATCCTTGAGTTTAGGGACAGAGAAGGACACTCAGGGTCAGGGAAAGTGTGAGTGTGCTATTCTGTGCTAAACCAATCTTGCTGAAGCATATTGCAAATCCTTGAGTTTAGGGACAGAGAAGGACACTCGGGGAAAGTGTCAGTGTGCTATTCTGTGCTAAACCAATCTTGCTGAACCATATTTCAAATCCTTGAGTTTAGGGACAGAGAAGGACAGTGAGGGAAAGTGTCAGTGTGCTATTCTGTGCTAAACCAATCTTGCTGAACCATATTTCAAATCCTTGAGTTTAGGGACAGAGAAGGACAGTGAGGGAAAGTGTCAGTGTGCTATTCTGTGCTAAACCAATCTTGCTGAACCATATTTCAAATCCTTGAGTTTAGGGACAGAGAAGGACACTCGGGGAAAGTGTCAGTGTGCTATTCTGTGCTAAACCAATCTTGCTGAACCATATTTCAAATCCTTGAGTTTAGGGACAGAGAAGGACAGTGAGGGAAAGTGTCAGTGTGCTATTCTGTGCTAAACCAATCTTGCTGAAGCATATTTCAAATCCTTGAGTTTAGGGACAGAGAAGGACTCTCGGGGAAAGTGTCAGTGTGCTATTCTGTGCTAAACCAATCTTGCTGAACCATATTTCATATCCTTGAGTTTAGGGACAGAGAAGGACACTCAGGGAAAGTGTCAGTGTGCTATTCTGTGCTAAACCAATCTTGCTGAACCATATTTTAAATCCTTGAGTTTAGGGACAGAGAAGGACACTCAGGGAAAGTGTCAGTGTGCTGTTCAGTGCTAAACCAATCTTGCTGAACCATATTTCAAATCCTTGAGTTTAGGGACAGAGAAGGACTCTCGGGGAAAGTGTCAGTGTGCTATTCTGTGCTAAACCAATCTTGCTGAACCATATTTCAAATCCTTGAGTTTAGGGACAGAGAAGGACACTCGGGGAAAGTGTCAGTGTGCTATTCTGTGCTAAACCAATCTTGTTGAACCATATTTCAAATCCTTGAGTTTAGGGACAGAGAAGGACACTCAGGGTCAGGGAAAGTGTCAGTGTGCTATTCTGTGCTAAACCAATCTTGCTGAAGCATATTGCAAATCCTTGAGTTTAGGGACAGAGAAGGACACTTGGGGAAAGTGTCAGTGTGCTATTCTGTGCTAAACCAATCTTGCTGAACCATATTTCAAATCCTTGAGTTTAGGGACAGAGAAGGACAGTGAGGGAAAGTGTCAGTGTGCTATTCTGTGCTAAACCAATCTTGCTGAACCATATTTCAAATCCTTGAGTTTAGGGACAGAGAAGGACAGTGAGGGAAAGTGTCAGTGTGCTATTCTGTGCTAAACCAATCTTGCTGAACCATATTTCAAATCCTTGAGTTTAGGGACAGAGAAGGACACTCGGGGAAAGTGTCAGTGTGCTATTCTGTGCTAAACCAATCTTGCTGAACCATATTTCAAATCCTTGAGTTTAGGGACAGAGAAGGACAGTGAGAGAAAGTGTCAGTGTGCTATTCTGTGCTAAACCAATCTTGCTGAAGCATATTTCAAATCCTTGAGTTTAGGGACAGAGAAGGACTCTCGGGGAAAGTGTCAGTGTGCTATTCTGTGCTAAACCAATCTTGCTGAATCATATTTCATATCCTTGAGTTTAGGGACAGAGAAGGACACTCAGGGAAAGTGTCAGTGTGCTATTCTGTGCTAAACCAATCTTGCTGAACCATATTTTAAATCCTTGAGTTTAGGGACAGAGAAGGACACTCAGGGAAAGTGTCAGTGTGCTGTTCAGTGCTAAACCAATCTTGCTGAACCATATTTCAAATCCTTGAGTTTAGGGACAGAGAAGGACTCTCGGGGAAAGTGTCAGTGTGCTATTCTGTGCTAAACCAATCTTGCTGAACCATATTTCAAATCCTTGAGTTTAGGGACAGAGAAGGACACTCGGGGAAAGTGTCAGTGTGCTATTCTGTGCTAAACCAATCTTGTTGAACCATATTTCAAATCCTTGAGTTTAGGGACAGAGAAGGACACTCAGGGTCAGGGAAAGTGTCAGTGTGCTATTCTGTGCTAAACCAATCTTGCTGAAGCATATTGCAAATCCTTGAGTTTAGGGACAGAGAAGGACACTTGGGGAAAGTGTCAGTGTGCTATTCTGTGCTAAACCAATCTTGCTGAACCATATTTCAAATCCTTGAGTTTAGGGACAGAGAAGGACAGTGAGGGAAAGTGTCAGTGTGCTATTCTGTGCTAAACCAATCTTGCTGAACCATATTTCAAATCCTTGAGTTTAGGGACAGAGAAGGACAGTGAGGGAAAGTGTCAGTGTGCTATTCTGTGCTAAACCAATCTTGCTGAACCATATTTCAAATCCTTGAGTTTAGGGACAGAGAAGGACACTCGGGGAAAGTGTCAGTGTGCTATTCTGTGCTAAACCAATCTTGCTGAACCATATTTCAAATCCTTGAGTTTAGGGACAGAGAAGGACAGTGAGGGAAAGTGTCAGTGTGCTATTCTGTGCTAAACCAATCTTGCTGAAGCATATTTCAAATCCTTGAGTTTAGGGACAGAGAAGGACTCTCGGGGAAAGTGTCAGTGTGCTATTCTGTGCTAAACCAATCTTGCTGAACCATATTTCAAATCCTTGAGTTTAGGGACAGAGAAGGACACTCAGGGAAAGTGTCAGTGTGCTATTCTGTGCTAAACCAATCTTGCTGAACCATATTTTAAATCCTTGAGTTTAGGGACAGAGAAGGACACTCAGGGAAAGTGTCAGTGTGCTGTTCTGTGCTAAACCAATCTTGCTGAACCATATTTCAAATCCTTGAGTTTAGGGACAGAGAAGGACTCTCGGGGAAAGTGTCAGTGTGCTATTCTGTGCTAAACCAATCTTGCTGAACCATATTTCAAATCCTTGAGTTTAGGGACAGAGAAGGACACTCGGGGAAAGTGTCAGTGTGCTATTCTGTGCTAAACCAATCTTGTTGAACCATATTTCAAATCCTTGAGTTTAGGGACAGAGAAGGACACTCAGGGTCAGGGAAAGTGTCAGTGTGCTATTCTGTGCTAAACCAATCTTGCTGAAGCATATTGCAAATCCTTGAGTTTAGGGACAGAGAAGGACACTTGGGGAAAGTGTCAGTGTGCTATTCTGTGCTAAACCAATCTTGCTGAACCATATTTCAAATCCTTGAGTTTAGGGACAGAGAAGGACAGTGAGGGAAAGTGTCAGTGTGCTATTCTGTGCTAAACCAATCTTGCTGAACCATATTTCAAATCCTTGAGTTTAGGGACAGAGAAGGACTCTCTGGGAAAGTGTCAGTGTGCTATTCTGTGCTAAACCAATCTTGCTGAAGCATATTGCAAATCCTTGAGTTTAGGTACAGAGAAGGACACTCGGGGAAAGTGTCAGTGTGCTATTCTGTGCTAAACCAATCTTGCTGAAGCATATTGCAAATCCTTGAGTTTAGGGACAGAGAAGGACACTCGGGGAAAGTGTCAGTGTGCTATACTGTGCTAAACCAATCTTGCTGAACCATATTTCAAATCCTTGAGTTTAGGGACAGAGAAGGACACTCAGGGTCAGGGAAAGTGTCAGTGTGCTATTCTGTGCTAAACCAATCTTGCTGAAGCATATTGCAAATCCTTGAGTTTAGGGACAGAGAAGGACACTTGGGGAAAATGTCAGTGTGCTATTCTGTGCTAAACCAATCTTGCTGAACCATATTTCAAATCCTTGAGTTTAGGGACAGAAAAGGACACTCAGGGAAAGTGTCAGTGTGCTATTCTGTGCTAAACCAATCTTGCTGAACCATATTTCAAATCCTTGAGTTTAGGGACAGAGAAGGACAGTGAGGGAAAGTGTCAGTGTGCTATTCTGTGCTAAACCAATCTTGCTGAACCATATTTCAAATCCTTGAGTTTAGGGAAAGAGAAGGACTCTCTGGGAAAGTGTCAGTGTGCTATTCTGTGCTAAACCAATCTTGCTGAAGCATATTGCAAATCCTTGAGTTTAGGGACAGAGAAGGACACTCGGGGAAAGTGTCAGTGTGCTATTCTGTGCTAAACCAATCTTGCTGAAGCATATTGCAAATCCTTGAGTTTAGGGACAGAGAAGGACACTCGGGGAAAGTGTCAGTGTGCTATTCTGTGCTAAACCAATCTTGCTGAAGCATATTGCAAATCCTTGAGTTTAGGGACAGAGAAGGACACTTGGGGAAAGTGTCAGTGTGCTATTCTGTGCTAAACCAATCTTGCTGAACCATATTTCAAATCCTTGAGTTTAGGGACAGAAAAGGACACTCAGGGAAAGTGTCAGTGTGCTATTCTGTGCTAAACCAATCTTGCTGGTTTGTCAGCTTTCCTGTATACCCAAGACTCTGGAAAACTATCTTGAAAATCTCCTTGTGACCCGGACTGGCTTGACTCCTCTGATCTCTCTCCTGGACCTGACCCTCGGCTTGCTATACAGACTTCTGCCTTCTCCTGTGTTTGACCCTCGGCCTGTGACTCGGATCTGCTGCCTGTCTACAATCCTTGACCTCCTGCTTGTACCTTTTGGACTTCCGCGTTTCCTTTGAACTCCTGCCTGGTTCCCGGTATTCTCTGGACTTGTTGCCTTTTACTGTGCTAGACCCCCAGCCGGGACTGTTACCTTGCAATTGCAACCCGGACTCAACCTGCACCGGCTTCCATTATCTCCTGCTGTTTGAACTTTACCAATCCGGCTAGTTCCTGCTTGAAGCCTGTTTCTTCAGTCTACTCAGCACTACCGGACCGTCTACAAGTACCCACCACCTGCCGGTAGCCGGTGCCGCTTCTCGCCATCCACTCCCTGTCTCAACTCCAGGGGGTGGAGTGCGTCAAGTCGCAAAGGTGAACCACTCTCGGCATCTCGGCCTCGGTAAGTACATACCCTTACAGTACAAACCAGCCAGATGTCTGAGGCCGACAGGGTGCGTTCACCGTTTGAGACCCTATGTCAGCAAGTCACCGCACTAACCGATGCGGTTCAGAAATTACAAGAAGGTTATGTCCAAATGGATGGCCGCTTTCAGCTACTTACTGGAGCTACAGGACCAGCATCACCAGCTGCTACCGTTGCCAACGTTGCCTCCACGTCTCAAAATCAGGCAAATTCCACCGTAGTAATGGCTACCCCGGAACCCAGGGTCCCCCTGCCTGAGCGATTTTCTGGCGTCCGTAAGAAATATCGGGCTTTCAAAAATGCATGTTCTCTTTACTTCGCCCTTCAACCCAGGACTTCCTCTTCAGAAGTGGTAAAGGTGGGGTTCGTCATCTCCCTTCTAACCGACGAACCTCAGGCCTGGGCCCATGGCCTGATGGAGCAAAGCAGCCCCATACTAGATTCTGTGGACACCTTCTTCGAGAGTATGGCGCAGCTGTATGATGATCCTCAGCGATCAGCTACAGCTGAGTCTGTTCTCCACAGTTTAACCCAGGGGAGGAGGCCAGTGGAGGACTACACGGCAGAATTCCGGAAATGGTCAGCTGACACTGGCTGGAATGAGACGGCCCTTAAATACCAATATCGCCAAGGACTGTCTGAGGCTCTTAAAGACGAGCTGGCCAGGATTGGTGTTCCAACTACTCTGGAAGATTTGATCCAGTCTGTCACTCAGCTTGACAGATGCCTGCGGGAGTGGCGTTCTGAGCGTTTCCAGACTACCCGTCCAAACTGGACCTTGCCCCGATCAGCTCCTGCCTACCCACCCATCCAAGTTCCTACAGCATCTTCTCCTCCCGAGCCTGAACCCATGCAGCTTGGTCTGGTTCGTCCTCCCCTTTCTCCTGAGGAAAAGCAGCGCAGGCGTCAGGCCAATCTGTGTCTTTACTGCGGGGGTACTGGCCATTTCCTTCGGAGCTGCCCAGTGAGACCTAGTAAGTGTACCCTCAAAGACACTTTGAACTACCAAGTTTCTGGCTTACCACAGACTTATGTTGTTCTTTCTATTTCTCTACAGCTACCAACAGGAGCAACCCGCCTACCGGCGATTATTGATTCAGGAGCCTGCAGCTGCTTTCTGGACTCTTCACTTGCTTCCCAACTTCACTTTCCTCTGCAAACCAAGAACCGTTGTCTTCAGGTTCGTCTGGCGGATGGATCCCTGCCTCGTTCAGGGGTAATTACGCAAGAAACAAAACCCGTCCTTGCTATCACGGATTCAGGCCACCAAGAATACCTTCGATTTGACCTCATCCCATCTCCCATGTTTCCCATCATCCTGGGCCTCCCCTGGTTACAAGCACATGAGCCTCATATAAACTGGGCCAAAAGGGAAGTTAACTTCACTTCTTCGTATTGTTCCCAACACTGTCTTCCCGCACTTCCAACTGTCTGTGCTACTTTAACCCCTCGACCGGATAACCTACCACATGTTCCATCAGCATACTTAGAATTCCAGGACGTCTTCGACAAACAGCAGGCCAATCGCCTACCTCCACATCGTCCCTACGATTGTCCCATTGACCTTCTGCCTGGCTCCAAAATTCCATTCGGCCGCATCTTTCCCTTGTCCGAATCTGAGTTGAAGGCCCTCAAGTCTTACATTGAGGAAAATCTGGAAAATAAATTTATTCGCCCCTCTTCTTCCCCAGCCGGTGCGGAATCTTTTTTGTTGAAAAGAAAGACAGGACTCTGAGGCCCTGCATCGACTATAGGGAATTAAATAAAATTACTATTAAAAATAGATACCCGCTTCCTCTCATCCCGGAGTTGTTCCAACGATTCCGATCAGCTCGGATCTTCTCTAAACTGGACCTTCGAGGGGCCTACAACCTCATCCGGATCAGGGCTGGAGACGAATGGAAGACGGCTTTTAGATCTAGGTTCGGTCATTTTGAATACTTGGTCATGCCATTCGGGCTTTGCAACGCCCCAGCTACTTTCCAGCACCTGGTCAATGACATTTTCCGTGAACACTTGGACGACTTCCTAGTAGTCTACTTAGACGATATTCTTATTTTTTCGTCCTCCCTTGAACTGCACCGAATCCATGTCATCAAGGTCCTCACTATTCTCCGAGAACATAGACTTTACCTCAAGGCCAAGAAATGTGACTTTGAGAAAACCACTGTGCAATTTTTGGGATTTATTATTTCTACCAATGGGGTCGCAATGGACCCGCAGAAAGTCAAAGCTATCCAGGAATGGCCAGCCCCAACAGACAAGAAAGGGGTACAACGGTTTATAGGTTTCGCCAACTTCTACAGGAGGTTCATTGTGGGGTTCTCCTCTATTGTGGCACCTATAACCCAACTAACACGCCAGGGCTACCGCTTTCACTGGTCACCGGAAGCTCAGGATGCCTTCGATAAACTAAAAAATGCATTCACATCGGCACCTGTATTGAAGCATCCAGATCCGCTACTGCCGTTTACTCTGGAAGTAGATGCTTCAGAGTCAGCCACTGGGGCCATCCTCTCTCAAAGGCAGGGCCCCAAATCCCTTCTTCATCCAGTAGCCTTTGCCTCTCGTAAACTAACTTCTCCAGAACGTAATTATGACGTCGGAGACCGGGAACTATTAGCTATCAAATTCGCCCTGGAAGAATGGCGATACCTTCTGGAGGGAGCCCCTCACCCTGTCATGATATTCACGGATCATAAGAATCTAGAATATCTGAGAACAGCAAAACGTCTTCGACCCAGACAAGCCCGATGGGCCCTCTTCTTCACCAGGTTTAACTTTCATATCTCTTATAGGCCCGGTTCCAAGAACGTGAAGGCGGATGCACTCTCTAGGATGTTTCCCGAGACCCCTCAAGCAGAGGAACCAAGTACCATCCTATCAGCACAAAACTTTCTGCTCATCCCACAGCCTGACCAAGTAACCTCTTCCCTAGAGAAGCATAATGACTTGCTCTGGTCCCAAGGTAAAGTCTTCGTCCCTCTGGAAACAAGGCAACTGATTCTGAAAACTTTCCACGACCACAAACTAGCTGGTCACTTTGGAACCAAAAAAACCATGGAACTAATCTCTCGCTCCTTCTGGTGGCCTGGTTGGAGACAAGATTGCAAGTCCTATGTTGCCTCCTGTACCCGTTGCCAACGGTATAAGGGACCCAAAACCAAGAGTTGGGGTCTACTTAAACCTTTGCCTATCCCTGAACGTCCGTGGGCAGATGTGTCCATGGACTTCATTGTAGATCTACCGCCCTCTGGAGGTTTTACCACGATTCTGGTCGTAATTGACCGCCTCTCCAAAATGGCACACTTCTTGCCCATGATCGGTACCCCCTCTGCTGCAGATACAGCCAAAGCCTTCTTTCAGGAGATAATCAGGCTCCATGGGGTGCCTAAGAGCATCACCTCTGACAGAGGCGTTCAATTCACGTCAAAATTCTGGAAGGAACTTTGCAAATCTTTAGAAGTCAAGATTTGCCTATCATCGGCATATTACCCCCAGAGCAACGGACAGACAGAGAGAACCAATCAAACCCTAGAACAATATCTCTGTTGTTTTTGCTCAGCCTCACAAGACGATTGGTCCTCCCTATTATCCTACGCTGAATTTGCATATAACAACTCGGTGCATTCAGCCACCAGTCAAACTCCTTTTTGGGCCAACTTTGGCTTCCATCCTTCCTTCCTCCCTGATGACATTCCGGAGAGCTCTGTTCCTGCTGTTCAAGATCGGATAGCCTTTGTTCAATCTAATTTTCTGAGACTCCAGGAAATGATGCAAAACGCCCAGGAGTCTTACAAGAGACACTATGACAAGGGTAGGAAGGAAAATCCAGTCTTCGAAGTTGGGGAGGAAGTATGGCTCTCCGCCACCAACCTCAAATTGCCGATCCCTTCACGGAAATTGGGACCAAGATTTATAGGCCCTTTTAAAATCAAGCGAGTAATCAACCCTGTGGCCTTTGAATTGGCACTGCCCGACTCCTACAGGATACACCCGGTCTTCCACACGTCTCTGTTGAAACCAGTAGTCTCCAGCTCCTTCCCGGGAAGGGATGAGCCACCTCCTCCTGTGGAGGTTGATGGTGAAGATGAGTACGTGGTGGAATCTATCTTGGGCTGCAGGAAAAGAGGCAGGCAGTTGCAGTATTTAATCAAATGGAAGGGGTATCCCCCAGAGGACAACTCTTGGGAACCATCTAGGAACCTACACGCTCCCCGCCTAATTAGAGTCTTTCACCAGGAACATCCCGAGTTGATGTCTAGTCTGGGCGTCCGGAGTCCGCCCCTAGGAGGGGGGCACTGTCAGGGAAATCCATCCAACGGCGCCAATCAGCGCCCAATGCGCACGCGCGGCGGAATGATGCTTCGGCGCATGCGCGTGCGCGGGACGGCGCTTCTACGTCCTCGGGTGCGCGCGCCGACGCAGCGGCGCGCGCGCATGCGCGGCGGCGCACCAATAGGAATCCAGGCGGGCCTATTTAAAGAGACCCAGTTGCACTGACAAGTTGCTGGGTTGTCAGCTTTCCTGTATACCCAAGACTCTCGAAAACTATCTTGAAAATCTCCTTGTGACCCGGACTGGCTTGACTCCTCTGATCTCTCTCCTGGACCTGACCCTCGGCTTGCTATACGGACTTCTGCCTTCTCCTGTGTTTGACCCTCGGCCTGTGACTCGGATCTGCTGCCTGTCTACAATCCTTGACCTCCTGCTTGTACCTTTTGGACTTCCGCGTTTCCTTTGAACTCCTGCCTGGTTCCCGGTATTGACTGGACTTGTTGCCTTTTACTGTGCTAGACCCCCAGCCGGGACTGTTACCTTGCAATTGCAACCCGGACTCAACCTGCACCGGCTTCCATTATCTCCTGCTGTTTGAACTTTACCAATCTGGCTAGTTCCTGCTTGAAGCCTGTTTCTTCAGTCTACTCAGCACTACCGGACCGTCTACAAGTACCCACCACCTGCCGGTAGTCGGTGCCGCTTCTCGCCATCCACTCCCTGTCTCAACTCCAGGGGGTGGAGTGCGTCAAGTCGCAAAGGTGAACCACTCTCGGCATCTCGGCCTCGGTAAGTACATACCCTTACACATATGTTGACCTGCCATGCAGCTCGTTGGCAAGCCTACCTTAAAGACCCACACCAAAGAACAAAGCGGACCTCTCCTTGCACCGCATCAGCTGGGATCTCCAACCCCACTATACCTTCAGTCCTCTCTGAAACCTGCACTGAGAGGAATGAAGGTGTAGAATCAGGTGTGTCACAGCCAAGTACTTGCGGCCACTCTGCTAGCAGTACACCGACGTCCGATTCTAGCAGGCAAATTTCCCTGCCCCAGCTGCTGGACCGTCGAAAGAAGTTCACTCCCAGCCATCCACATGCCCAGCGGTTGAATGCTAGCTTGGCTAAATTGCTAGCGCTTCAACTGCTGCCTTTTCAGTTGGTAGACTCAGGCCCCCTTCCGTGAGTTTGTGCAATGTGCGGTTCCTCAGTGGCAGGTTCCCAAACGCCACTTTTTCTCACGGAAGGCGATTCCGGCTCTCTACCGGCATGTGGAAGGCAATGTCTTGGCCTCGCTGGACAGGGCGGTCAGCGGTAAGGTGCATATTAAAGCTGACTCATGGTCCAGCAGGCATGGACAAGGACGTTACCTTTCTTTAACGGCCCATTGGGTCACTCTTTTGGCAGCTGGGAAGGATGCAGGACAAGGTGCAGTAGTGTTGGAGGTTGTTCCACCGCCACTCCTCCAAAATGCTACTACTGGTTGTGACACACCTCTCTCCTCCACCCCCTCCTCTTCTTCTTCCTCCATGGCCTCTTCCTGTGCTTTGTCCTCGGAACCAGCGGTGCTCCGTAGGCGTTCAAGGGGCTACGCAAGCACGCAGGCAAAAAGATGCCATGCCGTGCTTGCGCTGGTGTGTTTGGGGGACAGGAGCCACACTGGGGCAGAGGTCCTGTCTTCTCTGCAGGGGCAGGCCGAGAGGTGGTTGACGCCACGCCAGCTTAAGCCAGGAATGGTGGTTTGCGACAATGGCACCAACCTCCTCTCCGCCCTCCGACAGGGACAACTGACCCATGTGCCCTGTGTGGCTCACGTCCTTAACCTGGTGGTGCAGCGGTTCTTGGGCAGGTACCCGGGCTTACAGGATGTCCTGTGGCAGGCCAGGAAAGTCTGTGTGCATTTCCGCAGATCTTATAATGCCAGTGCTCGCCTGGCTGAGCTGCAAAAGGAGTTGAACCTGCCCAAGAACCGCCTTATATGTGACATGCCCACCAGGTGGAACTCAACGTTGGCCATGCTGCAGCGGCTGCACACGCAGCAGAGGGCCATCAATGAGAACCTGTGCGACTACGGCACCAGGACAGGGTCAGGGGAGCTTGTTTTTTTTTTACCACGCCAGTGGGGCATGATCAGGGATGCATGCACTGTCCTGGCACCATTTGAGGAGCCCACGAGGATGGTGAGCAGTGACAGTGCATGCATCAGTGACACTGTACCTCTTGTCCACCTGTTGGAGCACACGCTGCGTGGAATAATGGACAGGGCACTTGAGGCAGAACAGAGGCAGGAAGAGGAGGACTTCCTTGCCTCTGAAGGCCCCCTTTACCCAGACAGTGTTCCTTCTGTCCCACCCATCGCACAGGAAGAGGAGGAGGAGGAGGAGGAGGAGGAGGAGGATTGTGTCAGCATGGCAGTGGAGCCTGGCACTCAGCATCATCAGCAGCAGTCTTTTAGGGATGATTTACAGTCCCAAGAAACCAGCGGACTTGTACGTGGCTGGGAGGAGGTGGCTGCGGATCATGTCGTCCTTAGTGACCCAGAGGACTCCGGACTGAATGCCTCAGCTAACCTACGCTGCATGGCCTCCCTGATCCTGCAAAGTCTGCGGAAGGATCCTCGTATTCTTCGGATCAAGGAGAGGGACCATTACTGGCTGGCCACTCTCCTTGATCCACGGTACAAGGGTAAGGTTGCGGACCTTATGTTACCATCGCAGAGGGAGCAGAGGATGAGACAACTCCGGGAGGCCTTACAGAAAGGTCTGTGCAACGCGTTCCCAGAGACTGGGAGGTTACAAACTCCTGGTCCTGGACAACGAGTTGCTGAGGCTTCGGTCAGTCAAAGAAGGAGCGGTGGGGAAGGTGGCCGTCTGACCGATGCGTTCAGACAATTCTTTAGTCCGCAGCCCCAAAGTATGATCGGTTCCAGCAACCATCGCCAGCGTCTGATATACATGGTGCAGGAATACCTAGGGGCAAGGTCAGACTTGGACACCTTCCCCACCAAAAATCCTCTGGCTTACTGGGTCTTGAGGATGGATCACTGGCCAGAGCTTGCACAGTATGCAATTGAGCTACTGGCCTGTCCTGCATCCAACGTTCTTTCAGAACGCACATTCAGTGCTGCTGGAGGATTTGTCACGGATCACAGGGTGCGCCTGTCCACCGACTCGGTTGATCGACTGACTTACATCAAGATGAACCAGTCTTGGATCACCACCAGCTACCACACACCTGATGCTGATATAACAGACTGATTTTAAAATGTCACATCCCTTCAAGACTGATGCTGATGCTGAGTGCCTGTGCTGTTATGTTGACTGGCTATCCTCCTCCTCCTCAATGATCCGATTGATGATGATAGCTTGGAAGATCATTTTTGTTTATGGGTGCCGCCACCAGTGCCTAAGGCCCAATTTTTCAGCCCCTGTTTAACAGGGGCGTGTAATTACAATTTTTGATGCAATACTTTGCAACAGGGCTCATTGCTGTGCTCCAAGTACAGTATCTGTGAGGGGTTGCAGTGTTGTGCCACCAGTGCCTAAGGCCCAATTTTTCAGCCCCTGTTTAACAGGGGCGTGTAATTACAATTTTTGATGCAATACTTTGCAACAGGGCTCATTGCTGTGCTCCAAGTACAGTATCTGTGAGGGGTTGCAGTGTTGTGCCACCAGTGCCTAAGGCCCAATTTTTCAGCCCCTGTTCAACAGGGGCATGCAATTATAATTATTGATCTAATAATTCACAACAGGGCCCATTGCTGCGCCCACCAAGAGTAACTGTCAGGCCTTACAGTGTTGTGTCAACACCACCACCACCACCACCACCACCAAAGTCCCAATTTTTCAGCCCCTGTTCAACAGGGGCATGCAATTATAATTATTGATCTAATAATTCACAGCAGGGCCCATTGCTGCGCCCACCAAGAGTAACTGTCAGGCCTTACAGTGTTGTGGCACCAGCACCACCATCAAAGGCCCAATTTTTACTACCACTGTTCAACAATTATATGTAATTACAATTCCTGATATAATAGTTGACAGCAGGGCATTCCAGCACCCACCAAGAGTAACTGTGAGTGCTTACAGTGTTGTGCCAACACCAACACCTAAGGGGCCAATTTCTGCAGAGTATATACGGCAGGTCCCTACTTTCAAACATCCAACTTACAAACGACTCCTACTTGCAAACGGAAGAAGACAACAGGAAGTTAGAGGAAATCTACCCCTAGGAAGGAAAATTCTCTCCTGTAAGAATTAATATGGGAGAAAGGTGTCTCCTCTCTACTGATGCTTTATCACCAATCCTTGTTTCAATAAAAACACCACATTTCAAAAACAGTTGTCATTGGGACGGAAAGTGAGGTGAAATGTTCTGAACAGGGACACAGACAGCAAAACAAATGTTACAGGGGTGATAACCCTTCCCTATGTTTTTCAAAAAGCTTAAAAATAGATATTTTGGCTGGAGCTACACTTAAACAATGTACGTGTTCAAAATTACAAACAGATTCTACTTAAGAACAAACCTACAGTCCCTGTCTTGTTTACACCGGTCTTGTTTACACCGCCTGTATACTGCTGTTCAGAGTATGTTGGGCCTTTTTTATTTTGCGTGCGGGGTTCCCCTTAATATCCAAACAAGACCCAAAGGGGCTGGTAATGGGCTGGGGTAGGGGGGGGGGGGTGATGGGGTAGCTATGCCATTTTTCTTAAAGATTTTCATCCATATTACCGGGACCAGACATTACATTAAAGCCGTAAGCAGTTTTAAATGGCTTTTTTTTCCTTTAGAAATGTCATTTTGTGCAGGGACAGTTCTAAACACGGGAAACACGTGGCACTTCGCAGGCATACTTTAGACACCCCCCAGGTATGATATTTAAAGGCATATTTGCCTTTTTTTTTGACTTTATGCATCATTAAAATGACTGCTCCCGAAAACTTCTTTTTGCATTGATACATGTCCCCTGGTGCAGAACCCGGGTTCCCAAACCCTTTTTAGGACAATAACATGCATAATAGTCGTTATAATTAGCACTTTAGAATTCAAACGTTTGCATCCATTGTATTTAATAGGGTTCTAATGTTCGTGCGAACTTTCGGTCCGTTCGCGGGTTCTGGTGCGAACCGAACCCGGGGGTGTTCGGCTCATCACTACACACAAGGTTTAGCAAAGAATATGACACTGTCACTCTCCCTGCCTATCCTTCTCTCTCCCTACACACAAGGATTAGCAAAGAATATGACACTGACACTCTCCCTGCCTATCCTTCTCTCTCCCTACACACAAGGTTTAGCAAAGAATATGACACTGACACTTTCCCTGCCTATCCTTCTCTCTCCCTACACACAAGGTTTAGCAAAGAATATGACACTGACACTCCCCCTGCCTATCCTTCTCTCTCCCTACACACAAGGTTTAGCAAAGAATATGACACTGACACTCTCCCTGCCTATCCTTCTCTCTCCCTACACACAAGGTTTAGCAAAGAATATGACACTGACACTTTCCCTGCCTATCCTTCTCTCTCCCTACACACAAGGTTTAGCAAAGAATATGACACTGACACTCCCCCTGCCTATCCTTCTCTCTCCCTACACACAAGGTTTAGCAAAGAATATGACACTGACACTCTCCATGCCTATCCTTCTCTGTCCCTACGCACAAGGTTTAGCAAAGTATAGCAATGACACTGTCCCTGCCTATCCTTCTCTTTCCTTGCGCTGGAACACACTACACGAGGCCGCCACGCTGGCGGCCTTTTATAGTGTGGGGCGTGTACTAAACCCCCTCAGCTATAATTGGCCACAGTGCATGCTTGGCCAATCACAGCGCCGGGATTGCACTGCGATGGCGCAGTGTATTGTGGGCCGTTTGCGTCACTCGAATTTGGCGCGAACGGCCCAAATCGTTCGATGTTCGCCGAACGATCGAACAGCCGATGTTCTGCAAGGCCTCCAACTGTGCTGGGGGCACACAACACCCACTAACTCCTGCAGATGCCTGAGAAAATAATAGAACATAGAACACACTGTCCCTGCCTATGTATCTCTTTCCATGCCTGCCTATCTAGCTAAGAGAACAGCAACAAAGTGTGTAGATCCAGGTGTATACTGTGCTGGAGGCACACAAAACCCACTAACTCCTGCACATGTCTGAGAAAATAAATAGAACACAGAACACACTGTCCCTGCCTATGTATCTCTTTCCCTGCACGCCGGAACACACTGCACGAGTCAGCCACGCTGGCAGCATTCTATAGTGTGGGGCGTGTACTAAACCCCCCTGAGCTATGATTGGCCACAGGCATCCTGCCTGTGGCCAATTATGGCTCTCCTCGCTGCCGGCGCTGTGATTGGCCAAGCATGCGGAGTCACAGTGCATGCTTGGCCAATCACAGCGCCGGAAATGCAGTGCGATGGCGCAGTGCATTGTGGGCCGTTCGCGTCACACGAATTTGGCGCGAACGGCCCATTATGTTCGCAATTCGGCGAACAGACGAACAGGCGATGTTCGAGTCGAACATGCGTTCGACTCGAACACCGAGCTCATCCCTAGTCAGGAAGTGCATTATAACAAAGACTTTTGTCTGACAATTCCGGCACTGATGAGGATTGTGCTATTCTGGGATGTCTGATTGTTTCATTCTAATCACATTACAAATAAAATAAATGTGTTTTCCTAAAAAATTATCCACATCTTACAAACTCTGCCGGGGGTGTGTAGACTTATGAGCACAGCTGTAACTCCGCCCTGTACAGTATATACATGTAATATAGAGAGAGCTCTGTCTGTACAAGATTGCATCATAGAGGATTCTGGGGGGTTCAAGAGGACCATTATAGGGGATATTCTCACCGGATTTTAGGGGTCCAGATATCCCAGGGGGCAGCAGTGAGTAAGGAAGTGTGAGGTAAGGTCACCCACTTCTCTTGGAAGCTGGGACTGAGGTCATTTTGTTTTTTTGTTTTTCATTAACCACTTCAACATCGCAGGCCGTCATATGATGTCCTTGACTTTGTTCGGTGATATTTGAATGATGCCTGCAGCTACAGACATCATTCAGATATCCTTCTTTGCAGCCAATGATTCTGTGCACGATAAGAATGATCATAGCGGCAGTTCCACCGCTTGATCGTTCTTATAGACACCCCCTTCCGCCGCCATCCGGTGCTTCTCCGGGCTCTCCTGTACCATCAGGGACCCGGAGAAAGACTCGACTGGCGCCGGCTCACAACGATAAAGATTTCCGGTGACCAGATAGTCGTCACCAGTCATCTCTATGACTGTCGGAGGCCCAGGCGCGACGTTGTGAAGTCATGCCCGTGTACCCAGAAGTAAACAATGCCACAATCGTGGCTGTCAGCATGAGATTGGTGATTTATTTTCCTGAATTCATGATTTCCAGCCTGGAGGAGAGATGTGGGGTCTTATTGACCCCGCATCTCTCCATAAAGAGGACCTGGCACAATATATTTCTATTATAAGGGATGTTTACATTCCTTGTAATAGGAATAAAAGTGATCAAAAAAAGTAAAAATGAAAAAAAAAGTGTAAAAAGAAAAAAAATTAAGTAAAAACTAAAATAAAAATAAAAATAAAAAATGTAAAACCCCCCTGTCCCCGGTAGCTTGCGCTCAGAAGCGAACACACATGTAAGTCCCGCCCACAAAAGTAAATGCAGTTAAAACCACACATGTGAGATATCACCATGTGTGTTAGAGCGCCAGCAACAATTCTAGCACTAGACCTCCTCTGTAACTCGAAAATAGTAACCTGTAAATTTAAAGCGTCACCTATGGAGATTTTTAAGTACTGAAGTTTGGCGCCATTCCATGAGTGTGCAGAATTTTAAAGCGTGACATGTTAGGTATCTATTTACTCAGCATAACATCATCTTTCACAATATACAAAAAAATTGGGCTAACTTTACTCTTTTGTTATTTTTTAATTAATGAAACCGTTTTTTTTCCCCAAAAAAGGCGTTTGAAAAATTATTGCGCAAAAACCGTGTGAGATAAAAAGTTGCAATGACTGCCATTTTATTCCTTAGGGTGTCTGCTAAAAAACATAATGTTTGGGGGTTCTGACTAATTTTCTAGCAAAAAAATGATGATTTTTATATGAAGGAGAGAAGTGCCAGAATAGTCCAGGTATTGAAGTGGTTAATTTTTTTCTCTACTTTATTTTTAAATCTCCTTTGCAGGAATTTTGGCTTTGGGGTGACACTTCACTTTAAATAACAACAGTGGAAGATTCCTGGACAATGTATATCAGCACAGATTCTTTGGGGAATAATGTAACTGGGGGATTTACACGTAGGAATTGAGGGCAGAACATTGTCACCCCATAATTCAAAGTGTCCAAACAAGGACTTTATATCAGTGTCACCAGATACTATTTTCATGAAAACTTGTGATTAAAATAAAAATAGTCTTTACAAGTAATGCTATCACCGTAACACCTTCTATTGGGCATGTCCACCAAATGTGTAGGTGTGTACCCAAATCCGAACAGCCACGAAAACATAGTAGGTAGGCACATACTTAGCTACTCTGGCTGGTACAAGGTACCATTGTGTCAGCACTTTATAGTTGGCTTCCACCGCAAGAAAATTGGGGAGGAGGATTTGGTCACCGACCAGATTTGATTCCAGTCTGTAATGTCAAGTGTTCGCTCCAGGTCTGCCTCCCATTTCCGGACGTAGGATGGTTTATCTAGGTCAGGTTTGACTAGTAGTTGGGAGTAGAGGAAAGAAATTAGACCCCTAGTGTGGGGGTCTTTCCTACAAATAGATTCAAAGTCAGTGAATTGGGTCAGAGGAGTGTCAGTGTTTATATTAGGAGTGAAGAAGTTTTTAATTTGGAGGTATCGGAATAATTCTGATTGAGGTAAGCCAAAGGTCTCACAAAGAGTCGGGAAGGGGATAGAAGATGTATAAGTGACACATTTATGCAGACTCAGGATTTACAAGGATGTCCATACTTTGAAGGACATGGGGTAGATCCATGCAGGGTAAAAAGCAGGGTTTTTGAGAAAGGAGAGGAGAGGATTATGTGAAGATTGTAAATGATGTTTAAATTTGAATCTATCCCAGAGGGATATAAAGTGTTTGGTGATGGGGTTATGTAGACCAGTGCGGTCTTTTGGGTGAAGCCAAAGTAGATTAGAGATCGATAAGAGATCACATTATGTTGCTTCATTCGCCAACCATAAGGGAATTTCCTGCTTTGCGTGGTATTTGGGTAGGCTAGCAATATGTGCTGCCCTTTAGTAAGTTGCGAAGTTGGGAAAGCCTTGTTTTGGGAAGATATAGTGTGTACAAAGGTATATGCGGTTTGGAGGAACCCCATACAAATGTTGATGCCTTTTTCTGTACTAGTTTTAAGTAATAGGCAGGAATTGGGATCGGTAAGACTCTAAAAAATACAATAGTTTGGGCAGGATCGTAATTTTTATTGCGTTATTTCTACCTAACCATGACAATGGGAGGTGAGACCAATGTTTCAACAGGTTTGTCACATTTCTCAAGATTGGAGGGTAGTTAGCTGAAAAAAATCTGAGATAGAGGCTGTAAGATGAATCCCTAAATACGGGATTGATTTCTCTGCCCAGGTAAAGGGGAGCGCAACTTTTGCTGAATTTAGTTCCATATTGGAGAGGGATATATTTAGTGCCAAACACTTCTTAGGGTTAATTGTTAGGCCGGAGAAGGCAGCAAACCTGTTGAGAATGGGAAAAAGATTGGGGCCTGAGACTTGTGGGGATGATAGAAATAACAGGCTATCATCTGCAAACAGACAAAGCTTATGCTGATATCTCCCTAATTCTATTCCGGTTATTGAAGTTCTGATCTGATTAGTTGAGCAAGGGGTTCTATTAAAAGGGCAAATAAAATGGGGAGAGTGGGCATCCCTGCCGTGTGCCTCTTTCTATATTGAAGGAGTCAGACTTATAACCTGCATACTTTTTTTTTATTCTCTTTGTTAATTTTCTTGCATATTCAAATTAACATTGTACATGCTTATTTATATTTACTTTTCACAACAATAAATTAGCAAAATATTATCAACGTAAATTTCACTCTATTAACCCTAATCCCTCCCTCCTTCCCCCCTCCCCCTTTACTATTTTCTCATATTAGTTTTTTTCCTATTTTCCTTTCTTCCATTTTTACACATTATTCAAAGTTTATTTCTGTTTTCATTTATTTTCCTTGTGCCATTTTTCTTACTCTCTTTCCCTCTCACTCTCTGCTTTACAGGGGTATCCCTATTTTTTCCAAATACGGGTTCCACACCTTTTCAAACTCTCTTATGTTCCCTCTCTTAATATATATACTACCCTCTCCTTCCATATTGTTGTGGTAACTGTGTTAGCCCATTCTCTCACTGAGGGGGGGGGGGGTCTTCTGCCTGCCATCTTTGCGCTATCAATCTTCTAGCATGAAAAAGGCATCTAAGCACTGCTTTTGTTGTGCTGATTGCTCTGTTTGTTCCCTCCTCTAGTCCCAATACACATATTCTAGGGTCCATTTCTATTGTTGTCATATATGTCCTATTTATACTATCCAGTACCCCTGTCCAATACCTAAATAATTTCGGGCACCTCCATAGCATGTGTATCAGGTCCCCTGTGTCTTGACATCTGGGACACCCTGCATCTGCTCTCCACCCAAAGTTAAACAGCCTTTTTGGTGTATAGTATGTCCTATGTAATAACATTAAGAATGAAAATTTCTGGGCGGGTGAAACATATACATGGTGTCCACTCTCTAGTACCTTTTACCATTGCCCCCCGGATATGGGCCCCAGATCTTCCTCCCATTTCCCTCTGCTTTTGAGATGTTCAGGAGCTGTAATACTTCCTTTGCATAAGTGTGGATATATTTCGGATATACGGCCCCCTGTCTCACTCTGGTTGCCCAATCTCTGAAAGATAGGGGATTTATGCCAGGTTGGTCCCTGTCTGTCAAACTGCATATCTAATGCATGTCTAATTTGCAAATATCTGTAAAATGTATGTTTAGGTACATCATATTCCCCTCTGAGTGTAGCAAAAGTTTTTAGGATTTCTCCCTCATACAGCTGGGCCAACCTAGTTATCCCCTTCCCTTCCCATTCCTTAATTTTCCCCATCGGCTCCAACTCCTGAAGATTCCTATTATCCCAAAGCGGTGTATATACTGTCTCTCCTTCTAATCCCCCTATTGCTTTCACAGCTTTCCACACCTTTATTACCATCTTGACCGTAGGGGATTTGTATATAAATGAATTTGCCTCCAGTGCCTCCATCACCAACTTATGGGGTGACCCCATTATCATCAGCCGCCCATTTGTATCCCCTCCCATCTCTGATCTCATTCCTATCTGCTGCAGCTGTGCTGCCAGGAAATAACACCGTTTGTGCGGTACCGCCATGCCTCCCTCCCTTGTTGACAGTTGCAGGGTCTGTAGTCCTATCCTTGCTTGGCCTCCTTTCCATATTAATTCTCTAAATAGTGTATCAATTTTCTTAAACCATTTCTTATGTATCCATGTTGGTGTATTATGCAATACATATAATAATTGTGGCATTCACAGCATTTTGATCAGGTTACATCTCCCTGCAACTGACAGTGGGAGCCGCCGCCATATTTGAATTTTATTTTTAAATTTAGACAGGAGGGGAACTATGTTGTTATTTATATATTTATTGGGGTCAGTTGTTATATGTATTCCCAGGTATTTCATTGTATCTACTATTTCTAATTGGGGTATTTCTGCTAAAGTTTGATTGGCAATGGGATCCACCGGCATCAAGGCTGATTTTTCCCAGTTTATAACCAATCCTGAGAGTCTACCAAATTCTCCAAAGATACTCATAGCCTGCTTAAGTGAATGATCTGTGTCCCCCAAGAAGAGAAGAACATCATCCGCATATAATGTGATTCTCTCTTCTCCTGTCGGTCTCACAAATCCTTTAATTTTTATGTTCGTTCTTATTGCTATGGCCAGTGGCTCCATTGCTAGTGCAAAAAGCAGGGGTGACAATGGGCACCCCTGCCTTGTGCCCCTCTCCAAATTAATCTTACCTGAGTAATCATTGTTAACTCTAATTTTTGCGCTTGGGTCACTATACAGAATTTTTATCCATCTAATCATTGATGGACCAAAACCAAATGCTCCTAGAACATGCCAGATATATCCCCACTCCACGCTATCAAACGCCTTAACCACATCTAAGGACATAACTGCCCTAGTACCCATATTCTGTGTTGGAATTTGTAGGTTAAGGAATACCCTTCTAATATTCATACTAGTTGATCTACTGGGGATAAACCCAGTTTGATCTTGATGTATTAGTCTTGAAATAATTTTGTTTAATCTAGTTGCCATTATTTTGGCCAATATTTTAGCGTCTGAGCAAAGCAGGGAGATGGGCCTATAGGATGAGGTCTCTAGTGGATCTTTCCCTTCCTTATGCAGGACTATAATTATTGCTTCTGACATTGACTTAGGTAATTCCCAATCCTCCCTTGCCCAATTCAGTGTTTTAAGGAGTTCTGGCAATAGCACTTTCCCGTAATCTTTATAAGTTTCTATAGGGAGTCCATCAGGTCCGGGCGACTTCTGATTGGCCATCTCTGCAACTGCTGACTGTACTTCTTCAAGAGTTATCGGAGCCTCCATTCCCTCTTTCTCTGCTTCAGTAAGAATTGGTATTTTAATTTTCCCAAAGAATATTTCCAATTCCTACTCTCCCGCTGCACCCTGTGATTTATATAATTTATCATAATATTCTCTAAAGGTATCTGTGATCTCTGATACCCGAGTAGAAATGTCTCCTTTCGAAGTCCTAATCGCGGGTACTGCGGATGGGGAGGAATTGGTGCGCACTAAATGTGCCAGCATTCTTCCCACACTCTCCCCCTTCCCAAATGCGGCTTGTTGCTGAAATAATCTTTTATTCTCAGATTTTTTAATCATTACTATTTTATGTTCTTGTTGTTTATTCATCCATATTCCTTGTCGCTCTGATGTTGGGTTTTCAATATATTCCTTTTCTGCATTCACCAATTCCTGCCTTATCCTATTCTCCTCCTCTCTGGATGCCCTTTTAACTTTTGCCACTTGTTGAATACATATTCCCCTTAAAAAAGCCTTCAGCGTATCCCACATCACTCCATGTGTCACCGTTCCTTCATTAAATTCTATAAACTCTTGTAATTTGTCTAGAATCTCCTCAGGGCCTCCGATAACCTCAAACCATAAAGGATTCATCCTCCATAATCCCTTGGTTCTATTCCCTTCTAAGTTTACCAGAACTGTCACTAACGAGTGATCTGACACCCCTCTTGGCTGATATTCTATGTTTTTTATTATCTGTGATGCTTCCGTATTACCTAGAACTAGGTCTATCCTAGAAAGTGTTGAGTAGGACCTAGAGAAACAGGAATACTGTCGCACATCTGGGTTCCTCACGCTCCATATATCAAACAAACCAGCTTCTTGTAAAATTTGATACAATCGACTCTCTGGAGGATTTGGTTCCCTTCCCCCTGGAAACCTATCCCATTTTCTATTTATGACCTCATTAAAATCCCCCATTGCTATGATTGGCATCCCCATCTTATCCACCATAAATTCCATTAGCTTATATATAACCTCCATTTTAAAGGGCGGGGGTATATAAATATTTGCAAGAACATATTCTCTACTCTCTATTACACAGTGAAGAAAAATATAACGCCCCTCCTCGTCTATGCTGATCTGTCTGCAAGAAAACACCACCCCTCTTTTAACCATTACTGACACACCTCTGGAATAAGAGGTGTGTACTGAGTGGTATTGGTGTTGGAACTTATTACTTTGAACTTGTTGTATAGTAATTTTAGTCAGGTGAGTCTCTTGGAGACAGATCAGTCCCACCTCATACATTTCCAGCATATCAAATACTGCAGCTCTCTTAGCAGGGGTACCCAACCCCCAGACATTCCAAGACCCTATTTTCATTACTCTGGACTGCATAAAACAATCAATTCATTCAAGGAGGTATCAACTAACCAAAACACAAGTTGCCTGAAATAAATTACCAACAGAATCATAAATCTCTCATAGTGATACATTGTGATTAAAACTTTTGACTTCCCCCTATACCACACCGTGCAGAAATATTCTATCCTTTTCTTTTCCCATCCTTTCTCTTTAAAAAATATGATTATATGATTTAGTCCACCTTTTACCACCAATTTACTTAATTGTTTTATCATTATTTAGTGACCTCATTGTACTCCTTTCTTTTTACCCCTGCAAAAAGTGATATATTTCTTTTTTTTTTTTTTCCAAGGAAGGAAAAAAAACAAAAAAACAAAAACAAATGTGCTCCATATATATATTTGTGTAAATTTTAGCCATAATTTTAAATTCCAACCTTTTTGTGTTCCTTGTGATAATTCATTTTGGTCTCTCCCTCCCCCCCTCCCCCTACACCTTTCTAGGTATTCCCTAGGGGCTTTTTTTGTGAACGGTCCATACATCTCCCCACTCCCCCCTTTTATATCTTCCATCCTCCCTTCCTCCCTCCCTCCCCCCCTCACCCCAAATTCTATTTTACTACATTCTCCACCCATCCTTTTACTCCTACCGAGGTGTGTGTCTCCCCTCACCCTCATCCTCACATCTGTGAACCTTCCCTTCCCCTCCCAAAAAAAAAAAGAGGGGGGGGAAGGGAAGAAAGGGAAAATCAACAAATGAGACGTTAAATGTATCACATCATTAAACTAAATGTCACTTTGCTTTGTTGATAGCTGATCCTTTTTTTTTTTTTTTTTCATTTAAAAGTTTATTGAAAAATTGAAAAGGAGCAGTGCGCACAATTCGCAGAACGCAGATGCAACTGCACATAAACAATCAATACAGCCAGTTGAGATACGACTTAACACAAGTGTACAATTTGGTTAGTTTCACCGGGCGAAAAGTACAAAGAAGGTGATTACAGGCTTATACAATCACAAAGTATTCGTTAAGCGAGTAACTATAAGACAAAATACAATGTGTCTACCGAATGAGCAAAAACGAATTTAGCTATAACCCAGGAAAGGAGGGAGAGTATTGAAGTGTGAATCCCAAACCTTGTATTCATCATCTGCTAATCTGATTTTAATTGCACTTTAAGAATAGAACAAAGAGAGAGTTAGAAAAAGAGAGGGTAGGAGAAAAAATAAAAGGGAAGAAAAAAGGTAAAGAAAGGAAGAAACGAGTAAGGCGCCTAACATGAGATAAATTCTTCATGAAACCCATCTAAGAGTGTCATAGGGGCTCCGAATATGGGCCTCCAATGAGCAGCTCCGGCTGTAGTGATCTCCTAGATTTGAGACATTAAATACAGTGTTCTCATAGGTTGAGACAAGATTTGGCAGTTACATAATCCTGAGAGTATTTGAATAGCAACCACGGCTGCCAAGTTTCGTGGAACTTCTCCCCTGTACCTTTATCTTGGGCCAATGCATCCTCCATTTCATACAGGTCCTCTACCTTACTTAACCAATCTGCCATGGAAGGAATCCGAGGTGAGTTCCAATGTAGAGGAATCAGAGATTTGGCCGCGTTGAGTAATTGTTTTGTCAGGGAGTGTTTATACCTCTTAAAGGAAAAGTTGGTCACATGCAACAGGCAGCAGGCTGCGTCCAACTTTATCCTTGTTTCAGTGATTTTTTTGATAAGTTTCCGAATTGTAGACCAAAAGGGTGTGATCCGGGCACAATGCCACCATATGTGAATCAAAGTGCCCCGATCCGACTGGCATCTCCAACAAATATCTGGTTTTTGGCCATCCCACTTGTGGAGTCTGTCAGGGGTGTTGTACCATCGTGTCAGCAACTTGTAATTTGTTTCCTGCAGTTTTGTACTAATAGAGCATTTATGTGCTAGAATACAGGCAAACCTCCACTTACATTCAGATATTTCCTCGCCCAAATCCTCCGACCACCTCCTCCTGTGATCACCTGTCCCCACGACCCCGGAACGCCGTAACCAAGAATACGCTATTGACGTGGCTCTATCTAAAGGTGCTTTGTTGTGACATACCGACTCCAGGTCAGTTAGGGGTCTATTCAAGTCCTGCTGGCTACCAAATTTACCCAGGTAACTTCGTATCTGAAAGTAGGTCCACTGTCTTAGGTGAGGCATGTCGTTCTCTAATTTGAGGGAAGTCCACTCTCGTAGCTTGCCCCCCTCAAAACAACCACCCGCCAGTAACGGAGTGTTCCGTGACACCGACCTGAGCGAGGAATTCCATACGCCTGGGGCAAAGTCAGGGTTATCCTTCAGGGAAGTCAGAGGGCTCGGACATGTGGTGATATCCCCGTGCTTGCTTAGATTGTTTAATATCTCAAGTGTCGTGCCCGTGATGGGGTGTTTACAAAGGTCAGACTTGTGACTGTGCCAAGGAATCCACGGGGAGTGAGTGAGAGGGACAGGGCATAAGTATGCTTCTAGGTTCACCCAGTCTTTCATGTGGGCATGACAGTGCCAATCTATTACTCTAGCTATATGTGATGCCTGGTAATAATTTTTAAAATTTGGCAAGCCGATCCCACCCATGTCTTTAGATTTCATCAGTGTCACAAGTTTTATTCTAGGTTTTCTGTGGTGCCAGAGGAACCTCAGGATGACAGAGTTCAATGCCCTGAAGAATCTCTGTGGGACTCTTACCGGCAGTGTACGCATCAAATAAAGGAACTTAGGTAGGGTCACCATCCGTATGATTGCCGCACGACCAAACCAGGAGAAAAACCTCACATGCCAATCTTTGAAATCCCTCTCACAACTCCTGAGAAGTGGTGGATAGTTTCTTTCAAAGATAGACTGTAGCTGGGGGGTCAACCAGATCCCAAGGTATTTAAGTGCTCCAGGGTCCCACCTAAATGTAGAATTGGTTTTGGTTAGAGTAAGTAGTTTGTCTGGAAGTGAAATGTTTAAAGCCTCGGATTTAGAGTAATTTATCTTTAAGTTTGAGAGATACCCAAAGTGAGCAAATTCCTTTAGTAAGTTGGGTAGGGTAACAGTCGGGTTTGTAAGAAAAAATAAAAGGTCATCGGCATAGGCCGCTGTCTTAAACTCCCTGTCCTGCACCCGAAATCCCTGTATCGTGGTGTTGTTTTGGATTGTTCTAATAAAGGGTTCTAACGAGAGGATAAATAGGAGGGGCGACAACGGGCAGCCCTGCCTCGTCCCATTAGTAATGTGGACTCTATTAGACAGTGTGCCGTTAATTTTCAGATGTGCTGATGGATTCTGATAGAGTGCAGCTATCCACAAAAGCATGTGTACTCCTAAGCCCACCCGTCTACACACAGCCATCATGAAATCCCAAGCTACTCGATCGAAGGCCTTCTCCGCATCCATGGATAGGAGAAAGCCCTCAATTTTCCGTATCTGTGCTGCATGAATTAAAAGAAGTGCTTTAGTGACATTATCTTTTGCCTCCCTACCAGGCATGAAGCCCACCTGTTCCAGACCAATCAATTTCGGTAGGAGTGGACCCAGCCGCAGGGCAATAATCTTCGCGAATAATTTCACATCAAGGTTTAATAAAGATATGGGTCTGTAGTTGGAGCATTCCCCTGGATCTTTACCCCGCTTTGGGATAACCGCAATGTGTGCTGACAGAAAGTCAGGTGTCACTGGTCTAGGTGTGGACAGGGAGTTCAAGGCCCTCCTAAGCGGGTCCATGAGAATGTCAGTAAAAGTCTTGTAATACGGAGCCGAAACCCCCCGTCAGGACCGGGACTCTTACCTGCTTTAAGTTGCTTAATCGCCTGTCTGAGTTCAATTGATGAGATCGGAGTCTCTAGTAATTCTGAGTCATGGTTCGATAAGGAAGGAAGCCCACTCTTAGTAAGATAGTCCTGAATAATTTGTGTTCTATCCCCTTCCATGTGTGGTTGTCTATGTTGCGGGGGCAAGTTGTAAAGTTTACTGTAAAATTTATGGAAGTGTTCAGCTATCGCTTCTGACGCCACGTCAAGTTTGCCAGCATCACTCCTGATGCCCGCAATATTGTTGGTGGAGGCATGCTCCCTCAAAGCTCTAGCTAAAAATCTGCCCGCCTTGTCCCCCGATTCATAATAGAGTCGTCTTTTGAAAAATAGGAGGCGTTTAGCTTTAGAGTCAAATATCTGCTGCAAGGATCTTCTAGCGTCAAGAAGTTGCTTGGCTGAATTAATCGATAGGGATTGTTTGTGCAACGTTTCCAGGGCGTAAATTTGTAATGTCAGTTTCTTTATGTGAGCTTCTCATTCTTTTTTACGTCTGGAGCCCAATTCTATCAACGTCCCTCTAATAGTACATTTATGGGCTTCCCATACAGTCAATGGGTCCATCTCTGGAGTGGCATTACTTTTGAAATATTCTATCAGGTTATTGGTGATCGTGGGTAGGAGGGCAGGGTCAGTCAACAATGAAGTATTGAGTCTCCATGTTGATTGTCTTTGTTCGGTCTTCAGTAAGTCAAGCGAAAGGGAGATTGGAGAGTGGTCCGAAATCGTCTGTATACCTATGTGCGCCCCCGTGACCTTATGCAGGTCCCTCTGTGACACAAACAGGTAGTCCAACCTAGCATATCTCGAGTGTGGCACCGAGTAATACGTATAGTCTCTACCGTCTGGGTTAATAAAGCGCCATGTATCCACAAGGTGCAAAGACTGTAAAAGGGACTTTATCCTTTTAAGAATTCTGTATGTAACACAGGTCTTATTATTGGAGGTGTCTAAAAGTGGGTTTAGGGGAACGTATAGCTGATCCTTTTTATCTTCCAACCACCCCAGCACTCCTTCAGGGGTATCAAAAAATTGTGTCCCTCCTAACACTACCACCCGTAGTCTTTCTGGGTACAGTAGTGCATACGTGACATCAAGAGTTCTCAATCTACGTTTGGCTTCTGTGAAACCCGCCCTTTGCTTCTGCAGGTAAGGAGAGAAATCAGGATATATTGATACCCTGGTTTCTCCATAAAAAATAGACCCCATCTCTCTACCCTTTCTTACTAGGGTTACTTTATCCCGGTAATTAAGGAATTTCATTAACATTGAACGTGGGTGCCCTCCTGCGGGGGGGGGGGGGGGTTAGAGGGGACTCTATGCGCTCTTTCCATCGAAAATTGTTGCGAAAAACTTTCTCTTCCAAACAAGTTTATGAGCCAATCTTCCAGAAATTCCACAGGGTTAGTCCCTTCACACTTCTCTGGTAGTCCCACCAGTCTTATGTTGTCCCTACGATGTCTGTTCTCCATTTCATCTATTTTTTCCTCAAGCTTAGTCATTTGTCCCAGTAGTTTTCTATGCTCTTGTTTTACCGGGTATAGTTCATCCTCTATCTGTGAGATCCTTCCTTCTGTTTCAGTAATCCTTTCATTTGTTTTTTGGAGTTCAGACCGCATTGAGACTAGTTCCTCCTTAATACCTTTCATTTGGTCACATACCTCCTCCAGTGACTGTTTACGCGCATTGACCGCTAGGAACACATCCTGTAGTGTGGGAATCCCTTCTATGGCGATATTTGATCCCAAGTTTATCTCTGTCCCTTGGATGGCCGTAGCCGTGCCTTTATTACTGATGTTTTTAACTGTGGCTGCTACAGTATGGCCTTGGCTTCTCCTGTCTGCTGTCCCTTTAGCCTGGGTCTGTGTTCCCCCTCTAACTGGGGTGTGTTCTGGGGCGTGAGCAAATCTCTCCAGTTTGGCAGCTGCTGCCGCAGCCTGATTACTTTTGGCCGATCATAAAGATTGTGGTCCCACGCTCTCCTGGCCAAGGTTATCATCCCCTTTTTTCTTCCCGGACATAATGCCTTACGCCCAGCTTTCCTTACTGTGTAATAAAGTATAATACAGTCCGTTAAAGCCAGTAGGTGGCTAGCTGCAGATCTGGTTTAATATGTGGCTTAGTTCAGTTTTTAAACTGTATCCGCACACATCCCGCACACATAGAGCCAAAGAACAAGAAAAAAAAAAAAAAGGCTCTAGCAGTGTACCACACACAATAAAACCTGAACTGTGATTCCAAAGCGCCCGTGCAAGTATATTCAAGTATATTCAGCGGACATCAGCCAAAGCAGCAATACAGAACAGTGCAGTGATGTAAATGCTATCTATTATAGCCTCCCCCTCCATTCCATGGGATCTCAGCTATATCACCACTGCTGTGCTCAATTAAAGTACACAGTTAAGGTCCCCACCTAGCACAGGGGATAAACTCAGAGCTCCTGGAACACTCCTGTACTCACTTGACCTTTAAGTTTCAGGATACCGGTCTTGCAGCTTGTAGTTTTGTAGTTTTATTTAAACACAGGGATCAGGGATCAGCTTTCTGCAGGCTTTCTGCACTCGCCACCACCACAGCTCCAAACCATCAGCTCGTCGGCTCATCAGCTTGTCAGGTATCAGGTATCCGAGCAATTCACACCCACTGTGTACGGAGACAGAGGGAGATAGATAGGCTCAGATTGCTCGGCGGGACGGTCTGCGTGATAACCAGCTCGGAATGCCGCCGTCTATCTTCCCCCTGCGGGGGGGGAGGAAGGGGGGCCGGTTCAATGTAGCGGAGCATACGGCAGCATAGGACGGAGGGGAGTAGAGACACACACACACGCTCTCTCACTCCTCACTCCTCACTGCACTCCATCCGGTCACGCCCCCCTTTGTGCTACCTGCATACTTAATGTATGCTCGTTCTTTATTATACAATGCAGCAATCCATTTCATTAAGTGTGTGCCGAAACCCCACTTCTGCAGTGAGTATTGTAAATAGGGCCAGAAAACGGAACCAAAAGCTTTCTTGACATCAAGGGAGAGAAACCAAGAAGGGATGCAGCGAGTTTTAGTGATATGTGCTAAAAGGACTGCTCAACACACATTGTCACCTGCTTGGCCTGCAGGCATAAAGCCTACCTGATCATGATGTATAAGATTACCTATGATCCTGTTGAGGCGAGCTGCTAAGATTTTTGCTAGAACTACAATATCGAAATTTAACAGGGAAATGGGGTGGTAGTTTGTACAGGATGTGCAATCAGAATGAGGCTTAGGGATCATACATATAATTGCCATTAATGATTCCTGTGTAAAGGATTTACCTTCTAGTAAAACATTGAAGGCTTCGACCAAGATAGGGGAGAGGGTTTCTGTGAATGTGCGATAATATAAGGCAGAGTAGCCATAGGGGCCTGGTCTTTTGTTTGTTTTTAACTCTTTAATAGTTTTAGCTACATCTTCTGCTGTGATGGGCACATCAAGTTTACACCTTTGGGTATTGGATACCTCAGGAAAGTTTATACGTGAAAAGAAGAAGTCAGCTTCAGTAGGATTACATTTGTTTGTTGCAGAGTATAGAGAGACTGGATGGGAATGGAATTTGTGGACAATTTTAACAGGGTTGCTAGTGTATATGTAATTTGACAATTTGAGTCTGATTGGTTTAAATTATTTGTTTATTGACTTGAGTGCGCGTGCCAGATATGTATCAGTTTTGTTGGATTTCATATAAAAGGCATGTCTAGAACGGAGCAAGAATTTGTCAGCAGATTCTGTGAGAAATAGATTGTATTCCAGACGGGCTTTCTCTAAGCGGGTTTTCGCAGCTGGGGTCGGATTATCTTGACAGGCTGTAGAGGAAGTGTTGAACTCAGATTCTAATTTTCGTGCAAGATTTCTGCATTCCCATTTGAGTATTGCAGATTGTTGCTGAAATATTCCACGCAGCCCGAGTTTGTGTGCTTCTCAGTGTAAGTGGGGAGATGTCCAGACTGGTGTTATGTGTTGAATATTCTTTTAGGGCTTGCTCTAAAAGACGATGAGACGGGGGTTTGAGTAATATATCTGGGAGGTACCAAGTTGGATCATATGCTTTGGGAATAGTGGAAGTGATAGTAGTATAGACTGCATTATGGTCGGACCACAGGATGGGGATTATATTCGATGTAAGTATTTCTGGTATCATACCTGTAGTTAGAAATATGTGTTCAATGCAAGTGAATTGTTGGTGCGGATATGAGTAATAAGTGTATTTTGTTTTAGTCAGATTATTTTCTCTCCAAGAGTTGACTAAGTTGTGTTTGGAGAGGAGCTGAGAGAGAGACATCTTAGTTGGGTTTTCAGGAGGGATGTAGTTTTTTTTTTCCAGAAATGGGAGGAGGACCTGGTTAGAATCCCCACATACAATGGTTGTTCCCATCCTATGTGCAGACACTACTTGTAAAAGGTGTGAGAGAAAGGGTGTTGGCTGTTTGTTGGGAGCATAATATGAAACAACAGTAACCGCTGTGTCCATAATGTATCCCGAGAGAATTAAGTATCGCCCTTCAGTATCTTTGATTTCAGAATGAAGGGTGAATAGGGTAGAGCGATGAAAAGCTATGAGAGTTCCACGCTGCTTGGTAGTAGCTGAGACTGTAAATATTTGCAGGTAGGAAGAGCTTATAAATTTAGGATAAAATAATGGGAATACTGCGATGTCTTAAAAGAACAATCCTAAATAAGATTAATAATATAAATTGATAAATGTGAAAAAATGCTGCAACTTAAAAATGTGAGACACACACAATAAAGTAAATATAGAAAAAATCAAGCTGCGCAACAAAAAAGGTGAATGTCAGAACAATGTATCCAGTCTCTGGCATCTACAGGTGTAGAGTCCTGCACATGAGATAGGAAGTTGAGTGACCCAACAGTTGGAAATAGGGGCAGTGAACCCCAAGACCTATTATCCTATTGTACCAATCTCTTGCGAAATTGCAACAACAATGATAAAGTTCATTGAAACTAATCAATGTGTAAATGTCAATAAACTGGAATATAAACGCTGAAGGCCAGTATTATAGATACAGATCTTCTTAATATTCAACGGTGACATGAAACTTGGAAGCACCCGAGAAAAGTGTTGTTACTCAGACAGAAAGGATCCACCACCTCTAGCATAACTGCCGCTTACCAGAAGCACTGCTCCATACAAGAGATCAGTATGCACAGCTGGCTGTTACCCCTGCCAGGGTTTCTGGATGGCTCAATCAGAAATCCCTGCTCATTCGATAAATATGTCTCCACTCTTTCTCATAGTGTCAAGATGGGCTCATGGCAAAATGAAAAAAAAAGCCACCATAGCGTAATCCAGTAAAAGTTTAATAGAACATATAAAAGAAGTACACTTACAATTTCATGTAGATAAAAAAGCGTGTGAAATATTTATGTAGCTGGCCGGCTCTCACAGCCCGTTGCTTCCGGGACTTTGCGTTATTAATGTGGTGACGTCAGCACGCTGCTCCTCCCTACGCCGTTTCGACACAAATGTCGTCGTCCAGGGGCACGGGCAGCGTGCTGACTTACCGCCTATTATACTCTACACACATTATACTCTTACCCAAGACTGACATGCTTAAGGTTTGTTTGTCACACAGAGTAGGGGCAGTTTGCCCTCTGTGAATATGGCGATTGGTGCGGCGGGAATGCCAGGAGCTCAGATCTGGTCCTGTTGTGTGTAGAGTATAATAGGCGGTGAGTCAGCATGCCACCCGTGCCCCTGGACGACGACATTTGTGTCGAAACGCCATAGGGAGGAGCGGCGTGCTAACGTCACCACAACAATAATGCAAAGTCCCAGAAGCAGCGGGCTGTGAGTGCCGGCCGGCTACACAAATATTTCACATGCTTTTTTATCTACACAAAATTGTAAGTGTACTTCTTTTATTTGTTCTATTAAACTTTTACTGGATTACGCTATGGTGGCTTTCTTTTTCATTTTGCCATGAGCCCATCTTGACACTATGAGAAAGAGTGGAGACATATTCATCGAATGAGTGGGGATTTCTGATTGAGCCATCCAGAGACCCTGGCAGGGGTAATAGCCATCTGTGCATACTGATCTCTTGTAGTGATCAGTGCTTCTGGTAAGCGGCAGTTTTGCTAGAGGTGGTGAATTCCTTTCTGTCTGAGTAACAGCACTTTTCTAGGGTGTTTCCATGTTTGATGTCACCGTTGAATCTTAAGAAGATCTGTATCTACAATATTGGCCTTCAGCGTTTATATCCCGGTTTATTGACATTTACACATTGATTAGTTTCAATGAACTTTATCATTGTTGTTGCAATTTCGCATAAGATTGGTACAATAGGATAATAGGTCTTGGGGTTCACTGCCCCTTTTTCCAACTGTTGGGTCACTCAACTTCCCATCTCATGTGCAGGACTCTATAGATGCCAGAGATTGGATACATTGTTCTGACATTCACCTTTTTTGTTGCGCAGCTTGATTTTTTCTATATTTATAAATTTTGGAGTTGAGCTCACTGTGAAGTGAGTTTCTTGTAAGCATACTATGTGCGCTTTCTTTGCGTGAAACAAATGGAAGGCCTTAGTATGTTTCTGCGGTACATTGAGACCCTGAACATTCAGGGATAAAACGTTTAAAGGTGCCATGGTAGTTGAGTTAGGAAATGGTACTTACCAATTATCTCAAATTTCTGGCTGGATGATTCAACCTGTGTGGACATGGAGAAAGATGAGTAGAAGAGGGACCCAGGATAGTCTGGAGTGGAGAAAAAAATAGAAAACATGTGAGATAAGAAAATATACTTTTAGAGTAAATTTGTAAAAAGATTAAAAAATTACCCGTGATAAGGGGTACGACTCTCCATCAGGGTAAAAATGACCTTCGTCTAGCTCCCACATATTATGCGTGGGAAACCGAGGGAGGCAAGGTAGGGCACACAGAACGTCGCGTGTGGGAGAACAGCCTTTTGGGGAAAAAAAAACATCATTAATATGTATAGTTGTTAGCCTGCAAGGCACTAAGTGAATGCTGCTCTAAATGCTCCGGATGTTCCTAAAAGGGAAAAAATATGAGATACATATGATATCTACCAACATGAGATCAAACTTGTCTAATGTGGAGAGGGGGATGGGATGTGGAGGGGGTAAGGGGAGGGGGATATGAAGGAGAATGTGAGTTAGGAAGGGGGAAAGTGAGCATTTAGCGCTATAACAACCCGGGTATATGTGGGTCAGCTTAACTGATGTAAACATACTATTAAAACACTGGAAATACAATTGGATATTGCATAGATTAGCTGGATACAAATGCCAATATATGTTTAACCCAATAAACAAATAACAAATAACATTTTAAAGAGACATATCTGGCTCCTGAACTTATGACGTTTGCTCAAGTCTGAATAATTTTAGATAGTTCAATGAGGACTTGCATATTATATCTGAGTACCAGAGTATAACATGCTATGTCTCATTGTTTTGAGTAGTGAACAACGTTCTATCCAATATTGTAATAGTGAAAAAAGAAATAAATGCGCTACCCAAAAACACATAAATAATAACAACCCTACAGAGGGAGGTGAAGCAGCTGTACTGGAATGTGACAAATTCAAACAAAATAGAAGGTAATAGTGCAGCGCTACGTGTAGACCAGTGAAAACCGGACTATATCTCAAATGTGACCATAAATAGAAACACAAAAAAGGGGCAGACTAGAAGTGCCCAACCCAATACACAAAATGTCCAATGTGTAAACCACAAAACAAAGTAATAAGTGTCCAAAAAGGTGAGTGAATGACATGGAATGGGTAAAGAGATACCAGCACAATTCTTCACGTGAGTCATCATTCACCGAATATGCTATGCATTTTGCTTCCCATGTTGCCTTTTAATATATGAACTGTGATCACTTTTTATTTCTGTATGTTGGTGTTTTTTTTTTAATTAAAAACCCATTTATGACCTACACCATTGGAGCCCCCTATTTTTTTCTTCTCTTTGCATGAATTTGGTGAAGAAAAGTTTTTTCAGTTTTCTCCAGTTGGTCCTTTTGCAATACCCTTGCCGGTGTATTCATTTATTCAAGCTTGATTATATCCCATTGTCCGGTGGAGTACCAGGATCCAGAACATCAACCTTTTGGTAAGACCTTCAGCCCCGAGGCAATTGGCGGCAGACGAATTATTGGATCCATCGGTTCCATTCTGGATTGAGGACATCCGACCGCCCAGCGGGCACACCACATCACTCATGAGAGATTCAGTGACGTTCCTGTGGAGCAGTCATTGGGGATACTCTTAAGCTCGATTGATCCGCTGTCGTATGACATTCGGGTCCAACGTTTCTGGTAAGCGCACATGTATGTCATCATTCACGTGAAGAATTGTGCCGGGATCTCTTTACCCATTCCATGTCATTCACTCACCTTTTTGGACACTTATTACTTTGTTTAGTGGTTTACACATTGGACATTTTGTGTATTGGGTTGGGCACTTCTAGTCTGCCTCTTTTTTGTGTTTCTATTTATGGTCACATTTGAGATATAGTCCAGTTTTCACTGGTCTACACGTAGCGCTGCACTATTACCTTCTATCCAATATTGTACTCAGCCAGTGGGAATAAAAATGGGTATAAACTGATGGAAGAGGTAATAGGGTCATAAGAAGAGCTTAAAGGAGATATATGACAGTGAGTCCCAGAACTTTAGATTGCATATCATAGTGTGGTTTTCGGGGACTAGGTAACATTTGGCAAAGCATAGATCTTTCAATGATTGTTCTCAGAATAAGAGCTTGGAGGAGTGTTCTGAATAATTATACTGTTAGTCCATAGAATCTTCCTGGTTCAGAGGCAGGAAGGCAAAGCAACCTCGCTTATGGGAATGATGGTTTCAAATTTTCCCCAGAGACTGGGATGAGTTGCGTAGAGAAAAAGAAGAAGCTGACCTTCTGCGTGAAGTGGAAGTGTTAGGTGGGGCATCTACCAGATGTAGGTCTTGAAGGGCCTGCTGAAGTTACTCTGATGACCTGCAGGTGTATTTGGAGCCCTGGTGGGTGAAGCGAATGGAGAATGGGAAACCCCATTGATAGGTAATGCTATGTCGTTGCAGCTCCACTAGCTGAGGTTTCATTGCACACCTTTTGGATATTGTTATTGGGGACAGGTCAGCAAATAGCTGATAGTTGTGACCCTGGAAGATTAAGGCATTTTTCTCTCTCGCTGCAGCCAAGAGCTGCACTTTCGTTCAATAATAACGGAATTTCTCAACTGTATATCGCATGGAGTGCCACTCCGTTTTTTTGGGCATAAGGGCCCAGTGGACTCTGTCCATTTCCAGACATTCAAGTGGTATAGCCGGCTGGAGTTCCTGAAATAGTGCCGTTATGGTAGATTGCAGGTCTGTCCCTGATACGCAAATTGGAACGTCTTGCATGGTTTTCATAGTCTTCCAATCTAGTCTGCAGTGTTAAATTCTCCTCTTTGAGGTGTCCCATTTCAGCCATGTAATCCTGTGCAGAGTCTGCTTTTTTTTTTTATTAGATTTTATTGAAAGATGCTACATACAGAGTATCATTTCAACAGTATCATTGTTTTTTGTACAGAAAAAAGCAGTTATGAAGAAAGTGACAACGTACATAACAGTAACGATGTGTCTTGTAACAGATCAAAAGTAATAACCTTCAGATTAAAAATTAAGAAAATTGGGTAACTGGATGGATCTAAAGAGGAGGGTTCCTAGAGTTGCCAGGTGAATGCAAATGAATGATCTAGGAGGAGGTGTGGGGAGGGTAGAGGTAAGAAAAAGGGGGAAGGGGGAGGGGGAGGGGAGGGGAGGGGATGAGCAGCAAGTTCTTACTAAAGAGGTAACTTGAGAGTAGACATTAAAGTTGTGGCTGCGGTATCGAGGGTAGCGTTCTTCATTATTTTGTTTGAAAGGACAGAAGAGGTTGGTAAAGAATTATGTCTCGTCGGAAGGTGGGTAACTTAGTTTGTGGGTCTTTCAGTTGGAGAAAACAGCCTCACTTACGGTGTTGAGGGAGACCCATGGTATGAGAATGAAAGTTCCTCGAATTTCACCTGATCCATAGGAGTGACTGTTGAGACCATAAAAAGGTTGCCATTTGTGGTAGAAATGTGTTTTGTTCTTTTCATGCGATAAGTCTGTGTTCAGTTTGTCTTTGAATAGTAGTTGTAAGAGGTCTCTTTTGATTTGAGAGGTGTTTGGCCGTATGTTGGAGGTCCAGTTATTCAGAATGGATCTTCTGGCGAGTATGAGGCATATCAGGGACCAGTCTTTGCTGGTGGGGGTAGAATTGAGTGACCAGGGCAGTAGCTGGGGGTCCCAGTGGCCAAAGATAAGGAACAGGGGACACTTTGGGAAATTTCAGCAAAAGTTACTTCAAAGATGTAGGATAGGACTTGATCCCAGAAGGAGGAGATGTAGGTGCACGACCAGAAGCGATGTGTCAGGGAAGGCCTGGGGTGTTGACAGAGGGGGCAGATAGAGGCGGTTTGGCCTTGTTTGGTCGAGAGAAAGGGGATATGAGCCCGGTGTCCAATTTTCAATTGGGTTTTCCTCCAAGATTCATTGGGAATCAATTTGTGTATGGCATTGAGGCCTTGTAGGAGTTTATCCACCAGCTCAGTATCCGGAAAGTCTTTCGCCCAGTTGGCCGCTGATGAGGCTGTTAGAGGAGGAGTGGTTTTCAGAAGAAGAGGTCGGTAAATGTCTGAAATTTTGTACGAGTCCTCTGAGAGAAGGACACCCGTGAAAGATGGTTTAAACCTTTCCCGGTCATCTCTGCAGGCATTTTTTAGAAAGTTGATGCATTGTCCATAGTGGAAGGCATGTGATTGAGGAAGCGAGAATTTGTCAGCCAAAGTTCAGAATTGAATAGGGCGGCCATTCTCCAAGTCACATAGTAATGAAAATTTTGTGAGGCCATTCCGCTGCCACGTGACATAGGGTTGATGCTCCACACCTTGAGGGAAGCTTGGGTTTCCTTGTATTGGAAGATGGATGGATATGAAGGGTGAGAGTTTGAGGCTTTTCCTTACTTCTCTCCAGGCAATTGCTGTGTCCCATAGCAGGAGGTTATGATGAAGTGGCAGTGGAAGAGATTTCCACTTGCAGCGAAGGAGGGCTACCATTGAGGTTTCCAGGTGATAATTGGAGTAGCAAGACATTTGGGCTACCCAGTCCAGACCTGTGCTCAATAGACAGGCTAAATTGTAGGTTCTGATGTTTGGGAGGCTGATACCCCCTTTGCGTCTGGGAAGATATAACTTTGTGAAAGATATGCGTGGTCTTTTGTTTCGCCAAAGGAATTTAGAGATGGCAGTATTGAGAAATGTTGTGTCTTTATGATGTAGAAGCAAAGGAATGGTTTGAAGCTGGTAGAGTAGGCGGGAAAAACTGACCATTTTCACCAGATGGCATCTTTCCAGGAGCAAAAGGGGGAGATCCATACAGTTGTCTAGTTCCTGAGAGATTTTTGTGAGTGGGGGGTAGTTGAGGTGGTAAAGAGAGGAGAGTAGTTTCCCTATTTTTACTCCTAAGTAGTTGATGTGGGATTTCGCGACAGCGAAGATGGATTGGTGGGTCCAGGGAGGTTTGGAATGAGTGCCTATGGGGAGTATTTCAGTGTCACTCTGGGGCCTGGTCTGGGCTGATTCAACTGCCTCTCCCTGCTTTTCCCTTATGGTGGTGCTTTTATCCAGTTTGGGGGTTGCGATGTGCAAACGAGAGGTATTTTGGACCTCCTGCTGTCCTCACCCATCCCGCGGGATGGGCGGGGCTACCTGCGAATCGGCGCCATGTTCTCCACGCCCACTCATTGACATCTTCGGATGTCACATGGTTGTGGGCTGTGTGGAACATCCCGGATGGCGTCTCACTGACGCCAGTACGTCTTCATCCGTACATGGCGCTGGGGGCGGAGCTCTCAGTTCCCCCACGGGTACATCCGGGTGTCTGATACAGCTGGGACTTGCATTTGCGGCCTGGTGGTCTGGCAGGGTGGTCACATTTATTGGAGAGCTACAACAATGGCTGTGTGGTTTTCAGTCGAACAAGGTAAAGATTCCAATTTTTTTAGTACTCAGCATGCAGTGCTGCACCATTTTCAAACACATACCAGAGTTGATGTACTGTTACATCACACACCCATATACTTGATAGCTGTTTACTTATTTATTATTTTTTACCACTCTCATATTGCCTCCCTGCCTCCCGGCCCAGATCAACCTGGTTCATGTTGGTCTCTAGTTTACTATATATTATTTTCCATACTTGAGTACATTGTATATTTATACACAATACAGCAAGCTTAGTCCATCTCAATTTTTTAGTTGCATATTCTATTCAAATTGTATATATTAGAGTCCATATCAAGCCCATGCTGTTAACATGATGCCGTCTAATCCTTGTGCATTGTCACATATATTTTTTCCAGACACATTTTCATGAGCCCCAGGTGACCATCTGCCAAGTATCTCCACACAGACTGTGCAGTTCATCCGGACTTCTTCCTGTGGTGGTGTCTGTTTGCTTCGCCCCCTCAGCTCCCGAACTGGATATACTCTTTTTCCACCATTATGGTACTCAGCGATTGGCAATTCAACCCAGGGCAGTGGTGAGTATGGGGTTTTCCTCATCTCCGACCTTGCGTATTCACCATTTTGCCTGCCCCCCAGTATCAGTAATACACAATTATTGTCTCCATTACTTTAACAGATACAATAACCATGCATCCGCCCCTGAAGAAGCGAGCAGAGTCTTGCGAAATGCGTAGGGCAACAGTGATGCGTTTTGTATATCTGCAGGTATTGAGGATCTATGCTGCAATGCAAAAAACTCCCATATTATTTCAACACCACTATTATCTCTAAATGAGCATTTTAATATGTATGTGAACTTGTACCTACTGGCCCAGCCTATACCATTACTGTTGTTTCATGGATGTTTCATATTTGCAATGCATCTATATTTGTCTGTACCTATGTTGTTAACATTGGCCACTATGCCAGGTGATGCACAATTATTGCTGTTTCTGTTTTGTTCTGCCGCATTTGTAACTAATAAATTGATTTTATTTCATATTGGTGTGAACAAGTGCCAATCTCTCTCAACTCATTCAAAGTCCCAAGGGCGACTTGTCTTTTTGGTTCATTATTAGGGATGGAGGTGTTAGAGTGGCCGCACCAGACCATATCCCCACTATTTCAATTTTGTTGTAATTGATGCGAAGGCCCGAGCATAGTCTAAAATGTTCAATTTTTTTTTAATCGTGAGCATGTCAGAGGTGGGGTTTGCTGAGAAAATAAGGACATCATCAGCAAAGAGTGAAGTTCGTAATTCGTGTTTGCCGATATTGATGCCATGTAATGGGGCTATGTAGGATAGGTACCTGGACAGGGGTTCCAATGCAATGTTAAAAAGGAGTGGGGATAGGGGACAGCCTTGTCTCGTGCCTTTGTGGAGGCGGAATTCATCCGAAAGGAGTCCTGCTGCTAGAAGCCTAGCCGCCGGGGCAGTGTACATGGTTTTGATAAGGTTGGCGAAAGGGCCAGAGAATCCCATTTTAGTCATGACAATGGAAAGCCATTCAAAACTGACATTATTAAAGGCTTTCTCTGCATCTCGGGTGATGATTGCACAGGGTGTATCAGAGAGGGGATAATGGAGGCTAATCTAGTGGCAATAATTTTGAAGAGGATCTTGACGTCAAGGTTTAAAAGTGAAATAGGTCTATATGAACCTGGTTCTTGCGGGTCCTTACCTTTTTTTTCTAATAGCTTAATGATGGCTTGGTTACCTGTGGGTAGGTAGGGGCCGCCCGACCATATGTGATGATAGACGTCGTGGAGGGTGGGTTCCAGAAGTGATTGTAGGGACTTGTAGAATTTGCCCGTGAAACCATCTGGGGCTTTAGAAGGGGCTAGGTTCCGAATGGCAGTTGATATTTCAGGAAGGGAGATGGGTGCGTTTAGAGCATCCAGATGGGAGGGAGAGATTTGGGTGAGGGTTATTTTCTCAAGAAAAGAAAGTGTTGTCAGGTTGTCTATGGGGTCAGCCACGTATAAGGAGGAATAGTAGTGTAGCATGGCTTTGTTTATGCCTTTTTGTGAGGTTTTGATGGTACCTGATGTGTCTCGTAGGGTGGTAATATAGATCGGACGATGGGGGCCCTTACAGAGTCTTGAAAGTATTTTACCTGCCTTATTGACAAATTTATGGAGGGTAGCACCCATGTGCGCTTTTTTGGTTAATTCCAAGTATCAAAGAATTGCTTATCTACCTGCCAAGCCTTTCTATTGTCAGGATAGTCATCCGTGTACAGGGAACATTGAGCTTGGTGCAATTGGGAGCTGGCCGTTTTGTAATTTTTAAGTGTGTTTCTTTTGAAAGAGGCCGCATAAGAAATAACGCATCCTCTGAGGAAGGCCTTGTCTGCTTCCCAGAATAGATTAGGGTTGTCTGCATGTAGTGCGTTGTTCGAGGTGTATTCAGACCAAGCGTTTTCCGTGTACAGTCAGAAGTCAGAATTATTTTGAAGGTAGGAGGGGAAGCGCCATATTTTGGGACTTGGGTGTAAGTCAGGGTTATCCAGTGTGGCCGAGATGGGTGCGTGGTCGGATATAGCAATGTCGTGTATGTCGGCGTCAGATATCAGTGGGACAAGGTTGTCTGAGCAGAAAAGGTAGTCAATTTTAGTGAAGACATTATGGGGGTTAGAGTAGAATGTGAACTCTCTATCAGCTGGGTGATGGAGGCGCCAAATGTCATGAAGATTGATGGGAGTCCATCGTGGAGGCCAGAAGTGTTGGAGCACTGGGATCTTGGAGAGGTCGTGGGAGTTTTGGAGATGATCTGTCGTCAATTAGGTGTAGGGTAGTGTTAAAGTCCCCGTCGATTATATGTGGGAGGTGTGGGTCACGAAGGAGCCAGGTCGATAGTTCACTAAAAAACAGTTTTGTGTGGTTATTGGGTGTGTAAATGATTGAGATTATTAAATCCCTGGTCCCTATTTGAACATGTGCAGATAAAAGGCATCCCCTGAGAGTCTGAGTCAACAGATAGGACCTTGCAGGGGAGGTTTTTATGTATAAGTATTAGAACCCCTGCTTTGCGGCCATTTAAGTCAGAGCCTAGGACCGTGCCCACCCAGTGTTTTTTCATACGTTGGAAGTCAGGGGTGGAAAGGTGGGTTTCCTGGAGCAGGGCAATGTCGGTCTTAAGCCTTTTGAGGTGGCAAAGAATGTTCATTCTCTTGGAGGGGGAACAAAGCCCTTTCACATTCCTGGAGACTATTTTCATATTGGGGGCCCATAAGGGAGATATGGGCTGGTGGTTTATGAGTTGATTGGCAGATCATATGTAGGTGGGTTACGAATACAATCAGGGATATACAGGAGTCTACGCTATATGAGAGTGTTGAGCTAAGGTCTGATGGTGCAAATGAACCACAAGCACGTGGGGGAGGGAGAGATTTAGAAGGAAGGGGGTAAAAAGTAGAAACAATACAACATCACTGAGAAACTTCACTTTTTTCCGCATGGAAGTCACTGTGTAGTCCAGCTCCCATTTCAAGACCCATTGACTGTAGCTTCTAAACCCGATTGGAGGGTAGTGTATGCTGGCAGCTCGGGTTGTGGATGGGAAGTGTGGTCTGATCTACGCAGGGAGGCCAGGGGAGAAAATTGTGGTTTTAAGAGAAAAAAACAACAAAAAAAGCAATAACATTATAACATTGTGCGTATTAACATAGAGGTTCGGCCTACCTTTATGTGGAGTATATGGTGAGGAGTAGAGAACAAAACAGAGAGAGGGTTGGGTGAGAGCTATCTCAGCCTGGGATGATCGGACAGTCCGGTCGAGGATTTTTAGTAGCAGAGGCTGTAGTGCTGTTGGAGGCACTCTCTCAATGAGGCGTGGATCGACGTTGGTCCGGGCCAGAGGCTCTGAATCATTTTGGGGAGTCTTTGCGTGGGCTCTTTTGGTCCAGAGCACGATTGATGGGAGCCGTTTTGGATGTGGGGCTGAAGTACGGACCTGTGCGTAATGATCTTAGGAAGGCCTCCGCCTCGGATGGGTCATGGAAGGAGAGCTGGTCGCCATTGGGGACTTTGAGCCGGAGGGTAGTTGGAAAGGCTAGGGCAAATTTTATTTGTTGCTGGTGCAGCTCTGTGCATATTTGTTGAAATGCTTTCCTTTTCTTTGACACTTCTACGGAGTAGTCTGCGAAAATCAGGATCTTCATTCCATCGATCTGAAGAGATCTGGATTGCCTGTTTTTCTGTAGGATTATTATTATTATTATTATTATACAGGATTTATATAGCGCCAACAGTTTGTGCAGCGCTTTACATCAGGGAAGACAGTACAGTCACAATACAATTCAATACAGGAGGGATCAGAGGGCCCTGCTCGTTATAGCTTACAGTCTAGAAGGGGGGGTCAAGTGGAACAAAGGGTAGTAGCTGTGGGGGATGATCAGATGGACAAAATGAAAATACAGTTGTTAGGTGCGGGAAGGATAGGCTTCTCTGAAGAGGAGGGTTTTCAGGGATCCTCTAAAAGCTAAAAGAGAAGGAGATAGACGGACAGATTGGGGTAAGGAGTTCCACAAGCTTGGAGAGGCTCTGGAAAAGTCCTGGAGATGAGCATGGGAGCAGGTGATGAGGGAGCTAGAGAGCAGGAGGTCTTGAGAAGAACGAAGAGAACAATTAGGTTGGTTTTTAGAGACTAAGTCATTGATGTAGCTGGGGGCAGAGTTGAGGATGGCTTTAAAGGTAATTGTTAGTATTTTGAATTTAATTTGTTGGGTGAGCGGAAGCCAGTGGAGGGATTGACAGAGAGGAGTAGCAGAGACAGAGGGGTTGGTAAGGTGGATGAGTCTGGCAGCAGAATTCATGATGGACTGAAGGGGGGTTAGAGTATGCAGAGGTAAGCCAATGAGGAGGGAGTTGCAGTAATCGAGAGATGACCAGGGTGTGAATTAAGAGTTTTGTGGTGTCATTGGTTAGAAAGGGGCGTGTTTTGGAGATGTTGCGGAGGTTGAAGAGGCAAGATTTGGACAGTGATTGAACGTGAGGCTTAGAGGACAGTTCAGAGTCCAGGACTACTCCTAGGACCTTGGCATGTGGCGATCGGGCTGATAGTTGTGCCATCAATTTTGACAGAGAGATCAGGGGAAGAGGCACGTGGGGGAGGAAAAATGATAAGTTCAGTTTTGGATAGATTAAGTTTGAGGAAGTGGTGTGACATCCAAACTGATATATCTGATAGTAAATTAGTGATACGTGAGGAGAATGAAGGAGTGAGTTGAGGGGTAGAGAAATTCAGGTGAAACTCGAAAAATTAGAATACCGTGCAAAAATGTATTTATTTCACTAATGCAACTTAAAAGGTGAAACTAATATATGAGATAGACTCATTACATGCAAAGCAAGATAGTTCAAGCCGTGATTTGTCATACTTGTGATGATTATGGCTTACAGCTCATGAAAACCCTAAATCCACAATCTCAGAAAATTGTAATATTACATGCAATCAATAAAACAAGGATTGTACATAGAACAATATCGGACCTCTGAAAAGTATAAGCATGCATATGTACTCAGTACTTGCTTTGGGCCCCTTTTGCAGCAATTACTGCCTCAATGCAGTGTGGCATGGAAGCTATCAGCCTGTGGCACTGCTGAGGTGTTATGGAAGACCAGGATGCTTCAATAGCAGCCTTCAGCTCTTCTACATTGTTCAGTCTCATGTCTCTCATCTTTCTCTTGGCAATGCCCCATAGATTCTCAATGGGGTTCAGGTCAGGCGAGTTTGCTGGCCAATCAAGCACAGTAATCCCACAGTCATTGAACCCGGTTTTGCTGCTTTTGGCAGTGTGGGCAGGTGCCAAGTCCTGTTGGAAAATCAAGTCAGCATCCCCATAGAGCTCGTATGTGGAAGGAAGCATGAAGTGCTCCAAAATCTCCTGGTAGACGGCTGCGGTGACCCCGGACTTAATGAAGCACAGTGGACCAACACCAGCAGATGACATGGCTCCCCAAATCAACACAGACTGTGGAAACTTCACACTGGACTTCAAGCATCTTGCAGTGTGTGCCTCTCCATTCTTTCTCCATACTCTGGGTCCTTGGTTTCCAAATGAGATGCAAAATTTGCTCTCATCAGAAAAGAGGACTTTGGACCACTGAGCAACAGACCAGTTCTGTTTTTCTTTAGCCCAGGTAAGATGCTTCTGACATTGTTTGTTGTTCAGGAGTGGCTTGACAAGAGAAATACGACATTTGAAGCCCATGTCCAGGATCCGTCTGTGTGTGGTGGCTCTTGATGCACTGACTCCAGCCTCAGTCCACTCCTTGTGAAAGTCCCCAACACATTTGTATGTCCTTTTCCTGACAATCCTCTCCAGGCTGTGGTCATCCCTGCTGCATGTGCACCTTTTTCTTCCACACTTTTCCCTTCCACATAACTTTCTATTAATGTGCTTTGATACAGCACTTTGGGAACATCCAACTTCTTTTGCCATCACCTTTTGAGGCTTTCCCTCCTTATGGAGGGTGTCAATGATGATTTTCTGCACAACAGTCAGGTCAGCAGTCTTTCCCATGATTGTGATTCCTACTGAACGAGACTGAGAGACCATCTAAAGGCTCAGGAACCCTTTTGCAGGTGTTATGGCTTAATTAGCTGATTAGAGTGGGACACTTTGAGTCTAGAATATTGCACCTTTTCACAATATTAAAATTTTCTGAGATTGTGGATTTGAGGTTTTCATGTGCTTAAGCCATAATAATCACAATTATGACAAATCACGGCTTGAACTATCTTGCTTTGCATGTAATGAGTCTATCTCATATATTAGTTTCACCTTTTAAGTTGTATTAGTGAAACAAATGAACTTTTGCACAATATTCTAATTTTTCGAGTTTCACCTGTAGATTTGAGTGTCATCAGCGTAGAGGTGGTATTGGAAGCCGTGGGAGGCTGTCAGCTGACCCAGGGAGGAGATGTAGATTGAAAATAGGAGAGGTCCAAGAACAGAACCTTGGGGGACGCCAACAGAGAATGGAAGAGGAGAGGAAGAAGTAGATTTGTAAGTAACACTAAAGGTGCAGTTGGATAAGTAGGTAGAGAACCTGCGAAGAGTACAGTCACGGAGACCAAAGACATGGAGTATTTTCAGGAGGAGGGGGTGGTCAACCGTATCAAAGGCAGCAGAGAGGTCCAGGAGTAGGATGATAGTTTTTTTCTGAGTAGTTCAGATGTTTCGCGATAATCGGTTGGGGCGATTTGCGGTCAGAGTTAAAGGCTCCCATACGGTGGGCACGCTCCACAGTTCAGGGGCCTGGGAGGCCTAGGGCTTCGGGTATGCGCCTAGCGCAAAGGTCCGTGAGGGTTGAAGGTTGTAATGATTCTGGGATGCCCACGTACCACAGGTTACTCCTTCTGGACCTATTTTCTAAATCGTCAAATTTTTCTAGAATATATTTGTTCGTCTTGTCCTGGGCCTGTTCTGTGGATTGTGCCTGGTAGAGTTCCTCTTTAATGTTGGCTATGCGGTGATCAGCCTCATTTTATCTGGAGGCCTGTTCCCCTAGTTGGGCCTGGAGTTGCTGCATGCCTGCGCTGACTGCCTTCTCCACAGAGGCTGCTATCATGGGGGATAGGAGAGCTGCCACAGCCTGGGCAATGAGCTCAGTGTGTTGATCACTGTTATGCTGTGGGGCAGTGTCATGCTGTGAGGAGGAGGGGGGGCCGGGCCACCGCTTACCTCCATGTCAAGCACCGTTTCTGTGAGAGGATCCGTGTAGGCCGAAGCCGGGGCCTTGATTTGCGGCTGTGCCGATCGCGCCGCCGCGGCCACGTTAGATCGCAGGCCAGTTTTTTCCACAAACCGGTCCATGTTGTGGTCAGGTGTGAGGGGAGAGGCTGCCGCTGTTTGGAGCGGGTTTTGGATGGTGTTATATGGCAATTTTGGAGTCTAGCTGCGGGAGCTGGTGTGAGAGACAGCTACTCCATGCGCGCCGGAACCGGAAGTGTGCAGAGTTTTCAATCTCATCTACTCTGAGTTCCAATCCTTCTGTACGGCTACCCAGCTACCTTATTTCTTTTGTGAGGCTGCTGGTTATATGTTCATATGTCTGTTTTAGTGCTCTGTGAAGCATTCTCTCAAATTGTTTTAAAAGAGCTGGGGAAGCAGAGGATTCTTGTTGAAGGTTCTGTGGTAGAAATACTGTAGTTCTGTGTCTGACTCACCTGGGGAGACAGGCTGTGACAGCTTTGGCTTATGAGAGCGCGCTGAGGTTCTGGAGGATGAGGGGACCGGCGCCATTTTAGCTGCGGCCTGTGACTGCGCTTCTTTGATGGAGGTGTTTTTTACCTTCATGCGGTTTCCTTCCAGCACCATATTTGTAGCCAAAACGACGCTCCAGGCACCCAGGAGCTAGCGGGAGAAGTTGTGTGTATTTAAAGCCGGCAGGCTCTCAGTGAACGACGGCTTCTCTCCCCTCACGGAGCGGAGCTCTAACAGCGCATGTTCGCCCTGTTAGACTCCGCGCATGCTCCCCTAACCTGCAAACTTTTCAGCCAAAAGTTTGTGATTCACAAACTTTACGAAACCCAGGGATTCACCAAAAATCTATGGTAACTGCTGAACCTCATCCCTACACCTATATTTATACAGAATAATAATAATAATAATAATAATAATATGAACATGAATATTAATAATAAACATGAATTTCTTGGCTATCAAACTTCTAATTTTTACTGCTTCATGTACAATATGTCATAATGGTATTTTTTATAACCTTCACTTTCTACAGTGCTGACAAAGATGGCTTCTGTATGTTTTATTTTTTTCCTTCTCTATAAGCAGATTCATATTCCAGTCTATCAGTAATAAATAACAGAATTATTCTTTATAAGCCTGACACTCTCACAGCCTTCAGCTGAGCCATGAAGTCAGTGTCAGGATCCTGGGCTGCTGTCAGTGATGATGAGGTGGGAGAAGAGGAAGAAGTCATTGAAGTCTATCAAAGACTCGGCCATGTTGTCTTCAGATATCCACTTAGAATATTGTGGTTGTTGTCTTTGTGTGTGACCCCCTGCATATCTGACACCCAGAACTTTGCTCACCACTGTGATATGACTATGAGGCGTTATACATTTGAGTACAAGTATTCTCAGGATGGAGACATCATTATAGGAGGGATATTCACTGTACATTCTCTAGTGATAGAGTGGATTAACGATAGAACTCTTATTGAAAATCTCCTGTGTTCAGCGTAAGTGAAATATGAAGTGTAAAGCTTCCAATCTGATCTACAGAGCTGTGTCTTTAGGAGATATGTGTGATAATGTGCAGGACTCAGTCAGTCTGTTACACTGCATTTATATAAAATCAAAGTATATCCTTCAATATGTTAGTGAAAACCATGTATGGCCCATTCTATTGCCGGGTGTTAATACTCACATTTTTTTTTTACGAATAGCTGCCAATGTACCACAATAGATGAAAAACCCACATGAACTTTTTTTAAAAAGACAGCACACCTCAGTGCTTGGTATGTACATTATGGTGCTTTGAGGTGCGTTGTGTGTTGGGATCTTCTTACTGTACTGGTAAAACTGTTATCTGCAGGACAGGAAGTGAGGGGAGATCTCTCTAATGGAGCCCTGGACAGTGGCTGTCCAAAAGAAAAAAGGTTTTGGTTGGACATGCATTTTAAGGCACCACAATAACATTATATAGTATTTCTGTTTCTGATGGCCGGAAATGCATATACCTTTTCACTAGGGATGAGCTTCGAGTTCGAGTCGAACTCATGTTCGACTCGAACATTGCCCGTTCGCCCGTTCGCCGAACAGCGAACAATTTGTAGTGTTCGCGGCAAATTCGAAAAGTCTATGGGAGAAATCTAAAGTTCTAATTATAAAGGCTTATATGCAAGTTATTGTCATAAAAAGTGTTTGGGGACCCGGGTCCTGCCCCAGGGGACATGTATCAATGCAAAAAGAATTTTAAAAAACTGTAGTTTTTTCGGGAGCAGTGATTTTAATAATGCTTAAAGTGAAACAATAAAAGTGAAATATTCCTTTAATTTTCGGACCTGGGGGGTGTGTATGATATGCATTTAAAGCAGCACTTGTTTCCCGTGCTTAGAACTGTCCCTGCACAAAGTGTCATTTTTGAAGGAAAAAAAGTCATTTAAAACTCACTCGCGGCTATTAATGAATTGTCGGCTCCCGGCAATACATAGAAAAGTCATTGATAAAAAAATAATTAAAAAAAGCATGGGGGTTCTCCCAAATTCAATTACCAGGCCCTTCAGGTCTGGAATGGATATTAAGGGGAACCCCGCCACAAATTAAAAAAAAAATGCGTGCGGTTCCCCCAAATATCAATACCAGGCCCTTCAGATCTGGCATAGATTTTAAGGGGAACTCCACCCCAAATAAAAAAAAATGGCGTGGAGTCCCCCCAAAAATCCATACCAGACCCTTATCCGAGCACGCAACCAGGCAGGCCACAGGAAAAGAGGGGGGGACGAGAGAGCGCCCCCCCTCCTGAACCGTACCAGGCCACATGCCCTCAACATGGGGAGGATGTCCCCATGTTGATGGGGACAAGGGCCTCATCCACACAACCCTTGCCCGGTGGTTGTGGGGGTCTGCGGGCAGGGGGCTTATCGGAATCTGGAAGACCCCTTTAACAAAGGGGACCCCCAGATCCTGGCCCCCCTTATGTGAATTGGTAACGGGTACATTGTACCCCTACCATTTCACGAAGAAAGTGTAAAACAAATGTAAAAAAAAACACACAAACACCCTGCTCGCAGACCCCCACAACCACCGGGCAAGGGTTGTGGGGAACATCCTCCCCATGTTGAGGGCATGTGGCCTGGCATGGTTCAGGAGGGGGGGCACTCTCTCTCATCCCCCCTCTTTTCCTGCGGCCTGCCAGGTTGCGTGCTCGGATAAGGGTCTGGTATGGATTTTTGGGGGGACTCCACGCCATTTCTTTCAAATTTGGGGTGGAGTTCCCCTTAAAATCCATGCCAGATCTGAAAGGCCTGGTATTGATATTTGGAACATGCGCGACTTTACATGCATACTATACACACCCCCCAGGTACGAAATTTTAAGGAAAATGTCACTTTTATTTTTTCATTTTAAGCATTATTAAAATCACTGCTCCCGAAAAAACGTTTTTAAAACTTTTTTTTGCATTGATACATGTCCCCTGGGGCAGGACCCCCAAACACTTTTTAGGACAATAACTTGCATATTAGCCTTTATAATTAGCACTTTAGATTTTGAATGTTCGAGTCCATTGTATTTAATAGGGTTCTAAAGTTCACGCGAACATTCTGTCTGTTCGCAGGTTCTGGTGCGAACCGAACAGGGGGGTGTTCGGCTCATCCCTGCTTTTCACCGGCATGTACAATTTTAAGGCTTTACATGTTGGGTTTCTATTTACTCGGAACAACGTCATATTTTATATTTTAACACATAGTTGGGTAATGCATCTCGTTTGTGTGCAGTAACATTACTTTTAGTGTATTTTTTTACTGAAAATATTTATTTGATAAACAGCACCTCTAATATCATAATGAATTCAAACTACCACCATTGTATTCTGCAGGGTCTTTTCTTTCATAAAATATATTATGTTTGGGGGGTTTTAACAAATTTTCACGCATTTTAATATTTCACACAAAAGTGTCTCTGACAGTGAAAGGATTAAAGACAACGCAGTCACAGAAAAATTCCCATCGATCTGTTCCTGTTGTGGACTGACAATACCATTCTATTTTTTAAATTAACTAGAAAGGAATGGTGTCAGCCCTGCCAAGTTTCTTTTGCTAAACTAAAGAATGTCTCTCCTTCTCCTCAACTCTACAACATGGGAGGATTGTTATGCTCTCAAAGATGAAAACCAAAAGACTGTGCGGGGGGGGGGGTTGATTAGACCCCTTGAGTGCATAGGCAGGGTGAACAGGAATGAAAAATAAATAACTAACATCCTTTGGGATTGCCCTGACCCTGCTGGTGAAGTTAACATTTGCATATGAAAAAAAAAAATGCTGTTTAAATTGCCGGAAAATCACAGCTACAGCCACCTACCAAACAGCTGAGAGTTCACCTAATCTATAGCAGACTCTTATCCCAGGTGAGGGTCTGGTATAGATGTTAATGGTGGACCCCGCACAAAATAAACAAGTGTATAATTCCCCCTAAGGATGCACAAATGACCCTTATCCCTAATGCGGGTCTGATAAAGGTGTCAAGGGGTATTTAAAAAATGGCATATGGCCTCCCCGTAAATATTCATACCAGACCAGCGCCATAATGATGAGGACAAGAGCCTCTTTCCCACAACTCTGGTCTGGTGGTTGTGGGGGTCTGCATGCTGGGGGGGCTTATTAGAAACTGGAAACCCGAGATACAGGCCCTCCCCCCATGTGAATGAGTAAGAGGTACCCAGTACCCCTACTTATTCATAGAATAAAGCCTCGTACACACAATCGGATTATCCGACGGAACACGATGGATTATCGATGTGTATGGGCCTTAAGTGATGCAAAAATGATGTTGGTGGTTGCCGGTTTCCTAATAACCAGTCAGAAGGGAAGTGGTCACATTTAGTAATACTGATGTCAGATGTATCCCTTCCAGCTGGTGCCGGAGGTTTGACCGGGCCACATTCAATTTTTTTTTTTATATCATCTCCTTTTTATTTAGAAAATTATTCTCGTGATAAACACTTGTTACATTTTATCCATTGAAACATTACATTTTTTGTGTTTGTCATTATGTGCATCTTACTTTATCCTATTACTATATTATTTTTTCCCCTTTTTTCCCTCCCCTTCCCCCGAACTACATCCATTGCCTTTATTTCCTTATATCTGATCACCACAATTCACTTCCTCCACCTTTTCCACTGCTTACCCCCTATCTGTTTATGCAATTTTTGCTCTTTCCCTCTCTTTTCCGCCCTCCCCTCCTGTGGCCCCTGAGTATCTTACATCTGGAGTCTTTCCACTACTAATTGAGGTGGTGCAAAATCAGCATCCCCCAGCCATGATTTCCATATGGTATTACATTTTCCCCCTTCTCCCCTTCGGCTGTATGTCAATCGCTCTCTTAAAAGCACAGAATTCACACATGAAATCCACTGCTTCCCCGTAGGTACCGCTGATGACATCCAGTATTTTGCTATGAGTTTCCTAGCCAGATACATCAGTCTGGTCAACATACAGTACGTTCCTCTTGGGAACATTTCTGTGTCAATGGCTCCAAGCAGGTACACTAAAGGGTTTAAGGGGACAGGTACCTGAGCTAGTCTTGTAATACACTGGGAGACTTCCTCACAGTACCTATAGAGTTTTGGACATTTCCATATTAAATGTATAAAGTCCCCCCTATGTACTTTACATTTTGGACACAGGAGGGAATCTCTTCCTCCCCACCTATATAGCTGCTCTGATGTTCTATATGCCCTGTGCAAAATGAATAGTTGTGATAATGTATGGGATGCAGATACCGATACCACAGGAATAGAGTCCCACTGGTACCCATCTATGTCCCCTATGTCTTCCACCCATTTACTTCGGCTTCTCAAAGAGGTATGGTCCTGGACTGAGGACAGCCTTTTTAATGTAAATTTTTGATATTAATCCCTTTTGAGTTTCCGCTCCAAGAACTTCCCTCAGCATAGGTGATGATGACACTATCATAGAATGTGTTCTTTGTTGTACCTGCAGAGCATGACGGAGCTGAAGGTATTGATAAAAGCCCTTAGGGCTTAACTGAAATTCCAGACATAACTGTTCATATGTCTTCAACTCCTTCCCTTCATATAATTGTGCAAAAAAACAGATCCCCCTCTCTTTCCAGGGGGTAAAGCCCTGCAGTTCCTGTACCTCTGGGTATCTCGGGTTATGCCATATCGGAGTAAAGGGCAGCAAACCCTTTATCTTCAAAGCTTTCCGGATCTCCCCCCATACTCTTTTGAGAAGGACGCTTATGGGTGCTGAGTCTGGTATGCTCGGCAGGTCCAGTTCCATATGGGAAGCCGCTTCTAGTGTTGGGGCGGATGTAGTCACCATTTTACATATCGGGTCCTCCCTCCCTTGCCGCCCCCATCCTGCCATCTGCTGAAACTGTGAAGCCAAAAAATACATTTTGGGGTGGGGTATTGCCAATCCTCCTCTGTCCTTTCCATACTGCAGGGTAGCTAGGCTAATCCTGGCTGTCTTTTTTTTCCAAATGAATTCCCTCATTAGTGTGTCAATCTGTTTAAACCACTTATTGGAGATCCACATGGGGGAGTTATGAAATACTTACACCAGCTGTTACATTTCGCTTTCTGTCTAACCAGCAATGGACCCAGATTTAGCTGAATATACTCTGCAGGTTCCGGGGATACTATTACTCCCAGGTATTTAAAACTTTTTGCTATAGCTATTTGTTCTGCCCCCTCTGGTAACTGTTCCCTCCACTGATCTATGGGCATTAAAATTGATTTAGACCAATTAATGGTAAAACCTGAGAAACCTCCAAAGTCCTCAATCATCCCCATCACTGCTCGCAGCGAGGCGGCCGAGTCGCCTAGATATATAAGCGTGTCGTCTGCGTATAGAGATATTTTTTCCTCCCTCTGGCCCCTGCGAAACCCCACCACTTCCGAGGCATTACGAATCAGGATAGCCAGAGGCTCCACCGCCAGGGGGAACAGCAGTGGGGACAATGGGCACCCCTGACGGTGCATCTATGTAGCTCAAATGGGGAGGAGACATTGTTATTAATACGAAGTCTGGCTCTGGGTTTGGAGTAAAGCAACTTTACCCACTTTATACATGTATCCCCCAGTCCAAACCTTTCCAGGATCTCCAGGAGGTAGGGCCACTCCACACTGTCAAACGCCTTTGCGGCATCCAATGACAGAATGGCCCTACCCCCTGGATTATCCACCGGCACCTGTAAGTTCATATATAATCGCCTAATGTTGTCGACAGTGGAGCGTGTGTGCATAAAGCCAGACTGGTCACAATGGACCAGTCTGTCGATTACCTGGGATAGCCTCTTAGCCAAAATGCTGGCCAGAAGCTTAACATCCACATTCAATAGGGAGATTGGACGATAGGAATCCAGCAGAAGCTTATCCTTCATCGGTTTTGGAAGTACTATTATTATTGCCTCCTGCATACTGTCTGGTAGGCTACCTACTTCCACTGCCTCCATTAATACCTGCAACAGGGGTGGCAGGAGGTCCTCTCTATAATGGGAGTACACCTCCGCCGGTAACCCATCTGGGCCTGGGGATTTGTGGTGTGGTGCCCCCTCTAGTGCCTCCGTCAGTTCCTTCAATGTTATTTTGGAGTTTATCATTTCCCTATCAGCCTCAGAAAGCTGTGGAAATGGACTGCTTGCAAAAACAGAGCCAGATCAGATGGAGTATAGGTAGATTTAGAGGAATATAAATCCTTATAGAACCGCTGGAAATTATCTAGGATATCGGAATTAAGGGTATATTTTTCCCCAGGCTCTGCATTTACAGCAGAGATATTGGTGGATTCCAGTTACTCTCTAGCTATGAGGGCAAGGAGACAGTCAGTGTTTTCCCCCTCCTCAAAGTAACTCTGCTGCTGGAAATATCTCCTTTTCTCCGCTGCGGTCAGTAAGACCAAATTATACATGGATTGCGCCTCCATCCAGGAGTTATGGTTAGATTGAGAGGGGTCAGCTACCAAAGCCTGTTCTCTCACTTTCATTTCTTCCTGTACCCTGCTTTCCCATTCCCTCGACCAAATTTTGATTCCCGTTATCTCTTTAATAAGGCTGCCCCTTAAAAATGCCTTAAGTGTGTCCCATACTACGGCTGCGCTAGCCGATCCCCTGTTAAAGTGCAAAAATTCCTGCATTGCCCTCTTCACTTTATCCGGAGACGGGAACAGAGTTAACCAAAAAGGGTTCACTTTCCACAGCGAGCGGCCCGATGCAACTGTAGCATCCAGCCGTACCCAAAATGGAGAGTGATCTGATAACAAACGCGGCTCATAAGCCAATTCCCCTACCCGCTGCATAAGTACCTCATTCCCCAGACCCAGGTCAATACGGGAGAATCCATCGTGTGTAGCGGAGTAACATGAATAGCTTCTATCCTCCGCATCTCTCTCTCGCCAGACATCACAGAGTCCCAATTCTGATAGTAGGGAGGCAAAAGCCGTCCTACCAGCTGTCTGCCTCACCACTCTTGATGTCAAAGACATTCTATCCAGAGATGTATCCCAAACATTATTAAAATCTCCCAGCGCCAACACCGGGGCATCCGGAGATAGGGCCATAAATTGCGCTAAACTTCTAAGGGGGCTCGCTGAAAACGGTGGAGGAACATAAATTGAGGCGACGACATACAGTAATCCATTGAGTTTGCAAAGCAAAAAGACGTATCTACCCTCTCTGTCCACCTTTTGTCGGATACATTCAAAAGATATGTCAGTAGAAGCCATTACTCTCCAGGAGTATGAAGTGTGCATAGAATGAAATTGTATCTGGTATCTACGTGAATACAGAAGGTGGGCAGAGTCAGGTCGCATATGTGTTTCTTGTAAACAAATTATCTGGGGTTTCATTCTATCAAAGGATTTAAACATTGCATTTATTTTGTTCTTTTTCCCCAGACCCCTGACATTCCAGGTCATTAACACTATACCCTCGTTATTCACTTTAATCATTATGCATACAATAGCAAAAAAATTGTCATATACCACCAGTAAACAAAAAAAGAAAAAACTAATAATAAGTCAAAATTCATTACCCTTCTAATAGGGATCTGTCCCTAGTGGAGTACAGAAACAATACAAAATACCAAAATATACATCTATAAAAGTTCCCTTATTTTTGTGAAATATATATAGCAGACCTTGTGTTTGTGGTATTTTCCCATAATCCATTGTGATGTAGCTCCCTCTCCCTCCCCTATCCCTATTCCCTTTACTCCTTCCCCTAACCCTTCCCCCCCTTTTACCTCTACCCCCCTCCCCACCCCCTCCCTCTTTGCCCAGCTGGGCCTACCCTCTGGGTTTTGCCTATGACCTCTACTCTACATTCATTCCATCTCATCTCCCTTCTATCATACATCTCTCCGTACCCCTGCTCTGGGGGTCTCACACCCCCCTCCACCCTACTAACCTTCCTGTGTTTTAGTGTTTATGCCCATTATTGTATAAGATTTATTAGGTCTGCCCCATTTCAATCTAATTAGTGTATTCTTTTCTCTTTTAAAGTGCTTCTACTAGTGCTTTGGCTGATATTTCCTCTCCCTCCCCCCCTTCCCCCAACCTAGAGTTTAATTATGCATCTCCAAAAAAAAGGGGGGGAAGAAAGGAGAAAAAAAAACAGCATCTAATTAAATTATTGACGGAGGGGGGCGTGACCGGAAGGTGATGGCGGTGTGGGTCTGTGAGGAGTGAGAGCGTGGGTGTGCCTCTCTCCCCGCTCCCTGCTAACTCTTTGCTTTATTAGGTGGCCTCTCAGCGGCTTGTGACAGCGAGAAGCCGGCGGAGGTGAAGCTGGCTGAGCAGCGTGTACTAGCTGCTGGTCTGCTGGCTATGGAATAAGAACGAATGCTGTGAACCATCCGCGAGCCACATAGGAGAACACTGTGGAATCCCGCGAGATCACAGGCATCAGATGGCAGTGTGTGAGGATGTAAGGAGGTGAACTAAGCTTGATGGCCGTGAGCTTGCCGGCCGTGACCCCCCAGAGTGCCTAAACACGCTGCATGTACCCACTGAGAGACCCCAGGAGTACTTGAGTGCACTTGAGCTCTGTGACCCGGACAGAAGGAGCCCATGGTGGAGTCCCTGTGAGATCTTGGGGGATACGTGAGTAAAAGGGGGATAGCACATGCCATCAGTTTCAAGCTCAAGGAGGATGTTTTTGTAAACAAAATATAGTCTGCTGCTGATTACTGAACTTTTTTTATTTAAATCTTTCACAAAAAACGGTAAAAAAATGGAATAACAGTTTAAAAAAAAAAACGCTGCTTGCTGTGATTTGTTTTGAAAGGGGAAGGATTAGACCTAATTGGACTTGATATGAATCTCTTGCTTATGGGGAGCCGTGGAAAGGAAGGAAGACCTGATATCGTGGAAGCCCTGACTGTGCTTTGATTTGAGCCCTGTGATATGTGCCCTGTGCCCGGATTGAGCTCTGTCCTGGCATCCTGAATTCCTCCCTGAAGTCGAGTTTGGGGTTGTGTGAGTGAAGGATTGCACACTGCTACTTGCAAACTGTATACTGTGAGCATCAGGAGTAATAGCTGGAAAATAGCTGGAAAAAGGCATGTAGAAATATCTATGTTGCATGAATGCCAGGTATATGGAGAGTTGCTGAGCAGGTGTACTAGGACAGACTGGATGTGCTGAATATTAGAGCGGGTTACTGTTTGTTTCCCCTAATTATACCTTTATATACTTTGAATATCCTTGAACGTTCTTTGACCTGTGCTAGGCATTGAGAAAAAACTTTTTTGATCTCGGTATCTCTCCAGAGTTATTTTAGTTAAAGACTTTTCTCTTTCTTTGGAGAGGGTCATAAATAAACGGTACTGTTTGAGTCCTGTTTTAGAAGTGGCCTCTCAGCAGCATTGCGAGCTTAACAAACCCAAGGGATAATAGCCTCCTCCACAATTAGAAAACCGTGGTATTGCAACATTTTATTATGTCCGGGAAAAGGGGAGTAGAGGAGCAAATAAACCAGCATCAGACATCGCAGGAAGGAGCCCAGGTTACACACTCTGCAAAGAGCCAAGCAAGTCAAGCAAAGGCGGCAGCGGCAGCAACAGCTGCAGCGGCAGCAGCAAAGCTTGAGCGATTTGCTCGAAACACCCTTTCACCAGCAAAATCCCAACAGTCAGTTCAGGCAGGAACCTCGGCAGCTAGGAAAAGTCAAGGAAGCGGCCAGGCACTGGTACCAGTGAACCAGGCAGCAATACCAAGTACAAAAACAGCCAGTAACAAAGGGCAAGGGGCAGGGAAATCAAATGCGATAGCGGCAGTAACAGCGGTAACAAGTATCACCAATATAGTAGAGGCAAATATGGAGGGGGATAATGGAGAAAGAGAGGAAGAGCCCACTTTCAGAGATCTTCTGCATGCAATTAATGCATGTAAGGAATCGATAACCGGCCTGGATACTCAGTTGAAAGGAATAAAAGAAGAGTTGGTTGCAATGGGGGGCAAGTTGAAAGAAACAGTTGAAAGAACCTCTGCCTTAGAGGAAAGGCTAAGTGCAGTTGAAGATGTGCTACTCCCATTAAGTGAAGACATTGCGGGGATGAAAAAACAAATGGATAATCAGGCCGCTAAAATCGACGATTTAGAAAATAGGAATCGGAGAAGTAACATCAGAATAATAGGAATGCCCGAATGGAGTGAGGGAGCCGACCCTATATTATTCCTGGAGGGGTGGTTTAAGGAGACATTTGGGGTAGCATCCTTTTCATCTTTTTTTGGCATCGAACGTGCCCACTGAGTCCCCTTTAAACCCCGCCAGGGAAGTGAGCGACCAAGACCATTAATCTTAAATATGTTCAACTATAGGGACAAAGTGACCCTACTTCGGAAGGCCAGAGAAATGGGGGAAATCCGATATAAGGGGATAACATTTTTATTTTACCAGGATTTCTCCCCAGAACTCCTAAGGAGGCGAGCGGCCTTCATACCAATTAAACGTATTCTCCAGGAAAACAAGATGGACTATGCACTCCTATACCCTGCCCACTTGCGGGTATCAGCGTTGAATGGCATACAGTTTTTTGATTCACCAATGAGTGTTGAGAGGTGGTTGGAAGATAACAGGAAAACCTCACAGAAAACGGCAGGGCAAGAGACAAGAGACTAATTAGACACATTCAAAATTAGTTCAGCCGTTTGCCTAACCTCCAAACAAGAAAAATGTGGTCCAAACCTGGGTTCAGACCGAACCAAAACCTCATCCCTATTCATTACCCTGGCCACAAGAGCCAATAATATATGGGAATAAATAACCCAACCCACTTTCTGAAAAAGAGGTGAGATTACATCAACCATATTATTAATGAGTGGGATCTGCCAATGACATAGGTGTAAGGCTAAGCGGACCAGATGCGTAACGTGAGAAGGGGCGGGTCTATACATTTATTACACTGCAGAGGCAGTTCCCCATCAGGTCCACTCAGCCAATGACATAGGTGTAAGGCTAAGCGGACCAGATGCGTAACCTGAGAAGGGGCAGGTCTATTCATTTATTACACTGCGGAGGCAGTTCCCCATCAGGTCCACTCAGCCAATGACGTAGGCGGGCCTGACATACGAAGGGGCGGACCTGATGGGGAACTTCCTCCACAGTGTAATAAATGAATAGACCCGCCCCTTCTCACGTTCCGTATCTGGTCTGCTTAGCCTTACACCTACACCATTGGCTGAGCGGACCTGATAGGGGAACTTTAGAAGGGGCGGGTCTATTAATTTAATACACTACGGAGGAAGTTCCCCATCAGGTCCGCGCAGGCTCAGCCAATGACCTTTCGTGTGGACAGCGCTGGACATCGGATCGCCGCGGGACACTGAATTTCATCGCTGGAATTTTTTTTTTTAAATTTATTTATTTATTTATTTTTAATAAAGGACTTTTCCAAGGTGTCTGTGTGTTTTTTTTTTTTTTTTACACTTTCTTTGTGAAATGGTAGGGGTACAATGTACCCCTTGCCAATTCACATAGGGGGGCGGGATCTGGGGGTCCCCTTTGCTAAAGGGGTCTTCCAGATTCTGATAAGCCCCGTGCCCACAGACCCCCACAACCACCGGGCAAGGGTTGTGGGGATGAGGCCCTTGTCCCCATCAACATGGGGACATCCTCCCCATGTTGAGGGCATGTGGCCTGGTACGGTTCAGGAGGGGGGGGCGCTCTCTCGTCCCCCCCTCTTTTCCTGCGGCCTGCCAGGTTGCGTGCTCGGATAAAGGGTCTGGTATGGATTTTTGGGGGAACTCCACGCCATTTTTTTTTTTATTTGGGGTGGAGTTCAGCTTGAAATCCATACCAGACCTGAAGGGCCTGGTATGGATATTTGGGGGAACCCCAAGCATTTTTTTTATATTTGCGGCAGGGTTCCCCTTAATATCCATTTTAGACCTGAATTTTTTATTTTTTTATTTTTTTTTATTTTTTTTACCAATGACTTTTCTATGTATTGCCGGGAGCCGACAATTCATTATAGCTGCAAGTGAGTTTTAAATGACCTTTTTCCTTCAGAAATGACACTTTGTGCAGGGACAGTTCTAAGCACAGGAAACAAGCACGACTTTATAGGCAAACTATACACCCCCCAAGGTACGACATTTAAAGGAATATTTCACTTTTATTGTTTCACTTTAAGCATTATTAAAATCACTTCTCCCGAAAAAAAGTCTGTTTTTAAAACTTTTTTTTGCATTGATACATGTCCCCTGGGGCAGGGGACCCCAAACACTTTTTAGGACAATAAATTGCATATTAGCCTTTATAATTAGCACTTTTGATTTTGAACGTTCGAGTCCATTGTATTTAATAGGGTTCTAAAGTTTGCGCGAACATTCTGGCTGTTCGCAGGTTCTGGTGCGAACCGAACAGAGGGGTGTTCGGCTCATCCCTACTGTTCAGATGTTTTCATATCACAGTTGTCTGACTGTAGTTATACAGTAAATATTTCTGGCACTGATTTACTGAAGTCACACACAGCAAGGTATCTATTAGACATGTGCATTCGTTTTCGTCCAAATGCATTTTCGTCCGAATTTCAGGTATTTTCGTTATCGTTTTAACAAACGAAAACGAAAGTGCAGAATCCGAAAAACGAAAGATCCGACATAAACAAATGCTTTATTTTCATTTTTGTTGCAACAGCAGTTCGATATAGATAGGAGATTCGACATGACGCTGACAATAACAATCTGTGTCCATCGAACCCGTGGTCGAATGTGCCTAACCTTAACTCTATTAGTCCAAGATTATTCTACATAGAGAGAAAAGATCCGACATAGAGAGAAAAGATTGCTGCTGGAATTGGGTGGGGGAAGTAAAATAAAAATAATGATGATGATGAATGTTATTGGCAGATTGTAACCAAAGAGGAGGAGCAGTAAAATAGTTAGAACTAACTTAACAATTCAACATGAAAGATGAAGATTCGGCAAAGCATCGAAAAACATACAAACGTTGAATCTGTCATTGAAGGTTGATGCCGTGTACACACACGATCGGTTTTACCGATGAAAACAGTCCGATGGACTTTTTTAATCAGACAAACCGATCGTGTATGGACCCCATCGGTATTTTTTCCATCGGTGATTAAAATAGAACATACTTCCGGTTTCGGCGCCGCATGGAGTAGCTACCTTCTCCTCAGCTCCCACAGCGCGACCCAAAACCAGCATAGAAAACCAGCCCAGTGATCGTGCAAACCAGTCGGGACTCCCCCACACATCCATGGACTGGTTTGTAGAAAAACCCGGCACTCATTCGCAAATGACCGCACTGATCCCCACGGCCCTGCCGCAAATAGAGGCCCCGGCTTCGGCCTTCATTGTCCCCCTAGTGGAAGCGCCGAACATGGAGGTGAGCGGATGCTCGGCCCACCCTCCCTCTCAAGGTGTCTCCTCAGCATCCCAGGATGGGGATAATAACATAGAGCGCATAGCTCAGGCTGTGGCAGCTCTCCTCACCCCCACAATAGCTGCTTCTGTGGAAAGAGCCAATAGGAAAGAGTGGCATTCAGCTAAGAGGGCCTTTGACACATGGGCCGACACCCTCGAACTGACAAAAAAGGCACATATGGATGCCACCCTCCATAAATATGGCAACAAAGCAGGAAAACTGTTAGCTAGACTCTGCAAAGGCCCCTTCCGCCCGACCCACATAACCTCCTTACGAGACGCCTCAGGCATTGCCCACTCCAGGCAGCAGGACATTAATAGAGTCATGTTACAATATTACTCCTCATTGTATGCTCTAGACCCCATAGACAAACTAAAAGCCCAATCCTTCCTCGAGAATGTTGACATGCCAAGGGTCACCCCTTCCCAACTTGAGACCCTGAACGCACTCATAACCCTCTCCGAAATATCTACTACCATCAACAATCTAGCACCCTCTAAATCCCCAGGTCCCGATGGCTTCACAGGCGAATTCTATAAGACCTTAAAAATGATCTTAGAACCCACTCTCCGCAAGGTATATTGTGGCATTTGGTCTGGCGGCCCTTATCTACCCACTGGAAACCACGCCATCATCAAATTACTATCCAAGAAGGGTAAAGACCCCCAAGAACCAGGCTCTTACCGACCCATTTTACTGTTGAATCTGGATGTCAAAATCCTCTCTAAAATCATAGCCAACAGACTGGCTGACATCTTGCCCTCTCTAATCCACCCTGCCCAATCAGGCTTTGTAAGAGGCAGACAAGCCAACCAAAATATTTGAAAGGTAATGATGGCCCTAGAATATGCCAAATCTAATCCGGGGGCGGGACCATGCTATCATCACTCTGGACACGGAGAAAGCCTTTGATAATGTCAGCTTTGAATGGCTATCCCTGGCTATGTCAAAAATGGGGTTTACTGGGCCCTTCTCTCATCTCATTGATGCCATGTTCACCTCTCCTGCGGCCAGGATGGTGGCAGCGGGTCTCCTCTCTGACAATTTCTGCCTCCACAAGGGCACCAGACAAGGCTGTCCCCTATCTCCATTTCTTTTTAACATTTGAAACGTCTGTCCAGGTACTTAATCCAAAATGCCCCTCTTAATGGCATCAAGGTGGGCTCCCACAAATTGCGCACATCACTCTTTGCTGATGATGTGCTCATATTCTCAGTGAAGCCCTCCTCCAACATGTCCACGATCAAAACGATTTTCGACGAAATCAGGTTGTGTTCGGGCCTTCGTATAAATTATCGTAAGAGTGAAATCCTCCCCATAGGCACTCTATCTAACCCACCCTGGGCCCTCCACTCACTCTTCACGGTCGCAAAATCCCACATTACCTACTTAGGAATTAAAATAGGGAAATTACCCTCCTCCATTTACCACCTCAATTACCCACCCATGATCACAAAAATTACTCATGAATTGGGCAACTGGACGGACCTGCCCCTCTCACACCTGGGAAGATGCCACCTGGTGAAAATGGTCAGTTTTGCGCGATTACTATACCCACTCCAAACTATACCACTACTCCTCCGACACAAAGATACGAAAACAATCAACAAGGCCATATCTAAATTCATCTGGCAAAACAAACGACCAGGCATATCATTCGTAAAACGATATCTTCCCAGACGTGAAGGGGGTATCAGCCTTCCAAATATCAATTATAATTTGGCATGCCTGATGAGAATAGGCCTTGACTATCTAGGGCCATCATTACCTTCCCAGTGCTCCCGGTACTCAAACTACTCCTTAGAATCTGTAATGGCTCAACCCTTTTCCCTGGCTGCACTACTCTACTGCAAATGGAAATCTGCCCCACCTCTACTCCAACATAATCTCCTGCTGCGGGACACTGCTATAGCATGGCGAGAGGTTAGGAAGAGCCTCAAACTTTCCCCTTTCATGTCCAGATACCTACCGATACAAGGGAACCCCAGCTTCCCCCTCGGATTGGAACACAAAGCCTTTTCCATCTGGCAACGGAAAGGCCTCACACAGTTCTCTACTCTATGCGATGTGGAAACAGGGTGCCCTCTCAATTTCTCAACCATAGCCAAGACCTTCTCACTCCCCCAATCCCACGCTTTTCACTTTGGGCAATGCATCAGTTTTCTGAAGGACTCATGCAGAGAGGAGAGTAAACGATTTAAACTAGCCTTCACGGACCAACTGCTCCTAGATACTTCCTAAACCATCTCAGATATTTACAAACCCTTTCTCCAAAAGACCACCCCTACACTGGCATCTTCCTCAGCAGCTAACTGGAATAAGGATTTCCTGGATGCGGAGCTGGTAGACAAACTTCTACAAGGACTCAACAAAGTCCACCAACTGATTCCTAATGAAACATGGAGAGAAACCCAACTAAAAATCCTCCACCGTGCTTACATACCTTTTCTTTCAGACAAAAAGGACCCGGGCAGCGCCAATTGCCCTCTCTGCCAACTCCCAAGACCCACCCTAACTCATCATTTGTGGACATGCTCATACATATCCACCTTCTGGGACCAGGTCATATCCTACATCTTTGATGTAACCCTGCTGAAACTGCCCAAGGACCATTTGCTCCTCATCTTCGGGCATTGGGATCCTCTTCTGCTACCATGGTCACCCAACACCTACCCTCCATGCAGGGACTGGTCTCTGATCTGCCTCTTAATAGTGATAAGATCCATATTGAAAAATTGGACCATCCCCCTTTGTCCACACACCTCTCAAGTCAAACGTGAACTCCTGCAGCTACTATACAAGGATAGATTTAAAGCGGAGGTCAGCCTTAAAAAAAACTTTACACGAACACCTTTGTTTTAATAAAAAAATAAAAAGAATAACATTTTTTTAGACACTTCTATATATCTGTTGCTAGGCAGAATTTGTTTTCTGCCTAGTTCCTAGTCCGCGGTGATAGAACTTCTTGTCCTAACACGCATTGCCTCCTGGGAAATTATTACACTCATTTCCCAGGAGTATCTAGGCATTACTTTCCCTAAAATTGTGTTATTTCCTTACAGGAAATGACACGATTTAAGGCGGATCTCCGCACCATTTTTGTAAAGGGATGAATGCCCTGTGTTATGTCACCTCTGATGCTGCCCTCCTCTCCTCTGCAGACTCCATCTGGCGCCGTGGCAGATTTGAAACAGGTGTGGGGGGAGGGGGAGGAGGTGCAGGTGGGTGTCCACAGTCCTCCGCCGGCCCGAGGTGGGGTGGGGGGTGGTGCCATTGTACTGCTAGTGCGGGAGCCTGGTGTGGGAGCCTGGGAGGACTCAGTCTCAGACAGTGGAGCCCTGTTCAAGTATCATAAGAAAGGGGGGGGTGCAAGGTGGACAGTGACACATCTATAGATAATATATCTATATATATATATTATGTAATATAGCTGGTCCAGACGCCCCCTCCCCCCACCAGACCAGCTAACTCAGCTACTGTGCCTATTTCTAATATAATATATCTGTGTCCAGCAGCACCCCGCCATCAGACAGACAACACTCACTGTATAATTTATATTAGCTGACTGTGCCACCCCCACCCTGAGCTGGTCTAATGATGATGATGGTGATGATGGAGGGGGGTGCTGCTGGGGGTGATGCGATTTGATGTGCTGGGGGTGATGCAATGTGCTGCTGGGGTTGATGCTATTCGATGTGCTAGGGGTGATGCAATGTGCTGATGGGGGTGATGCAATTCGATGTGCTGGGGATGATGCAATGTGCTGCTGGGGGTGATGTGATTTGTTGTGCTGGGGGTGATGCAATGTGCTGCTGCTGTGGGTGATGCGATTCGATGTGCTGGGGATGATGCAATGTGCTGCTGGGGGTGATGCGATACGATGTGCTGGGGGGATGCAATTCGATGTGCTGGGGGTGATGCAATGTGCTGCTGGGGGTGATGCGATTTGATGTGCTGGGGGTGATGCAATGTGCTGCTAGGGGTGATGCGATTCGATGTGCACTGGGTGATGCAATGTGCTGCTGGGGCTGATGCCATTCGATGTGCTGGGAGTGATGCAATGTGCTGCTGGGGGTGAAGCGATTTGATGTGCCGGGGGTGATGCAATGTTCTGCTGGGGGTGATGCGATTCGATGTCTGAAGGGTGATGCAATGTGCTGTGGCCCATGTGATTTGATGTGCTGGGGGTGTTGCCATGTGCGGTGGGCCATGCGATTCGATGTGCTGGGGTGATGCGATTTGATATGCTGAGGGTGATGCAATGTGCTGTAAATGATGCGATTCGACGTGCTGAGGGTGGTGCAATATTCTGTAAATGATGCGATTCGATGTGCTGGGGGTGATGCAATGTGCTGTAAATGATGCGATTCAATGTGCTGGGGGTGATGCAATGTTCTGTGGGCCATGCGATTCGATGTGCTGGGGGTGATGCAACGTTCTATGGGCCATGCGATTCGATGTGCTGGGGTGATGTGATTCGATGTGCTGGGGGTGATGCAATGTGCTGTAAATGATGTGATTCGATGTGCTGGGGGTAATGCAATGTGCTGTAAATAATGTGATTCGATGTGCTGGGGGTGATGCAATGTGCTGTAAATTATGCGATTCGACGTGCTGAGAGTAATGCAATGTTCTGTAAATGATGCGATTCAACGTGCTGGGGGTGATGCAATGTTCTGTGGGCCATGCGATTCGATGTGCTGGGGGTGATGCAACATTCTATGGGCCATGCGATTCGATGTGCTGGGGTGATGTGATTCGATGTGCTGGGGGTGATGCAATGTGCTGTAAATGATGTGATTCGATGTGCTGGGGGTGATGCAATGTGCTGTAAATGATGCGATTTGATGTGCTGGGGAAGATGCAATGTTCTTTGGGCCATGTGATTCAATGTGCTGGGGTGATTCGATGTGATGGGGGTGTTGCAATGTGCTGTAAATTATGTGATTTGACGTGCTGGGGGTGATGCAATGATCTGTAAAGGATGCGATTCGATGTGCTGGAGGTAATGCAATGTTCTGTGGGCCATGCGATTCGATGTGCTGGGGGTGTTGCAATGTGCTGTGGGCTATGTGATTCGACGTGCTGGGGTGATGCGATTCAATGTGCTGGGGGTGGTGCAATGTTCTGTAAATGATGTGATTCGATGTGCTGGGGGTGTTGCAATGTGCTGTGGGCCATGCGATTCGATGTGCTGGGGGTGATGCAATGTGCTGTAAATTATGTGATTAAATGTTCTGGGGGTGATGAAATGTGCTGCAAATAATGCGATTCGACGTGCGGGGGGTGATGCAATGTTCTGTGGGCCATGCGATTCAATGTGCAGGGGTGATGCGATTCGATGTGCTGGGGGTGATGCAATGTGCTGTAAATGATGCAATTTGATGTGCTGGGGGTGATGCAATGTGCTGTAAATTATACGATTATACGTGCTGGGGGTGATGCAATGTTCTGTGGGCCATGTGATTCGATGTGCTGGGGGTGATGCAATGTTCTGTGGGCCATGTGATTCGATGTGCTGGGGGTGATGCAATGTACTGTGATTGATGCGATTCGATGTGCTGGGGGTGATGCAATGTGCTGTAAACGATGCGATTCGACGTGCTGGGGGTGATGCAATGTTATTTGGGCCATGCGATTCGACATGCTGAGGGTGATGCAATGTGCTGTGGGCCGTGCGATTCGATGTGCTGGGGGTGTTGCAATGTGTGGTGGGCCATGCGATTAGATGTACTGGGGGTGATGCAATGTACTGTATTGATGCGATTCGATGTGCTGGGGGTGATGCAATGTGCTGTACATGATGCGATTCGACGTGCTGGGGGGATGAAATGTTCTGTGGGCCATGCGATTCGATGTTCTGGGAGTAATGCAATGTTCTGTGGGCTATGCGATTCAATGTGCTGGGGTGTGTTGCAATGTGCTGTGAGCCATGCAATTCGATGTTCTGGGGTGATGCGATTCGATGTGCTGGGGGTGATGCAATGTTGTGTAAATGATGTGATTCGATGTGCTGGGGGTGATGCAATGTGCTGTAAATGATGCAATTCGACGTGCTGGGGGTGATGCAATGTTCTGTAAATTATGCAATTCGATGTGCTGGGGGTGATGCAATATGCTGTAAATTATGTGATTTGACGTGCTGGGGGTGATGCAATGTTCTGTGGGCCATGCGATTCAATGTGCTGGGGGTGATGCAATGTTCTGTAGGCCATGCAATTCGATGTGCTGGGGGTGTTGCAATGTGCTGTGGGCTATGCGATTCGATGTGCTGGGGTGATGTGATTTGATGTGCTGGGGGTGATGCAATGTGCTGTAAATGATGAGATTTGATGTGCTGGGGAAGATGCAATGTTCTTTGGGCCATGTGATTCGATGTGCTGGGGTGATTCGATGTGATGGGGGTGTTGCAATGTGCTGTAAATTATGTGCTTTGACGTGCTGGGGGTGATGCAATGATATGTAAAGGATGCGATTCGATGTGCTGGGGGTAATGCAATGTTCTGTGGGCCATGCGATTCGATGTGCTGGGGGTGTTGCAATGTGCTGTGGGCTATGTGATTCGATGTGCTGGGGTGATGCGATTCAATGTGCTGGGGGTGGTGCAATGTGCTGTAAATGATGTGATTCGATGTGCTGGGGGTGTTGCAATGTGCTGTGGGCCATGCGATTCGATGTGCTGGGGGTGATTCAATGTGCTGTAAATGATGTGATTCGATGTTCTGGGGGTGATGCAATGTGCTGTAAATAATGTGATTCGACGTGCGGGGGGTGATGCAATGTTCTGTGGGCCATGCGATTCAATGTGCAGGGTTGATGCGATTCGATGTGCTGGGGGTGATGCAATGTGCTGTAAATGATGCAATTTGATGTGCTGTGGGTGATGCAATGTGCTGTAAATGATACGATTATACGTGCTGGGGGTGATGCAATGTTCTGTGGGCCATGCGATTCGATGTGCTGGGGGTGATGCAATGTTCTGTGGGCCATGTGATTCGATGTGCTGGGGGTGATGCAATGTACTGTGATTGATGCGATTCGATGTGCTGGGGGTGATGCAATGTGCTGTAAACGATGCGATTCGATGTGCTGGGGGTGATGCAATGTTATTTGGGCCATGCGATTCGACATGCTGAGGGTGATGCAATGTGCTGTGGGCCGTGCGATTCGATGTGCTGGGGGTGTTGCAATGTGTGGTGGGCCATGCGATTAGATGTACTGGGGGTGATGCAATGTACTGTATTGATGCGATTCGATGTGCTGGGGGTGATGCAATGTGCTGTACATGATGCGATTCGATGTGCTGGGGGGATGAAATGTTCTGTGGGCCATGCGATTCGATGTGCTGGGAGTAATGCAATGTTATGTGGGCTATGTGATTCAATGTGCTGGGGGTGTTGCAATGTGCTGTGAGCCATGCAATTCGATGTTCTGGGGTGATGCGATTCGATGTGCTGGGGGTGATGCAATGTTGTGTAAATGATGCGATTCGATGTGCTGGGGGTGATGCAATGTGCTGTAAATGATGCAATTCGACGTGCTGGGGGTGATGCAATGTTCTGTAAATTATGTGATTCGATGTGCTGGGGGTGATGCAATGTGCTGTAAATGATGTGATTTGACGTGCTGGGGGTGATGCAATGTTCTGTGGGCCATTCGATTCAATGTGCTGGGGGTGATGCAATGTTCTGTGGGCCATGCAATTCGATGTGCTGGGGGTGTTGAAATGTGCTGTGGGCTATGCGATTCGATGTGCTGGGGTGAAGTGATTTGATGTGCTGGGGGTGATGCAATGTGCTGTAATTGATGTGATTCGATGTGCTGGGGGTGTTGCAATGTGCTGTGGGCCATGCGATTCGATGTGCTGTGGTAATGCGATTTGATGTATTGGGGGTGATGCATTGTGCTGTAAATGATGCGATTTGATGTGCTGGGGTGATGCAATGTGCTGTAAATGATGCGATTCGATGTGCTGGGGAAGATGCAATGTTCTTTGGGCCATGTGATTCGATGTGCTGGGGTGATGTGATTCGATGTGCTGGGGGTGATGCAATGTGCTGTAAATGATGCGATTCGATGTGCTGGGGGTGATGCAATGTGCTGTAAATTATGCGATTCGACGTGCTGGGGGTGATGCAATGTTCTACGGGCCATGCGATTCGATGTGCTTGGGGTAATGCAATCTTCTGTGGGCTATGCAATTCGATGTGCTGGGGGTGTTGCAATGTGCTGTGGGCCATGCGATTCGATGTTCTGGGGTGATGCGATTCAATTTGCTGGGGGTGATGCAATGTTGTGTAAATGATGCGATTCGATGTGCTTGGAGTGATGCAATGTGCTGTAAATTATGCAATTTGACGTGCTGGGGGTGATGCAATGTTCTGTAAATGATGCGATTCGATGTGCTGGGGGTGATGCAATGTGCTGTAAATGATGCGATTCGACGTGCTGGGGGGGATGCAATGTTCTGTAAATGATGCAATTCGATGTGCTGGGGGTGATGCAATGTTCTGTGGGCCATGCGATTCGATGTGCTGGGGGTGATGCAATGTTCCGTGGGCCATGTGATTCGATGTGCTGGGGGTGTTGCAATGTGTGGTGGGCCATGCGATTCGATGTACTAGGGGTGATGCAATGTACTGTGATTGATTTGAATCGATGTGCTAGGGGTGATGCAATGTGCTGTAAATTATGCGATTCGACGTGCTGGGGGTGATGCAATGTTCTGCGGGCCATGCAATTCGATGTGCTTGGGGTAATGCAATCTTCTGTGGGCTATGCAATTCGATGTGCTGGGGGTGTTGCAATGTGCTGTGGGCCATGCGATTCGATGTTCTGGGGTGATGCGATTCAATTTGCTGGGGGTGATGCAATGTTGTGTAAATGATGCGATTCGATGTGCTTGGAGTGATGCAATGTGCTGTAAATTATGCAATTTGACGTGCTGGGGGTGATGCAATGTTCTGTAAATGATGCGATTCGATGTGCTGGGGGTGATGCAATGTGCTGTAAATGATGCGATTTGACGTGCTGGGGGTGATGCAATGTTCTGTGGGCCATGCGATTTGATGTGCTGTGGGTATTGCAATGTTCTGTGGGCCATGCGATTCGATGTGCTGGGGGTGTTGCAATGTGCTGTGGGCTATGCGATTAGATGTGCTGGGGTGATGTGATTTGATGTGCTGGGGGTGATGCAATGTGCTGTAAATGATGTGATTCGATGTGCTGGGGGTGTTGCAATGTGCTGTGGGCCATGCAATTCAATGTACTGGGGTGATGCGATTTGATGTGCTGGGGGTGATGCAATGTGCTGTAAATGATGCGATTCGATGTGCTGGGGGTGATGCAATGTGCTGTAAATGATGCGATTCGACGTGCTGGGGGTGATGAAATGTGCTGTAAATGATGCGATTCGATGTGCTGGGGGTGATGCAATGTGCTGTAAATTATGCGATTCGATGTGCTGGGGGTGATGCAATGTTCTGTGGGCCATGCGATTCGATTATGCTGGGGGTGTTGCAATGTGCTGTGGGCTATGCGATTCGATGTGCTGGGGTGATGCGATTCGATGGGCTGGGGTGATGCGATTTGATGTGTTGGGGGTGATGCAATGTGCTGTAAATGATGTGATTCGATGTGCTGGGGGTGATGCAATGTTTTGTGGGCCATGCTATTCGATGTGCTGGTGGTGTTGCAATGTGCTGTGGGCTATGCGATTCGATGCGCTGGGGTGATGCAATTCGATGTGCTGGGGTGATGTGATTTGATGTGCTGGGGGTGATGCAATGTTCTGTGGGCCATGTGATTCGATGTGCTGGGGGTGATGCAATGTACTGTGATTGATGCGATTCGATGTGCTGGGGGTGATGCAATGTGCTGTAAACGATGTGATTCGACGTGCTGGGGGTGATGCAATGTTATTTGGGCCATGCGATTCGACATGCTGAGGGTGATGCAATGTGCTGCGGGCCGTGCGATTCGATGTGCTGGGGGTGATGCAATGTGCTGTAATTGATGTGATTCGATGTGCTGGGGGTGTTGCAATGTGCTGTGGGCCATGCGATTCGATGTGCTGTGGTAATGCGATTTGATGTATTGGGGGTGATGCATTGTGCTGTAAATGATGCGATTTGATGTGCTGGGGTGATGCAATGTGCTGTAAATGATGCGATTCGATGTGCTGGGGAAGATGCAATGTTCTTTGGGCCATGTGATTCGATGTGCTGGGGTGATGTGATTCGATGTGCTGGGGGTGATGCAATGTGCTGTAAATGATGCGATTCGATGTGCTGGGGGTGATGCAATGTGCTGTAAATTATGCGATTCGACGTGCTGGGGGTGATGCAATGTTCTACGGGCCATGCGATTCGATGTGCTTGGGGTAATGCAATCTTCTGTGGGCTATGCAATTCGATGTGCTGGGGGTGTTGCAATGTGCTGTGGGCCATGCGATTCGATGTTCTGGGGTGATGCGATTCAATTTGCTGGGGGTGATGCAATGTTGTGTAAATGATGCGATTCGATGTGCTTGGAGTGATGCAATGTGCTGTAAATTATGCAATTTGACGTGCTGGGGGTGATGCAATGTTCTGTAAATGATGCGATTCGATGTGCTGGGGGTGATGCAATGTGCTGTAAATGATGCGATTCGACGTGCTGGGGGGGATGCAATGTTCTGTAAATGATGCAATTCGATGTGCTGGGGGTGATGCAATGTTCTGTGGGCCATGCGATTCGATGTGCTGGGGGTGATGCAATGTTCCGTGGGCCATGTGATTCGATGTGCTGGGGGTGTTGCAATGTGTGGTGGGCCATGCGATTCGATGTACTAGGGGTGATGCAATGTACTGTGATTGATTTGAATCGATGTGCTAGGGGTGATGCAATGTGCTGTAAATTATGCGATTCAACGTGCTGGGGGTGATGCAATGTTCTGCGGGCCATGCAATTCGATGTGCTTGGGGTAATGCAATCTTCTGTGGGCTATGCAATTCGATGTGCTGGGGGTGTTGCAATGTGCTGTGGGCCATGCGATTCGATGTTCTGGGGTGATGCGATTCAATTTGCTGGGGGTGATGCAATGTTGTGTAAATGATGCGATTCGATGTGCTTGGAGTGATGCAATGTGCTGTAAATTATGCAATTTGACGTGCTGGGGGTGATGCAATGTTCTGTAAATGATGCGATTCGATGTGCTGGGGGTGATGCAATGTGCTGTAAATGATGCGATTTGACGTGCTGGGGGTGATGCAATGTTCTGTGGGCCATGCGATTTGATGTGCTGTGGGTATTGCAATGTTCTGTGGGCCATGCGATTCGATGTGCTGGGGGTGTTGCAATGTGCTGTGGGCTATGCGATTAGATGTGCTGGGGTGATGTGATTTGATGTGCTGGGGGTGATGCAATGTGCTGTAAATGATGTGATTCGATGTGCTGGGGGTGTTGCAATGTGCTGTGGGCCATGCAATTCAATGTACTGGGGTGATGCGATTTGATGTGCTGGGGGTGATGCAATGTGCTGTAAATGATGCGATTCGATGTGCTGGGGGTGATGCAATGTGCTGTAAATGATGCGATTCGACGTGCTGGGGGTGATGAAATGTGCTGTAAATGATGCGATTCGATGTGCTGGGGGTGATGCAATGTGCTGTAAATTATGCGATTCGATGTGCTGGGGGTGATGCAATGTTCTGTGGGCCATGCGATTCGATTATGCTGGGGGTGTTGCAATGTGCTGTGGGCTATGCGATTCGATGTGCTGGGGTGATGCGATTCGATGGGCTGGGGTGATGCGATTTGATGTGTTGGGGGTGATGCAATGTGCTGTAAATGATGCGATTCGATGTGCTGGGGGTGATGCAATGTTTTGTGGGCCATGCTATTCGATGTGCTGGTGGTGTTGCAATGTGCTGTGGGCTATGCGATTCGATGCGCTGGGGTGATGCAATTCGATGTGCTGGGGTGATGTGATTTGATGTGCTGGGGGTGATGCAATGTTCTGTGGGCCATGTGATTCGATGTGCTGGGGGTGATGCAATGTACTGTGATTGATGCGATTCGATGTGCTGGGGGTGATGCAATGTGCTGTAAACGATGTGATTCGACGTGCTGGGGGTGATGCAATGTTATTTGGGCCATGCGATTCGACATGCTGAGGGTGATGCAATGTGCTGCGGGCCGTGCGATTCGATGTGCTGGGGGTGTTGCAATGTGTGGTGGGCCATGCGATTAGATGTACTGGGGGTGATGCAATGTACTGTATTGATGCGATTCGATGTGCTGGGGGTGATGCAATGTGCTGTACATGATGCGATTCGACGTGCTGGGGGGATGAAATGTTCTGTGGGCCATGCGATTCGATGTGCTGGGAGTAATGCAATGTTCTGTGGGCTATGCGATTCAATGTGCTGGGGGTGTTGCAATGTGCTGTGAGCCATGCAATTCGATGTTCTGGGGTGATGCGATTCGATGCGCTGGGGGTGATGCAATGTTGTGTAAATGATGCGATTCGATGTGCTGGGGGTGATGCAATGTGCTGTAAATGATGCAATTCGATGTGCTGGGGGTGATGCAATGTTCTGTAAATTATGCGAATTCGATGTGCTGGGGGTGATGCAATGTGCTGTAAATGATGTGATTTGACGTGCTGGGGGTGATACAATGTTCTGTGGGCCATGCAATTCGATGTGCTGGGGGTGTTGCAATGTGCTGTAGGCTATGCGATTCGATGTGCTGGGGTGATGTGATTTGATGTGCTGGGGGTGATGCAATGTGCTGTAAATGATGTGATTCGATGTGCTGGGGGTGTTGCAATGTGCTGTGGGCCATGCGATTCGATGTGCTGTGGTGATGCGATTTGATGTATTGGGGGTGATGCAATGTGCTGTAAATGATGCGATTTGATGTGCTGGGGTGATGCAATGTGCTGTAAATGATGTGATTCGATGTGCTGGGGAAGATGCAATGTTCTTTGGGCCATGTGATTCGATGTGCTGGGGTGATGTGATTCGATGTGCTGGGGGTGATGCAATGTGCTGTAAATGATGCGATTCGACATGCTGGGGGGGATGCAATGTTCTGTAAATGATGCAATTCGATGTGCTGGGGGTGATGCAATGTGCTGTGGGCCATGCGATTCGATGTGCTGGGGGTGATGCAATGTTCTGTGGGCCATGCGATTCGATGTGCTGGGGGTGATGCAATGTTCCGTGGGCCATGCGATTCGATGTGCTGGGGGTGATGTAATGTGCTCCGGGCCATGCAATTCGATGTGCTGGGGGTGTTGCAATGTGTGGTGGGCCATGCGATTCGATGTACTGGGGGTGATGCAATGTACTGTGATTGATTTGAATCGATGTGCTAGGGGTGATGCAATGTGCTGTAAATTATGCGATTCGACGTGCTGGGGGTGATGCAATGTTCTGCGGGCCATGCGATTCGATGTGCTTGGGGTAATGCAATCTTCTGTGGGCTATGCAATTCGATGTGCTGGGGGTGTTGCAATGTGCTGTGGGCCATGCGATTCGATGTTCTGGGGTGATGCGATTCAATTTGCTGGGGGTGATGCAATGTTGTGTAAATGATGCGATTCGATGTGCTTGGAGTGATGCAATGTGCTGTAAATTATGCAATTTGACGTGCTGGGGGTGATGCAATATTCTGTAAATGATGCGATTCGATTTGCTGGGGGTGATGCAATGTGCTGTAAATGATGCGATTTGACGTGCTGGGGGTGATGCAATGTTCTGTGGGCCATGCGATTTGATGTGCTGTGGGTGATGCAATGTTCTGTGGGCCATGCGATTCGATGTGCTGGGGTGATGCGATTCGATGTGCTGGGGTGATGCGATTTGATGTGTTGGGGGTGATGCAATGTGCTGTAAATGATGCGATTCGATGTGCTGGGGGTGATGCAATGTTTTGTGGGCCATGCTATTTGATGTGCTGGTGGTGTTGCAATGTTCTGTGGGCTATGCGATTCGATGTGCTGGGGTGATGCAATTCGATGTGCTGGGGTGATGCGATTTGATGTGTTGGGGGTGATGCAATGTGCTGTAAATGATGCGATTCGATGTGCTGGGGATGATGCAATGTTGTGTAAATGATGCGATTCGATGTGCTGGGGGTGATGCAATGTTCTGTGGGCCATACGATTCGATGTGCTTGGGGTGTTGCCATGTGCTGTGGGCCATGCGATTCGATGTGCTGGGGTGATGCGATTCGATGTGCTGGGGGTGATGCAATGTGCTGTGAGTGATGGGGTTCGATGTGCTGGGGGTGATGCAATGTGCTGTGAGTGATGCGATTCGATGTGCTGGGGGTGATGCAATGTTCTGTGAGTGATGTGGTTCGATGTGCTGGGGGTGATGCAATGTTCTGTGGGCCATGCGAATCTAGATGCATAAATGAATTTTGTTGCTGAGATTAGTCTTTTTTTAAATGAAAAGCTGTACAGAAAAAAGTAGCCGCTGTGTGTGTGTGTGTGTATATATCATTTCTTGAACATGCAGTATATTTACTTTTTCCTGCAGGGATGAGGGGAGGAGAGGTTTGCATAGAAAAGTGCCAACTTCCTCTGACAGTGCCGTTGCTATGGAAACCTGACCTGAAAACTATTACACTGCTTGTGTAGCACTGAGCATGTGCGAGATCTGCAGTAATGAAATCCAGGAAGTAATACAGTCTGGCTTCAGATGCCCACACATAAAATGGCCAAGGTCTATTTCTAGTTTATAAGCTTTCAAAATGCTGTAATAACCCAACAAAACGGACCTCAGTTTACAGACTAACTTTACTAGAATACATTAAGCTTGTGTATTATTGAGGTATTTTTATTTAAAAAGTGTAATTTCGGCCGGAACACCACTTTAACACCGACTTCAAACACAATGGATCCAAAGATCGCTTCTACTCCAAATAACAAGCTTTCATGGACTTGACATTACCCTTGGAGGAACTTTAACAAGTTCTCATACTCATACTTTGGGGCCCTCCCCCAACCTCCTCAGGGGTCAGACCCCCCCTCTGCTAATTAACCATCCAATGTACGCTGGACCCTAAACATCTCCGATCGTCCACCAGGACGTCCACTACGCCATCACTGTTCCATCTTCCACTGCCCTAATAACTGCGATTGACTATCTCAGGTCTCAGCAAATGCCTTGGTGCCACCTCCCCCCCTCCGACACATCAAGAACTTGGTGCACACCCCCCCCCCCTCCGCCCCGGTTCTCTCTTCCCTTCCTTTCCCTCCTAACATTTTATCTTGTAATCTCCGGACATATCCACTACAGACTCCTTCCTGTTATCCATTATACAAAAGTTATTTTCTTGGTTTGTTGTATCTTATCTCTTCATTCTTACTACCCTTATACAGACTTGTGATATGATCTTCATATACTGTTTTTTAATCTGTATGAAAAAAAATTCAATAAAATCTTTTGAAAAAAAAATAGAACATGTTTTAAATTTATCCGATGGAAAAAAAAACGATACCAAATTCCGATCGTCCGTGGGGAACTCCATCGGAGAAAAAACCCACGCATGCTCAGAATCAAGTCGACGCATGCTCAGAAGCATTAAACTTAATTTTTCTCGGCTCGTCTGAGTGTTTTACGTCACAGCGTTTGGGACGGTCGGATTTTTTACTGATGGTGTGTAGGCAAGACTGAGGGAAGTCAGCTTCATCGGTAATCCGATGGAAAAATACATTGGATTTTATTACATCGGAAATCCGATCGTGTGTACAGGGCTTTATGGTGTCTGTCAAAAGTTCTAAGAAGATTCAACAGAGCAGCTAAACTGTACGACGCCGCAATCGTACATTTCCGGACTAATGCTCTGCCCATAGGCTATGGAAAAATTCTAATGTTGGTTGACTAGTAATAATAATTAATAAATATAATTATTACTAGTCATACAACATTAGAATTCTTCTATAGCTTGTAGGCGGAACATTCAACCGGAAATGTACGATTGCGGCTTCGTACAGTTTCGCTTCTCCGTTGAATCTTCTTTGAACATTCGACAGACACCATCAGCCTTCAATGAAAGATTCAACCTTAATTATTTAGGATTTCTAACGAAAAACAAAATAAATAAAAACGAATTTCGTGAGTAACTAAATAAATTTATTTTTCGGACGAAAACGAAATTCCGAAACAAAATATTTCAGTATGCACATGTCTAGTATCTATACGTTTTGGGGTAAACATGTAACAGCAGTCATGTACTCTTTACCTTAGAAAGTACTTAACCAGCATGCTGGAGGATTATCCTAAAAAGTCAAGATGATATATTAATTCTGAGGAGGGGGGGATTTAAAAGTCAAGCTGCCCCCCCCCCCTTCCTGCTCAGGCCATTTTCAGTAGTTTTCAGCGCGGTCACACATTGAATGACAATTACTCAGTCATGCAACAATGTACCCAAATGAAATGTTCTCATTTTTTTTAAACAGATAGAGATCTATTTTGGTCGGATTTAATCACCACTAGGGATGAGCTTCGTGTTCGACTCGAACATACGTTCGACTCGAACATCGGCTGTTCGATGAAGATCGAACGATTTGGGCCGTTTGCGCCAAATTCGAGTGACGCGAACGGCCCACAATGCACTAAGCCATCGCAGTGTCATCCAGGCGCTGTGATTGGCCAAGCATGCACTGTGACCCCGCATGCTTGGCCAATCATAGCGCCGGCAGCGAGGAGAGCAATGATTGGCCACAGGCAGGATGCCTGTGGCCAATTATTGCTGAGGGTGTTTAGTACACGCCCCACACTATAAAAGGCCGCCAGAACGGCGGCCTAGTGTAGTGTGTTCCGGAGCAGGGAAAGAGAAGCATAGGCAGGGACAGTGACATTTATTTATTTCTTGCTTAACCTGGATTCCTTTAGTTTAGGGAAAGAGAAGGATAGGTAGGGAGAGTGTCAGTGTCTTTTACTGTGCGAGTCCTTGTTTCTAGGGACAAAGAAGGAAAGTGAGGGGAATTCTCCTTGTGCTATAGTGTGCTTTAAAAAAACATTTTTTCTAGGGACAGAAAACTCTAGGTAGGGAGAGTGTCAGTTTCTTTCACTGTGCGAATCCTTGTTTCTAGGGACAAAGAAGGAAAGTGAGGGGAATTCTCCTTGTGCTATAGTGTGCTTTAAAAAAACATTTTTTCTAGGGACAGAAAACTCTAGGTAGGGAGAGTGTCAGTGTCTTTTACTGTGCGAGTCCTTGTTTCTAGGGACAAAGAAGGAAAGTGAGGGGAATTCTCCTTGTGCTATAGTGTGCTTTAAAAAAACATTTTTTCTAGGGACAGAAAACTCTAGGTAGGGAGAGTGTCAGTGTCTTTTACTGTGCGAATCCTTGTTTCTAGGGACAAAGAAGGAAAGTGAGGGGAATTCTCCTTGTGCTATAGTGTGCTTTAAAAAAACATTTTTTCTAGGGACAGAAAACTCTAGGTAGGGAGAGTGTCAGTTTCTTTCACTGTGCGAATCCTTGTTTCTAGGGACAGGGAAGGACAGTGAGTGAATTCTCCTTGTGCTATAGTGTGCTTTAAAAAAACATTTTTTCTAGGGACAGAAAACTCTAGGTAGGGAGAGTGTCAGTGTCTTTTACTGTGCGAATCCTTGTTTCCAGGGACAAAGAAGGAAAGTGAGGGGAATTCTCCTTGTGCTATAGTGTGCTTTAAAAAAACATTTTTTCTAGGGACAGAAAACTCTAGGTAGGGAGAGTGTCAGTGTCTTTTACTGTGCGAATCCTTGTTTCTAGGGACAAAGAAGGAAAGTGAGGGGAATTCTCCTTGTGCTATAGTGTGCTTTTAAAAAACATTTTTTCTAGGGACAGAAAACTCTAGGTAGGGAGAGTGTCAGTTTCTTTCACTGTGCGAATCCTTGTTTCTAGGGACAAAGAAGGAAAGTGAGGGGAATTCTCCTTGTGCTATAGTGTGCTTTAAAAAAACATTTTTTCTAGGGACAGAAAACTCTAGGTAGGGAGAGCGTCAGTTTCTTTCACTGTGCGAATCCTTGTTTCTAGGGACAAAGAAGGAAAGTGAGGGGAATTCTCCTTGTGCTATAGTGTGCTTTAAAAAAACATTTTTTCTAGGGACAGAAAACTCTAGGTAGGGAGAGTGTCAGTGTCTTTTACTGTGCGAGTCCTTGTTTCTAGGGACAAAGAAGGAAAGTGAGGGGAATTCTCCTTGTGCTATAGTGTGCTTTAAAAAAACATTTTTTCTAGGGACAGAAAACTCTAGGTAGGGAGAGTGTCAGTGTCTTTTACTGTGCGAATCCTTGTTTCTAGGGACAAAGAAGGAAAGTGAGGGGAATTCTCCTTGTGCTATAGTGTGCTTTAAAAAAACATTTTTTCTAGGGACAGAAAACTCTAGGTAGGGAGAGTGTCAGTGTCTTTTACTGTGCGAATCCTTGTTTCTAGGGACAAAGAAGGAAAGTGAGGGGAATTCTCCTTGTGCTATAGTGTGCTTTAAAAAAACATTTTTTCTAGGGACAGAAAACTCTAGGTAGGGAGAGTGTCAGTGTCTTTTACTGTGCGAATCCTTGTTTCTAGGGACAAAGAAGGAAAGTGAGGGGAATTCTCCTTGTGCTTTAGTGTGCTTTAAAAAAACATTTTTTCTAGGGACAGAAAACTCTAGGTAGGGAGAGTGTCAGTTTCTTTCACTGTGCGAATCCTTGTTTCTAGGGACAAAGAAGGAAAGTGAGGGGAATTCTCCTTGTGCTATAGTGTGCTTTAAAAAAACATTTTTTCTAGGGACAGAAAACTCTAGGTAGGGAGAGTGTCAGTTTCTTTCACTGTGCGAAGCCTTGTTTCTAGGGACAGGGAAGGACAGTGAGTGAATTCTCCTTGTGCTATAGTGTGCTTTAAAAAAACATTTTTTCTAGGGACAGAAAACTCTAGGTAGGGAGAGTGTCAGTGTCTTTTACTGTGCGAATCCTTGTTTCTAGGGACAAAGAAGGAAAGTGAGGGGAATTCTCCTTGTGCTATAGTGTGCTTTAAAAAAACATTTTTTCTAGGGACAGAAAACTCTAGGTAGGGAGAGTGTCAGTGTCTTTTACTGTGCGAATCCTTGTTTCTAGGGACAAAGAAGGAAAGTGAGGGGAATTCTCCTTGTGCTATAGTGTGCTTTAAAAAAAAAATTTTTCTAGGGACAGAAAACTCTAGGTAGGGAGAGTGTCAGTGTCTTTTACTGTGCGAATCCTTGTTTCTAGGGACAAAGAAGGAAAGTGAGGGGAATTCTCCTTGTGCTATAGTGTGCTTTAAAAAAACATTTTTTCTAGGGACAGAAAACTCTAGGTAGGGAGAGTGTCAGTTTCTTTCACTGTGCGAATCCTTGTTTCTAGGGACAAAGAAGGAAAGTGAGGGGAATTCTCCTTGTGCTATAGTGTGCTTTAAAAAAACATTTTTTCTAGGGACAGAAAACTCTAGGTAGGGAGAGTGTCAGTGTCTTTTACTGTGCGAGTCCTTGTTTCTAGGGACAAAGAAGGAAAGTGAGGGGAATTCTCCTTGTGCTATAGTGTGCTTTAAAAAAACATTTTTTCTAGGGACAGAAAACTCTAGGTAGGGAGAGTGTCAGTGTCTTTTACTGTGCGAGTCCTTGTTTCTAGGGACAAAGAAGGAAAGTGAGGGGAATTCTTCTTGTGCTATAGTGTGCTTTAAAAAAACATTTTTTCTAGGGACAGAAAACTCTAGGTAGGGAGAGTGTCAGTGTCTTTTACTGTGCGAATCCTTGTTTCTAGGGACAAAGAAGGAAAGTGAGGGGAATTCTCCTTGTGCTATAGTGTGCTTTAAAAAAACATTTTTTCTAGGGACAGAAAACTCTAGGTAGGGAGAGTGTCAGTGTCTTTTACTGTGCGAATCCTTGTTTCTAGGGACAAAGAAGGAAAGTGAGGGGAATTCTCCTTGTGCTATAGTGTGCTTTAAAAAAACATTTTTTCTAGGGACAGAAAACTCTAGGTAGGGAGAGTGTCAGTGTCTTTTACTGTGCGAATCCTTGTTTCTAGGGACAAAGAAGGAAAGTGAGGGGAATTCTCCTTGTGCTATAGTGTGCTTTAAAAAAACATTTTTTCTAGGGACAGAAAACTCTAGGTAGGGAGAGTGTCAGTTTCTTTCACTGTGCGAATCCTTGTTTCTAGGGACAAAGAAGGAAAGTGAGGGGAATTCTCCTTGTGCTATAGTGTGCTTTAAAAAAACATTTTTTCTAGGGACAGAAAACTCTAGGTAGGGAGAGTGTCAGTGTCTTTTACTGTGCGAGTCCTTGTTTCTAGGGACAAAGAAGGAAAGTGAGGGGAATTCTCCTTGTGCTATAGTGTGCTTTAAAAAAACATTTTTTCTAGGGACAGAAAACTCTAGGTAGGGAGAGTGTCAGTGTCTTTTACTGTGCGAGTCCTTGTTTCTAGGGACAAAGAAGGAAAGTGAGGGGAATTCTCCTTGTGCTATAGTGTGCTTTAAAAAAACATTTTTTCTAGGGACAGAAAACTCTAGGTAGGGAGAGTGTCAGTGTCTTTTACTGTGCGAATCCTTGTTTCTAGGGACAAAGAAGGAAAGTGAGGGGAATTCTCCTTGTGCTATAGTGTGCTTTAAAAAAACATTTTTTCTAGGGACAGAAAACTCTAGGTAGGGAGAGTGTCAGTGTCTTTTACTGTGCGAATCCTTGTTTCTAGGGACAGGGAAGGACAGTGAGGGAAATTCTCCTTGTGCTATAGTGTGCTAAAGCATTCCTCATCAACCATCTTTGAAATCCTTGTTTTTTGGACAGTCAGGGAAATTGTCGTTGTGCTATTCTGTGCAAAAGCAATCATCCTCAACCATATTTAGAAATCCTTAAGTAAAGGGACAGAGAAGGACACCTGAAGGTAGCCCTTATTGCTTTTTTCCCATCTCCCTGCAGGCCATCTATTAGAATGTCTGGAAGGCAAACAAGGAGAGGCAGACAGTCAGGAGGCAATAAAAGAGGGCAAGCAGGCTTTGTGTCTGGGGGCAACAGTGCTGGTCGTGGACGCGGTGCATTGTCATCAGCACATGGCCATGGGACACGCTTGTCCTTCTTTTCGGCAGCTGGACATGTTGAGCCACATCATGCCGAAGACTTGGTAGAGTGGATGACCAAGCCCTCCTCCTCCTCCTCATCCTCTCTCACCCAGGCTCAGGGTACTGGCAAAGCAGCTGCCAAAGCGTCCTCTTCCCTGGTATCAATGTCAGACTCATCATCAGTCACTCCTTCCCTAGACCCACCATGTCCTCCTCCTGAGGAGTCCCCCGAACTGTTTGAGCACAGTGTTGGGTACATGCTCCAGGAGGATGCCCAGCGTTTCGAAGGGTCTGATGATGAAACCCAGCTACAGGAAGGCAGTAGCGTGAGAGCAGACAGAGGGGATGCTCAAGAAGGACACCAATCTGGCAGTCATGTTCCAGCAGCTGCAGCATACTGCCAGATTGGCTCCAGTGATGAGGAGGGAGGGGATGATGAGGTCACTGACTCCACGTGGGTGCCTAATAGGAGAGAGGAGGAGGAGGAGGATGAGGAGGAGGCACATCTCCAACGAGGCAGGATGCCCTTTGGTGGCCAGCGTAAGGGCAGTACACCGACGGAATCACACCGCAGAGCTCCGCCTGTGCAGGGCGCTGCCTCTGCCCGTCATTCAAAAAGTTCCTTGGTGTGGGCCTTTTTTGAGGCTAGTGCATCAGATCGCACAGCTGCTGTTTGCAACATATGTCTCAAGCGTATATCACGTGGCCAAAACATCAGCCGCTTGGGTACCACATGCCTGACCAGACATATGTTGACCTGCCATGCAGCTCGTTGGCAAGCCTACCTCAAAGACCCACACCAAAGAACAAAGCGGACCTCTCCTTGCACCGCATCAGCTGGGATCTCCAACCCCACTATAACTTCAGTCCTCTCTGAAACATGCACTGAGAGGAATGAAGGTGTAGAATTAGGTGTGTCACAGCCAAGTACTTGCGGCCACTCTGCTAGCAGTACACCGACGTCCGATTCTAGCAGGCAAAGTTCCCTGCCCCAGCTGCTGGACCGTCGAAAGAAGTTCACTCCCAGCCATCCACATGCCCAGTGGTTGAATGCTAGCTTGGCTAAATTGCTAGCGCTTCAACTGCTGCCTTTTCAGTTGGTAGACTCGGCCCCCTTCCGTGAGTTTGTGCAATGTGCGGTTCCTCAGTGGCAGGTTCCCAAACGCCACTTTTTCTCACGGAAGGCTATTCCGGCTCTCTACCGGCATGTGGAAGGCAATGTCTTGGCCCCGCTGGACAGGGCGGTCAGCGGTAAGGTGCATATTACCGCTGACTCATGGTCCAGCAGGCATGGACAGGGACGTTACCTTTCTTTCACGGCCCATTGGGTCACTCTTTTGGCAGCTGGGAAGGATGCAGGACAAGGTGCAGTAGTGTTGGAGGTTGTTCCACCGCCACGCCTCCAAAATGCTACTACTGGTTGTGACACACCTCTCTCCTCCACCCCCTCCTCTTCTTCTTCCTCCATGGCCTCTTCCTGTGGTTTGTCCTATGAACCAGCGGTGCTCCGTAGCCGTTCACGGGGCTACGCAAGTACGCAGGCAAAAAGATGCCATGCCGTGCTTGCGCTGGTGTGTTTGGGGGACAGAAGCCACACTGGGGCAGAGGTCCTGTCTGCTCTGCAGGGCCAGGCCGAGAGGTGGTTGATGCCACGCCAGCTTAAGCCAGGAATGGTGGTTTGCGACAATGGCACCAACCTCCTCTCCGCCCTCCGACAGGGACAACTGACCCATGTGCCCTGTGTGGCTCACGTCCTTAACCTGGTGGTGCAGCGGTTCTTGGGCAGGTACCCGGGCTTACAGGATGTCCTGAGGCAGGCCAGGAAAGTCTGTGTGCATTTCCGCAGATCTTATAATGCCAGTGCTCGCCTGGCTGAGCTGCAAAAGGAGTTGAACCTGCCCAAGAACCGCCTTATATGTGACATGCCCACCAGGTGGAACTCAACGTTGGCCATGCTGCAGCGGCTGCACACGCAGCAGAGGGCCATCAATGAGTACCTGTGCGACTACGGCACCAGGACAGGGTCAGGGGAGCTTGGTTTTTTTTCTCCACGCCAGTGGGGCATGATCAGGGATGCATGCACTGTCCTGGCACCATTTGAGGAGGCCACGAGGATGGTGAGCAGTGACAGTGCATGCATCAGTGACACTGTACCTCTTGCCCACCTGTTGGAGCACACGCTGCGTGGAATAATGGGCAGGGCACTTGAGGCAGAACAGAGGCAGGAAGAGGAGGACTTCCTTGCCTCTCAAGGCCCCCTTTACCCAGACAGTGTTCCTTCTGTCCCACCCATCGCACAGGAAGAGGAGGAGGAGGAGGAGGAGGAGGAGGATTGTGTCAGCATGGAGGTGGAGGCTGGCACTCAGCATCATCAGCAGCAGTCTTTTAGGGATGATTTACAGTCCCAAGAAACCAGTGGACTTGTACGTGGCTGGGAGGAGGTGGCTGCGGATCATGTCGTCCTTAGTGACCCAGAGGACTCCGGAGCGAATGCCTCAGCAAACCTACGCTGCATGGCCTCCCTGATCCTGCAAAGTCTGCGGAAGGATCCTCGTATTCTTCGGATCAAGGAGAGGGACCATTACTGGCTGGCCACTCTCCTTGATCCACGGTACAAGGGTAAGGTTGCGGACCTTATGTTACCGTCGCAGAGGGAGCAGAGGATGAGACAACTCCGGGAGGCCTTGCAGAAAGGTCTGTGCAACGCGTTCCCAGAGACTGGGAGGTTACAAACTCCTGGTCCTGGACAACGAGTTGCTGAGGCTTCGGCCAGTCAAAGAAGGAGCGGTGGGGAAGGTGGCCGTCTGAGCGATGCGTTCAGACAATTCTTTAGTCCGCAGCCCCAAAGTATGATCGGTTCCAGCAACCATCGCCAGCGTCTGATAAACATGGTGCAGGAATATCTAGGGGCAAGGTCAGACTTGGACACCTTCCCCACCGAAAATCCTCTGGCTTACTGGGTCTTGAGGATGGATCACTGGCCAGAGCTTGCACAGTATGCAATTGAGCTACTGGCCTGTCCTGCATCCAGCGTTCTTTCGGAACGCACATTCAGTGCTGCTGGAGGATTTGTCACGGATCACAGGGTGCGCCTGTCCACCGACTCGGTTGATCGACTGACTTTCATCAAGATGAACCAGTCTTGGATCACCACCAGCTACCACACACCTGATGCTGATATAACAGACTAATTGATTTTAACATGTCACATCCCTTCAAGACTGATGCTGATGCTGAGTGCCTGTGCTGTTATGTTGACTGGCTATCCTCCTCCTCCGAGTCCTCAATGATACGATTGATGATGATAGCTTGGAAGATCATTTTTGTTTATGGGTGCCGCCACCAGTGGCTAAGGCCCAATTTTTCAGCCCCTGTTTTACAGGGGCGTGTAATTACAATTTTTTTAGCAATAATTTGCCATAGGGCTCATTGCTGTGCTCCAAGTACAGTATCTGTGAGGGGTTGGAGTGTTGTGGCACCAGTGCCTAAGGCCCAATTTTTCAGCCCCTGTTTAACAGGGGCGTGTCATTACAATTTTTGAAGCAATACTTTGCAACAGGGCTCATTGCTGTGCTCCAAGTACAGTATCTGTGAGGGGTTGTAGTGTTGTGCCACCAGTGCCTAAGGCCCAATTTTTCTGCCCCTGTTTAACAGGGGCGTGTCATTACAATTTTTGAAGCAATACTTTGCAACAGGGCTCATTGCTGTGCTCCAAGTACAGTATCTGTGAGGGGTTGTAGTGTTGTGCCACCAGTGCCTAAGGCCCAATTTTTCAGCCCCTGTTCAACAGGGGCATGCAATTACAATTCTTCATCTAATAATTCACAGCAGGGCCCATTGCTGCGCCCACCAAGAGTAACTCTGAGGGCTTACAGTGTTGTGGCAACGCCACCACCACCACCACCACGAAAGGCCCAATTTTTCAGCCCCTGTTCAACAGGGGCATGCAATTACAATTCTTGATCTAATAATTCACAGCAGGGCCCATTGCTGCACCCACCAAGAGTAACTGTCAGGGCTTACAGTGTTGTGGCACCAGCACCACCATCAAAGGCCCAATTTTTACTACCACTGTTCAACAATTATATGTAATTAAAATTCCTGATATAATAGTTGACAGCAGGGCGTTCCAGCACCAACCAAGAGTAACTGTGAGTGCTTACAGTGTTGTGCCAACACCAACAACTAAGGGGCCTATTTCTGCAGAGTATATACGGCAGGTCCCTACTTTCAAACATCCAACTTACAAACGACTCCTACTTGCAAACGCAAGAAGACAACAGGAAGTGAGAGGAAATCTACCACTAGGAAGGAAAATTATCTCCTGTAAGAATAAATATGGGAGAAAGGTGTCTCCTCTGTACTGATGCTTTATCAGCAATCCTTGTTTCAAGAAAAACACCACATTTCAAAAACAGTTGTCATTGGGACGGAAAGTGAGGTGAAATGTTCTGAACAGGGGCACAGACAGCAAAACAAATGTTACAGGGGTGATAACCCTTACCTATGTTTTCCAAAAAGTTTAAAAATAGATTTTTGGGCTGGAGCTACACTTCAACAATGTACCTGTTCAAAATTACAAACAGATTCTACATAAGAACAAACCTACAGTCCCTGTCTTGTATGCACCGCCTGTATACGGCTGTTCAGAGTATATAGGGCCTTTTTTATTTTATGTGCGGGGTTCCCCTTAATATCCATACAAGACCCAAAGGGGCTGGTAATGGGCTGGGGTAGGGGGGGGGGGTCATGGGGTAGCTATGCCATTTTTCTTAAAGATTTTCATCCATATTACCGGGACCAGACATTACATTAAAGCCGCAAGCAGTTTTAAATGGCTTTTTTTTCCTTTAGAAGTGTCATTTTGTGCAGGGACAGTTCTAAACACGGGAAACACGTGGCACTTCACAGGCATGCTTTAGACACCCCCCAGGTACGATATTTAAAGGAATATTTGACTTTTTTTTTTCACTTTATGCATCATTAAAATGACTGCTCCCGAAAAACGACCGTTTTTAAAACTTCTTTTTGCATTGATACATGTCCCCTGGTGCAGAACCCGGGTTCCCAAACCCTTTTCAGGACAATAACATGCATAATAGTTGTTATAATTAGCACTTTAGAATTCGAACGTTCACATCCATTGTATTTAATAGGGTTCTAATGTTCGTACGAACTTTCGGTCCGTTCGCGGGTTCTGGTGCGAACCGAACCCGGGGGTGTTCGGCTCATCACTAATCACCACCAAGTTCTTATGTTTTGCTAAATAAATGAAGAAAAGACTGAACATTTTGGTTATAAATTTTGGTTATAAAATCCTGCAAAAAAATTATCTTTCTTCATAAATTTTAGACATGTGCACACTGAAATATTTTGTTTCGGAATTTTGTTTTCGTCCGAAAAATAAAATTATTTAGTTACTTCCGAAATTCGTTTTTATTTATTTTGTTTTGTTAAAAAATGCATTTGTCCGAAAATCCGAATTAATTAAGGTTGAATCTGTCTCATTGAAGGCTTATGGTGTCTGTTGAATGTTCTAAGAAGTTTCAAAGAAGCAGCTAAACTGTACGACACCGCAATCGTACATTTCTGGACGAATGCTCCACCCACAAGCTATAGTAGAATTCTAATGTTGTATGACTAGTAATAATTATATTTATTAATTATTATTACTAGTCAACCAACATTAGAATTCTTCTATAGCAGGCATGTTATACGCCAATCCCTACTGCCTGTGAGGTGAAGAGGAGGGAGCGCCGCCGAAATAGCCTGAGCCGAGTGTACTGTGTACTTGGCTAGGCTCGGCTCGCAGTCACACCCAGTCCCACCATTGGACGTGTGTTATGTCCATCATAGAAACCGGGCCAAGGGGCGGAACTGCAAGAGGAGCCGAGTACAGCCGAATACACAGGACATCCGGCTCTATCTCTGCGGCAAAATTTAAAACAAATAAAGCTTAATTTTTGGGCACAGCTGGCTGCAGATGGACACTTGGGCACGGCTGGCTGCAGATGGACACTTGGGCACGGCTGGCTGCAGATGGACACTTGGGCATAGCTGGCTGCAGATGGACACTTGGGCATAGCTGGCTGCAGATGGACACTTGGGCACGGCTGGCTGCAGATGGACACTTGGGCACGGGTTTGCAGCAGATGGACACTGATCATTCCTGGGAATGGAGAGTGCATTCCTGGAAATGATAGGTGCTGCATTCCTGGCAATGATAGGTGCTGCATTCCTGGCAATGGTGAGTGCATTATGGGCAATGTGAGTGCATTCCTTGCAATGATGGGTGCTGCATTCCTGCCAATGATGGGTGCTGCATTCCTGCCAATGTTGAGTGAATTCCCGGCAATGATGAGTGCATTCCTGGCAATGATGGGTGCTGCATTCCTGGCAATTATGGGTGCTGCATTCCTGGCAATGGTGAGTGCTGCATTCCTGGCAATGGTGAGTGCTGCATTCCTGGCAATGGTGAGTTCTGCATTCCTAGCAATTGTGGGTGCTGCATTCCTGGCAACTGGGGGTCTGCAGATGGGCACTGACCCTTATTTTGCTTCACAGTTCTTTGTTTAAAATTTTACGTTTTTTTCCTGAAACTTCCCTCTTAAAGTGAAGGTGCGTGTTATACGCCATTAAATACGGTATATCCAAATAATACGCCTGAGCTCATCTCTTCACCACACACAGCCACGAAGGCAAGAGAATTCTTGTTGGGCAGTGTAGTAGTGCTCGAATGAACACACTTAGACCGAATTTTAATGGTTCAAAGAATGTCAGGCAAAATGGTCAGCCCTCGAGCATGTTCACTTCATCAAATCTGGCCCTCTTTGAAAAAAGTTTGGACACCCCTGTTCTATAGCCTATGGGCGGAGCATTTGACCATAAATGTCCGCTCGCGGCAATCATATGTTTTTAGCTGCTTCGTCGAATCTTCATGTCTCTAAAATGTTGAATCTTTTATCTCTATGTCGAATAATCTTGGACTAATAGAGTTAGGTTAGGCACATTCAACTGCAGGTTAAATAGACACAGATCGCTATTGTCACTGTCATGTCAAATCTTCTATCTATCTATATCGAACTGTTGTCGCAACTAAATGAAAATAATGCATTTTTAAAACGAACGTGAAGATCTCCATTTGTGATGCATTTTCACAGCCTAGATGTATAGAGGGTCACAAAATCCAAGAAGCACCATTGGACATTCAGGGAGCATCAATTACACATCTAATTTCCTTACTACCTACCACATTTCTTGAGTCCCTGAAGTGCCAGGACAGGAGAAACGCCAAAAAAATCACCACATTTTGAAAAGAAAACACTACAAGGCACACAGTACACTAAGTGAAACACTGACTGTCTGCAGCTAGCACAATCACCTACCTGCATGTCACAGTATAGAGAAAACCAGGAACGGATCTAGCTAAACTGAATACAGTGTATAAATATGTATACAACACCTAGGATGCATATATATCCTCTACACACTGTAACTGCAGCTAACTGACCCGCCTGCCTAACTCAATATAAATGACACTGTCTCTCTCTGTAAACTCTCTCTTTTCACAACTCCAACACACTACACAAGGCCTCCGATCCAGTGGCCTTATATAGTGTGGGGCGTGTACTAAACCCCCTGAGCCATAATTGGCCAAAGCCACCCTGGGAGAAAACTGCATTTCAGAAGCTTCTTACATTTTTACATTTTTTACAATTCAGTAGTATATGTAGAATGCCACCTTTTTCCCCACAATTTCTAGGGAGATCGTTTCATTTAATTTCATTTCATAGGTTTTGTTTGGTTTGATTTAGGTATATTTTGTGGTATCCAGTGCATGAGTCCATGACCTTGAGTGGCTAACTGAAAAGACCATGTGTGTTTTTTATGCTGACACTTGCAATGGCCATAGTGGACAGACAGGCGCAGTATTGCTTCCCTTCTTACACGGCCGTGTTAGCAAAAGATCGCGGCTGAGGGTCACATTGTTCAATCATATTGAGGAATGGATAGCACGCTCTACACCATGTTGCTAGTGTCACATTATCTAGCCAGATCTAGGCTTGGATTACAAGTGTCTCTGTTAATTTTGTCGAGTAAAACTAAAACAATTAAGATGACTAAAATATGACTAAAACTAAAATGGCACTTTAGTCAAAAGACTAAGACTAAAACTAAATATAAATTTGACTTATAAATGAACACTGGTATGTAGTGCATGTTCATACCTCAATACTATAAATAATAACATAGGAGATTTTTCACTCCAGCAGTACTGAATATAATGAGTTTGGAAATTGTAGAGAAATGTTAACTAATGCATTACAATTTAATTACACCCATTCGATTTTAGACTACTAAAATTTGTTTTAGATGACAAAAATTTGTTTTTGTCGACTAAAATGTACTGGAGATTTTAGTCAACTAAATATGACTAAAACTAAAACAATTGCAGAAGACTAAAATGGGACTAAAAATAAAACTAAATCGAAATTTGCTGCCAAAATTAACACTGGTCGGCACTCAGATCGAGGCATGGAGCGCACGCCAGCGGCCATGTTGGATGCGATCCGGTGCCATGAACAGACTGATACTGGAGGTTACAGATAATTATTTTATTGATTATATATGCACGATGTGGGGGAGCTGACTCATACTCCAGATGATGTCGTCGGGGACGTAACGCACCGGGTTGCATTGAGCCAGCTCCATAAGATTGGGCTATTTAGATTTTCCCTGTGATCACATTGATTTTATGATTGAACACGTCAGCCTTGATGTAAGTGTTCTACGTTTTTTTTAATAAACCTATTTACAACGATTTTACACTATGTGGAGGCTCTTTTTCTTCTATGATTGGTCGAGCCTATGATACATTTTGTTGAACGAGACGTTGGGATACATTGTGTAGTCGATTTCCAGTGAAGGCCCTCCAGAGCTTCAACCTGCTGTTCCATCTTTATGTTTGTTTGACTCTTTGCCGCTGGCAGTAGAGTCCACAGTTTCTGGTCTACACCTTCAGCCTGATTCCATTATTTGAACTGTTTGAACATACAGTGGCTATTTTCACCTTATTTTCTTTTCAGGTTGAATATTCACATATGCCAGGGATATGCAATTAGCGGACCTCCAGCTGTTGCCAAACTACAAGTCCCATGAGGCATAGCGAGACTCTGACAGCAGCAAGCATGACACCCAGAGGCAGATGCATGATGGGACTTGTAGTTTTGCAACAGCTGGAGGTCCGCTAATTGCATATCCCTGACATATGCTTTAGATTTCATATCTTTATTAAACCATTTTCCAATATACAACAATACATTCAATCCCCCCCCAATCTCCCATACAGATTATATAAAAATACATTTAATATCACATTAGAGCCATCACAGAGTCCCCATCCCTAATAACTCAGTCCACTCCATCCATTCTCCATCCCCCATCCCTCTTCTAATTGGCCTATGTCCCTCACTCTCACCCATCCCTTCTATTCATCCTTCAGATCATCCATTCCCTTCTTTCAAGATCTTTACTTGTATTTGATTACTGTTTTTTCTCCTGCCACAGTTTCCAAATCTTATCAAATTTTTTTAAGGCTCGTTGTCTAATATAGGTAGTCCTTTCCTTTAATATTGTTATGTTCATATTTTGCTACCAGTCTTTACTAGAGGGTGGGGACGCTGATTGCCATTTCTGTGCATTGAAATAAGCATCTTGTTATTGCTAACTGAGTATTGTAATTTTTTCCTTCTCCCTTTGCCCAGCCAGTACACATTGTAAGGGTTCCAGCTCTATGTGGATCTCGAAAGTTTGCATATGCTTTATGGTTATTTTTGCACATTGCACTTTATCATTGGTATATGCCAATAATACTAGTCACTCAGTTTACACTATCTATATGCATTTGTTTTGCACCTTTATTTTTGTTATTGCATATATGCACTATTGAGTAATTTGTTTCACACTTACAATATGGTTCAACTTCAGAGCTGCACTTTATAATGTTTTTTCCTTCACAATTTGTCAGATTGTAGTGCTAGCAGCTACATTTTACAGATAGTAGCGCAGTAATTCTTCCATTTATCTATGTTTATACTTTGACACTTAATATTGCTGCTATTTATCATATCAGGTTTTGTTGTTCTCTCTTTCATTATTGAAAGATGGATATTTTTGACTACAGAACCACCCGGTCTTTTAATACAGATGGTGTATTTGTTACCATAGACACGGACACTGAACTAGGTGGCTTATACCTCAGATGGAAAAATGTGATGGTTACTAGGTATGGGCTATCTGTTCGAGTCGAACATGAGTTTGACTCGAACATTGGCTGTTCGCCCGTTCGCCGGATAGCGAACAATTTAGGGTGTTTGTGGCAAATGATTTGCTCTGTCTTTCTCTTCAAGTTTAACCTTAATAAACTTGTAATGTTAAATAAAAAGAGTTTGGGGACCTGGGTCCTGCCCCAGGGGACATGTATCAATGCAAAAAAAGTTATAAAAACTTCAGTTTTTTCGGGAGCAGTGATTTTAATAATGCCTAAAGTGAAACAATAAAAGTGAAATATTCCTTTAAATTTCGTGCCTGGGGGGTGTGTATAGTATGCCAGTAAAGTGGCACATTTGTCCCATGTTTAGAACTGTCCCTGCACAAAATGTCATTTCTAAAGGGAAAAAAGTCATTTAAAACTACTCGCGGCTGTAATGAATTGTCGGGTCCCAGGAATACAGATAAAAGTCATTGAAAAAAACGGCAGGGGTTCCCCCCCAGTCCATTACCAGGCCCTTTGGGTCTGGTATGAATGAACCCCGAACAAAAATTAAAATAAAAAATGCGTGGGGGTTCCCCCCAAATTCCATTACCAGGCCCTTCAGGTCTGGTAAGGATTTTAAGGGGAACCCCACACCAAAATTAAAAAAATGGCGTAGGGTTCCCCCAAAATTCCATACCAGACCCTTATCTGAGCATGCAACCTGTCAGGCCGCAGGAAAAGAGGGGGGGACGAGAGAGCGCCTCCCCTCCTGAACCGTACCTGAAAAATTGAACGGGCAGTAGAAAAAAACATCATCAAAATTACTTTAGTAATGAACAGTATATAACTGCATAAATATATATGACCTTTCATAAATATTTCACATGTCAAAAATTATATACTGTTCATTACCAAAGTAATTTTGTTGACGATGATTTTTTTGAACTTTTCTACTGCCCGTTCAATTTTTCATTAGCAGTCATTTATCTTATATTTTACACCAAAAAAATATTTTTAGCTTGCACTAGGTGGCGCTGCATGGGCTGCCTTGTTTTTATCTCCTTATATCTGGGAGCTGCGATACGTTCCTGGCACCCTCCCTCCCCTTCCCCTAGCTGCCCTGCTGCCCTGCTGCAGGTGGGGGGTGGGTGGGCTTGTCCAGTCACGCATCGGCGCCACGTGGGACGCCGTGCATGCCACGTCATTGACGCCATCATGCTGCGGTCCCTTCACAACTGTAGGCGTGCTTGTGGGGAGTTTGATTACCCGTCGCCACAGGCAGCTGTTGACGCTCTGGGCGGGGGCTCCTCCCTGCTCCAGTCACGCCAGCGTGACGCTGGGGGTGTGTCCCCGGGGTCGTTTGTGCTCCTTCACGGGCCCCCGCGTGGTTTGGGCGTCCTCGTTGTTTGCTAGTTACAGATGACGCATCCTCCTCACACCTCACCATTTTGATTCCTCTATCCATACACATCAGGTAATTTTTTTAGACCCCAGTTTGAACCATTAGTTCCTGTCCCATTACATTTTTTTTACACTTTCATCACCTACCCTCTTCTTTTTGTTCATTTTTCACATCATCTTCCTCTCCGTCCCTTCACTTTTCCCCATCTTCTTTATTTTCTTTCATTCACTTATAATCAGTCTAACACCTTATCATTTCACTCTTATTTACTTTTCTATCACTATGCTCATCACTTTGAGCTCTCACACATGCATACCATTATTCACATCCCCCACTTTTCCCCTTCATTTTTCTTTCCAGACACTTCCTTACTACCCCCAGGCATCACCACTAGTGCCAGTGTGCGTGTCACCATCACGCAGGAGATCCGGTGTTTGGTGTCAGGTTTCCTTGGGGTTCTTCACCCCCTCTCAGCTCCCGGGAGGGATACTTGACGAATGCCGCCGGTACGGCGCCACCAGCACACTTTGTGTTGCAATGTGTAAGTATGAGGGTGATTTTTTCCTCCCCATTTTCTGCTTTAACCCCTTGTTTTTCTTATTCCCCCTAATCTATTTACATTTTTCAAGATTCATTATACTGGCCCTCATATTTATATTTAATGTTCTTTCAGACTTAATGCATCTGCTCCTGATGAGGCGATACAGTCGCCGAAACGCTTCGAGCCAAACTAGCCTTTCCCTATCTATAGGCTACCCTAGATGTAATATGTTACCATAACATGTTGTGACTTAGCCAATTTTAATATTTGTTGTTAACTCATGTCTTTATATGGAGCCTGCTGGCCAAGACATACCATATTTATCAGCGTATAACACGCACAGGCGTATAACACCTAATCCTAACTTTATGAGGGAAGTTTCAGGAAAAAAAACTTTACACAGCCCCCTGCATATAACACGCAGGCACAGTTGACCATTTATTTTCAGGGTTAAAAAGTGAGTGTTATATGCCAATAAATACAGTATGTATAACTTGTGTAACTTTATTAAACTTGCTTTTTTCTAAACTTATCCATTGTTCCACTTATGTGCCTCATTCAAAGTCCCGAACTACCTCCTTTAATAAATATATTGATTAGGGATGGAGACATTTGTCTAGGATGTCTCATTTAAAGTCCCGCATTTCCTCCCTCCCCTCCCCCTCATATTATAATGACTAAATACACATAACTTTCCACTGCCAATGGTGATTTAAAGAGACATTGTTAAACAGAACCTGAGCCTACTTGCTGTATTTTGTACCCCCAAAAAAATGGTTTTAATTTTTTGGCCACAAACCACTTATCCACTTGTCTTATACAGTATAAACCACATGTCTTATATAGACACATAAACCTAAGCATATAGTCCAGTTCAACGTATGTGTATTTGTGTGTGTTTGTGTGTTAATGTCACTACCATATCCCTGTATATTGCATTCACTAAGAGGTCTATCTAAAAGTTTATTAACACTCTCTAACACCACCAGCTGTGGAAGGGAGTTCCACGTCCTTACCAATCTAACAGTAAAGAACCCCCTACAGAGTTTAAGGTTAAACCGCTTTTCATCCAACTTCTTTGAGTGGCTGTGTGTCTTCTTAAGAGACCTAAGACTGAATAGTTTACTCTCTATATTAGAATCACCATTTAGATATTGGCATATTTTGATCATATCTGCTCATAAGTGCTTCTCTAGGGAGAATAGGTTTAATGTTTGTAGTCATTCTTCATAACTGAGGTCCTTCAGCCCCCTTATTCGCTTTGTTTCCCTTTTCTGGACTCTCTACAGTTCCAGCACATCCTTCCTGAGGACTGGTGACCAGAACTGGATGGCATACTCCAGATGTCGTCATAGTTTTATAAAGTGGTAGAATTAAAGTCTTATCTCTTAAGTCGATACCCTTTTTAATGCATGCTAGGAGACTGTTGGCCTTGCTTGCTGCACATTGGCATTGCATGCTATTGCTGAGCCTGTAAATCTACAAGAATCCCCAGATCCTTTTACATCCTCAATTCCCGCAGGGGTTACCTCGCTAGTAACTTGCAATAATATTTTAAGAACTTTAGTAAGTGCATTACTTTACATTTTTCAATATTAAACCTCAAGCACAAACATGTAAAAACTTGCAACTATACTTTTGCTCTTTAGAAGATAATATTTGTTCCCCTTATTTTTAAAGAGTCTTCAAGAGCCAGATAAGCCCCCCACTCACAACTACCAGACCAGGATTTTTGGCAAGTGGTTCCCCCTGGGAAGGTACCCCTATGTTGAGGGCATGTGGCCTGGCATGGCTCAGAATGGGGCAGACAAATGCTCACCCCCTTTTCCTAGACACCCAAGGTTTCATCAGAGTTTTCCCTTTAAGCCTGGGTCCAGGCGGGGGAGGGCCCATAAGAGGGAGGGTACTGTCATGGATATGCAGTAGTGTTTGTCTGCCATCTTACCTTCCTCCTCATGTGTTCATCTAGAGACCAGACCTCCTTCACCTGGCTTCCTTTATAATATCCTCCCAGCCTGACTCCACCCCAGGCCCTATCACTGAACACTATATTAACCTGTGCACTGCAAGCCTGCTTTGCTGATCAACGTGTTTGTTAGGCATTGTGTGTTTGGGTTCCTGCCTGCCGTGTGCTACGTCTGTCTCTCTGTTACGTTATTGGCTTGTCCCCGACTATCCCTGTCTGCTCGTGACCCTTGACCTTCAGCTCGTTCTTCGTTATCCTTGTCTGCTTGTGGCCCCTGACCTTCAGCTTGTTATTCGGTTCTCTCTTATCGTGTGCTGCTGCTTCCCCTCTTTTCCCCTTATCCTACGGGGCGTGAGCCAGGAAACTCCAGGGGCCGCGACCTGGTCCCAGCCTGCAGCTAACATCCTCACCACTAGAGGCCCTGGAGAAGACCAGCTGGGTCTTAGACTCCGCGCCCTGGGGAATCTTGGCTCTAGCTTCCGTTTGGATCCCGGTTGTGCTCCTCTGGTCCCGCTTTCCACAACCACCCAGTTTCCTATCCGCAGAAGCCAGCCATAGGGTTCACTACCTCGCGGTGCACTCCTGTCCCCCTACGGTGTGCATCTGTCACCTGGCCACAGGTGACCCTGACACCCCCTTCCTGACCGGGCCATTTTTTGCGATATGTCCCTTTTTCCCACAAATAGAGCGTTATTTTGTTGGTATTTTTTTTAATTATCTTTTTATTGACAGATGCACAAAAGATAACAAGTACAGGTAGATAATCGGCCATGATATATCACAGTTAGGATTATAACAGTCAGCATGAATACCACAGTCTAATATTCTCTATTTATAGGACTGAAAAAAATAAATCAAGTGAAAAAGAAAGCAGTTTCGTGCAATCATTAAAAATTTTGAAGCCATTGAGAGTATAGTGGCTAATAATGATGGACTATATCTTAAATGGTGTTCGACCGTAACAAAGTGCATACATTTTTGAGTTTAAGAAAAATTGTAAATAGAGGAAAAAGATAAAAAAGAGAAATGGAGGAAAGAGAGAAGGAGAAAAAAAGAGAAAAAAATGTGGGGCAGGTGGGGGAGAGGACACGGGCAGTGCCTCGACAGCCACACAGCACCCAAGCCATGGCAGTCCAAAAAATTTGGGTTGCATAAGTATTGAGTATATTCATCAGAAAAACGGAACTGATTCCAGTAGAACCATCTGGTTTTGTGTTCTTCCGATTTGTCCCGAAGGGCAGAGGTCAGATGCTCAATGCTTTCTATGTCATTCACCCTGGCGAACCATTGGGCGAAGGTAGGAGGAGATTGTTGTTTCCACATAGCTGGAATGCATGCTCTAGCTGCATTAAGTAAATGTTTAAGTATTGATTTATTGTATTTTTTCCGGGAAAGAGGGGTCTGGTTAAGAAGAACTGCTGCAGGGTCTCGGGACACTGAGTTATCCATAAATTTATGGATCAATTGAAGGACTTGCAGCCAGAATAGCTGGATGCCAGGTCATTCCCAGAAGATGTGTAAAAGCGTGCCCCTGTGGGAGTCGCATCTCCAATGTCGATCGCTCAATTGTGGGAATAGCTTGGCTAGTACAGATGGGGTTCTATACCACCGTGTCATGATTTTGTAAGCTGTTTCCTGGTACTTACCACATAGCAATGATTTATGAGTGAAAAAGAGAATCCTATCTTTTTGTTGTTTCGTAAAAGTGACCTGAAGGTTTTTTTCCCGTTTGGAAAGAAAGGGATGTTCCGATTGCTCGTGGAGATCAAGTAGAGCTTTGTAAGAAAGGGACATGAATTTCCTTATCGGACCTTCCCTCCTCAAATGAGCTGAGAGGCCTCTGAAAGAGGTGTGGCTTGGGTAGTGAGTTCAGTAAATGTGTTTATTGGTATGCTCGCCAGTGGTTCAGGAACTGTGATCCTAAACCCGTAAACAGGGTTCTGCATGGAATACAGCTGTTTGTGCAGAGGAGATAGGACGCGCTTAAGACCTTCTGTGATGAGTGTACAGTAAATGCTGGGTCTGACAATCCAGGACCGAACTTGGAATGCCCTATGATCGGTGTCATCGGTGTCATCCCCAGTTTCCCAAACGGGAAACTGTTGAGCGAAGAACGTTTTAAGAACCTTTCGGATTCAAACAGAGTGGGTCCAATTAAGGGGTGATTGGAGAGGTGGGTAGTGTGACTTTTCCCTGCCCAAGGCAGGCCCTGTATGGGTACCTGTGCAGCGTCTTGTTCAAGACCGACCCATAGTTTGGTGGCACTATGCCTACACCAGTCCACTACTCTGTTCATGTGGACAGCTGTATAGTAAAGAGCCAGATCTGGGAATCCTATTCCTCCCTTAAGTTTAGGCCGGAGCAGAAGTGCTCTAGCAAGTTGGGGGGTTTTCCCCGCCAAACAAAGTTAGAAAAGTCCACTACTCTGTTCATGTGGACAGCTGTATAGTAAAGAGCCAGATCTGGGAATCCTATTCCTCCCTTAAGTTTAGGCCGGAGCAGAAGTGCTCTAGCAAGTTGGGGGGGTTTTCCCCGCCAAACAAAGTTAGAAAAGGCAGCTCTAACCGAGTGAAAGTACGTTTGGGGGATCTTAATAGGCAGGGCTTGTAATAAATATAAAAATCTGGACATCACGTTTATTTTGAGTATGTTACATCGGCCGAACCACAGTAGGGCTAGGCTTTTCTATCTTGCCAAAACTATGGACAATGAGGACAATACTGGCTGAAAATTGAGTTTAAATATGGAGTTTAGATTTGCTGGTATTTTTGTCCCTAGGTACTGAATACTGTGAGTCACCCATCTAAAGGAGAAGCTAGGCCGTAGGCTTTTCAGCATAGGGTCCGGGAGGGAGACATTAAGAGCCTCAGATTTTTGGAGGTTTACCTTGAAGTTGGATAGGGCACCATAGGTTTTCAGTTCCCTTAGTAGGGAGGGCAGAGAGGTAAGGGGTTTTGTGATATAAAAAAGAAGGTCGTTGGCATATGCCGCCACTTTGTGGTGGTATGTCGCGGTTTTTACTCCCTTCACGTCTTGATTATTACATATGAGTTGAAGAAATGGTTCCAGTGTGAGTATGAAGAGAAGTTGGGATAGGGGACATCCCTGTCTGGTGCCATTAGAGATGACGAGGGAGTCAGAGTTGAAGCTGTTGAATCTAATGGTGGCCATCGGGTTAGCATAAATGACAGCTTTCCAGGACAAGATTGGGGCGGGCATTCCAAAACACTTGAGAGTTTTGAAAAGAAAGGTACAATCGACCCTGTCGGAGGCCTTTTCGGCATCTGTAGATAGAAGGAGCAGAGGAGAGTTGAGTTTCTCGGCTGATGCGATGATATCTAGGGTTCTAATGGTGTTGTCCCTAGCTTCTCTGGATTGGATGAACCCTACCTGATCGCGTGGTACAATATGCTGAATGATGACATTTAATTTGGTTGCAATAATTTTGGTAAATAACTTAACGTCGCAGTTCAAAAGTGAAATGGGACGGTAGCTGGCACATTGTAATGGATCTTTGCCTGGTTTTGGGATCACCGTGATGTTAGCACTAAGTAACTCAGAGGGGGTACCATGGCCATCTGTGATAGCGTTAAAGGCTTCTAAGAAGTGTGGCGTAAGTATTGATTGGAAGGTTCTATAGTATAAAAGCGTGAAGCCGTCCGGACTCGGGCCTTTCCCAGGCTGGGTGGCCGCGATGGCCATCGCAAATTCTTCGGCTGAGAGTGGTTGGGATAACGATTCCCTTTCCTACTGCATAAGCTCAGGAAGTTGAGCCTTCTGTAGGTAAGTTGTCAGATCAGAAAGTCTACTGGTGTATTGGGAGGCAGAGGGAGTAGATCTTAAGTTGTATAAATCCGAATAAAACTTGTGGAATGTTTCAGCTATCTCTGGGGTGGAGTGTATTTTAGCGCCGGAAAAGGTATACAATGCAGAGACAAATGATTTACTATTTTAGGCTTTCAATGCTCTAGCCAACATACAGCTGCACTTGTTGCCATATTCATAGTATGAGCGACAGACCCTTAGAAGCACATTTTTGGCCTCATAAAGGGAGTCTTCCCTAATCAGTTCCCACAATTTCGTAAGTTCCATTTTCAGTGCAGGGTCTTGGTTAAGTTTATGCGCTTGTTCCAGAGTGTACAGTTTATCTAGCAGGTCAGCTAGTGTTTTCGTTCTGCGTTGTTTGAACCCGTGTCCGTGCTTAATAAAGATCCCCGGAGAACACACTTGTGTGTGGCCCACAGGGAAAGGGGGTTTTCTACAGATCCCGAGTTCGTGTTGAAGTAGACGCTAAGTTTGCACTGTATGTCTGCTGTGATTTCCGGGTCTTTCAACAGAGATTAATTTAGACGCCATATTGGTATGCTAGATTGTTGTTGTTGGGGGGGTAACTTCTAATATAATCGGTGCATGATCCGAAATTGCAAAATGGCCTATTTCAGCTTTGGAGACTAGATAATTTGGTGGAATGTTTGATGAGTCGTAGTCTGGGACCTCTAGGAGTGGAGGGCAGTCTAGCTGAGGAATCTTTGCGAGGGTCCATGGTCAAGTTAAAGTCCCCTCCTAAAATAAGGGTCCCTTCCGTGAAGGAATCAAGAGTGGAGAGAAAAGATTCAAGAGCTGTTACTTGATTGGTATTGGGCAGGTATTTGTTCGCCAGGGTCAAAATGTGGGAGTGAATTTTTCCTTTCAGCAGGAGGAATCTACCTTCCGGATCCCGGTGAACCTCTGCCATCTGCCATGGGAGGGACTTGGCTATCAAAATACTAGTCCCCTGGGATTTGGAAGATGGGGACGGGCTGTGAATCTTATCTGCTCTAAAGTGAGTCTCTTGGAGAAATACTATATGTGCTCTTAGTCTCCAGAGTTCATTGAGGCAGCTAGTTTGTTTCTCTGGTGAGTATAGCCCCTTGATATTTCAAGAAATAATATTTACTGACATGGCTGGTGTGCCGTCAACGGGTCCCCGACGCAACCTCAAAAACTAGTAGCAAAGGGACAAACATCCAAAAAAAAGACGGATTGGGGAGGAGGGGGGTAAGCAATGGCTTAGATAAACCGAGAGTAAGTTACAAACGAATAGAAAAAAAAAGAAGAAGTGACACAGGAAGGAAAGGAGGGTAACAAGGCTAATGCTCACACGAGCAGTTCTACTGCCACCAGGGCAGAGAAGGCCTAGAGTGGGTAGCGGTAAGGCACTTCCAGACGAGGAGTCCCAGCCCAAGAGGACCACACCAGCCTGATTGAAAAACTAGGATATAAAAATAAAACAGAAGGATGAACAGAATAACACAGCTTGTGTATAACATGTCTCCCCGTGTGAGAACAGGCAGGTGTTAATGTTAAAGCCGAGAATCCGGTAGCAGCATATAAATCGGCCGACAATTAGATGTCTATTTGTAACATACAAACTAGAAACAATATTAAAGGCAATAATAATATAAGAGGTTAGCATCGCCCTCAGAGTGTGCCTCTGGATAAAATCCTGTGATGGTCAGGGTGCCCTGTCTGGCAACGCTAACTTTGTTCAGTTAAACAAGCAGTAGCATAACATAACGTTTCAAAGGTACTGGCAATACAAACTGGTCAAATGACTGAATGGTGTAATCGCACCTCATTTAGTCTATCTAAACCCTCACAGGGGTGGACACTGGACACAATCTCACCAACATGGGGGGGACACCTCCCTTCAATCATGTGGGTAGTCCCATCAGGGACTAGCGGTGTGCCCTGGGGACAAAGCCCCGCCCTATGAACGACCAGGGTAGAGGGCGCAATTTGTAACTCCCAGGTGGGTAGTATTTATTAAATTTGAGTTTTTATGTAGGATAGGCCGTTCAAAACCAGGGGCTGTGGGGAAGCTGGGAGGCACCAGTATCTGCCCCCCCGGTGAGATCGCGGAGGCCCCCCTAGGGGAGTAAAATAGTTAAGCCCATCCCCTAACCCCCTATTGAGAGTAGTAGGATGCAATTCTGGTAAGTTCCACCTGATGGGCTCCAAAGTTCTATGTAAGGGGGAGTGGTCCTGTTCAGAAAGTGATTGCGGTACCCTGTATAGGAAAACTGCATGATGAAGTTGTACGGTCATCAGCGTCTCTCGTCCTTTCGTGGCACCTGTTGTCTGTTCCTGCGGGACTGCTGATTGTCTCAAGCTCGTTGAGGTCTGCCTTGAGGTGCACCACAATAATGAGCCAGATGGGAACTGGTAAGGGCTCCATCTCCGCAAAGTTGAAAAGGTCAGGTAGTTCCGAAGGGGGTCGCAATGAAAAGGAGCGATTGCCTTCGCGTATTTTTAGGTGGAATGGGTGGCCCCATGTGTAGGACATTCCTAGCTCCACGATTCTCTCAAACAAGGGTTTCAAGGCTCTGTGCATTAGCAGGGTCTTCCGGGAAACGTCCGGCAGGAGTTGGACGGGGGCCCCGTCAAATTCCAGAACTCCTACTCTCCATGATTGTTGACAATTTCGTCCTGAAGATTGTAAACATGCAGGCGGAAGAGTACGTCTCTGGGCCTGCCTTGAGAGGTAGGTCTAGGGCCGAGAGTGTGGTGTACCCTATCAATGGCAATTTCCGTGTCTACGGGGCAGTCGAGATACCTGCTAAAGATGGCGGTAACTTGCGAGTGCATGTCCGCCTGCGTCACAGTCTCTGGGATGCCCCGGAGCCGAATTTTCTGTCTGAGACTGCGATTTTCCAGGTTGTCAAGAAGTAGGTGGAGCTGTACGACTTGGTCAGACAGGTCAGAGTGGGCAGATTGCAGGTGGTCAACTGTATGTGCCATTGCCCCTTTGTCCTGTTCCAGTGCTGTCAACCTCTCATCTACCTCAGACACTTCCTGCTTAAGTACTTGCAGTTCTCCCCTTAGTGCAGATTCCACCCTATTAGCTAAGACTTCAAAGTCAGCTCTAGTGGGTAGCTTCTGCAAGAAGGTCCACAGAGTCTGCTCTTTCAAATGTGCAGAGGGGGGATTGTGCTGTAGGGTAGCTTTAGGGCAAGTACTCACTGTGACCCTGCAGCCGGGCGTCTGTGATGCTGTTGTGGCTGTGGTTATGTTCCTGTGAGGAAGCAGCCATTGCCATGGAGTTGCTCGGGTCCATATGAAATGTCCCATTCCCTGCCTCAGGGGACAAAATTAAGGAGCGAGGCATGCATGGAGAGAGGTCACTAGGAGAGGAGAATGGCAGCATGTCGTTGTCTTCATTGTGTTACCCTTTTTGCTGGACCGGGGGATCCCAAAGTAGCGTGGCCACATGCGGCCAGCGCCGTTTTGTTCCCGGCCGGGGTAGAGGCCGTCTGTAAGGTACCTGTGATAGGTAGTGTCCAAAGTGGAACTTGTGTGCTGAGGATTCAGGCAAAAACGTAGTCAGGCAGATTAGGTTGGCAACAGATCAGGCAAAACGGTACACGATCCAAATCCAGAGAGTGGTCAGGCAGGCAAAGGTCATACACGAGCTGGCGGTGAAGTACAAAATCTGCAGGCTAGAGAGTAGTCAGGAATTAAGGCAGAAGTTCAACACGAAAATCAAGATCAAAAAGCAGTCACAACACCCAGGGAGCTATTCCACACAAACAGGCGCTGAGAGATAGCATCACTTCCTTTTTATGGGCTGCTTTGATTGAAAATTGTTCACAGCTGGCAGCAGGTGGGGCTAGTGAGTCCAAGGTAATGCTTAATACTGAGAGAACATTTCCAAAAGTCCAGATCTCCTCCGTAGCACAACAGGTAAGGCTGTAGCTGTGGGACCAGGAAGATCCCGGTTCAAATACACCCAGGTACATGACATCGTCTGTGGGTTCAGTCGCAGGTATCGTTCCATGTCGGGAACGGTCGGAATAGTGCAGTGTGCTGTGTTCCCTGTTACCACCGGGGCTGGAAGAGCCGTGAATGCGGGGTTAAGGCTGAATTGTATGGCTGGCAGGACACCTTGGCCGGGAGCTCCGCTATCTCAGCTCACATCTGTCCGTGCCGAGACCACGCCCCCCTTTTGGTGGTATTTGATCACCTCTGTGGTTTTTATTTTTTGCGCTATAATCAAAAAAAGACCGACAATTTTGAAAAAAAAAATATTTTTTACTTTTTGCTATAATAAATATCCCAATATTTTTTTAAAAAATAAGAAAATTTCTTACTCAGTTTAGGCAAATATATATTCTACTACAGATTTTTGGTAAAAAAATTTGCAATAAGTGTATATTGATGTAGCGGGGTCTTAAAAGTTAGTGGGATACACCTGGGGGTAGAGAGACCCAGGTGTGTAATTATGTCAGGGATTAGACCCCTTTTTGTTATTCGTGGAGGATTGGGTGGTGCAATATTCTCCTTGGCCTGTGGGTGGCGGGGAACCTACAGGCTCGAGGTAGAATCACTACCACAGTGTTACCCTTTTTTGTCCCTTCCTGGAGATGGTACGGCTGGGGCGGGGAACCCACCGTGGTGTCGATGGGAGGAGATAAAAGGGGGAGACGCCCTCGCCACGAGGTCTGTCTGTCGGTTGGGGAAGATCATCTCTTCACGCACCCAGGCGCCCTAGGCCTGGGTGCGGGCGGTTCAAGGTTCCGGCCTAGGCGCTCTAGGCCTGGCCGGAATGAAGATGGAGTCCATCCCAGGCACCTTCAGCCTGGGGTGAGGTACTATTGAGGAGGCCTGGGACCCGGTGACTCCGACTGGGTCCCGCGAGGGTGAAGTTGCTCCAGGGCGCCCCTTGCGAGGGGACCCGCATCTGAGGTGAGGAGGCTGGGGAGGTCACCCGTCCGAAGACCCGGTGCAGTGTCAACCCGGTGACGGATGGGCCTTCGGTAACTCCCTTGGAGGACATCTTCCCCTGATAGGGGCTACAGCGCAGTGGAGGAGCTTTCATCAAGACTCCTGCAACCCCTGGTCATAGCACAGGGAGTGTAGGGACTAGAAACCTGTACAGTGCCTCGACCTGCTTCCCCATCGTATCATGCCGTTGCATTTGACTGTATGTGGAGATACGCAATAAACCTGAGTTTTGACTTTGATGGGTGTATGGACTCTGTTGATGGAAACAAAGGGAGATTCTGGCACGGAAGAACTGACCCTCGTAACCAGCACACATTTGGCCCGAGGAAAAGATTGGTACTGGCCTTCACCTCACCCACAGCCATGGGGAGGACATGGACCGTAGCGCACCTCACTCTGTCGCTCGACATACCCCTAGCTAAAGAGGACGGGGTGAGGCCGTTACACGTGGGGGCTCGTGAGTCCTGGAGGAGGTCCGAGCAGGTCGGCCATGTGATTGGCCAAAGTGCATCCCTGCTCGGAGTTGTGGACATGACCCTAAGTCGGGAAAGGCGGGAAAGGCCCACGCAGAGGAGCGTAAAAAGGGAGAAGTCCAGCCGTGTGACGAACTACATGTGGGGACTTTTGCTGCACTGCGCCACGAGGCATCCCATGACTGCGCAATTCGTGGGAGGAGACTGAAGGAAGCCCGCAAAAACGTGCAAGTCGTGGGAGGAGTCTGGCCACGTGTGGAGATACACGTGGAGACTCCGGCGCGAGGTCAGCGCGTGATGGAGCAGCAAGTGGTCGGAGTGAACTCAGGCTCCCCGTGGATGCCGGTACCTTATCCTTTCAAGATGACTGCATTTGCTGCGCCCATTACAGACACGGGGATAAGGCTCAGGCCCCGAGGACAGTTGGCTCTGTATTCATGCAGAGACACGGAGGCCCTCGGTGTGATCTGTCCCGGATGCTCGGGACTGGTGGTCCAACTAAAGCCATTCGGGCGATGTGAGGCATGCAAGGAGTTCCTTTTTGAGGTTGAACCACACACGGAAAGGCCCCGGGCCCTACGCCTCAACTGCATCACAGGAACCGCCACTCCGGAGGGAGAGATCAAAGCCTTTGCGGAGTTTCCCGTGCGCGCTGACCAGGGCGAAGTGACTGCCCAACCAGAGACTGAGAGAGAAAAATCCGAGGACACTGCTTCGGTCACTACAGACTCCCTGCTCCCACCTCCGAAGAGGAAAGTCAGCCTGGTACAGGCATCCTATGGTCGTGGTCGAGTTTCACCCCGCCGCTTGCCTGGCCTGGATGGCGCCGGTAGAGAAGAGAGTCCCGGACATCCCAGTTCTTCAGAAGGTCCAGGTGAGCCAGGGGCTGGGACTGTGGTGTTGGTTGAAGGTGTCGGGGGTCCACAGTCGGTGGAGCCCGCAAGGGAGGGTAGCCTTCCGTCTACTAGAGACTACCTTCCCGCTGAGATGTATGATACCTCCGACCTAGAGTCATTGTCAGACTGTGGGGATGACGGAGAGATAGACAAACTGTTTCACCGGAAGGGCTGGGACAGACGCCCACTACCTGTGCTGAGTAAACCGCAGGATTCCCCCATGTCCATAGAAGACAGTACGCTCCGGGTAAAGGCCCCGGAGTTCCCGAGGAAATCTAGTCCTCGGGCCAACTTTCCTCATTCAACTACATCACCCGCTCAGGTGGTAGGGATGCAGCGTGCTTCGTTACGGGCACCAAAGACAAAGCAACCCGAGATGGTGAAGGTACCTCGGCACCCGGAGGCCATCGTGCAGCCAGGAAAAGGTGAGCGAGATGTGATGCCGCCTCTAGCCAGGTTGCAGAGACTTTTCTCCCAGAGAGTCGCCCGTGAATATGGGTGGGAGTACCCCTACTTGCCTCGGGACTTATTGTATGAAGTCGAGGTTCTGCGACCAAGGTGGTATGACGAGTTTGTATGGGAAAAACTTAAAGTACCCCATGCCAGGCGATACCTGTCATGTTCGCCGCCTGTGTCTAAAAAGTTCAAGGACTGCAGAGCTGATTGGAGACTTGGGCGCCATATTCATGCCGATAAAGTGCTCATCTGCAGGAAAGAAGGAGAGGATGTTGAATATTCGGTGGAAGTGTTTGACGGGCACCTGAAGCCCCTGTTTCTGCCGGATCCAAGGTTCTACTTATAGGAGAAGTGAGCTCCTATCTTGTTGCTGTTGAAACTTTCTGGAAGAGACATTCCCAGACGCCTAGAACTGTGCCCTACTTTTGTTTTGATTTGGGCTTTTCTTTTACTCACTGGAAATTTGGGAGCTGTTGTTTTTTTTTTCTCCCTTTTCTTCATGTGCCAAAGGCAGAGACTTTTGGGGCAGAGTCAGAGTAGGAAAGCTGGAAGAATGAAGATCTCACCAAGTGTCATTACCGCAGCGCTGTCACCAGGTGGCAGTGTTGTGCAACGGTTGTTTGAAATGTTACACATGCATTGCTTGCTTATCGGAGTGGGTGGGTCTCTCGGCTGACGGACCCACTCATGCCAAGTTAACACAGAGTGTTAGGATGTGTTTTTTTTGTTTCCCTTCTGCAGGAGATTCGTCGGTCAAGACTACTGAGTATGGGGTGGTTCTTAGACAGTGATGGGAGGGATTGTATATGTGTACATGACAGATGTTTTATACAAAAGTTTTAATGTTTTATAGTTCCCTTTCCCTGGAGCAGGTCTTGGCACACACAGTATCCAAAATTTGAGGGATAGCCTCTGGGGCCCACTTCATGTCACCACTTCTTGGGAGACATGGGTGTGCACCTGACGCTGGGGACCAGCGTCAAATCACAGGGGGGAGTGTGTAGCGGGGTCTTAAAAGTTAGTGGGATACACCTGGGGGTAGAGAGACCCAGGTGTGTAATTATGTCAGGGATTAGACCCCTTTTTGTTATTCGTGGAGGATTGGGTGGTGCAATATTCTCCTTGGCCTGTGGGTGGCGGGGAACCTACAGGCTCGAGGTAGAATCACTACCACAGTGTTACCCTTTTTTGTCCCTTCCTGGAGATGGTACGGCTGGGGTGGGGAACCCGCCGTGGTGTCGATGGGAGGAGATAAAAGGGGGAGACGCCCTCGCCACGAGGTCTGTCTGTCGGTTGGGGAAGATCATCTCTTCACGCACCCAGGCGCCCTAGGCCTGGGTGCGGGCGGTTCCGGCCTAGGCGCTCTAGGCCTGGCCGGAATAAAGATGGAGTCCATCCCAGGCACCTTCAGCCTGGGGTGAGGTACTATTGAGGAGGCCTGGGACCCGGTGACTCCGACTGGGTCCCGCGAGGGTGAAGTTGCTCCAGGGCGCCCCTTGCGAGGGGACCCGCATCTGAGGTGAGGAGGCTGGGGAGGTCACCCGTCCGAAGACCCGGTGCAGTGTCAACCCGGTGACGGATGGGCCTTCGGTAACTCCCTTGGAGGACATCTTCCCCTGATAGGGGCTACAGCGCAGCAGAGGAGCTTTCATCAAGACTCCTGCAACCCCTGGTCATAGCACAGGGAGTGTAGGGACTAGAAACCTGTACAGTGCCTCGACCTGCTTCCCCATCGTATCATGCCGTTGCATTTGACTGTATGTGGAGATACGCAATAAACCTGAGTTTGGACTTTGATGGGTGTATGGACTCTGTTGATGGGAACAAAGGGAGATTCTGGCACGGAAGGACTGACCCTCGTAACCAGCACACATTTGGCCCGAGGAAAAGATTGGTACTGGCCTTCACCTCACCCACAGCCATGGGGAGGACATGGGCCGTAGCGCACCTCACTCTGTCGCTCGACATACCCCTAGCTAAAGAGGACGGGGTGAGGCCGTTACATTGATTTTTGCGCAAATGTTAACACGTCCACAAAATAGGGGATAGATTTATGGCATTTTTCTTTTATTATTTTTTTTACTAGTAATGACGGCGATCTGCGATTTTTATCGGGACTGCGACATTGCGGTGGACAGATCAGACACTTTTGACACTTTTTTGGGACCACTGACATTTATACAGCGATCAGAGCTATAAATAGCCACTGGTTACTGTATAAATTTAATTGGCAGGGAAGGGGTTAACTCTAGGGGGCGATCAAGGGATTAAATGTGTTCCCTCAGTGTGTTCTAACTGTAGGGGGGATGGGACTGCATGGGGGAGGAGACACACAACCTGTCTCCTCTCCCCTGCCAGAACGGCGATATGTGTGTTTACACACAAATCCCAATTTTGGCTCTGTCAGGAGTGATCGCGGTTGCCCGACGGACTTCGCGGCTACCAGGCACATGCATCGGCTCCTCAGTAATGTGTCAGACGGCGTGCATGGGCCCCCTAAACCCCTTAAATTGGCAGACGTACAGCTACGATAGCTCGCCCAGAAGAGCCAACCTGCCGCAGGATAAGTGCAGGTCGGGAACCAGTTAAAACGTTGAAAAAAGACACAGGTCCATCCATTTCATCCTGTGTGTGTGATTTTTAGTCTTTAAAACTTCTCATAGCCCCATATATTCTGCTTTTGGAGGAAGACATCTAAAGGGTTTTTAAAGTTGTCAGCACATTTTTACATCTCTAGCAGTAAAGAACTGTTTCCACTATCGAAGGTTAAGCCTCCTTTCTTCTAACCTCAAATCATGGCCACATGTCCTTATCAGGAACCTTACGGTAAACAGTTTATCACACTTACTGAAGAAGTCAATTTTAAATCTATTTGTACATTGTAATCATGTCCTCTCCTAAAGAGTAACTCCACCTTTGCTAAGAAAAAACCCTCCCCTCTGGGTGATCTATGTACATTGCATGGATTTTACCAAACATTGTTGCAGATTCCTACCTGTTGTCACTGTGAAGAAATACTGTATTCATTGGCGTATAACACTCACTTTTTTACCCTGATAATAGAGGGTAAACTGTGCCTGCGTGTTATACGTAGGGGGTTGTGGAAAGTTTTTTTCTGAAACTTCCCTCAAAGTTAGGGTGCGTGTTATACGCCTGTGCGTGTTATACTCCGATAAATACGGTAGTTGTTTGTTTCTCTATGTCCATGTACTGGGTGAATGTGAATTGGAGGGGTTTAATAATTGTAACACCTTTTAGTGTGCTAGAGAAGGATTTTTGTAGTGTAGGAAATGTTTTCAGGCTTGGCTGGCAGCCAAGCCTGTGTTGTTTTATCTGCGATGGTTGAGTGATGGTTGAGTGACTCAGGGAGGGCTGGATGACTCACAGGCAACATCTCTGAGACCTCCCCCTACTTCTAGAAACTTGCAGAAGATTCTAGAAGAATGGGAGTGGAGGTCAAAAGGAGCTGCCTGTAGTATTTATGTGGGCCCTGACAATTCCCCAACAGATGGGTTGACAGAAAGCAGGTCCCCTCAAATACTTAGGGTCAGCCCAGCAGGGGCAAAGAAGTTAGGGTGGAAGCTGGAGATTGAGTGTTAGGCTGTTGGTGGCCCTTGAGGGTAACCTCAGGCCTGGGTTTGTGTGCGAAGGAACCCTCTTTATGTCACACAGAGGTGTTCTGACCAGAGGCACAGGAACAAGTGGAGGACAGCAGGAGAACACTTCCGGGCAAATCTCCAGGGAAGATGACAGCCAGGGGAGCTGGAGAGTCATGCCTGAGAGGAGTGTTAAACTGTCGGTGGCCCTTGAGGTTGCCCCCTAGTCTGGGGGGGTGACATAGGGCCTGGGTTTGGGTGTGGAAGTGACCCCTATTCACGACACACAGAGGGCCCTGACCAGAGGACTGGGAGCAGGTGGATATCAGCAGGAAAACACTGCCGGGAAAATCTACAGGGAGGAGAGTGTTGCTATTAGGGGAGGACTGAGAGGCATGCCTGAGAGGACTGGGAGAGAGCAGTCTGGAATGGATGCAGAGTCAGTCTGGGAGGACTGTGGAATCTTGGCCAGGAGGGCTGGAGAAAGGGGCAGCTGCTTTGCTGGTAGTGCCTGAAGCGGTGGTGCTGGGATCAGTAGCCAAAGGAGGAGGACAGCTAGGCACTAGGACTTTGCTGTACAAACAAGGGGCCCATGGTCCCTGCCTGTACAGAGTTTTGTGCAGCTGATCTGACTGAGCCTTTGTCAGATCATCCAAACAGTGCCAGCTGGTCCTGGGAGATGCAGTTCTACAAGCACGATTTGTGTTGGAGGTAGAGGAGAAGTGTATATACAGACTGTATATAGTTGTGTTCCTGAAGAGTTCTACTGCTTTGATCAAGTGGGCATCCCATAATATACAGATAATTATATACAAAGCTGGCGCATACTCGAACATAAAATAAAAAAATAAAAAATGATCCCTGCTTGGTCGTGGGCTGAATTTTGCTCCTTCTAATAAACCAGACCCATTTTTACTTTTTAAGGATCTTAATAAGTATGTTAGGAATCTGACTCTTAAGAGATTCTTCAAAATTGAAAAATCCAAACACACATTGGACACTAACACTGTGGATGCCTCTGGCACCTTGGAGTCGGAGTTGGACATGTGTGAATTTAATTTTGATATCGATGTAATAGACATGCTTGAGCAATTATGTCATGATGAATCCCATACAAGACTTGACCTCTTTATCCAGCATCTTTGTACTTCTCCTCCCATTATACACACTCCATTGAAACCTAAATCTATATTTTACCCATATCAGTCCAAAGGGCCCCATCTTACTACCTTTTATAATATGGTTTTCACGGATCTAAAGAAGATGTGTTCCCATCCCACCTCTCACACTTCAGAACTTGGCCGCCTGACTAGACAAGAAAACATTGCTTTGTCTTGTCTTACCAAAAATTAGGAAATCATAATAAAAACTGCCGATAAGGGTGGCGGTATTGTTATACAAGACCGTGAAAAGATTACATTTTGGAGGCAGAACGCCTATTGGGTGATAAGCAGACATATTCCAAACTAAGATCTGACCCCTTACCAAGCTATAAAATAGAAATTAATGCCCTGATCAAGTTGGCTCTATCCAAAAACATAATTAGCAAGAGTGAAGCCTCTTTTCTATGCAGAGACTATTACCACACACCCTACTTCTACCATATACCTAAGATCCATAAGAGTATTGATCATCCACCAGGTAGACCAATTATAGCTGCCATGGATAGCATCACCTCTGATCTATCTAAATACATTGATTATCATTTACAACCTTTAGCCCAAGGCCAGCGATCCTATATTCGAGATGGCACCCATCTCTTGGATCTACTTAAACCATATAGGTGGGAAGAGGGCTACGTCTGGAGGTGGCTTCTCTTTACACCTCTATACCCCATGATTTTGTCTTGGCTGCTATAGCTCATTTCCTTTCTGAAAATCTCTACATGGGAGGTGAACAGGCTGATTTCATACTAGATTGCACAAATTTTTGTTTAACACATAATTATTTTTGTTTTGACCAACAATATTTTCTACAGATCAAGGGCACTGCAATGGGCGAAAATTTTGCACCCTCGTACGCCAACTTGGCGATGGGTCTATGGGAACACAGATACATGTGGTCCAACAACCCTTTTTCGAGAAATTTGGTGTTCTATGGCAGATACATCGATGACATCATCATCATCTGGGATGGTGGTGGTGATGTCATCGATGATTTTGTCAACCATTGCAATGACAATACATGTGGTTTGTCTTTTACCCATGTTTGGGATGAGGAGAAACTGTCCTTTCTTGATTTGGATCTTTATCATTCGGATGGTGCCATCCAGGCAAAAAATAATTTCAAGCCCATAGCAGGCAACTCTTTGATTCATTTTAAAAGCTGCCACTATAAAAAGTGGACAAATAACATACCTAGAGGCCAATTTTGCCGCCTGCGGCGTAATTGCACTAAAAAAACTGATTATATTGAACAGAGCACAATCCTTAAAAAGAAATTGTATGACAAGGAGTATCCAACTTCTTTGGTAAACCAGGCATATAATCGTTACTTGGAGCCTAGAGTACTTTCCAGCACACAGAATGATGGTAAAATAGATACATTTGATCCGTCAATCCGTTTCATAACAAAATTTCATACAGATTCCAACAAAATGGAATCTATCTTGAAGAAACACTGGCCTATATTACTGGAAGACCCACACCTTAAACCCATTTTTACTGAGACCCACAGAATTACCTATAGAAGAGCAACAAATCTAAAAAATAGAATAGCTCTCAGCAAATAAAAATGTAAAAAAAAAAACCTTATTGCCACACATTGATATGTTTCCTTTAAAAGGCATGTTTCAATGCAAAAAGAATTTGTGCAAAACATGCGTTTTTATTGATCATGGGCAAAAGCAATTCACCACAAAGGGTAAAACGTATCTTTTGGGAGATTTTTTTAATTGCAGCTCAGACTTTTTTGTTTATTCATTAATTTGTCACTGCAAATTGCTATATGTGGGTCGCACCATACGACCCCTTCGCCAAAGATTTGGCGAACACAGAAGAAAAACAGAAGGGGCAAAGATAAGTACAGTGTGCCCCGTCATTTTGCTGAGTGTCACCATAAATCCACTGATGGTCTGAGAGTGTGGATTGTTGAATACATTTCCAATACACTCTCAGAGGCAGAAAGATTTCAAGACTCTGCGAAAGGGAGACTTTTTGGATCTATTCCTTGGATGCCCTCACTCCTGGGGGTATCAATAAAGAAATAGAAATATCCACTATATTGTAAACATCACCTTTCTTCCATCACTTTGTTCTGTTTGGTTCTTCTTTCAGTTAAGTTCCTTTCCTCCCCCTTCTTTTCACATTACCCCCTTTTATCCCCCCTCTCCCTCTCCTACCTCCCTCCTTCACACACCCCTTTTTTTCCTTTTTCCACTTTCTTCCCTTCTTCTTTATCTGCAGTCTTTCAGTCTACAAGTAATCCAAATTGATAAATCCTTACATGTTAGGATATTATCTGCATACCCCTCATATTAATCTTGTCAATACTAATATAAAATTTATCCATTCATACAAATTGTATTTGCATTATAAAATTATTTTTAATAAGACAGTTCTATATACATCTCCAATTAATTGCCGGCTTTTATTTAGCCTACTTTTTCACTAATAGTTGTTTTTAATATCATCTTCTGTTTATTTTATAACTACACATATATAACATCTAATATTGAACCACAAAGTTTCATTGTCATTGCGTCATTAATCATTTTTATGCATCACTGTTCATTTTGGTAACCCATTATGATTAAGACCATAAAAGTGTTGTGTATATTAATCACTTATAATGATTTTATATGTCATTTTTAAAAAGTTTTTATATATAGAAATAAGGTTTTTAGAATCATATAACATGATCGGATTCTCGCAGTGTTTTTATGTATATGCCCAGTTTAGTATTATTACATTTAGTATTTAGTACTTGATATCTTCTTCTTAACATGCCATTACTAGTGTAAAGCCCTGTACACACGATCGGATTTCCTATAGATTTTAAACCGATGGATTTTTCCATCGGAAATCCGATGAAGCTGACTTCCATCAGTCTTGCCTACACACCATCAGTCAAAAAACTTATCGTCCCAAACGCCGTGACGTAAAACACTCAGACGAGACAAGAAAAATTAAGTTCAATGCTTCTGAGCATGCGTTGACTTGATTCTGAGCATGCGTGGGGTTTTTTATGGAAAAAAGACCGATGGGGCCCATACACGATCGGTTTGTCCGATGAAAAAAGTCCATCGGACTGTTTTCATCTGTAAAAACCGATCGTGTGTACAGGGCTTTAGACACCTATTTCTATAGGGTGTACTTACAACTAGCCCCACAAGGTGGCAGTACCACCTAAGGCATATAAAAAGGCTGTATACAGCCAATTACACACCAGCTTGAAAAAGATGCGCGCAGGGACTTCTATTGTCTTCTTGTGCCTGCATTGAAACGCGTTGCATGCCGGTCGTGATGTCACTCCGAAGTGCGTTGCATCTCAGCAAAGACTCTGAGTCTGTGTTCCAGCCCTCTCCCTGGCTAACTGCAGCGACATCCACCAAACATCCGACACGGACACAATACCGGCCCCTGCTGCACACAAGCAGATGTCTGTCAGTTTCTGAGACCACCAACCAGCGGAGTTTGATCGTCGTTTGGACCCGAATATGCCTTTTACAGTAATCTTAAAAGTGAGTGCTTTGATGCCTTTGCAATTAAAGTCTTAAACCCTGTACACACGATCGGATTTCCTATGGATTCTAATCCGATGGATTTTTCCATCGGAAATCCGATGAAGCTGACTTCCATCAGTCTTGCCTACACATCAGTCAAAAAAACGATCATCCAAAGCGCCGTGATGTACGACGGCACTATAAAGGGGAAGTTCAAATACAATGGAGCCAGCCTTTGGGCTGCTTTTGCTGATTTCGTGTTACTGCGTGTTAATAAAAGTTTGGTGAGAGACGATTCGCGCTTTTCAGTCTCCGTGCTTTTCAGTCCGTTACAGCGTGACAAATGTGCTATCTCCATTACGAACTCTAGTTTTACCAGAACGAGCGCTCCCATCTCATAATTCAGTCTGGGCATGCGTGGGTTTTTTCCACACAGACGATTGGATTTTGCTATCGTTTTTTTTCTATATACTTGTTACCTATAATCATTTCTGTTTTTTTTTTAAGCTGTCCCGCTATGTAAAAGAAGTCCGGTACAAGGATCCGAATGGCAAGGTCATGATTTTTAATGATAAAGGAGAACTGCTCAGCCCAATGGACATTATAAATTGGATTACAAGAATTAATGATAGAAACATCACTGATTGTATGATTGTGGGTCACTTTGATGGGTCCCTTTCAGAGGGTCAGCAACTTACACTAGAACCAGAGCAAATATCATGGAAAGGAGGCAAGGTGAGTTACACTGGGGAAGCTGATCCAGAACTTATACAAGAAACATACTAGTTTTGTCCCTAAAGCCCATCTCCAGACAAAACCTAACCCTCTCCCCCCATCCTGTTCATAGACGGTCAACATCTGCCCTGACCCATTCCATGGTGATTAGATGAAGGTGTTAGTGCTGGCTGTGTGGATATGAACTACAAAACATCTTCTACATTACAGAACAAGTCCAGCTGAACGTGACTGACTACTATTACCTCCCCCCTCCTCATCACACAGACCGGGACATAGACACTCATAGAAGGACCCCAACTCCTGAGCACAGAAGAAGATAAAAGACTTTGGAGTAGAATGACCGCCAGTATTATCCATGGCCAGATTCTTCCCAGACCTTCTGAATTAATCTGACTATAAAAAGAAAAAAAACAGTTTAGAGTAGTAATTCCCGATCAGAAATTTGTATACACATTTAAAAACAAAAAACAAGGAGCCCCCTGGATTTCTGTACAAGTGACTCCTAAAATGAGGTCAAGTGAAAAAAATCTCAGAACAAAATATCACACACAGCATTTTACATGGTCGTATATACTGGTGGCCAGCTAGTTGAAGCAATCAATGTCCTTCATAGAAAAACATTTGGTATGTCTGAACCTCTTAGATAGTAATTAGACTCCATTACCCCAATGATTGAGAAGCTGGAGGTGTGGTTTAATTGTGTTTTGCCCAATTAAAAAGACCAATCAGTGCCTGGTAGAGTCTATTCTACTAAAGAAGGTTCTGTTCATGTGACTCAAGCCATAATCAAAGGACATAGGAGAGGATTTTCGATGAAGAATTGTAAAGATGCGTGAAGACAAAAGTGCCACAAAAGCATATCTAAAGGCCTTGATGTTAAACTGAAGATAAAGGAAATTTGCTGCAAAGTTCACAGCAAGAACAAAGGATGTCAGTAAAAGACCCATAGAGATGTCTTAAGATCAACTTAACAACTGTGCCTAAGGTTTTCAAATGGTTGAGAAGAATGGGTGTAGATCGCGCTGGACTGACTCTATCAGTCAGTGTTGTAGATTAGTAGGATGTGGGCAGAGGGAAAGAATTCGTTTCCAGAAGTCCGTGCCCAGTTTGGAAAAAGGTGGCGATGAGCCCTGTTATAGGCTTGGGCTGCTACCTCGGTGTGCGTCCTCATGGTCGACTCTGCGTGTAATGTATAAGAAATGAGGATAAAGGAGTACCCGGTGATCTAAAAACTGTGTGTATCGAACTGTCTTATTTGTACAAAATGTTCTTATTGACTTGTTTATTGACTGAAAAACTCAATAAAAACTTATTAAAAAAAAAAGAATAGTGCTCTGTGGTCATTGTGACCATTTGAAAACTTTAAAAGAAATGTGGATAAAGGAGCACCCTGTGATCAAAGAAATAATTAATTTGTATTTTATTTGAAGTTTCAGCAATAAAAAGAGGCCAACGCATTTCGGGGGACTAGAGACTCCCTCTTCAACGGGGCTGCTAGTAAAAATAGTTGTGGAATGATCCTGTTTGAGGGTGCCTTTGGCACATGGATCTGGACAGTTATAAGTCCTCAGCACTGGCTGTGTGTTCAGAGGCAGCAATTGAGGACTTCTAACTGTCCAGATCCATGTGTCAAAGGCACCCTCCAACAGGATCATTCCACAACTATTTTTACCAGCAGCCCTGATGAAGGTAGTCATCGCTAGTCCCCTGAAACACGTTGGGCTCTTTTTATTGCTGAAACTTCAAATAAAAAACAAATTAATTATTTCTTTGATCACAGGGCGCTCCTTTATCCACATTTCTTTTAAAGTTTTCAAATGGTCACAATGACCACAGAGCACTATTCTTTTTTTTCAATACGTTTTTATTGAGTTTTTCAGTCAATAAACAAGTCAATAAGAACATTTTGTACAAATAAGATAGTTCGATACACACAGTTTACATCCATATGAGATCATTGAGTGGTTATCAATAACAAATCAATAACAAATCAATAGAAGGAAGCGAAAGAACAGAAAAGTTATTGAGCCAGAGAGGCTTTACATACCATTGTCTCGTTTTGTCCATACAGACCAATTTTTGTCAAATTTTTTACAGTGCATAGAGTTGATTGCAATGAGTCGCTGAAAAGTGTAATTTCGGTTTACTGCTCTTGTCACATCTGAGAGATTTATAGAGGTATTATTTTTCCAATTGCAAAGTATCTATATTCGGGTCTCTAAGAGAATATGGGTGATAACTAGTCTGAAATTGGGTGGGAATTTCTCTATTCCTAAGTGAAGGATTACTAGTGCTGTGTCGGGAGGGGTTAAAATTCCTGTGAGAGGTGAAATTAGCTGGAATATTCAGTTCCATAGGCTTTTAATATTTGAGCACTGCCAGAACATGTGTAATAAGTGTCCTATTTGGCCGCAGCTCCTCCAGCATTATGGTGATGTTTCTGGGAAGTAGCTTGCTATTCTATATGGGGTGTAATGCCATCTATTTGCCAGTTTGATGATCACTTTCCAATGTTTAACACAGTGAGAAGCTTTGTGGGTTTCTCTGAATGTATGTTGCCATTGTTCGTCTGAGAAAGTGGTGCCCAAGTCTGTCTCCCATTTCACCATTGCTGTTTTTTTCTTAAATACTAGTTGGTTGTGGGTGAGGTTGTAAAATAATAATATTCCTTTTAAGTTGTGTTTGGTGGTTTAGTAAAATTGCCATACTTTGAATGGTATTTTTATCTTTGGAATCGGATTTGATTTGAGGAAATGTGTTATTCGTATACATGAGAATAGCATGTTGTTTGGCAGTTGGTACTGCGTCAGTATTTGTTCTGCAGATTTAAGCTGAAATCCATTAAAGAGGTCTTATATGTGTGTGATGCCATGAGCTGCCAGTTCCTTAACTGATAACATAGGAATTTTTGTTTCTAGGAGGGCGATTGGAAGCTTGTAATCTATCTCACGTGCATCAGTGTGGTTTTGTTTTAGGAGGAATCTCCACGCCTGCAGTGATGTCTGAATGGGAGGGGATAGATTTTAAATGTCCCATGGTATCCAGATGTCACCCATGAGAAGTGTTGTTGGGTCAGTTGTTGGGGACTTTGTCTTTTCTATGTCTACCCATAGTGGTTTATTACCCTTGTATAACCAGTGTTTAATAAGGTCCAGTCTAACTGCCCAGTAGGGATGAGCTTTATGTTCAGGTCGAACATGAGTTTGACTCAAACATTGGCTGTTCGCTCGTTCGTTGAGTGGCGCGTCACGCCCCATAATGCACTGCAACATCGCAGTGAATTGCTGTCTGATGGTTGGCCAAGCATGCACTATGACCCGCATGCTTTGGCCAATCACAGCGCCGTCAGCAAAGAGACCCATAATTGGCTAAAGGCAGGGTGCCTTTGGCCAATTATGGCTCAGGGGGTTAAGTCCACGCCCCACACTATATAAGGCTGCAAGTCGGCCCTGTGTAGTGTGTTGCTGGTGTTGACCGAGAGAGAGTGTCATTTCATTTAGTTTGAGCAGGCAGGCGATTCAGTTAGCTGCAGTGTATTTAGTATATATATACATCCAGGCTTGTATATATATATATATATATATATATATGTGTGTGTGTATATATATATACACTGTGTCAAGTTTAGCTAGATCTGACTGCAGGCTGTTCCTGGTATATTTTTTTTAATATACTGTCAGGCAGGCAGGTGATTCAGTGAGCTGCAGTGCATAAAATATATATATACAGTCTCCTACATATATTTCCACTGGATTATAGTCTAGCCAAGCCTATATATGACAGCAGGCCATTCCTGGTGTACATTTTCAAATATACTTTCAGGCAGGCGATTCAGTGATTTGCAGTGCATAATATATATATACAGTCTCCTACATATATATCCACTGCATTCTAGTCTAGCCAAGCCTATATCTGACTGCAGGCCATTCCTGGTGTACGTTTTCAAATATACTTTCAGTCAGGCAGGCAGGTGATTCAGTGATCTGCAGTGCATAAAATATATATACAGTCTCCTACATATATATATATATATATATATATATATATATATATATATATCCACTGCATTCTGGTCTAGCCAAGCCTATATCTGACTGCAGGCCATTCCCGGTGTACACTTTCAGATATACTTTCAGGCAGGCAGGTGATTCAGTGATCTGTAGTGCATAAAATATATATACAGTCTCCTACATATATATCCACTGCATTCTAGTCCAGTCAAGCCTATATCTGACTGCAGGCCATTCCTGGTGTACGCTTTCTAATATACTTTCAGACAGGCAGGCAGGTAATTCAGTGATCTGCAGTGCATTCAATATGTATATACAATCTCCAACATAGTTACATAGTTACATAGTTACATAGTTAGTCAGGTTGAAAAAAGACACAAGTCCATCCAGTTCAACCGTAAAAAAATAAATTAAAAAAATAAAATAAACATATATCGTACAATCCCATATACCCAATTCTATACCCACAGTTGATCCAGAGGAAGGCAAAAAAAAAACAGAAGAGCATGATCCAATTTGCTACAGCAGGGGAAAAAATTCCTTCCTGATCCCCCGAGAGGCAATCGGATATTCCCTGGATCAACTTTACCTATAAATGTCAGTACCCAGTTATATTATGTACATTTAAGAAAGAATCCAGGCCCTTCTTAAAGCAATCTACTGAGCTGGCCAGAACCACCTCTGCAGGGAGTCTATTCCACATTTTCACAGCTCTTACTGTGAAAAAACCTTTCCGTATTTGGAGGTGAAATCTCTTTTCCTCTAGACGCAAAGAGTGCCCCCTTGTCCTTTGTGTTGACCGTAAAGTGAATAACTGAACACCAAGTTCACTATATGGACCCCTTATATATTTGTACATGTTGATCATATCCCCCCTTAATCTCCTCTTCTCAAGAGAGAATAAATTCAGTTCCTCTAATCTCTCCTCATAGCTGAGCTCCTCCATGCCTCTTATCAGTTTGGTTGCCCTTCTCTGCACTTTCTCCAGTTCCCCAATATCCTTTTTGAGAACTGGGGCCCAAAACTGAACTGCATATTCCAGATGAGGTCTTACTAATGATTTGAACAGGGGCAAAATGATATCTCTCTCTCTGGAGACCATACCTCTCTTAATACAAGAAAGGACTTTGCTCGCTTTGGAAACCGCAGCTTGGCATTGCATGCCATTATTGAGCTTATGATCTACCAAAACCCCCAGATCCTTCTCCACTACGGATCCCCCCAGTTGTACTCCCCCTAGTATGTATGATGCATTCATATTATTAGCCCCCAAGTGCATAACTTTACATTTATCAACATTAAACCTCATCTGCCACATAGTCGCCCAATTAGACAGAGCATTGAGGTCGGCTTGTAAATTGGCGACTTCCTGTAAGGACGTTATTCCACTGCATAGCTTGGTGTCATCTGCAAAGACAGAAATGTTACTTTTGATCTCAGACCCAATATCATTTATAAAGATATTAACAAGTAAGGGTCCCAGCACTGAACCTTGGGGTACACCACTGATAACCTTGGACCATTCAGAGTAAGAATCATTAACCACTACTCACTGAATTCTGTCTTTTAGCCAGTTTTCTATCCATTTACAAACTGATATTTCCAATCCTGTAGACTTTACCTTACACATGAGCCGTGTGTGGGGAACTGTATCGAACGCTTTTGCAAAATCCAAGTATACCACGTCCACTGCCACCCCTCTGTCCAAGGTCTTACTTACCTCTTCATAAAAAGAAATCAGGTTTGTTTGACAACTTCTGTCTTTCATGAATCCATGCTGTCTGTTGCTTAAATAGTTTTTTTCCAGCAAGAACTCATATATGTGGTCTTTTATTAATCTCTCCAGTATTTTCCCAACTATAGAAGTTAAACTAACAGGTCTATAGTTACTTGGTAAAGACTTAATTCCCTTTTTAAATATAGGCACCACATTGGCCCTGCACCAATCCAGTGATACTATTCCTGTCATTAATGAGTCCCTAACAATTAAATACAATGGCTTTGAAATTACAGAGCTCAATTCTTTTAGGATCCGTGGGTGTATGCCATCTGGCTCAGGTGCTTTATCCACCTTTATTCCATCTAAATATTTCTGGACCATATCACTTTTGAGCCATTGTGGATTTGGGGCTGTGTCACTACCACCCCCATTTTGGACATGAGCTCCCCCATGCTCCTTTGTATACACAGAACTGAAGAAAGTATTTAATAAATTAGCCTTCTCTTTGTCCCCAGTCACCCACTCTAGATTATTTTGTAAAGGGCCTACATGCTCAGACTTGACCTTTTTACTATTAATATATTTGAATAATTTTTTGGGGTTTGTCCTACTATCTTTTGCAATCTGTCGTTCATTTTGAATTTTTGCATCCTTGATTTCCTTTTTACATATCCTGTTATATTCTTTGTAACATTTAAATGACACTAGTGTTCCCTCATTTTTATATTTTTTAAAAGCTCTTTTCTTATAGTTTATAGCTTTTTTAACTTTGGCAGTGAGCCACATAGGTTTTATTTTTAGCCTTTTAAACTTATTGCCCATGGGAATATACTTTGCAGTGAGTTCACAAACAGTCTTTTTGAAGAATTCCCATTTCTGTTCTGTGCCCATTGATGCCAATATTCCTTCCCAGTCTAAGTCCTGGAGAGCAGCGCTCATCCTTGGAAAATTTGCTCTCTTGAAATTAAGTGTTTTTATCTTTCCTGTATGTGATTTTTGCTTACAACTAACATCAAATGAAATCATGTTATGGTCACTGCTACCCAGGTGTTCCTTTATCTGAACATTAGTAATACGCTCTGCATGGTTTGAGATTACCAGGTCCAACAGAGCATCATTCCTAGTTGGGGCCTCAATAAACTGGACCATAAAATTGTCCTGCAATAGGTTTATAAATTTTTGCCCTTTAACTGTCCCAGCAGTTCCATTACTCCAGTCAATTTCTGGGTAGTTAAAATCCCCCATTATTATCACCGTCCCAGCCCTTGCAGCCCTTTCCATCTGTGCAAGGAGCTGAGTCTCTAACTCCTCATTAACATTGGGTGGTCTATAACAAACTCCAATGATTAACTTTGAACTACGCACATCTGTATGCAGTTCCACCCATAATGCTTCAGACTCATCACACTCTCCATCCACCAGGTCCTCTTTCACACTCGCTTTGAGATCACTTCTCACATAGAGACAGACCCCTCCACCCTTCCTTTTTAACCTGTCTTTCCGAAAGAGTGCATAGCCAGGAATATTAATAGCCCAGTCATGTGAGGAATGAAGCCAAGTTTCAGCAATACCGATTACATCATAGCTCTCCTCATGCACCAGAGCTTCCAACTCTCCTATTTTGCTTGGCAGACTTCTGGCGTTGGTGAACAGACACTTTAATGCATTAATATTATTTGACCGGTCACATACTATCCTCTTGGGTGTTCCCAGATTGCAACTAGGACTTGCTACTATACTTACCTTGGGTTTATGTTCTTTGGTTACCCTACCACTAATTCCCCTAATACTACCCTTTAGAATATGTTCCCCGCTGACTCTCACTATCTCTGGACCCTCCCCCCTGTCACCTAGTTTAAAAACCCCTCTAACTTTTTGGCCATCCTTATTCCCAGCTGATCTGCACCCTCCTCATATATACATATATATATATCCACTGCATCCAGTCTAACCAAGACTATATCTGACTGCAGGCCATTCCTGGTGTACTTTTTCTAGTAAACTTCAGGCAGTGTTTTGATAATCAAATTTTACAGCATGTCTGGAAGGCCACCAAAAAGAGACTCAGACGCTCACATGCCACTAAAAGAGAGCAAGCAGGCTCTGTGTCTACAGCCAACAGTGCTGGTCATGGACACAGTGCATCCTCAGCACGTGGCCCAGGGGGTACGCTTGTCCTTTTTTTCGGAAGCTGGCCGCGTTAAGCCACAACAAGCAGAAGAGTTGGTAGAGTGGATCACAAAGCCGTCCTCATCCTTCTCATCCTCTGTCACCCATGCTCAGAGTAGTTTGGCTGCCAATGCAGCTGCCAAAGCGGCCTATTCCATTGGCTCAATGTCATCAGTCACTCCTTCCCTAGCCCCACCATCATGCGCAGAGGAGTAACCCAAACTGTTCGACCACAGTGTCGGGTACATGCTGCAGGAGGATGTGCAGCGCTATGAAAGGCTCCGATGATGGTACCCAGGTTGAGGAAGGTAGTAACGTGAGCCCAGAGAGAGGGGGTGCCCAAAAAGGACAAGAAACTGGCAGACATTTTACCCCAGCTGCAGCATACTGCCAGGTTTGCTCCAGTGACAAGGAGGGAGGGGATGATGAGGTCACTGACTCTACATGGGTGCCTGATAGAAGTGAGGAGGAGGAGGAGGAGTCTTTCTGGGTCTGCTTTTCCTTTTTTCTGCTCCCATATACCTTGGTAGATCTTTTTTTGGGTATTTTGAACTCCTTTTTAATGTTTTCAAGGCCTAGATTTTGTCCGGTCCATATTTAAAGAAATTCATTTTTTTTTAAATATACCGGACACATACTCTTATAAGAGGTTGAAGTTTCGGCTTTTCTTCTTCTTTTTTCTTTCTTTTTTTTACGCTCATTACCTGAGTTCCTCCTCATCCCCTTATGCTGCCTGTATGTTTCTATTTATTCTATGTTTCTACTTAATAGTACATTTATTATATGATTTTTACATACATGTAAAATAATATCAAATCAGCATTCGTGGAATAAATAATATAGGTTATATACATCACTTTAATACCTAGATCCTTGGTAATGAAAGATTTTTGATATTTCTTGGACTTTAAAATCAGACTTTATATAAGTCTTAAATAGTTTTTATTATTAATATCAAATTTTTATAAAGTTGACTTGAATTTTTGTGGTTACATAAATTTTATGGTTATATAATCGATACATATTCTTGAATCATGTACCACATAATAACCATGATTGTTATATAACGGTCATTGCACTTCATTCACTGCACTTATATTTATTCATTCATTTATTAATTATTCATTGTATACGCATGGTCATTTATTCAACTTTTGTTTGCTTTTTCACTTTTTGATGCCATTTTTTCTAGTGCACCCTCTTCAGATACTTTAATAGTCTCAAGACTATTTTAGGTCTTTTTAAATTGCTGGTTTTCTCCAGCAGGTGCATTTGAATCTCTGGACTCATCAAATTCAATTATGTGTCAAGATGTTTTCACTCAATATTTTTGAATTTTGATTGGTGGGTGGTCCCTTCCACTCCCCTCTTATACACATTTGGATTTTCTGTTCACTTAGCTATGAGTATGCATCTCATGATGTGAAACGCGTTAGCCTTGTCCCTGTTTTCACTTCTTTTCAAGTTTGACTGTATGCTGTGATTTGGATTTTATCTTCAATAAAGAACGATTTATACAGAGTGCGGCAGTCCAGGATGATATCCTTTCTTGTCCTTTTTTTCAGCAGCTGGCGGCATTGAGCCACAACATGCAGAAGAGTTGGTAGAGTGGATCACAAAGCCGTCCTCATCCTCCTCATCCTCTGTCACCCAGGCTCAGAGTAGTTTGGCTGCCAATGCAGCTACCAAAGCGGCCTATTCCATTGGCTCAATGTCATCAGTCAATTCTTCCCTAGCCCCACCATCATGCACGAAGGAGTCCCCTGAACTGTTCGACCACAGTGTCGGGTACATGCTGCAGGAGGATGTGCAGCGCTTTGAAGGCTCTAATGATGGTGCCCAGGTTGAGGAAGGCAGTAATGTGAGCCCAGAGAGAGGGGGTGCCCAAGAAGGACAAGAAACTGGCAGTCATGTTTCCCCAGCTGCAGCATACTGCCAGGTTTGCTCCAGTGACGAGGAGGGAGGGGATAATGAGGTCACTGACTTTACGTGGGTGCCTGATAGAAGTGAGGAGGAGGAGACACATTTCCAATGAGGCAGGATGCCCTTCAGGGGCCAGCTTAATGGCAGCCACCTGACTGCATCACATAGCAGAGCTCCGCATTTGCAGGGTGCTCTTGACTCCCCGCGTTTTTTCAAAAGTTCTTTGGTGTGGGACTTTTTTGAGACGTGTGCAGCAGATTCCACCATTGCTGTTTGCAACATATTTCTGAAGCGTATCAAGCGTGGCCAAAACAGCAGCCGCTTGGGCACCACATGCTTGACCAGACATATGTCGACCTCCCATGCAGTCCGTTGCAAAGAGTACTGAAAAGACCCACACCAAAGAACAAGGCGGACCTCTCCTTGCTCCTCATCAGCTGGGATCTCCAACCCCACTATACCTTCAGTCCTCTCAGAAACCTGCACTGAGAGGAATGAAGGTGTAGAATTAGGTGTGCCAAGTACTTGCGGGCAATCTGCTATCGCTACACCAACATCCGATTGTAGCAGGCAAATTTCCCTACCCCAGTTGCTAAACCGTCGGAAGAAATTCGGTTCCAGCCATCCACATGCTCAGTGGCTGAATGCTAGCTTGGCTGAATTGCTATCACTCCAACTGCTGCCTTTTCAAATGGTAGACTCTGCCCCCTTCCGTGAATTTGTGGAATGTGCAGTACCTCAGTGGCAGGTCCCCAAACGCCACTTCTTTTCATGCAAGGCCATTCCGGCTCTCTACCAGAATGTGGCAGGCAATGTCTTGGCCTCGTTGGACAGGGCGGTCAGCGGTAAGGTGCATTACCACTGACTCATGGTCCAGTAGGCATGGACAGGGACGTTACCTTTATTTCACGGCACACTGGGTATCTCTGCAGGCAGCTGGGAAGGATGCAGGACAGGGTGCAGTATTGTTGGAGCTTGTTCCACCACCACGCCTCCAAAATGCTAGTAGTAGTGATTCTTCCACAGCTCTCTCCTCCACCCCCTCCTCTTCTTCTTCCTCTATGGCCTCTTGCTGTGCAGATTTGTCCTCGGAACCAGTGGTGCTCCGTAGACGTTCAAGGGGCTACGCAAGCACTCAGGCAAAAAGATGCCATGCGGTGCTTGAGTTGGTCTGCTTAGGGGACAGGAGCCACACTGGGGCAGAGATTCTGTCAGCTCTGCAGGGGCAGGCTCAGAGGTGGTCGCCACGCCAGCTTCAGCCAGGAATTGGTGGTTTGGACAATGGCACCAACCTCCTCTCCACCCTCCGACAGGGACACTTGACCCATGTGCCCTGTTTGGCTCACATCCTTAATTTGGTGGTGTAGCTGTTCTTGTGCAGGTACCCGGGTTTACAGGATCTCCTGAGGCAGGCCAGGAAAGTCTGTGGGCATTTCCGCCGGTCATATAATGCCAGTGCTCAGCTGGCTGACCTCCAAAAGGAATGCAACCTGCCCAAGAACCGCCTCATCTGTGACATGCCCACCAGGTGGAACTCAATGTTGGCAATGCTGCAGCTGCTATACACACAGCAGAGGGCCATCAATGAGTACCTGTGCGAGTATGGCACAAGGACAGGGTAAGGGGAGCTTGGCTTTTTTTCGCCACGCCAGTGGCTACTGATCAAGGATGCATGGACTGTCCTGTCAACATTTGAGGAGGCCACGAGTATGGTGAGCAGTGACAGTGCATGCATCAGTGATACTGTCCCTCTTGTCTTCCTGTTGCAGCACTTGCTGCATTGAATAATGGACTGGACACTTGAGGCAGAACAGAGGGAGGAAGAGGAGGACTTCCTTACCTCTCAAGGCCCCCTTTATGCAGACAGTATTCCAGTGGGCTCACCGATTACACAGGAAGAGATGGAGGAGCAGGATTGTGTCAGCATGGAGGTGGAGCCTAGCACTCAGCATCAGCAGCAGTCTTCAAGGGATCAATTACAGTCCCAATAAACCCATGTACTTGTACGTGGCTGGGAGGAGGTGGCTGTGGATCATGTCATCCTTAGTGACCCAGAGGACTCCGGACCGAATGCCTCAGCAAACCTACGCTGCATGGCCTCCCTGATCCTGCAAAGCCTGCGGAAGGATACTCGTATTTGTGGTATCAAGGAGAGGGATCATTACTGGCTGGCAACCCTCCTTGATCCACATTACAAGGGTAAGGTTGCGAACCTTATCTTGCCGTCGCAGAGGAAGCAGAGGATGAAACATATTCGGTAGGCCTTGCAGAAAGATTTGTGCAACGCGTTCCCAGAGCCTGGGAGGTTACAAATTCCTGGTCCTGGACAACGTGTTGCTGAGGCTTCGGTCAGTCACAGAAGGAGCGGTGGAGAAGGTGGCCGTCTGACCGATACATTCAGACAATTTTTTAGTCCGCAGCCCCAAGGTATGATCGGTTCCAGCAACCATTGCCAGCGTCTGATTTACATGGTTTAGGAATACCTAGGGGCAAGATCAGACTTGGGCACCTTTCCCACCGAAAATCCTCTGGGTTACTGGGTCTTGAGGATGGATCACTGGCCAGAGCTTGCACAGTATGCAATTGAGCTACTGGCCTGTCCTGCATCCAGCATTCTTTCGGAACGCACATTCAGTGCTGCTGGAGGCTTTGTAACCGATCACAGGGTGCGCCTGTCCACCGACTCGGTCGATCGACTGACCTTCATAAAAATGAATCAGTGTTGGATCACCACCAACTACCAAGCACCTGATGCTGATGTAACGGAATATTTTTTTTTGAATGTCAGATCCCTTCAAGACTGCCTATGCTGATGCTGAGTGATTATCCTGTTATGCTGAGTGACTATCCTCTTCCTCCTCAATGATCATGCTGATAGCTTGTAAGAACATTTTTGGTTCTGGGCACCGCCACCAGTGGCTAAGGCCCAATTTTTCAGTCCCTGTTTAACAGGGGCGTGTAATTACAATTTTTGCTGCAATACTTTGCAGCAGGGCTCATTCTTGTGCTCAAACTAGAGTATCTGTGAGGGGTTGCAGTGTTGTGGCACCAGGACCAGTGCCTAAGGCCCAATTGTTCTGCCCCTGTTTAACAGGGGCGTGTAATTACAATCTTTGCTGCAATACTTTGCAGCAGAGCTCATCGTTGCGCTCCAACAAGAGTATCTGTGAGGGGTTGCAGTGTTGTGGCATCAGCACCAGTGCCTAAGGCCCAATTTTTCAGCCCCTGTTAAACAGGGGCATGTAATTACAATCCTTGATCTAATATTTCACAGCAGGGCCTGTTCCTGCGCCCACCAAGAGTAACTGTGAGGGCTTACAGTGTTGTGGCAATACCAACACCTAAAGCCGAGTACACACGGCCGAGAATCTCGTCAGGAAAAAAACCTGTCATTTTTCCTGACGAGATTCTTGACAAGAATCTTGTCCCGGCCGAGTGTACACACGCTCGATTCAAAAGAACCGCCGTTCTTTTGAATGGAACGAACGCGGTGACATCATCGACTACGACGAGCGTGCACTCGTCACATTCGATGCCGTTGCTGCCATCTTGCTACACTCTACCTATGCCTAGGAAGCTACCGCGCATGCGTCAAAGTCATTTCGAGCATGCGCGGGTTTCCACGGCGACAGGTGAGTGTACACACTCTCGGGTTTCTCTTTGAGAAACATGTCAACAAGAATCCCGATGAGAAAAAAGAAAGCAGGTTTTCTTTTTTTCTCGTCGAGATTCTGCCCGGTTTTCTTGACAAGAACATGCACGGTTTACTCGGCAAGAAAGCTCTGCAAGCAGTTTTCTTGTCGTTCCTTGACGAGAAAACCGGCCGTGTGTACAATGCTTAAGGCCCAAATTTCTGCAGAGTATATAGGGCAGGCCCCTACTTTCAAACATCCAACTTACAAATGACTCCTACTTGCAAATGGAAGGAGACAACAGGAAGTGGGAGGAAATCTACCCCTAGGAAGGGAAATTCTCTCCTGTAAAGCCCTGTACACACGATCGGATTTCCTATGGATTCTAGTCCGATGGATTTGTCCATCGGATATCCGATGAAACTGTTTTCCATCAGTCTTGCCCACACACCATCAGTCAAAAAACCGGCCGTTCCAAACACGGTGACGTAAAACACTCAGATGAGCCGAGAAAAATGAAGTTTAATGCTTCTGAGCATGCGTCGACTTGATTCTGAGCATGCATGGGTTTTTTATCCGATGGACTTGCCCATAGACGATCGGAATTTGCTATCGGTTTTGGATCCATCGGAAAAATTTAAAACATGTTCTATTTTTTAAAACCGATGGAAAAAAGACAGATGGGTCCCATACACGATCGGTTTGTCCGATGAAAAAAATCCATCGGACGGTTTTCATCGGTAAAACCGATCGTGTGTACAGGGCTTAAGAGTTCCTTGTTTCACTAAAAATCCCAAATTTTCTAAATTCAATTGTCATTAGGACAGAAAGTGAGATGAAATCTTCTGAACAGGTGCACAGACAGCAAAACAAATGTTACAGGGGTGATAACCCTTCCCTATGTTTCCCAAAAAGCTTAAAAATATATTTTTTGGCTGGAGCTACACTTTAAAAATGTACTAGTTCAAAATTACAAACAGATTCTGCTTAAGAACAAACCTACAGTCCCTGTCTTGTTTGCACCACCTGTATACTGCTGTTCAAAGTATATAGGGCCTTTTTTTAATTTGGGTGCAGGGTTCCCCTTATTGTCCATACGAGACCCAAAGGGGCTGGTAATGGGCTGGGGGTACCCATGCCATTTTTCCCAATGATTTTCATCCATATTGCCGGGACCACCAGACATTACATTAACCACTTAACAACCACCTGCCGACAAATAACGGCGGCAGGGTGGTTGCTTAACTCTGGGAGGACGTTATATAACGTCCTCCCAGAATCGCGCTCCCGCGCGCCCCCTGGGGCGCGCACACGGGAAACTCCGTGACCGCCGGGTCCAGAGGACCCGGCGGATCACGAATCTCGGTAAATCGCCGCTGATAGCGGCCGTTTACCACGTGATCGCTCCGTCAAATGACGGAGCAATCACTTGTAAACAGACCGGCGTCATTTGATGACGCCGGTTCCTCCCTCCCCTCTCTGTACCGATCGGTACAGTGTGAGAGGGGAGGGGGAGGGAGCGGATGGCAGCAGCAGCACTGTGGGCTGGATCTGTGACAATTGCAGTCACAGATCCATCCATCCATCCATCCATCCCTGCTCAGCCATCCCTGTGCTATACCCTGCCAATACTCTGCAATACACCCTGCCAATACTCTGCAAAATACCCTGGTGCAATACTCTGCAATACTCTGCAATACCCTGGTGCAATACTCTGCAATACCCTGCTGCAATACTCTGCAATACCCTGCTGCAATACTCTGCAATACCCTGCTGCAATACTCTGCAATACCCTGCGAAATACTCTGCAATACCCTGCGAAATACTCTGCAATACCCTGCGAAATACTCTGCAATACCCTGGTGCAATACTCTGCAATACCCTGCACAATACTCTGCAATACCCTGCACAATACTCTGCAATACCCTGCAAAATACTCTGCAATACCCTGCAAAATACTCTGCAATACCCTGCGCAATACTCTGCAAAATACTCTGCAATACCCTGCACAATACTCTGCAATACCCTGCACAATACTCTGCAATACCCTGCACAATACTCTGCAATACCCTGCACAATACTCTGCAATACCCTCCACAATACTCTGCAATACCCTCCACAATACCCTGTGCAATACCCTCCACAATACCCTGCCATACACCGCAATACCCTGCCATACACCGCAATACTCCGCAATGCCCTGCAATACTCCGCAATGCCCGGCAATACTCCGCAATGCCCGGCAATACTCCGCAATGCCCGGCAATACTCTGCAATAACCACTTCCCGCCCTCCGGCCGTCATATGACGTCCTTGACTTTGTGCGGGGATATCTGAATGATGCCTGCAGCTACAGGCATCATTCAGATATCGGCTTTTTCAGCCGGCGATTCCCTACACCATAAGAACAATCATAGCGGCTGTTCCGCCGCTTGATCATTCTTACGGGAGGCGAGAGGGGATGTGTCCCCCCCCCCCGCCGCCCTCCGGTGCTTCTACCGACTCACCGCTACGATCAAAGCCAGGATTGTTGTTTTTTTTTTTGTATTTTTTTCAGGCTTCCCAGCCTAGAGGTGAGATGTGGGGTCTTATTGACACCCCCCCCCCATATCTCACTGTAAAGAGGACCTGTCATGCCATATTCCTATTACAAGGGATGTTTACGTTCCTTGTAATAGGTATAAAAGTGATCAAAAAAATGTTTAGGGCGGAAAAACATGTCAAACTAAAATAAATAAAGTAAAATGAAGAATAACATTTTTTTTTTTTTTTAAAGCGCCCCTGTCCCCGTGAGCTCGCATACAGAAGCGAACGCATACGTAAGTCCCGCCCACATATGAAAACGGTTTTCAAACCACACATGTGAGGTATCTCTGCGAACGTTAGAGCGAGAGCAATCATTTTGGCCCTAGACCTCCTCTGTAACTCAAAACATGTAACCAGTAAAAATATTTAAAGCGTCGCCTATGGGGATTTTTTAAGTAGCGAAGTTTGGCGCCATTCCACGAGTGTGTGCAATTTTTAAGGGCGACATGTTAGGTATCTATTTACTCGGCGTAACTTCATCTTTCACATTATGTAAAAACATTGGGCTAACTTTACTGTTTTTTTTTTTTTTAAGCACAAAACATTTTTTTTCCGTAAAAAACGCGTTAAAAAAATTGCTGCGCAAATATCGTGCGAGATAAAAAGTTGCAACAACCACCATTATATTCTCTAAGGTCTTTGCTAAAAAAACATATATAATGTTTTGGGGTTCTATGTAATTTTCTAGCAAATAAATGATGATTTTTACATGTAGGAGAGAAATGTCAGAATTGGCCTTGGTGCTCCAGAACGCCTGAAGGTGCTCCCTGCATGTCGGGCCTCTGTATGTGGCCACGCTGTGTAAAAGTCTCACACATGTGGTATCGCCATACTCGGGAGTAATAGCAGAGTGTGTTTTGGGGTGTAATTTGTGGAATGCATATGCTGTGTGTGAGAAATAACCTGCTAATATGACAATTTTGTGAAAAAAAAAAAAGAGAAAAAAAAAATCTTGATTTTGCAAAGAATTGTGGGAAAAAATGACAACTTCAAAAAACTCACAATGCCTCTTTCTGAATACCTTGGAATGTCTTCTTTCCAAAAAGGGGTCATTTGGGGGGTATTTGTACTTTTCTGGCATGTTAGGGTCTCAAGAATTGAGATAGGCCGTCAGTACTTCAGGTGTGATCAATTTTCAGATATTGGCACCATAGCTTGTGGACTCTATAACTTTCACAAAGACCAAATAATATACACCAATTTGTACTTATTTTTACCAAAGATATGTAGCAGTATAAATTTTGGCCAAAATTTATGAAGAAAAAATAGTAATTTGCAAAATTTTATAACAGAAACGAAAAAAAAAATCATTTTTTTACAAAATTTTCAGTCTTTTTTCTCTTATAGCGCAAAAAATAAAAAACCCAACAGTGATTAAATACCACCAAAAGAAAGCTCTATTTGTGTGAAAAAAAGGACAAAAATTTCATATGGGTACAGTGTTGTATGACTGAGTAATTGTCATTCAAAATGTGAGAGCACCGAAAGCTGAAAATTGGTCTGGTTATTAAGGGGGTTTAAGTGCCCAGTGGTCAAGTGGTTAAAGCCGCAAGCAGTTTTAAATGAGTTTTATTCATTTAGAATTGTCATTTTGTGCAGGGACTGTTCTAAACACGGGAAACACGTGCCACTTCACAGGCATACTATAGACACCCCCAGGTACGATATTTAAAGGAATATTTCACTTTTATTTTTTCACTTTAAGCATCATTAAAATCACTGCTCCTGAAAAAACTCCAGTTTTTAAAACTTTTTTTGCATTGATACATGTACCCTGGGGCTGGACCCGGGTCCCCAAACCCTTTTTAGGACAATAAGTTGCATATTAGCCTTTAAAATTTGCACTTTTGACTTCTCACGTTCGAGTCCCATAGACTTTAACAGGGTTCGAAAGTTCGTGCGAACTTTCGGTCCGTTTGCAAGTTCTGGTTCAAACCGAACCGGGGGGGTGTTCGGCTCATCCCTAATCGCCAGCATCTGATTTACATGGTGAAGGAATACCTAGGGGCAAGATCAGGTTTGGAGACCTTTCCAACCGACAATCCACTGGGTTACTGGAGGATGGATCACTGGCCAGAGCTTGCACAATATGAGTGAGTGAGTGAGTGAGTGAGTTGAGTGACTTGTATAGCGCTACACATGCAAACTGAATGCAATTGAGCTACTGGCCTGTCCTGCATCCAGCGTTCTTTCAAAACACACATTCAGTGCTGCTGGAGGTTTTTTAACTGATCACAGAGTGTGCCTGTCCACAGACTCAGTTGATCGGCTCACCTTCATAAAAATGAATCAGTCTTGGATCACCAGCAGGGATGAGCCGAACACCCCCCTGTTCGGTTCGCACCAGAACCTGCGAACAGACAAAATGTTTGTGTAAACTTTAGAACCCTATTAAATACAATGGACTCGAACGTTTGAAATCTAAAGTGTTAATTATAAAGGCTAATATGCAAGTTATTGTCCTAAAAAGTGTTTGGGGACCTGGGCCCTGCCCCAGGGGACATGTATCAATGCAAAAAGAAGTTTTAAAAACGGACGTTTTTTTCGGGAGCAGTGATTTAAATAATGCTTAAAATTAAAAAAATAAAAGTGAAATATTCCTTTAAATTTCGTACCTGGGGGGTGTGTATGATATGCATGTGAAGTGGCGCATGTTTCCCGTGCTTAGAACTGTCCCTGCAAAAAATGTCATTTTTGAAAGAAAAAAAATCATTTAAAATTGACTCGCGGCTATTAATGAATTGTCGGCTCCCGGCAATACATTCAAAAGTCATTGATAAAAAAATAAAAAAAAGCGTGGGGGTTCCCCAGAATTCAATTACCAGGCCCTTCAGGTCTGGAATGGATATTAAGGGGAACCCTGCCGCAAATTTAAAAAAAAATTGACGTGGGGTTCCCCCAAATATCCATTCCAGGCCCTTCAGATCTGGCATGGATTTTAAGGGGAACTCCACCCCAAATGTAAAAAAAATGGCGTGGAGTCCCCCTAAAAATCCATACCAGACCCCTTATCCGAGCACGCCACCTGGCCGGCCGCAGGGGAAAAGGGGGGGATGAGAGAGCGGCCCCCCCTCCCTCCTGAACCGTACCAAGCCACATGCCCTCAACATGGAGAGGATGTCCCCATGTTGATGGGGACAAGGGCCTCATCCCCACAACCCTTGCCCGGTGGTTGTGGGGGTCTGCGGGCGGGGGGCTTATCGGAATCTGGAAGACCCCTTTAACAAAGGGGACCCCCAGATCCCACCCCCCCTATGTGAATTGGTAAGGGGTACATTGTACCCCTACCATTTCACGAAAAAAGCGTAAAAAAATGTTTAAAAAAAACACACAAACACCTTGAAAAAGTCCTTTATTTAAAAAAAAAAAACATTCCAGCGGTGAAATCCAGTGTCCCGCGGCGATCCCGATGTCCAGCGCTGTCCTTCATTGGTTGTGCCTGAGCGGACCTGATGGGGAACCCCCTCTCAGTATTTTGAATGTATAGACCCGCCCCTTCTGAAGTTCCCCATCAGGTCCGCTCAGCGGACCAGATGCGGAACATGAGAAGGGGCGGGTCTATACATGTATTACCAAAGTGAGAGCAGTTCCCCATCAGGTCCGCCCCCTCGGTATGTCGGACCCGCCTACGTCATTGGCTTGAGCGGGGAACTTCCTTCACTATGTAAATTTAAATTACACAGTGAAGGAAGTTCCCCGCTCAAGACAATGACGTAGGCGGATTTGACATACCGAGGGGGCGGACCTGATGGGGAACTGCTCTCACTTTGGTAATACATGTTCCGCATCTGGTCCACTTAGTGGACCTGATGGGGAACTTTAGAAGGGGCGGGTCTATACATTTAAAATACTGAGAGGGAGTTCCCCATCAGGTCCGCTCAGGCACAACCAATGAAGGACAGCGCTGGACATCGGGATCGCCGCGGGACACTGGATTTCACAGCTGGAATGTTTGTTTTTTTTTTAAATAAAGGACTTTTTCAAGGTGTTTGTGTGTTTTTTTAAACATTTTTTTACGCTTTCTTCGTGAAATGGTAGGGGTACAATGTACCCCTTACCAATTCACATAGGGGGGGCGGGATCTGGGGGTCCCCTTTGTTAAAGGGGTCTTCCAGATTCCGATAAGCCCCCCGCCCGCAGACCCCCACAACCACCGGGCAAGGGTTGTGGGGATGAGGCCCTTGTCCCCATCAACATGGGGACATCCTCCCCATGTTGAGGGCATGTGACTTGGTACGGTTCAGGAGGGAGGGGGGCCGCTCTCTCGTCCCCCCCTTTTCCCCTGCGGCCGGCCAGGTTGCGTGCTCGGATAAGGGGTCTGGTATGGATTTTTAGGGGGACTCCACGCCATTTTTTTTTACATTTGGGGTGGAGTTCCCCTTAAAATCCATGCCAGATCTAAAGGGCCTGGAATGGATATTTGGGGGAACCCCACGTCAATTTTTTTTTTTAATTTGCGGCGGGGTTCCCCTTAATATCCATTCCAGACCTGAAGGGCCTGGTAATTGAATTCTGGGGAACCCCCACGCTTTTTTTTTTTTTTTTTTATCAATGACTTTTGTATGTATTGCCGGGAGCCGACAATTCATTAATAGCCGCAAATCAGTTTTAAATGACTTTTTTTCTTTCAAAAATGTCATTTTTTGCAGGGACAGTTCTAAGCACGGGAAACATGCGCCACTTTACATGCATATCATACACACCCCCCAGGTACGAATTTTTAAGGAATATTTCACTTTTATTTTTTCATTTTAAGCATTATTAAAATCACTGCTCCCGAAAAAACGGCCGTTTTTAAAACTTCTTTTTGCATTGATACATGTCCCCTGGGGCAGGACCCCGGTCCCCAAACACTTTTTAGGACAATAACTTGCATATAAGCCTTTATAATTAGCACTTTAGATTTCTCCCATAGATTTTTCGAATTTGCCGCGAACACCCCAATTTGTTCGCTTTTCGGCGAACGGGCGAACAGGCAATGTTCGAGTCGAACATGAGTTCGACTCGAACTCGAAGCTCATCCCTAATCACCAGCTACCAAGCACCTGATGCTGATGCAACCGATTAATTTTTCTATGAATGTGAGATCCCTTGAAGACTGCCTATGCTGATGCTGAGTGACTATCCTGTTATGCTGACTGAGTGTCTATCCTATTCCTCCTCAATGTCATGCCGCGTACACACGGCCGTTTTTCCCGTCGAGAAAAATTTCATTTTTTCCTTTGGACGAGAAAAACGATTGTCTGTGGGCTTTTTGTCGTTTTTCTCGACGGGAAAAACGGCATTAATCACGACGAGAAAAATTAGAACATGCTCTAATTTTTCTCGTTGTGATTCCCGTAGTTTTTTTCCGCGGCAGTTTTCCCATAGGGAAACACTGCCGCGGAGCCCACACACGGTCGTTATTCTAGACAAGAGAAAAAATGACGGGAAAAACGACGTGTGTGGGGGAACAAGCCGTTCCCTTGTTTTTCATGTCATGATTCACGGCGGTATTTTAACCGCCGTGAATCACGATTGTGTGTACGCGGCATCAATGTTGATAGCTTCTAAGAACATTTTTGTTTCAGGGCACCACCACCAGTGCCTAAGGCCCAATTTTTCTGCCCCTGTTTAACAGGGGGGTGTAATTAGAATTTTTGCTGTAATATTTTGCAGCAAGGCTTATTCTTGCGCTCAACTAGAGTATCTATGAGGGGTTGCAGTGTTGTGGCACCACCACTGCCTAAGGCCCAATTTTTCTGCCCCGGCTTAACAGGGGCGTGCAATTACAATTTTTGCTGTAATATTTCACAGCAGTGCTTGTTCCTGCGCTCAACTAGAGTATCTGTGAGAGGTTGCAGTGTTGTGGCACCAACACCAGTGCCTAAGGCTCAATTTTTCTGCCCCTGTTTAACAGGGTCGTGTAATTACAATTTTTGCTGTAATATTTCACAGCAGGGCTCGTTCCTGTGCTCAACTAGAGTATCTGTGAGGAGTTACAGTGTTGTGGCACCACCACTGCCTAAGACCCAATTTTTCTGCCCCTGTTTACCGGGGGCGTGTAATTACAATTTTTGATCTAATATTTCACAGCAGGGCCAGTTCCTGGGCCCACCAAGAGTAACTGTGAGGGCTTAAAGTGTTCTGGTACTACCAACACCTAAAGCCAAATTTTCTGCAGAGTATATAGGGCAGGCCGTATAGTATATACAGGCGGTCCCCAATTTTCAAACATCCAACTTACAAACGACTCCTACTTACAAACGGAGTGAGACAACAGGAAGTGAGGGGAAATCTACCCCTAGGAATGGAAATTCTCTCCTGTAAGAGTTTTTCAAAGCCAATTGTCATTGGGACAGAAAGTGAGGTGAAATCTTCTGAACAGGGGCACAGACAGCAAAACAAATGCTGCAGGGGTGATAACCCTCCCCTATGTTATCCAAAAAGCTTACAAATAGATTTTTTGGCTGAAGCTACACTTAAAAAATTTACCTGTTCCAAATTACAAACAGATTCAACTTAAGAACAAACCTACAGTCCCTGTCTTGTTTGGATCGCCTGTATACTGCTGTTCAGAGTATATAGGGCCTGGGGGCCCCACGCATTTTCTTTTTTTAATTTGGGTGCGATGTTCCCCTAATATCCATACAAGACCCAAAGGGCCTGGTAATGGGCTGAGGGGGGTACCCATGCCGTTTTTCTCAATAATTTTCATCCATATTGCCGGGACCCTGACATTACATTACAGTCGCAAACAGTTTTAAATGACTTTTATTGCTTTAGAAATGTCATTTTGTGCAGGGACTGTTCTAAGCACGGGGAACACGTGCCACTTTACAGGCATACTTTAGACACCCCCCCAGGTATGATATTTAAAGGAATATTTCACTTTTATTTTTTCACTTTAAGCATTACTAAAATCACTGCTCCCGTTTTTAAAACTTTTTTTGCATTGATACGTGTCCCCTGGGGCATGACCCCAGTCCCCAAACACTTTTTAGGACAATAACTTGCATATTAGCCTTTAAAATTCGCACTTTTGATTTTTCATGTTCGAGTCCCATAGACTTTAACAGTGTTCGAAATTTCACGCAAACTTTTGGTAAGTTTGCATGTTCTGCCGTGAACCGGGTCTGTGACCCCTCAAAGCACCATGTCCCCATGTTGATGGGGACAAGGGCCTCATCCTCACAACCCTTGCCCGGTGGTTGTGGGGGTCTGCAGGCAGGGGGCTTATTGGAATCTGGAAGACCCCTTTTTCAAAGGGGACCCCCAGATCCCGGCCCCCTTATGTGAATTGGTAAGGGGTACATTGTACCCCTACCATTTCACAAAGAAAGTGGAAAAAAAAAACACACAGACACCATTGGGAAAAGTCCTTTATTAAAAATAAAAAAATAAAAAACACATTCCAGCGATGTAATCCAGTGTCCCGCGATGATCCGATGTCCTGCGCTGCAGTCTCCACTCCACACAAAAACGTCATTGGCTGAGTGGACCTACACTGCGGAGGAAGTTCCCCATCAGGTCCGCTCAGCCAATGACATAGGCGGGGTCTGAGGTACGAGGGGGCGGGGGTGCCCTCGTATCTCAGACACCGTCTACATCATTGGCTGAGCGGACCTGATGGGGAACATCCTCAGCAGTGTAAAAAATTAATAGACCCGTCCCTTCTCACGTTTCCCATCAGGTCCGCTCAGCCTTACACCTACGTCATTGGCTGAGTGGACCTGATGGGAAATATGAGAAGGGGCGGGTCTAGTAATTTTTTACACCACGGAGGAAGTTCCCCATCAGGTCCACACAGCCAATGACGTAGGCCGGGTCTGAGATACGAGGGCACCCCCGCCCCCTCGTACCTCAGACCCCGCCTACGTCATTGGCTGAGCGGACCTGATGGAGAACTTCCTCCACAGTGTAGGTCCGCTCAGCCAATGATGTTTCGTCTGGAATGGAGACTGCAGCGCAGGACAACGGATCACTGCGGGACACTGGATTACATCGCTGGAATGTGTTTTTTATTTTTTTATTTTTAATAAAGGACTTTTCCCAACGGTGTCTGTGTGTTTTTATAAAAAAAAAATACACTTTCTTTGTAAAATGGTAGGGGTACAATGTACCCCTTACCAATTCACATAGGTGGGGGCCAGGATCTGGGGGTCCCCTTTGTTAAAGGGGTCTTCCAGATTCCGATAAGCCCCCTGCCCACAGACCCCCACAACCACTGTGCAAGGGTTGTGGGGATGAGGCCCTTGTCCCCATCAACATGGGGACATGGTGCTTTGAGGGGTCACAGACCCCCAAAGAATCCTCCCCATGTTGAGGGCATGTGGCCTGGTACGGTTCAGGAGGGGGGGGCTCTGTCGTCCCCCCTCTTTTCCTGCAGCCTGCCAGGTTGCATGCTCAGACAAAGGGTCTGGTATGGACACAGACAGAGGGGGCATTTCCATTCGCCGGGAGCGATCGCGAGGGGGTGGCCAGAAACGAATGGCTGCCCCCTCATCCCGGAACGCTCCCGGACACTTAGCCACCGCTCACTGTATAGAAGGGGGGTCCGATTGGACCCCCCAACTGTACAAAGGCAATCACGTACACTCTACGTGATTGTGCCTGTCGGTGCCATTCTGCCGACGTATATATACAGTGAGCGGTCGTTAAGTGGTTAATGAATTGTCGGCTCCCGGCAATACATACAAAAGTCATTGATAAAAAAAAAAAAAAAAAAGCGTGGGTGTTCCCCAGAATTCAATTACCAGGCCCTTCAGGTCTGGAATGGATATTAAGGGGAACCCTGCCGCAAATTTAAAAAAAAAATTGACGTGGCGTTCCCCCAAATATCCATTCCAGGCCCTTCAGATCTGGCATGGTTTTAAGGGGAACTCCACCCCAAATTTAAAAAAAAAATGGCGTGGAGTCCCCCTAAAAATCCATACCAGACCCCTTATCCGAGCACGCAACCTGGCCGGCCGCAGGGGAAAAGGGGGGGATGAGAGAGCGGCCCCCCCTCCCTCCTGAACCGTACCAGGCCACATGCCCTCAACATGGGGAGGATGTCCCCATGTTGATGGGGACAAGGGCCTCATCCCCACAACCCTTGCCCGGTGGTTGTGGGGGTCTGCGGGCGGGGGGCTTATCGGAATCTGGAAGACCCCTTTAACAAAGGGGACCCCCAGATCCCGGCCCCCCCCCTATGTGAATTGGTAAGGGGTACATTGTACCCCTACCATTTCACGAAGAAAGCGTAAAAAAATGTTTAAAAAAACACACAAACACCTTGAAAAAGTCCTTTATTTAAAAAAAAAAAAAAATATTCCAGCGGTGAAATCCAGTGTCTCGCGGCGATCCCGATGTCCAGCGCTGTCCTTCATTGGTTGTGCCTGAGCGGACCTGATGGGGAACTCCCTCTCAGTATTTTAAATGTATAGACCCGCCCCTTCTAAAGTTCCCCATCAGGTCCGCTCAGCGGACCAGATGCGGAACATGAGAAGGGGCGGGTCTATACATGTATTACCAAAGTGAGAGCAGTCCCCCATCAGGTCCGCCCCCTCGGTATGTCAGACCCGCCTACGTCATTGGCTTGAGCGGGGAACTTCCTTCACTATGTAAATTTAAATTACACAGTGAAGGAAGTTCCCCGCTCAAGCCAATGACGTAGGCGGGTCCGACATACCGAGGGAGCGGACCTGATGGGGAACTTTAGAAGGGGCGGGTCTATACATTTAAAATACTGAGAGGGAGTTCCCCATCAGGTCCGCTCAGGCACAACCAATGAAGGACAGCGCTGGACATCGGGATCGCCGCGGGACACTGGATTTCACCGCTGGAATGTTTATTTATTTATTTTTTTTTAATAAAGGACTTTTTCAAGGTGTTTGTGTGTTTTTTTAAACATTTTTTTTACGCTTTCTTCGTGAAATGGTAGGGGTACAACGTACCCCTTACCAATTCACATAGGGGGGGGCCGGGATCTGGGGGTCCCCTTTGTTAAAGGGGTCTTCCAGATTCCGATAAGCCCCCCGCCCGCAGACCCCCACAACCACCGGGCAAGGGTTGTGGGGATGAGGCCCTTGTCCCCATCAACATGGGGACATCCTCCCCATGTTGAGGGCATGTGGCTTGGTACGGTTCAGGAGGGAGGGGGGCCGCTCTCTCATCCCCCCCTTTTCCCCTGCGGCCGGCCAGGTTGCGTGCTCGGATAAGGGGTCTGGTATGGATTTTTAGGGGGACTCCACGCCATTTTTTTTTAAATTTGGGGTGGAGTTTCCCTTAAAATCCATGCCAGATCTGAAGGGCCTGGAATAGATATTTGGGGGAACCCCACGTCAATTTTTTTTTTAATTTGCGGCGGGGTTCCCCTTAATATCCATTCCAGACCTGAAGGGCCTGGTAATTGAATTCTGGGGAACCCCCACGTTTTTTTTTTTTTTTTATCAATGACTTTTGTATGTATTGCCGGGAGCCGACAATTCATTAATAGCCGCAAGTCAGTTTTAAAAGACTTTTTTTCTTTCAAAAATGACATTTTTTGCAGGGACAGTTCTAAGCACGGGAAACGTGCGCCACTTCACATGCATATCATACACACCCCCCAGGTACGAAATTTAAAGGAATATTTCACTTTTATTTTTTCATTTTAAGCATTATTAAAATCACTGCTCCCGAAAAAACGGCCGTTTTTAAAACTTCTTTTTGCATTGATACATGTCCCCTGGGGCAGGACCCCGGTCCCCAAACACTTTTTAGGACAATAACTTGCATATAAGCCTTTATAATTAGCACTTTAGATTTCTCCCATAGATTTTTCGAATTTGCCGCGAACACCCCAATTTGTTCGCTTTTCGGCGAACGGGCGAACAGGCAATGTTCGAGTCGAACATGAGTTCAACTCGAACTCGAAGCTCATCCCTAATCACCAGCTACCAAGCACCTGATGCTGATGCAACCGATTAATTTTTCTATGAATGTGAGATCCCTTGAAGACTGCCTATGCTGATGCTGAGTGACTATCCTGTTATGCTGACTGAGTGTCTATCCTATTCCTCCTCAATGTCATGCCGCGTACACACGGCCGTTTTTCCCGTCGAGAAAAATTTCATTTTTTCCTTTGGACGAGAAAAACGATTGTCTGTGGGCTTTTTGTCGTTTTTCTCGACGGGAAAAACGGCATTAATCACGACGAGAAAAATTAGAACATGCTCTAATTTTTCTCGTTGTGATTCCCGTAGTTTTTTTCCGCGGCAGTTTTCCCATAGGGAAACACTGCCGCGGAGCCCACACACGGTCGTTATTCTAGACAAGAGAAAAAATGACGGGAAAAACGACGTGTGTGGGGGAACAAGCCGTTCCCTTGTTTTTCATGTCATGATTCACGGCGGTTTTTTAACCGCCGTGAATCACGATTGTGTGTACGCGGCATCAATGTTGATAGCTTCTAAGAACATTTTTGTTTCAGGGCACCACCACCAGTGCCTAAGGCCCAATTTTTCTGCCCCTGTTTAACAGGGGGGTATAATTAGAATTTTTGCTGTAATATTTTGCAGCAAGGCTTATTCTTGCGCTCAACTAGAGTATCTATGAGGGGTTGCAGTGTTGTGGCACCACCACTGCCTAAGGCCCAATTTTTCTGCCCCCGCTTAACAGGGGCGTGCAATTACAATTTTTGCTGTAATATTTCACAGCAGTGCTTGTTCCTGCGCTCAACTAGAGTATCTGTGAGAGGTTGCAGTGTTGTGGCACCAACACCAGTGCCTAAGGCTCAATTTTTCTGCCCCTGTTTAACAGGGTCGTGTAATTACAATTTTTGCTGTAATATTTCACAGCAGGGCTCGTTCCTGTGCTCAACTAGAGTATCTGTGAGGAGTTACAGTGTTGTGGCACCACCACTGCCTAAGACCCAATTTTTCTGCCCCTGTTTACTGGGGGCGTGTAATTACAATTTTTGATCTAATATTTCACAGCAGGGCCAGTTCCTGGGCCCACCAAGAGTAACTGTGAGGGCTTAAAGTGTTCTGGTACTACCAACACCTAAAGCCAAATTTTCTGCAGAGTATATAGGGCAGGCCGTATAGTATATACAGGCGGTCCCCAATTTTCAAACATCCAACTTACAAACGACTCCTACTTACAAACGGAGTGAGACAACAGGAAGTGAGGGGAAATCTACCCCTAGGAATGGAAATTCTCTCCTGTAAGAGTTTTTCAAAGCCAATTGTCATTGGGACAGAAAGTGAGGTGAAATCTTCTGAACAGGGGCACAGACAGCAAAACAAATGCTGCAGGGGTGATAACCCTCCCCTATGTTATCCAAAAAGCTTACAAATAGATTTTTTGGCTGAAGCTACACTTAAAAAATTTACCTGTTCCAAATTACAAACAGATTCAACTTAAGAACAAACCTACAGTCCCTGTCTTGTTTGGATCGCCTGTATACTGCTGTTCAGAGTATATAGGGCCTGGGGGCCCCACGCATTTTCTTTTTTTAATTTGGGTGCGATGTTCCCCTAATATCCATACAAGACCCAAAGGGCCTGGTAATGGGCTGAGGGGGGTACCCATGCCGTTTTTCTCAATAATTTTCATCCATATTGCCGGGACCCTGACATTACATTACAGTCGCAAACAGTTTTAAATGACTTTTATTGCTTTAGAAATGTCATTTTGTGCAGGGACTGTTCTAAGCACGGGGAACACGTGCCACTTTACAGGCATACTTTAGACACCCCCCCAGGTATGATATTTAAAGGAATATTTCACTTTTATTTTTTCACTTTAAGCATTACTAAAATCACTGCTCCCGTTTTTAAAACTTTTTTTGCATTGATACGTGTCCCCTGGGGCATGACCCCAGTCCCCAAACACTTTTTAGGACAATAACTTGCATATTAGCCTTTAAAATTCGCACTTTTGATTTTTCATGTTCGAGTCCCATAGACTTTAACAGTGTTCGAAATTTCACGCAAACTTTTGGTAAGTTTGCATGTTCTGCCGTGAACCGGGTCTGTGACCCCTCAAAGCACCATGTCCCCATGTTGATGGGGACAAGGGCCTCATCCTCACAACCCTTGCCCGATGGTTGTGGGGGTCTGCAGGCAGGGGGCTTATTGGAATCTGGAAGACCCCTTTTTCAAAGGGGACCCCCAGATCCCGGCCCCCTTATGTGAATTGGTAAGGGGTACATTGTACCCCTACCATTTCACAAAGAAAGTGGAAAAAAAAAACACACAGACACCGTTGGGAAAAGTCCTTTATTAAAAATAAAAAAATAAAAAACACATTCCAGCGATGTAATCCAGTGTCCCGCGATGATCCGATGTCCTGCGCTGCAGTCTCCACTCCACACAAAAACGTCATTGGCTGAGTGGACCTACACTGCGGAGGAAGTTCCCCATCAGGTCCGCTCAGCCAATGACGTAGGCGGGGTCTGAGGTACGAGGGGGCGGGGTGCCCTCGTATCTCAGACACCGTCTACATCATTGGCTGAGCGGACCTGATGGGGAACATCCTCAGCAGTGTAAAAAATTAATAGACCCGTCCCTTCTCACGTTTCCCATCAGGTCCGCTCAGCCTTACACCTACGTCATTGGCTGAGTGGACCTGATGGGAAATATGAGAAGGGGCGGGTCTAGTAATTTTTTACACCACGGAGGAAGTTCCCCATCAGGTCCACACAGCCAATGACGTAGGCCGGGTCTGAGATACGAGGGCACCCCCGCCCCCTCGTAACTCAGACCCCGCCTACGTCATAGGCTGAGCGGACCTGATGGAGAACTTCCTCCACAGTGTAGGTCCGCTCAGCCAATGATGTTTCGTCTGGAATGGAGACTGCAGCGCAGGACAACGGATCACTGCGGGACACTGGATTACATCGCTGGAATGTGTTTTTTATTTTTTTATTTTTAATAAAGGACTTTTCCCAACGGTGTCTGTGTGTTTTTATTAAAAAAAATACACTTTCTTTGTAAAATGGTAGGGGTACAATGTACCCCTTACCAATTCACATAGGTGGGGGCCAGGATCTGGGGGTCCCCTTTGTTAAAGGGGTCTTCCAGATTCTGATAAGCCCCCTGCCCACAGACCCCCACAACCACTGTGCAAGGGTTGTGGGGATGAGGCCCTTGTCCCCATCAACATGGGGACATGGTGCTTTGAGGGGTCACAGACCCCCAAAGAATCCTCCCCATGTTGAGAGCATGTGGCCTGGTACGGTTCAGGAGGGGGGGGCTCTGTCGTCCCCCCTCTTTTCCTGCAGCCTGCCAGGTTGCATGCTCAGACAAAGGGTCTGGTATGGACACAGACAGAGGGGGCATTTCCATTCGCCGGGAGCGATCGCGAGGGGGTGGCCAGAAACGAATGGCTGCCCCCTCATCCCGGAACGCTCCCGGACACTTAGCCACCGCTCACTGTATAGAAGGGGGGTCCGATTGGACCCCCCAACTGTACAAAGGCAATCACGTACACTCTACGTGATTGTGCCTGTCGGTGCCATTCTGCCGACGTATATATACAGTGAGCGGTCGTTAAGTGGTTAATGAATTGTCGGCTCCCGGCAATACATACAAAAGTCATTGATAAAAAAAAAAAAAAAAAAGCGTGGGTGTTCCCCAGAATTCAATTACCAGGCCCTTCAGGTCTGGAATGGATATTAAGGGGAACCCTGCCGCAAATTTAAAAAAAAAATTGACGTGGGGTTCCCCCAAATATCCATTCCAGGCCCTTCAGATCTGGCATGGATTTTAAGGGGAACTCCACCCCAAATTTAAAAAAAAAATGGCGTGGAGTCCCCCTAAAAATCCATACCAGACCCCTTATCCGAGCACGCAACCTGGCCGGCCGCAGGGGAAAAGGGGGGGACGAGAGAGCGCCCCCCCCTCCCTCCTGAACCGTACCAGGCCACATGCCCTCAACATGGGGAGGATGTCCCCATGTTGATGGGGACAAGGGCCTCATCCCCACAACCCTTGCCCGGTGGTTGTGGGGGTCTGCGGGCGGGGGGCTTATCGGAATCTGGAAGACCCCTTTAACAAAGGGGACCCCCAGATCCCGGCCCCCCCCCCTATGTGAATTGGTAAGGGGTACATTGTACCCCTACCATTTCACGAAGAAAGCGTAAAAAAATGTTTAAAAAAACACACAAACACCTTGAAAAAGTCCTGTATTTAAAAAAAAAAAAAAAACATTCCAGCGGTGAAATCCAGTGTCTCGCGGCGATCCCGATGTCCAGCGCTGTCCTTCATTGGTTGTGCCTGAGCGGACCTGATGGGGAACTCCCTCTCAGTATTTTAAATGTATAGACCCGCCCCTTCTAAAGTTCCCCATCAGGTCCGCTCAGCGGACCAGATGCGGAACATGAGAAGGGGCGGGTCTATACATGTATTACCAAAGTGAGAGCAGTCCCCCATCAGGTCCGCCCCCTCGGTATGTCAGACCCGCCTACGTCATTGGCTTGAGCGGGGAACTTCCTTCACTATGTAAATTTAAATTACACAGTGAAGGAAGTTCCCCGCTCAAGCCAATGACGTAGGCGGGTCCGACATACCGAGGGAGCGGACCTGATGGGGAACTTTAGAAGGGGCGGGTCTATACATTTAAAATACTGAGAGGGAGTTCCCCATCAGGTCCGCTCAGGCACAACCAATGAAGGACAGCGCTGGACATCGGGATCGCCGCGGGACACTGGATTTCACCGCTGGAATGTTTATTTATTATTTTTTTTTTAATAAAGGACTTTTTCAAGGTGTTTGTGTGTTTTTTTAAACATTTTTTTTACGCTTTCTTCGTGAAATGGTAGGGGTACAACGTACCCCTTACCAATTCACATAGGGGGGGGCCGGGATCTGGGGGTCCCCTTTGTTAAAGGGGTCTTCCAGATTCCGATAAGCCCCCCGCCCGCAGACCCCCACAACCACCGGGCAAGGGTTGTGGGGATGAGGCCCTTGTCCCCATCAACATGGGGACATCCTCCCCATGTTGAGGGCATGTGGCTTGGTACGGTTCAGGAGGGAGGGGGGCCGCTCTCTCGTCCCCCCCTTTTCCCCTGCGGCCGGCCAGGTTGCGTGCTCGGATAAGGGGTCTGGTATGGATTTTTAGGGGGACTCCACGCCATTTTTTTTTAAATTTGGGGTGGAGTTCCCCTTAAAATCCATGCCAGATCTGAAGGGCCTGGAATGGATATTTGGGGGAACCCCACGTCAATTTTTTTTTAATTTGCGGCGGGGTTCCCCTTAATATCCATTCCAGACCTGAAGGGCCTGGTAATTGAATTCTGGGGAACCCCCACGTTTTTTTTTTTTTTTATCAATGACTTTTGTATGTATTGCCGGGAGCCGACAATTCATTAATAGCCGCAAGTCAGTTTTAAAAGACTTTTTTTCTTTCAAAAATGACATTTTTTGCAGGGACAGTTCTAAGCACGGGAAACGTGCGCCACTTCACATGCATATCATACACAGCCCCCAGGTACGAAATTTAAAGGAATATTTCACTTTTATTTTTTCATTTTAAGCATTATTAAAATCACTGCTCCCGAAAAAACGGCCGTTTTTAAAACTTCTTTTTGCATTGATACATGTCCCCTGGGGCAGGACCCCGGTCCCCAAACACTTTTTAGGACAATAACTTGCATATAAGCCTTTATAATTAGCACTTTAGATTTCTCCCATAGATTTTTCGAATTTGCCGCGAACACCCCAATTTGTTCGCTTTTCGGCGAACGGGCGAACAGGCAATGTTCGAGTCGAACATGAGTTCGACTCGAACTCGAAGCTCATCCCTAATCACCAGCTACCAAGCACCTGATGCTGATGCAACCGATTAATTTTTCTATGAATGTGAGATCCCTTGAAGACTGCCTATGCTGATGCTGAGTGACTATCCTGTTATGCTGACTGAGTGTCTATCCTATTCCTCCTCAATGTCATGCCGCGTACACACGGCCGTTTTTCCCGTCGAGAAAAATTTCATTTTTTCCTTTGGACGAGAAAAACGATTGTCTGTGGGCTTTTTGTCGTTTTTCTCGACGGGAAAAACGGCATTAATCACGACGAGAAAAATTAGAACATGCTCTAATTTTTCTCGTCGTGATTCCCGTCGTTTTTTTCCGCGGCAGTTTTCCCATAGGGAAACACTGCCGCGGAGCCCACACACGGTCGTTATTCTAGACAAGAGAAAAAATGACGGGAAAAACGACGTGTGTGGGGGAACAAGCCGTTCCCTTGTTTTTCATGTCATGATTCACGGCGTTTTTTTAACCGCCGTGAATCACGATTGTGTGTACGCGGCATCAATGTTGATAGCTTCTAAGAACATTTTTGTTTCAGGGCACCACCAGTGCCTAAGGCCCAATTTTTCTGCCCCTGTTTAATAGGGGGGTGTAATTAGAATTTTTGCTGTAATATTTTGCAGCAAGGCTTATTCTTGCGCTCAACTAGAGTATCTATGAGGGGTTGCAGTGTTGTGGCACCACCACTGCCTAAGGCCCAATTTTTCTGCCCCGGCTTAACAGGGGCGTGCAATTACAATTTTTGCTTTAATATTTCACAGCAGTGCTTGTTCCTGCGCTCAACTAGAGTATCTGTGAGAGGTTGCAGTGTTGTGGCACCAACACCAGTGCCTAAGGCTCAATTTTTCTGCCCCTGTTTAACAGGGTCGTGTAATTACAATTTTTGCTGTAATATTTCACAGCAGGGCTCGTTCCTGTGCTCAACTAGAGTATCTGTGAGGAGTTACAGTGTTGTGGCACCACCACTGCCTAAGACCCAATTTTTCTGCCCCTGTTTACCGGGGGCGTGTAATTACAATTTTTGATCTAATATTTCACAGCAGGGCCAGTTCCTGGGCCCACCAAGAGTAACTGTGAGGGCTTAAAGTGTTCTGGTACTACCAACACCTAAAGCCAAATTTTCTGCAGAGTATATAGGGCAGGCCGTATAGTATATACAGGCGGTCCCCAATTTTCAAACATCCAACTTACAAACGACTCCTACTTACAAACGGAGTGAGACAACAGGAAGTGAGGGGAAATCTACCCCTAGGAATGGAAATTCTCTCCTGTAAGAGTTTTTCAAAGCCAATTGTCATTGGGACAGAAAGTGAGGTGAAATCTTCTGAACAGGGGCACAGACAGCAAAACAAATGCTGCAGGGGTGATAACCCTCCCCTATGTTATCCAAAAAGCTTACAAATAGATTTTTTGGCTGAAGCTACACTTAAAAAATTTACCTGTTCCAAATTACAAACAGATTCAACTTAAGAACAAACCTACAGTCCCTGTCTTGTTTGGATCGCCTGTATACTGCTGTTCAGAGTATATAGGGCCTGGGGGACCCACGCATTTTCTTTTTTTAATTTGGGTGCGATGTTCCCCTAATATCCATACAAGACCCAAAGGGCCTGGTAATGGGCTGAGGGGGTACCCATGCCGTTTTTCTCAATAATTTTCATCCATATTGCCGGGACCCTGACATTACATTACAGTCGCAAACAGTTTTAAATGACTTTTATTGCTTTAGAAATGTCATTTTGTGCAGGGACTGTTCTAAGCACGGGGAACACGTGCCACTTTACAGGCATACTTTAGACACCCCCCCAGGTATGATATTTAAAGGAATATTTCACTTTTATTTTTTCACTTTAAGCATTACTAAAATCACTGCTCCCGTTTTTAAAACTTTTTTTGCATTGATACGTGTCCCCTGGGGCATGACCCCAGTCCCCAAACACTTTTTAGGACAATAACTTGCATATTAGCCTTTAAAATTCGCACTTTTGATTTTTCATGTTCGAGTCCCATAGACTTTAACAGTGTTCGAAATTTCACGCAAACTTTTGGTAAGTTTGCATGTTCTGGCGTGAACCGGGTCTGTGACCCCTCAAAGCACCATGTCCCCATGTTGATGGGGACAAGGGCCTCATCCTCACAACCCTTGCCCGGTGGTTGTGGGGGTCTGCAGGCAGGGGGCTTATTGGAATCTGGAAGACCCCTTTTTCAAAGGGGACCCCCAGATCCCGGCCCCCTTATGTGAATTGGTAAGGGATACATTGTACCCCTACCATTTCACAAAGAAAGTGGAAAAAAAAACACACAGACACCGTTGGGAAAAGTCCTTTATTAAAAATAAAAAAATAAAAAACACATTCCAGCGATGTAATCCAGTGTCCCGCGATGATCCGATGTCCTGCGCTGCAGTCTCCACTCCACACAAAAACGTCATTGGCTGAGTGGACCTACACTGCGGAGGAAGTTCCCCATCAGGTCCGCTCAGCCAATGACGTAGGCGGGGTCTGAGGTACGAGGGGGCAGGGGTGCCCTCGTATCTCAGACACCGTCTACATCATTGGCTGAGCGGACCTGATGGGGAACATCCTCAGCAGTGTAAAAAATTAATAGACCCGTCCCTTCTCACGTTTCCCATCAGGTCCGCTCAGCCTTACACCTACGTCATTGGCTGAGTGGACCTGATGGGAAATATGAGAAGGGGCGGGTCTAGTAATTTTTTACACCACGGAGGAAGTTCCCCATCAGGTCCACACAGCCAATGACGTAGGCCGGGTCTGAGATACGAGGGCACCCCCGCCCCCTCGTACCTCAGACCCCGCCTACGTCATTGGCTGAGCGGACCTGATGGAGAACTTCCTCCACAGTGTAGGTCCGCTCAGCCAATGATGTTTCGTCTGGAATGGAGACTGCAGCGCAGGACAACGGATCACTGTGGGACACTGGATTACATCGCTGGAATGTGTTTTTTATTTTTTTATTTTTAATAAAGGACTTTTCCCAACGGTGTCTGTGTGTTTTTATTAAAAAAAAATACACTTTCTTTGTAAAATGGTAGGGGTACAATGTACCCCTTACCAATTCACATAGGTGGGGGCCAGGATCTGGGGATCCCGTTTGTTAAAGGGGTCTTCCAGATTCCGATAAGCCCCCTGCCCACAGACCCCCACAACCACCGTGCAAGGGTTGTGGGGATGAGGCCCTTGTCCCCATCAACATGGGGACATGGTGCTTTGAGGGGTCACAGACCCCCAAAGATTCCTCCCCATGTTGAGGGCATGTGGCCTGGTACGGTTCAGGAGGGGGGGGCTCTGTCATCCCCCCTCTTTTCCTGCAGCCTGCCAGGTTGCATGCTCAGACAAAGGGTCTGGTATGGATAATTGGGGGGAACTCCACGCCATTTTTTTTAATTTGGGGTGGAGTTCCCCTTAAAATCCATACCAGACCTGAAAGGTCTGGTATGGATATTTTTGGGGAACCCCACGTAATTTTTTTTTAAAATTTGACGCAGGGTTACCCTTAATATCCATACCAGACCTGAAGGTCCTGGTAATTGAATTTGGGGGGACCCCCACGCATTTTTTTTTTATCAACGACTTTTCTCTTTATTGCCAGGAGCCGACAATTCATTATAGCCGCGAGTGCAGTTTTAAATGACTTTTTTTCCTTCAGAAATGACATTTTGTGCCGGGACAGTTCTAAGCATGCCCTGTTTTACAGGCATACTATACACCCCCCAGGTATGAAAATTAAATGAATATTTCACTTTTATTGTTTCACTTTAATCATTATTAAAATCACTGCTCCCGAAAAAACTGACGTTTTTAAAACTTTTTTTTGCATTGATCTATGTCCCCTGGGGCAGGACCCGGGTCCCCAAACACTTTTTAGGACAATAACTTGCATATAAGCCTTTAAAATTAGCACTTTAGATTTCTCCCATAGACTTTTACAGGGTGTTCCGCGGCTTTTCGAATTTGCCGCGAACACCCCAAATTGTTCGCTGTTCTGCGAACGTGCGAACAGGCAATGTTCGAGTCGAACATGAGTTTGATTCGAACTCGAAGCTCATCCCTATTCTGGACCATATCACTTTTGAGCCATTGTGGATTTTGGGCTGTGTCACTACCACCCCCATTATGGACATGAGCTCCCCCATGCTCTATTGTATACACAGAGCTGAAGAAATTATTTAATATATTAGCCTTCTCTTTGTCCCCAGTCACCCACTCTAGATTATTTTGGAAAGGGCCTACATGCTCAGACTTCACCTTTTTACTATTAATATATTTGAAGAATTTTTGGGGGTTTGTCCTACTATCTTTTGCAATCTGTCGTTTGTTTTGAATTTTTGCATCCTTGATTTCCTTTTTACATATTCTGTTATATTCTTTATAACATTTAAACGACACTAGTGTTCCTTCATTTTTATATTTTTTAAAAGCTCTTTTCTTATTGTTTATAGCTTTTTTAACTTTAAATGTGAGCCACATAGGTTTTATTTTTAGCCTTTTAAACTTATTGCCCATGGGAATATACTTTGCAGTGAGGTCCCAAACAATCTTTTTGAAGAATTCCCATTTCTGTTCTGTGTTTATCGATGCCAATATTCCCTCCCAGTCTAAGTCCTGGAGAGCAGCCCTCATCCTTGGAAAATTTGCTTTATTGAAATTAAGTGTTTTAATCTTTCCTGTATGTATTTCTTGCTTACAGCTAACATCAAGTGAAATCATGTTATGGTCACTGCTACCCAGGTGTTCCTTTATCTTAACATTAGTAATATGCTCTGCATGTTTTGAGATTACCAGGTCCAACAGAGCATCATTCCTAGTTGGGGCCTCAATAAACTGGACCATAAAATTGTCCTGCAATAGGTTCATAAATTTTTGCCCTTTAACTGTCCCAGCAGTGCCATTACTCCAGTCAATTTCTGGGTAGGTAAAATCCCCCATTATTATCACCGTCCCAGCCCTTGCAGCCCTTTCCATCTGTGCAAGGAGCTGAGTCTCCACCTCCTCATTAACAATGGGTGGTCTATAACAAACTCCAATGATTAACTTTGAAATACGCACATCTATATGTACTTCCACCCATAATACTTCAGACTCATCACACTCTCCATCAACCCGGTCCTCTTTTACACTCGCTTTGAGATAACTTCTCACATAGAGACAGACCCCGCCACCTTTCCTTTTTACCCTGTCTCTCCGATAGAGTGCATAGCCAGAAATATTAATAGCCCAGTCATGTGAGGATTGAAGCCAAGTTTCAGCAATACCGATTACATCATAGCTCTCCTCATGCACCAGAGCTTCTAACTCACCTATTTTGCTTGGCAGACTTCTGGCATTGGTGAACAAACACTTTAATGTATTACATTTTTTTCTGGTGTTTTTCATATCCTTTTTAGTAGTACAAATGGCACTATAGTTTCCAATGGCTGTTTGCAACATGGGAACTTTCTTGTCACCTGCCATAACCCTCCCCCCATCTATCCCCATTCCACCCTCCATTAATGTCTGACCCCTAACTGTCCTGTGTGCCCGATGTAATTCTAGTTCACCCTTCCCCCTCAATCCTAGTTTAAATACTCCTCCAGACTTCCCGTAAACCTCTCCCTCAGCACAGCAGCCCCCTTCCATTCAAGTGCAAACCGCCTTTACACTTGAATGGAAGGGGGTAGGTGAGGTATATGGATTGATACAGTACAAAATATATATAAGATTTGTTGCAGGATCGACATTTTGAAGGCTGCTAGCTTGCCAAGCCAAGATAGTTGCTTTTTCAACATTTCTTTTAGCCGGGTTTCCAGTTTGGTTTCCAGTTTGGCTGTTAGCAGTTTTATGTTACTTTTAGCTAATGCAGAGATTATATTTGTCAGCGTAATTCCTACAGTAGGTGCCGTCGATTTTGTGTCAATCTCGCCTCTTCTAGCGGCAAGATTGACACCCTACGAGCCCCGTCACGAAAGCAAGCGCCAAGCTGTCTCGTCATCGGGAAAGGAAAAATGTTGTTTTTCCTTTCGCAATGAGTTGCTGACATTGAGGGCGGTGGATTGAGATCCGACGTGGATTCCCGCCAATACCAGGCACTGTGTTTGGTATGAATCCTGAGCGGGAACTCCACGCCAAATTTTAAATAAAAAACCGGCATGGGTTCCCCTCCAGGAGCATACCAGGCCCTTCGGTCTGGTATGGAATTTAGGGGGAACCCCCTAAGCCAAAAAAACGGCGTGGTGGTCCCCCTCAAAATCCAAACCAGACCCTTATACAAGCACGCAACCTGGCAGGTCGCAGGAAAAGAGGGGGGACGAGAGAGCGGCTCCCCTCCCTCCTGAACCATACCAGGCTGCATGCCCTCAACATGGGGGGTTTGGTGCTTTAGGGCAGGGGGGCGACCTGTGGCCTGCCACCCCAAAGCACCCTGCTGGGGACAAGGGCCTCTTCCCGACAATCCTGGCCGTTGGTTGTCGGGGTCTGCGGGTGGGGGGCTTATAGGAATCCAGGAGCCCCCTTTAATAAGGGGGCCCCCAGATCCCAGCCCCCCACCCTATGTGAATGAGTATGGGGTACATTCACCTGGTGGAAAAAAATGTCAATAAAAAAAACACTACACAAGGTTTTTAAAGTAATTTATTACAGAGCTCTGGGGGTCTTCTTCCAACTCCGGGGGTCTCTTCCGACTTCGGGGGTCTTCTCCCGACTCCGGGGGTCTCTTCCGACTTTGGGGGTCTCTTCTTCTGCTCTCAGGATCTTTCTGCCTTCTGATGGGTGCCTTCGCTATCTTCTTCCAGCTCTTTTGCTAGCGGGAGCTTGGGTTGTGAACGGGGCATTTAATTATTCACGTTGATGTTCAGAGAGAGATGGAAATTTTAGTCCATGTTGGTTGAGGTGTGTAGGGATCTTCGTGTAAGTTAATTAGTGTGCCGTAATATTCGGCTAATTGATTTTTTTAAAATTCTTTATTTCTTTAGAGGAATACAGAAATAGGGCTGTGGAAACATACTGCAGCCCCACATGCATATATTTTATACATGTTCCATACCAAAAGACATTTCATAATCATAATCCTATTTCCCTCCCTACTCATACCTCCTTGGGAGGTCAGGCTTTTGCCTTTTATTTATATAACTCTATTTTCAAAACAATATCTGTGCTCCTGTTATTTTAATCTTATTATACATACAAGACAAAGACATTTCCCCTTTACCCCCTCCTACTCTATAACCAAGAACCCTAAAAGGCCACAACCAAAAAGAAAAAACAAAAAAGTTGGTTGGGTGCCTCCCCGTCCCAGCGGAGGTCTGGGCCATCTGACTATATGCCCCATTTGCCCCTCCTACAAGCCCTACTCTCCTTGCTCCTCTCCAATCAGCCTCTGCCCCTCCTCCGATTGTAAAAATACCTCCCAAGGAGCCCCTTTTTCAGTAATTTGTTCCTTTCTGTCCAGAGTCATAGGCAACAAGTTTTCCATTATCCCAATTCTTCTGACTTTATTAAGCCATATAGAGATCTGAGGTGCTCGTGACTCCTTCAAACACATGGGAATGCAGCTTTTTGCTGCATTCACCAAGTGGCTTAATATTGAATTCTTATATCTCTTAGTTGGGATTTGTGAACACTGTAATAAAAAAAATATTTGTCTAATTGATTTGATATGTGTTGTGGGTTAGTGTTTTTGTGGTCTAAGGTAGGGTGTTTTAGGTATGCTATTCTGGATTTTGTATGTGCTGCCTTCAATCTATTTGCCAAGTATTTGCCTGCTCTGTTAGCGTAGTAGTTTAGCTGTAGGCATTTAAGATGTTTGTTGTATTGTTGAAAGAGTTGTTCTCTCAGATTTTCTAAGAGTTTGGAGAGTGTGTTCGTTAATGTCGTTGTAGGCGATTTTTTGTTTTGGGTTTCCGTAGTATGAATTTTGGATAGCAAAGCATTAAGTTTTACACATAACGTTTTTTTTTCTTTGGCCCCTAATTGAATGAAAATGCCCCTCATAAAGGCCTTATGGGCGTTCCATAGGATATAAGGGCCATTTACTGATGCTGCGTTGTCTAGGAAAAAGTCTTGGAGATGCTGAGAGATTTTTGTGTGGGTTTGGGATTCTTGTAGAAGTCTAAAATTACGGTGCCAGATGGGGGAATTTTTTTATGGCTATTAGTACTTCTTTTTTTGTGGTTGGGTGTACAAGCCAGAAGTATATGTGGGTAGTCCTTATGTGAACAATTCGGAATTTTGTTTAGTTGGAAGTGAGTTTCCTGCACACAGAGGATGTCCGCATTCTGCTTGCAGGCTTCTTTTCACAGTGAGAATCTTTTGGCAGGATGGTTTAGACCCCGGGCAATAATTGAAAGGCATGTAATAGTCATTGTATGTGTGATGAATCATGCTGTGTGATTGTGTGGTGTAGGTACTCACTGCGTCCGCAGGGTTTGCTCTGGTATAGTTCAGTGCGATGTGGAGAGGATAACTGAGGCTTGTTTTTCTTCAGTGGATGAATATAATTTATTTCAGATCTGGCTGTGGATATCGAATAAACAACAAAAAGAACAAAGAACATAAAAAGTCAAAGTAGAGAACATAAGCAATGGATCTTGTAACGGATCCGCGTGCAGATGTAGCTGCTATTGGTAATTAGAGGGGAAGAGGAGAAAATAAACTGTTATCTCCTATGACCGGAGATATTCTTGGGTGGTTGTGTGGTTCCTTTAAGAGCTTCCACCGGCGCCTTTCTTGTTGGAGCGCTTATGTGATATTACTTGCCACTCATTTTGTACTGGTTGTGATCCTGATGGAGGTGAGTGAAGTGAGGTCTGTTCAGGGAGTATATCCCACTTCCGTAGGGCTGTGATTCCTTCCTCCAGTGTTGAGACTGATGTTGTGACCCAGTTATGAGTGATAGAAAGCATCGCTGGGTATTTCCACTTATGAAGGATTTTATGGTTTCTTAGGGCCTTAGTGATTGTGGCCAGTTTGCAGGGTCATTGCAATGTGTGCCTGGAGAGGTCAGGGAGTAGCTGTATATTGGCATATTGCGGGGGTATGTTATCCGGTTTACATGACGCTTGCAATATTTGTTCCTTTATGTGCTACTAGTGCACCCCAAGTAGTTCATCCCTTGGGGTTTCTTCAGGGAGAAAAGAGGGTTTGGGGGCCCTATGGAGAGGTGGGAGAGATGAGGGAGAAAGATAGATGGGAGAGAGAGGTGGAGGTGGAGGGGGAGAGAGAGGGGGAGGAAGAGATTGAGAGAGGGGGGAGAGAGGGGAGGGAAAGAGAGAAAGGGGAGAGAGGGGGAGGGAGAAAGAGAGAGAGGGGTGAGGGGAGAGGGGAAAGAGGGGGAGAGAGGGAGGGAGAGAGAGGGGCGGGAAACAAAGAGGTGAGGGAGAGAGGGAGAATGGAGAGAAGGGGAGGGTAAGAGATAGAGGGAGATGAGAGAGGGGGAGGGGGAGAAGGGGGGAGAGGGTGGAGATGGAGGGAGGGGGTGAGATAGGGGTGAGAGAGAGAAGGGGTAACTGAGAGAGAGATAGAGAGAGAGAGAGGTGGTGATAGAGAGAAAGAGAGATGGGGTGAGAGGAGGGTGACAGAGAGAGAGGGGATGAGAGAGAGGGAGGTGAGAAAGGGAGTGGGTGAGAGAGAGGGGTGAAAGAAAGAGGGGGAGGGAGGGGGAGGGAGAGAGGAAGAGGAGGGAGAGAGGGAGGGAGAGGTGGTGAGTTAGGGGGTGAGAGAGGGAGAGGGGTGAGGGAGGGATGGAGGGAGAGGAGAGAAAGAGAGGGGAGAGGGGAGGGAGGGGGAAAGATAGAAGGGGGAGTAGGGGTGAGAGAGAGAGAAAGAGAGATGGGATGAGAGAGATTAGGGTGACAGAGAGAGAGGGAGCTAGAGAGAGGGGGGATAGACAGAGAGAGACAGAGGGGGAGTAAGGCAGAGGGGGAAGAAAAAGGGGAGGGGAGAGGGGGAGGAATAGAAGGAGAGGAGGAAGGAGCAAAGGAAAGAGAGGGAGAGAGAAGGGAGTGAGAAAAGTGGGAGGGAGAGAGGGGCAGGGAGAGATGGGGAGGGTGAGAGGGGGAGGGTGAGAGGGGGGAGGGGTAAGAGTGGGGGAGGGGAGAGGGGAAAGAGGGAAAGAGTGATAGGGAGAGGAGAGGGGGAGAGAGGGAGAGAGTTGGAGGGGGAGGGAAGGGGGATAGGTAGTGTGAAAGAGAGAGGGGGTGGTGATAGAGAAGGAGCAAGAGAGGGAGAGAGGGAGAGAGAGGGGGAGGGAGAGAGGGGAAGAGAAAGAGAGAGAGAGGGGGAGGCAGAGAAAGAGGGGGAGGGAGAGAGAGGAGGAGGGAAATAAGGGGAGGGAGAGAGGGAAAGAGAAAAAGAGAGGGGAGGGAGAGATAACGGGGAGATAAAAAGGGGGATGGAGAGAGGGGGAGAGGGGGAGAGGGAGAGATGGAGGAAGAGGGGGATGGAAGGGGGAGAGAGGGGGTAAGAGAAAGAAGGGGGGTGGTAAGAGAGGGGTGGTGATAGAGTGAAACAGAGACTGGTTAGAGAGAGGAGGGTGACAGAGAGAGAGGGGTGAGAGAGAAGGGGGATAGACAGAGAGAGACAGAGGGGGAGGAAGATAGAGGGGGAAGAAAAGAGAGGGAGGTCAGAGAGAGGGGGAGGTGAGAAAGAGAGAGGGGGTGAGAGAGAGATGGAGGTGAGAAAGAGAGGGAGGTGAGGGAGAGGGGGGTGAAAGAAGGGGAGTGAGGGGGGTAAGAGAGAGATCCTTAGCCCTGTCCCTGTCTGCAGCCCCTCCTGTGTCCCCATGTCAGAGTCCGCAGTCCCGGCCTATGGGAAGTTGTGTGTGATGCTTGATATAGTACCTTCCCTGCCAGCAGGATTTTCATGATGGCCAGGAGGAGACAGGGACTGTTCTCATTCTGGGTGGAGACAGTGCTCTGCTCCTTCCGGAGGTTCTGTTTGCTGTGAGATGGAGTGGTCCCTGGCTGCCTGCACCCCCTGCCCGTCCTCTTTTCTGGCCCCAGTTTGCCTTTCCTCTGGTCCTGGGAGGTCTTCAGAGCTCTTCTCTCTCCAGGTCTATTGATCCTTGCCGCCCTTGCTCTTCACCTTCCCCATGGTTGTCATCTCTGGAGCTGTCTGCTTGTCTTGTGGAGATGGCACCTGGAGCCGGGGTCCTGTCATCCTGCCCGCACCTAGAAGCCTTTGCTGTCCCACTCCCCACACCTGCTTCCACTGGACAGGGACACTCCATGATGAGGCCGCTATTGGCCTAGGGTCCTCGGGCAGGGCCCAACAAGGGGAGGCGGAGAAGCCGGCACTTACATTAGTGATTGATCACAGGCAAATTAGGCGGCCATGAATCCCCTGTGAGTGTGAGGCCTTGGGCGACTCACTAATTTGCCTAATTAATAAGCAGCCTCTGGCTGGGGTATAAACAATATGAGGGATCTTAAAGTCACCAAGGATGAAATTGGGAATTTCAAAGGAAAGAAAATTAGGTATCCGGGCAGAAAGCTCATCAAGGTAGAGTGACACAAGTCCAAGAGGAAGATAAATCACAGTAGAGAGAACATGGAGAAAAGAGAGGAATACAGTTAGCTTCAAATGAGGAGAGGGAGGTGCAGGAAGGTCTTGAAAAGTGTTTTGTCAGGAGAGAAGCTGAAGGTCACTGTAGTCATATTCGTGCACTTGCAACAACACAGTTGAGTATTTTTTTTTGCACAACAGTTACATTTTTAGGACAAGCTATTGGGGGAATCCCTTCCTTCTTCTAAGATCCAAGCAGTGCAGAGGATAAGTTGAAAAGTCACAAAGATGAGAAATGTCATAAAACTGTGTGATAGTGGGGGCATGGCATTAAGCTGCATGGAGTAGTATGTGGTTGAGCAGAGCTCCATTGGCAGTGCTATTTTAATTTGATACTGTTACCTATCCTAAGCTCCTATCTACCTGAAAACCACTCACAAAGACCCGGCTAACAGTTCTGCCATGTCTTCTCCTTGCAAAACAGCAGATATGGCTGCAAAGCTGGATAAATACTGCCGATAAGACAAATATTCACAGGGAGATGATGGCTCTTCTGAGCTAGTACCGTCTGTTGCAGATACCACTAAAGTGATGGAGGCAATATCTACCTGCCAGGCGATACTACCAACCAAGATTGAGAAGGTCAAGGTAGATCCGCCAAGAGCAGCATAAGCCGCGGGACCGGGTCTCCAAGACTGAACACTGCCTGAGCCACGTGGAGGATGCCATCCCTCCCCTACAGGCTTCTTTTAAAGAGGCAAGTCACCATATTGCTCAGCTGTAACTGAAACAAGACGACCTGAAGAACCAAATGCGCCGCAACAATCTGTGCTTCATAGATCTCCCGGAGGGCTTAGAGGGGACTAATCCCGCAACATTTCTGGAAGATTTCTTTATTGCTACATATGGTGGAGAGGCTTTCTCAAAATCGTTCGTGGTGGAGCGTGCACATCGCATGCCAGCCAAACTACCACCACAAGGAATGCCTCCACGGGTATTTGATGCCAAGTTCCTTAACTATAAAGACTGAGTTGATATCCTTCACTTATCCAGGGAAAAAGGTAATGTAACGAGCCCCTTTGCTCGCTCGGCTCCACTCTCCCGACACTCCTCTGCTCTATTGGATCATCCGGTGCTCTAGGATTCAAACTACAGCTATGTGCCATTCGAATCCATTTGTGATCGGTCAGAACAAACACCAGGCAGGCTGTAAGTAAGTTCCAACAAGAGAGACTTTTATTATGACCAAAATCAAGTCTTATATACAGAAACAGAGGGGGTAACCAGAACATAAATTAACATGCTAATTAACTAAGTTCTTTAGACAGCCCAGGTGACTCCTAGATATGACCTTTTCAGGGTAGACATCCCGTCTCCGGTCTCACCTGCTAATACACATTCCTAAGTGTAAACATCACACATTTTAACAGGATCAAAGTAGCACAGAGGACAGACAGATGGCTGGAGGTGATTGTATTCGCATATCCTTAGTGTGAAGGTGTGAACGTCCCAACAGTATGACTTAGTCACTCTAATATGGCATATACAGGGTCCCCAGAGTCTGTGTGTCTTGGGGGGACATGGACCTGAATCCAAAGTAACACCCCCCCAAGGGTCCCCAGGCATACAGCTCACAAAGAGCACCGTTCCCCCAAATGCCAGGGCCCATGGTCGCAGGGCAAGAGGCTTGCATTCAATCCCCTCCAAAAGCCCCTGTCCCGGCCAGGTCCGTCACACATCTCCCCTTTCGGCAGGAAACTAACATAGGAAGAGACCCCAAACGGGTTGACTCCGAAGTTAGTCCATAGTTCTATTCCCCCAATGCCGGTATCCACACAGTACCCCAAACAAATTGCTCCAAACTGAGAATCACTTACCCAGCCAACCTCTGCCTCTCTCAGAGAACACACCCGCCGCTGGGGAGAGGCCTGGACTGGCCCTTCTCCCTGGAGTCCTTTCTGCTGCTGGAGAGAAGACAGGGTGACTGGGCTCAGTCCGTCATGCTGTTGGGGATCTGGGTCGACTGCCCGGCCTCCCTGGGGTATACAAGTGGAGACTGAAGTCCCATCCACTTGTGGTAGGTGAAAATCTCCCAGTGCTTGCAAAGCAAGGCTGACATCCTCCTGTCTCAGTGTCACACCATTTTCTGGGGTTGTGTCAGTGAGGACTGAAGTCCCATCCAATACCACAGGAACTCCCTCTTCTGTTAGTTGGGAGCCGAGGCCCGTGGCGCTCGGCTCTGTTGCCAGCTCTTCTGCTGGGTTGCTGTGAGTGGAGACCGCAGTCCCATCCACCGATATCCGCTCAAGTGGCAGTTGTGTGCAGCGGCCAGTAGCATTCTGCCCCGCTGCCAGTGATTCAGCTGGGGGTAAAAGCTTTACCACCTCAGCTTGTTGCTGGGGAGAGGGGCCAACTGCCCCAGCTCCCTGAAACTCCACAGTGGTTTCCGGTGCTGGGCAGAGGTGGGTACCACTCTGCCCTGTTGCCAGCACTTCTGCTGGGAACTCCACACCATCTGCTCTGGTTAACTGTTGGGGGGGGGAGATGGCCTGCTTCTCCTCCCTGCATCTCTCGCAACCTCCTTCCGAATTCCTCCTCCATGGCGGCTGGTTCTTTAGGCGGTGTCTCCGATTGCCGTATTACCGCCATTCTCCACTCATGTTGTCGCTCTAGTTCTCTCATTTGTCGCTCTCGTTCTCTCTCTTGTCGGGCATCCTGCAGCTGGATGTCTTTAATGGCTTCCTGTATGGCGGTCTCTGATGGGTTAGCCCCATATAATGCCAACCGCTGCCGCACTCGTTGCTGAAAAAAATCTTCCACTGACTGGGGTCCTGCATCACCCTTCTTCTGGTCCATCTCGGCTCTCAAGTAGGTCTTTCAGCGTGACTTTCCTGCAGGCTGCATAGCTGGTCCTTCACTGTGGTGGTTTGGAGTGTCCCAGGAACTGGAGAGCATATCCCACCGCTGCCAACCAATGTAACGAGCCCCTTTGCTCGCTCGGCTCCACTCTCCCGACACTCCTCTGCTCTATTGGATCATCCGGTGCTCCAGGATTCAAACTACAGCTATGTGCCATTCGAATCCATTTGTGATCGGTCAGAACAAACACCAGGCAGGCTGTATGTAAGTTCCAACAAGAGAGACTTTTATTATGACCAAAATCAAGTCTTATATACAGAAACAGAGGGGGTAACCAGAACATAAATTAACATGCTAATTAACTAAGTTCTTTAGACAGCACAGGTGACTCCTAGATATGACCTTTTCAGGGTAGACATCCCGTCTCCGGTCTCACCTGCTAATACACATTCCTAAGTGTAAACATCACACATTTTAACAGGATCAAAGTAGCACAGAGGACAGACAGATGGCTGGAGGTGATTGTATTCGCATATCCTTAGTGTGAAGGTGTGAACGTCCCAACAGTATGACTTAGTCACTCTAATATGGCATATACAGGGTCCCCAGAGTCTGTGTGTCTTGGGGGGACATGGACCTGAATCCAAAGTAACACCCCCCAAGGGTCCCCAGGCATACAGCTCACAAAGAGCACCGTTCCCCCAAATGCCAGGGCCCATGGTCGCAGGGCAAGAGGTTTGCATTCAATCCCCTCCAAAAGCCCCTGTCCCGGCCAGGTCCGTCACACATCTCCCCTTTCGGCAGGAAACTAACATAGGAAGAGACCCCAAACGGGTTGACTCCGAAGTTAGTCCATAGTTCTATTCCCCCAATGCCGGTATCCACACAGTACCCCAAACAAATTGCTCCAAACAGAGAATCACTTACCCAGCCAACCTCTGCCTCTCTCACAGAACACACCCGCCGCTGGGGAGAGGCCTGGACTGGCCCTTCTCCCTGGAGTCCTTTCTGCTGCTGGAGAGAAGACAGGGTGACTGGGCTCAGTCCGTCATGCTGTTGGGGATCTGGGTCGACTGCCCGGCCTCCCTGGGGTATACAAGTGGAGACTGAAGTCCCATCCACTTGTGGTAGGTGAAAATCTCCCAGTGCTTGCAAAGCAAGGCTGACATCCTCCTGTCTCAGTGTCACACCATTTTCTGGGGTTGTGTCAGTGAGGACTGAAGTCCCATCCAATACCACAGGAGCTCCCTCTTCTGTTAGTTGGGAGCCGAGGCCCGTGGCGCTCGGCTCTGTTGCCAGCTCTTCTGCTGGGTTGCTGTGAGTGGAGACCGCAGTCCCATCCACCGATATCCGCTCAAGTGGCAGTTGTGTGCAGCGGCCAGTAGCATTCTGCCCCGCTGCCAGTGATTCAGCTGGGGGTAAAAGCTTTACCACCTCAGCTTGTTGCTGAGGAGAGGGGCCAACTGCCCCAGCTCCCTGAAACTCCACAGTGGTTTCCGGTGCTGGGCAGCACAGGTTGCTATCACTCTGCCCTGTTGCCAGTACTCCTGCTGGGGACTCCACACCATCTGCTCTGGCTACCTGTTGGGGAGGGAAAATGGCTGCTTCTCCTCCCTGCATCTCTGAAATCCACTCAGAAAGAGGAACCATCACCTTCTCAACTCGGGCCTCCAACACTGCCACGGGTGTAGAGCAGGGGTCTGCAGTACTTTGTCCTGCTGCCAGTACTTGAGCGGGCGATGCATAATTCATAACATCCTCTGCACAGTCCATTAAGTCCATACCTTCTGTAATCTGTGGCTGGAGAGATGAGCCAACTGCCCTAGCTCCCTGGAACTCCATGTCATCCACTTCGGCTTTAAGGGTGGCAATCTTCAGATTTTCCACTGCTGATTCTTCAGCCAGGCTAGCTCCCTGGAACTCTATATCATCCACTTCAGCTTTAGGGAGGGCAATCTTCATCTTTTCCACTGCCGATTCTTCAGCCAGGCTAGCTCCCTGGAACTCTGTATCATTCACTTCGGCTTTAGGGAGGGCAATCTTCAGATTTTCCACTGCTGATTCTTCAGCCAGGACTTCATAGTTGTCAACTGGTAATTCCTGATAGTCCCAGGCAAAGGGAGCCCCACCCTGATGCTGAGCAGAGTCTAGCAGCTGTTTGTAGGCAATCTCCAGCTCCCATTCCTGAACGGCCAGAAACTCCAAATCTTCCTGTGCCCAGTGCCCTTCCGAGACATTCAGTCTTTGTTCTCTGTGCTCCATTATTTCCTCCAAACGCCACTCCTGATCACTCCCAAAGTCAGGGTCCTCGGACAGCCTCCAATACAACAATCCCAGGCCATTATAGTCAAAGCCTTCCGTGGGGCTGTCATCCGCTGACCATGGGCACTCTTGGGCTACATACCACCGGAGGGCTCTGTAGCTCTCGTCCAACCGCATCTCTGCCCGGATCAGCCTGCTTAACTCAGCTGTCCACTCCTGCTTCGGTTGTTCCCCCAATAACAGCATTCGTACTTCATACTGCGACCAGTACCTTACATAGATGGAGGGGAGAACTTTTCCCTGGTGTTGCTGCTCGAGGGCTAGCACTTTCTTCCAGAGTTCGCAGCGGATCGAATCCGACCATCCCAGCAGGACCTCCTCTGATACTGGTCCTCTATGCTGTATCTGCATCTCTCGCAACCTCCTTCTGAATTCCTTTTCCATGTCGGCTGGTATCTGTATCTCTCCTCTCCTTTCAGTTGGTGCTGCTTTTTTAGGTGTTGTCTCTGATTGCCGTATTTCCGCCATTCTCTGCTCATGTTGTCGCTCATCCTGCCGCTCGATTTCTCTAATGGCTTCCTGTATGGCGGTCTCTGATGGGTTAGCACCATACAATGCCAACCGCTGTCGCACTCGTTGCTGAAACAAATCTTCAACTGACCGGGGTCCTGCATCACCCTCCTTCGGCTGCATCGCTGGCCAGTCACTGTGGTGGTTTGGAGTGTCCCAGGAACTGGAGGGAAAATCCCGCTGCTGCCAACCAATGTAACGGCACCCCAATCTCAAGGGGTATTAACGCCGTTTACGATGTTCCCTCTCCTAGACACACATCCACTCGCTACCAATATCCACAGCTAAACGACCCTTTCCTATAGGAGCCGACCCCTCTGGAAGAAGACGAGACGCACTCTGTCTCTTCTGTAGTAGGAATGCATTTATTATTGAAAAACATTGTAACTTTATACACAATTCAAGGCACATGATTTAACATGAACAAGGGCCCAGCTCCACCCACACATCCCAAGACTCAACACCTCATCCTGACGTCTGCTAGGCTTCAAAAGATCCCAACACAATAGAATATACGATCTCCAATACACATCTTTTCACAAAGGGTTGGCAGCCAGTCTGTCTGGCACTTTACAATACACACAAGGACAGACTTAAATGAACAATAGAAATGCAAAACAACTTAATTCCTCACAGCAATGATACTTAACCCCCACATACAGTATACATCCAATCTATATACAATGTATATACAGCCTTGAATATGGCTATCACAGACCATATCGGGGGTTTCTTTTATTCACCCTGTGTCCAAAGTGACCCCACTGTCACAGCTGGAATGGAAAAAAGGAGGTGAGTAGGGTGGATCGCAGTCTCGTTACATGTGGGGACTAAGCCTCTAACCCAATAGCAGCAAGTAGGTGAAGCCAAATTTAATCGACGATCCTACAAGGCCAAGCAAAGGGTACCCCACAGGGACCAAGTGGCTTGGGCAGATCAAAGTGCCCATCAACGTCCCAGCTGGGCAACAGGGACACCCCTAAGGGCAAAAGTCGATGTGACACTTGATCATGGCCAAAATGGCCGAGAAGCGATAATGCTGGAATGGAAACAAGGAGGTGAGTAGGGTGGATCGCAGTCTCGTTCCATGTGGGGACTAAGCCTCTAACCCAATAGCAGCAAGTAGGTGAAGCCGAATTTAATCAACGATCCTACAAGGCCAAGCAGGGGGTACCCCACAGGGACCAAGTGGCTTGGGCAGATCAAAGTGCCCATCAACGTCCCAGCTGGGCAACAGGGACACCCCTAAGGGCAAAAGTCGACGTGACACTTAATCATGGCCAAAAAGGCCGAGAAGCGATAATGCTGGTGTAACGGCACCCCAATCTCAAGGGGTATTAACGCCGTTTACGATGTTCCCTCTCCTAGACACACATCCACTCGCTACCGATATCCACAGCTAAACGACCCTTTCCTATAGGAGCCGACCCCTCTGGAAGAAGACGAGACGCACTCTGTCTCTTCTGTAGTAGGAATGCATTTATTATTGAGAAACATTGTAACTTTATACACAATTCAAGGCACATGATTTAACATGAACAAGGGCCCAGCTCCACCCACACATCCCAAGACTCAACACCTCATCCTGACATCTGCTAGGCTTCAAAAGATCCCAACACAATAGAATATACGATCTCCAATACACATCTTTTCACAAAGGGTTGGCAGCCAGTCTGTCTGGCACTTTACAATACACACAAGGACAGACTTAAATGAACAATAGAAATGCAAAACAACTTAATTCCTCATAGCAATGATACTTAAACCCCACATACAGTATACATCCAATCTATATACAATGTATATACAGCCTTGAATATGGCTATCACAGACCATATCGGGGGTTTCTTTTATTCACCCTGTGTCCAAAGTGACCCCACTGTCACAGCTGGAATGGAAAAAAGGAGGTGAGTAGGGTGTCAGTCTCGTTACATGTGGGGACTAGGGATGAGCTTGGAGTTCGAGTCGAACTCATGTTCGACTCGAACATTGCCTGTTCGCCCGTTCGCCGAACAGCGAACAAATTGGGGTGTTCGCGGCAAATTCGAAAAATCTATGGGAGAAATCTAAAGTGTTAATTATAAAGGCTAATATGCAAGTTATTGTCCTAAAAAGTGTTTGGGGACCCGGGTCCTGCCCCAGGGGACATGTATCAATGCAAAAAGAAGTTTTAAAAACGGCCGTTTTTTCGGGAGCAGTGATTTTAATAATGCTTAAAATGAAAAAATAAAAGTGAAATATTCCTTTAAATTTCGTACCTGGGGGGTGTGTATGATATGCATGTGAAGTGGCGCACGTTTCCCGTGCTTAGAACTGTCCCTGCAAAAAATGTCATTTTTGAAAGAAAAAAAGTCTTTTAAAACTGACTCGCGGCTATTAATGAATTGTCGGCTCCCGGCAATACATACAAAAGTCATTGATAAAAAAAAAAAAAAAGCGTGGGGGTTCCCCAGAATTCAATTACCAGGCCCTCCAGGTCTGGAATGGATATTAAGGGGAACCCCGCCGCAAATTAAAAAAAAATTGACGTGGGGTTCCCCCAAATATCCATTCCAGGCCCTTCAGATCTGGCATGGATTTTAAAGGGGAACTCCACCCCAAATTTAAAAAAAAAATGGTGTGGAGTCCCCCTAAAAATCCATACCAGACCCCTTTTTCGAGCACGCAACCTGGCCGGCCGCAGGGGAAAAGGGGGGGACGAGAGAGCGGCCCCCCTCCCTCCTGAACCGTACCAAGCCACATGCCCTCAACATGGGGAGGATGTCCCCATGTTGATGGGGACAAGGGCCTCATCCCCACAACCCTTGCCCGGTGGTTGTGGGGGTCTGCGGGCGGGGGGCTTATCGGAATCTGGAAGACCCCTTTAACAAAGGGGACCCCCAGATCCCGGCCCCCCCTATGTGAATTGGTAAGGGGTACGTTGTACCCCTACCATTTCACGAAGAAAGTGTAAAAAAAATGTTTAAAAAAACACACAAACACCTTGAAAAAGTCCTTTATTAAAAAAAAATAAATAAATAAACATTCCAGCGGTGAAATCCAGTGTCCCGCGGCGATCCCGATGTCCAGCGCTGTCCTTCATTGGTTGTGCCTGAGCGGACCTGATGGGGAACTCCCTCTCAGTATTTTAAATGTATAGACCCGCCCCTTCTAAAGTTCCCCATCAGGTCCGCTCCCTCGGTATGTCGGACCCGCCTACGTCATTGGCTTGAGCGGGGAACTTCCTTCACTGTGTAATTTAAATTTACATAGTGAAGGAAGTTCCCCGCTCAAGCCAATGACGTAGGCGGGTCTGACATACCGAGGGGGCGGACCTGATGGGGGACTGCTCTCACTTTGGTAATACATGTATAGACCCGCCCCTTCTCATGTTCCGCATCTGGTCCGCTGAGCGGACCTGATGGGGAACTTTAGAAGGGGCGGGTCTATACATTTAAAATACTGAGAGGGAGTTCCCCATCAGGTCCGCTCAGGCACAACCAATGAAGGACAGCGCTGGACATCGGGATCGCCGCGAGACACTGGATTTCACCGCTGGAATGTTTTTTTTTTTAAATAAAGGACTTTTTCAAGGTGTTTGTGTGTTTTTTTAAACATTTTTTTATGCTTTCTTCGTGAAATGGTAGGGGTACAATGTACCCCTTACCAATTCACATGGGGGGGGGGGGCGGGATCTGGGGGTCCCCTTTGTTAAAGGGGTCTTCCAGATTCCGATAAGCCCCCCGCCCGCAGACCCCCACAACCACCGGGCAAGGGTTGTGGGGATGAGGCCCTTGTCCCCATCAACATGGGGACATCCTCCCCATGTTGAGGGCATGTGGCCTGGTACGGTTCAGGAGGGAGGGGGGGCCGCTCTCTCGTCCCCCCCTTTTCCCCTGCGGCCGGCCAGGTTGCGTGCTCGGATAAGGGGTCTGGTATGGATTTTTAGGGGGACTCCACGCCATTTTTTTTTTAAATTTGGGGTGGAGTTCCCCTTAAAATCCATGCCAGATCTGAAGGGCCTGGAATGGATATTTGGGGGAACCCCACGTCAATTTTTTTTTTAAATTTGCGGCAGGGTTCCCCTTAATATCCATTCCAGACCTGAAGGGCCTGGTAATTGAATTCTGGGGAACACCCACGTTTTTTTTTTTTTTATCAATGACTTTTGTATGTATTGCCGGGAGCCGACAATTCATTAACCACTTAACGACCGCTCACTGTATATATACGTCGGCAGAATGGCACCGACAGGCACAATCACGTAGAGTGTACGTGATTGCCTTTGTACAGTTGGGGGGTCCAATCGGACCCCCCTTCTATACAGTGAGCGGTGGCTAAGTGTCCGGGAGCGTTCCGGGATGAGGGGGCAGCCATTCGTTTCTGGCCACCCCCTCGCGATCGCTCCCGGCGAATGGAAATGCCCCCTCTGTCTGTGTCCATACCAGACCCTTTGTCTGAGCATGCAACCTGGAAGGCTGCAGGAAAAGAGGGGGGACGACAGAGCCCCCCCCTCCTGAACCGTACCAGGCCACATGCCCTCAACATGGGGAGGATTCTTTGGGGGTCTGTGACCCCTCAAAGCACCATGTCCCCATGTTGATGGGGACAAGGGCCTCATCCCCACAACCCTTGCACGGTGGTTGTGGGGGTCTGTGGGCAGGGGGCTTATCGGAATCTGGAAGACCCCTTTAACAAAGGGGACCCCCAGATCCTGGCCCCCACCTATGTGAATTGGTAAGGGGTACATTGTACCCCTACCATTTTACAAAGAAAGTGTATTTTTTTTTTATAAAAACACACAGACACCGTTGGGAAAAGTCCTTTATTAAAAATTAAAAAATAAAAAACACATTCCAGCGATGTAATCCAGTGTCCCGCAGTGATCCGTTGTCCTGCGCTGCAGTCTCCATTCCAGACGAAACATCATTGGCTGAGCGGACCTACACTGTGGAGGAAGTTCTCCATCAGGTCCGCTCAGCCAATGACGTAGGCGGGGTCTGAGGTACGAGGGGGCGGGGGTGCCCTCGTATCTCAGACCCGGCCTATGTCATTGGCTGTGTGGACCTGATGGGGAACTTCCTCCGTGGTGTAAAAAATTACTAGACCCGCCCCTTCTCATATTTCCCATCAGGTCCACTCAGCCAATGACGTAGGTGTAAGGCTGAGCGGACCTGATGGGAAACGTGAGAAGGGACGGGTCTATTAATTTTTTACACTGCTGAGGATGTTCCCCATCAGGTCCGCTCAGCCAATGATGTAGACGGTGTCTGAGATACGAGGGCACCCCTGCCCCCTCGTACCTCAGACCCCGCCTACGTCATTGGCTGAGCGGACCTGATGGGGAACTTCCTCCGCAGTGTAGGTCCACTCAGCCAATGACGTTTTTGTGTGGAGTGGAGACTGCAGCGCAGGACATCGGATCATCGCGGGACACTGGATTACATCGCTGGAATGTGTTTTTTATTTTTTTATTTTTAATAAAGGACTTTTCCCAACGGTGTCTGTGTGTTTTTTTTTCCACTTTCTTTGTGAAATGGTAGGGGTACAATGTACCCCTTACCAATTCACATAAGGGGGCCGGGATCTGGGGGTCCCCTTTGAAAAAGGGGTCTTCCAGATTCCAATAAGCCCCCTGCCTGCAGACCCCCACAACCACCGGGCAAGGGTTGTGAGGATGAGGCCCTTGTCCCCATCAACATGGGGACATGGTGCTTTGAGGGGTCACAGACCCGGTTCACGGCAGAACATGCAAACTTACCAAAAGTTTGCGTGAAATTTCGAACACTGTTAAAGTCTATGGGACTCGAACATGAAAAATCAAAAGTGCGAATTTTAAAGGCTAATATGCAAGTTATTGTCCTAAAAAGTGTTTGGGGACTGGGGTCATGCCCCAGGGGACACGTATCAATGCAAAAAAAGTTTTAAAAATGGGAGCAGTGATTTTAGTAATGCTTAAAGTGAAAAAATAAAAGTGAAATATTCCATTAAATATCATACCTGGGGGGGGTGTCTAAAGTATGCCTGTAAAGTGGCACGTGTTCCCCGTGCTTAGAACAGTCCCTGCACAAAATGACATTTCTAAAGCAATAAAAGTCATTTAAAACTGTTTGCGACTGTAATGTAATGTCAGGGTCCCGGCAATATGGATGAAAATTATTGAGAAAAACGGCATGGGTACCCCCCTCAGCCCATTACCAGGCCCTTTGGGTCTTGTATGGATATTAGGGGAACATCGCACCCAAATTAAAAAAAGAAAATGCGTGGGGCCCCCAGGCCCTATATACTCTGAACAGCAGTATACAGGCGATCCAAACAAGACAGGGACTGTAGGTTTGTTCTTAAGTTGAATCTGTTTGTAATTTGGAACAGGTACATTTTTTAAGTGTAGCTTCAGCCAAAAAATCTATTTGTAAGCTTTTTGGATAACATAGGGGAGGGTTATCACCCCTGCAGCATTTGTTTTGCTGTCTGTGCCCCTGTTCAGAAGATTTCACCTCACTTTCTGTCCCAATGACAATTGGCTTTGAAAAACTCTTACAGGAGAGAATTTCCATTCCTAGGGGTAGATTTCCCCTCACTTCCTGTTGTCTCACTCCGTTTGTAAGTAGGAGTCGTTTGTAAGTTGGATGTTTGAAAATTGGGGACCGCCTGTATATACTATACGGCCTGCCCTATATACTCTGCAGAAAATTTGGCTTTAGGTGTTGGTAGTACCAGAACACTTTAAGCCCTCACAGTTACTCTTGGTGGGCCCAGGAACTGGCCCTGCTGTGAAATATTAGATCAAAAATTTTAATTACACGCCCCCGGTAAACAGGGGCAGAAAAATTGGGTCTTAGGCAGTGGTGGTGCCACAACACTGTAACTCCTCACAGATACTCTAGTTGAGCACAGGAACGAGCCCTGCTGTGAAATATTACAGCAAAAATTGTAATTACACGACCCTGTTAAACAGGGGCAGAAAAATTGAGCCTTAGGCACTGGTGTTGGTGCCACAACACTGCAACCTCTCACAGATACTCTAGTTGAGCGCAGGAACAAGCACTGCTGTGAAATATTACAGCAAAAATTGTAATTGCACGCCCCTGTTAAGCCGGGGCAGAAAAATTGGGCCTTAGGCAGTGGTGGTGCCACAACACTGCAACCCCTCATAGATACTCTAGTTGAGCGCAAGAATAAGCCTTGCTGCAAAATATTACAGCAAAAATTCTAATTACACCCCCCTGTTAAACAGGGGCAGAAAAATTGGGCCTTAGGCACTGGTGGTGGTGCCCTGAAACAAAAATGTTCTTAGAAGCTATCAACATTGATGCCGCGTACACACAATCGTGATTCACGGCGGTTAAAAAACCGCCGTGAATCATGAAATGAAAAACAAGGGAACGGCTTGTTCCCCCACACACGTCGTTTTTCCCGTCATTTTTTCTCTTGTCTAGAATAACGACCGTGTGTGGGCTCCGCGGCAGTGTTTCCCTATGGGAAAACTGCCGCGGAAAAAAACGACGGGAATCACGACGAGAAAAATTAGAGCATGTTCTAATTTTTCTCGTCGTGATTAATGCCGTTTTTCCCGTCGAGAAAAACGACAAAAAGCCCACAGACAATCGTTTTTCTCGTCCAAAGGAAAAAATGAAATTTTTCTCGACGGGAAAAACGGCCGTGTGTACGCGGCATGACATTGAGGAGGAATAGGATAGACACTCAGTCAGCATAACAGGATAGTCACTCAGCATCAGCATAGGCAGTCTTCAAGGGATCTCACATTCATAGAAAAATTAATCGGTTGCATCAGCATCAGGTGCTTGGTAGCTGGTGATTAGGGATGAGCTTCGAGTTCGAGTCGAACTCATGTTCGACTCGAACATTGCCTGTTCGCCCGTTCGCCGAAAAGCGAACAAATTGGGGTGTTCGCTGCAAATTCGAAAAATCTATGGGAGAAATCTAAAGTGCTAATTATAAAGGCTTATATGCAAGTTATTGTCCTAAAAAGTGTTTGGGGACCGGGGTCCTGCCCCAGGGGACATGTATCAATGCAAAAAGAAGTTTTAAAAACGGCCGTTTTTTCGGGAGCAGTGATTTTAATAATGCTTAAAATGAAAAAATAAAAGTGAAATATTCCTTTAAATTTCGTACCTGGGGGGTGTGTATGATATGCATGTGAAGTGGCGCACGTTTCCCGTGCTTAGAACTGTCCCTGCAAAAAATGTCATTTTTGAAAGAAAAAAAGTCTTTTAAAACTGACTTGCGGCTATTAATGAATTGTCGGCTCCCGGCAATACATACAAAAGTCATTGATAAAAAAAAAAAAAAAGCGTGGGGGTTCCCCAGAATTCAATTACCAGGCCCTTCAGGTCTGGAATGGATATTAAGGGGAACCCCGCCGCAAATTAAAAAAAAATTGACGTGGGGTTCCCCCAAATATCCATTCCAGGCCCTTCAGATCTGGCATGGATTTTAAGGGGAACTCCACCCCAAATTTAAAAAAAAAATGGCGTGGAGTCCCCCTAAAAATCCATACCAGACCCCTTATCCGAGCACGCAACCTGGCCGGCCGCAGGGGAAAAGGGGGGGACGAGAGAGCGGCCCCCCTCCCTCCTGAACCGTACCAAGCCACATGCCCTCAACATGGGGAGGATGTCCCCATGTTGATGGGGACAAGGGCCTCATCCCCACAACCCTTGCCCGGTGGTTGTGGGGGTCTGCGGGCGGGGGGCTTATCGGAATCTGGAAGACCCCTTTAACAAAGGGGACCCCCAGATCCCGGCCCCCCCCTATGTGAATTGGTAAGGGGTACGTTGTACCCCTACCATTTCACGAAGAAAGCGTAAAAAAAATGTTTAAAAAAACACACAAACACCTTGAAAAAGTCCTTTATTAAAAAATAAAAAATAAATAAACATTCCAGCGGTGAAATCCAGTGTCCCGCGGCGATCCCGATGTCCAGCGCTGTCCTTCATTGGTTGTGCCTGAGCGGACCTGATGGGGAACTCCCTCTCAGTATTTTAAATGTATAGACCCGCCCCTTCTAAAGTTCCCCATCAGGTCCGCTCCCTCGGTATGTCGGACCCGCCTACGTCATTGGCTTGAGCGGGGAACTTCCTTCACTGTGTAATTTAAATTTACATAGTGAAGGAAGTTCCCCGCTCAAGCCAATGACGTAGGCGGGTCTGACATACCGAGGGGGCGGACCTGATGGGGGACTGCTCTCACTTTGGTAATACATGTATAGACCCGCCCCTTCTCATGTTCCGCATCTGGTCCGCTGAGCGGACCTGATGGGGAACTTTAGAAGGGGCGGGTCTATACATTTAAAATACTGAGAGGGAGTTCCCCATCAGGTCCGCTCAGGCACAACCAATGAAGGACAGCGCTGGACATCGGGATCGCCGCGAGACACTGGATTTCACCGCTGGAATGTTTTTTGTTTTTTTTTAAATAAAGGACTTTTTCAAGGTGTTTGTGTGTTTTTTTAAACATTTTTTTACGCTTTCTTCGTGAAATGGTAGGAGTACAATGTACCCCTTACCAATTCACATAGGGGGGGGGGCGGGATCTGGGGGTCCCCTTTGTTAAAGGGGTCTTCCAGATTCCGATAAGCCCCCCGCCCGCAGACCCCCACAACCACCGGGCAAGGGTTGTGGGGATGAGGCCCTTGTCCCCATGAACATGGGGACATCCTCCCCATGTTGAGGGCATGTGGTCTGGTACGGTTCAGGAGGGAGGGGGGGCCGCTCTCTCGTCCCCCCCTTTTCCCCTGCGGCCGGCCAGGTTGCGTGCTCGGATAAGGGGTCTGGTATGGATTTTTAGGGGGACTCCACGCCATTTTTTTTTAAAATTTGGGGTGGAGTTCCCCTTAAAATCCATGCCAGATCTGAAGGGCCTGGAATGGATATTTGGGGGAACCCCACGTCAATTTTTTTTTTAAATTTGCGGCAGGGTTCCCCTTAATATCCATTCCAGACCTGAAGGGCCTGGTAATTGAATTCTGGGGAACACCCACGCTTTTTTTTTTTTTTTTTTATCAATGACTTTTGTATGTATTGCCGGGAGCCGACAATTCATTAACCACTTAACGACCGCTCACTGTATATATACGTCGGCAGAATGGCACCGACAGGCACAATCACGTAGAGTGTACGTGATTGCCTTTGTACAGTTGGGGGGTCCAATCGGACCCCCCTTCTATACAGTGAGCGGTGGCTAAGTGTCCGGGAGCGTTCCGGGATGAGGGGGCAGCCATTCGTTTCTGGCCACCCCCTCGCGATCGCTCCCGGCGAATGGAAATGCCCCCTCTGTCTGTGTCAGACAGAGGGAGCAGGAGGAAGTGATGTCATCTCTGGTGCGGCGCTCACATATACCGAGCGCCGTACAAGAGAAGATATCAGGTCAGTGCACACAACACTACACTGACACCAGGACACATAGGGACATAAATCGCCCCCCCAGATCACCCCCCAGATCACCCCCCCAGCCCCCAGTCACAGTGTCACTGATTGCAGTGACCATTTATTTAGTGATCACTGCAATCAGTGACATTTTTGACTGTAAAAGTGTCACCAAAGTTTAGTCTTAGGTCCAGTGTAGCCCCCTAACCCCCCCTAATAAAGGTTTAACCCCCTGATCACCCCCCAGATAACCCTTTCACCCCCTATCACCACTGTCGCTTAGCGATCATTTTTCTGACCGCTGTCTTAGCGTCAGTGATGCCGATCGGCAGCCAGTAATTTTTTTTAGGTTCGCCGCAGGTTTTTATAGCGCCAGGTACCCCAATATATTATCTAATAAAGGTTTAACCCCCTTGATCGCCCCCCAGGTAACCCTTTCACCCCCTATCACCACTATCACTAAGCGATCATTTTTCTAAACGCTGTCTTAGTGTCTGTGATGCAGATCGGTAGCCGGTAATTTTTTTTAGGTTCGCCGCAGGTTTTTATAGCGTCAGGCACCCCAATATATTATCTAATAAAGGTTTAACCCCCTTGATCGCCCCCCAGGTAACCCTTTCACCCCTATCACCACTGTCGCTAAGCAATTGTTTTTCTAAACGCTGTCTTAGTGTCGGTGATGCAGATCGTAGCCAGTAATTTTTTTTAGGTTCGCCGCATGTTTTTATAGCGTCAGGTACCCCAATATATTATCTAATAAAGGTTTAACCCCCTTGATCGCCCCCCAGGTAACCCTTTCACCCCCTATCTCCACTGTCACTAAGCGATCGTTTTTCTAAACGCTGTCTTAGCATCGGTGATGCAGATCGGTAGCCGGTAATTTTTTTTAGGTTCGCCGCAGGTTTTTATAGCGTCAGGTACCCCAATATATTATCTAATAAAGGTTTAACCCCCTTGATCGCCCCCCAGGTAACCCTTTCACCCCCTATCACCACTGTCGCTAAGCAATTGTTTTTCTAAACGCTGTCTTAGTGTCGGTGATGCAGATCGTAGCCAGTATTTTTTTTTAGGTTCGCCGCAGGTTTTTATAGCGTCAGGTACCCCAATATATTATCTAATAAAGGTTTAACCCCTTGATCGCCCCCCCAGGTAACCCTTTCACCCCCATCACCACTGTCGCTAAGCAATCGTTTTTCTAAACGCTGTCTTAGTGTCGTTGATGCAGATCGGTAGCTGGTAATTTTTTTTAGGTTCGCCGCAGGTTTTTATAGCGTCAGGTACCCCCATATATTATCTAATAAAGGTTTTAACCCCCTGATTGCCCCTAGTTAACCCTTTCACCAGTGATCACCATATAAGTGTTACGGGTGACGCTGGTTAGTTAGTTTGCTTTTTATAGTGTCAGGGCACCCGTCGTGTATATAACCCAATAAAGGTTTAACCCCCTGATCGCCCGGCGGGTGATATCAATTAGGTTTTAGCATCAGAGAGGGTCTGAGTCACACCCCAGGCAGTGTCAGGTTAGTGCCAGTAACGCTAACACCCACGCGTGAAGCATACACCCCCCTTAGTGGTATAGTATCTGAACAGATCAATATCTGATCTGATCAGATCTATACTAGCGTCCCCAGCAGTTTAGGGTTCCCAAAAACGCAGTGTTAGCGGGATCAGCCCAGATACCTGCTGGCACCTGCGTTTTGCCCCTCCGTCCAGCCCAGGCCACCCAAGTGCAGTATCGATCGATCACTGTCACTTACAAAACACAACACACATAACTGGAGCGTTCGCAGAGACAGGCCTGATCCCTGCGACTCCAGTGCTGTAGGAGGTGATTTCACCACCACAGTTAAAAAAAAAAAGCAAATATGCCGAAGCATTGGGGCAGCAGGGGCGGAGGAGCGATTTTGCTCCTAATGCCGCGTACATACGGTCGAAATTCCGACGGAGGCTTGCCCGTGGAAAAGTCCGACCATGTGTGTGCGGCATAACTTTTTTGCGGGAGGATGCCCCCATGCTTCGGCATATATAAATGGTGCGTGTATGCCCATCATTGGAAGTGGGTGGATGAAGGGCGGTATTCTAATGGTGGGCATACCCACCGATCAATCTCTTTTTTCGTTCAGCCAACTGGCTGCATGAAATAAAAAGATTACAATACATGTCCAACAAGGACCAGCAACGTACTGGTATGTTGCTGGACTTTGAATGTTTATACCAGAATGATGCCTGTGGGTTTAGGTATCATCTTGGTATCATTCTTTTCAGCCTGCAGCCGGCTTTCATGTAAAAGCAATCCTAGCGGCTAATTAGCCTCTGGACTGCTTTTACAAGCAGTGGGAAGGAATGCCCCCCCCGGATATAAAAAGCGCCATTGGGAAATTGGGAAAGCATTTTATCACACCGATCTTGGTGTGGTCAGATGCTTTGAGGGCAGAGGAAAAATCTAGGGTCTAGAAGACCCCAGTTTTTTCAAAAAAAGAGTACCTGTCACTACCTATTGCTATCATAGGGGATATTTACATTCCCTGAGATAACAATAAAAATGATAAAAAAAAAAAAATACTTGGAAGGAACAATTTAAAAATAAAATAAAAAAGCAAAATTAATAATAAAAAAAAAAAAAAAAAGCACCCCTGTCCTGCCCTGCTCTTGCCCAATGGCGAACGCAAGCGTCGGTCTGGCGTCATATGTAAACAGCAATTGCACCATGCATGTGAGGTATCACCGCGAAGGTCAGATCGAGGGCAATCATTTTAGCAGTAGACCTCCTCTTTAAATCTACTGGGGTAACCTGTAAAGGCTTTTAAAGGCTTTTAAAAATGTATGTAGTTTGTCGCCAATGCGCGTTTGTGCGAAATTTTAAAGCATGTCGTGTTTGGTATCTATGTACTCGGCCTAAGATCATCTTTTTTATTTCATCAAACATTTGGGCAATATAGTGTGTTTTAGTGCATTAAAATTAAAAAAAGTGTATTTTTTAACCCAAAAAATGCGTTTGAAAAATCGCTGCGCAAATACTGTGTAGAAAAAAAAATGCAACACCCACCATTTTAATCTGTAGGGCCTTTGCTTTAAAAATATATATATAATGTTTGGGGGTTCAACATAATTTTCTTGCAAAAAAAAAATGTTTTCATGTAAACAAAAAGTGTCAAAAAGGGCTTTGTCTTCAAGTGGTTAGAAGAGTGGATGTAAGCTTCCTAATGTTGTGTATAAAATGCCAGAACAGTTCAAAACCCCCCCAAATGACCCCATTTTGGAAAGTAGACACCCCAAGCTATATACTGAGAGGCATGTCGAGTCCATGGAATATTTTATATGTTGACACAAGTTGCGGAAAAACGAAATTTTTTTTTTTTTTTGCACAAAGTTGTCACTAAATGATATATTGCTCAAACATGCCATGGGCATATGTGGAATTACACCCCAAAATACATTCTGTTGCTTCTCCTGAGTACGGGGATACCAGATGTGTGAGACTTTTTGGGAGCCTAGCCATGTACGGGACCCCAAAAACCAAGCACCGCCTTCAGGCTTTCTAAGGGTGTAAATTTTTGATTTCACTTCTCACTGCCTATCACAGTTTCGGAGGCCATGGAATGCCCAGATAGCACAAAACCCCCCCAAATGACCCCATTTTGGAAAGTAGACACCCCAAGCTATTTGCTGAGAGGTATTGTGAGTATTTTGCAGATCTCGCTTTTTGTCACAAAGTTTTGAAAATTGAAAAAAAAAAAAAATATATATATATATTTTCTTTCTTCATTTTCAAAAACAAATGAGAGCTGTAAAATACTTGCCATTCCTCTCAGCAAATAGCTTGGGGTGTCTATATTCCAAAATGGGGTCATTTGGGGGGGTTTTGTGCGATTTTGGCATTTTATGGCCTTCGAAACTGTGATAGGTAGTGAGGAGTGAAATCAAAAATTTGTGCCTAGAAATCCTGAAGGCGGTGCTTGGTTTTCGGGGTCCCGTATGCGGCTAGGCTCCTAAAAAGTCCCACACATGTGGTATCCCCGTACTCAGGAGAAGCAGAAAAATGTATTTTGGGGTGTAATTCCACATATAACCATGGCATGTGTGAGCAATATATCATTTAGTGACAACTTTTTGTAATTTTTATTTTATTTTATTTTATTTGTCATTATTCAATCACTTGGGACAAAAAAAATATATTCAATGGGCTCAACAGGCCTCTCAGCAATTTCCTTGGGGTGTCTACTTTCTAAAATGGGGTCATTTGGGGGGGTTTTGTGCTATTTTGGCATTTTATGGCCTTCGAAACTGTGATAGGTAGTGAGGAGTGAAATCAAAAATTTGCGCCCTTAGAAATCCTGAAGGCGGTGCTTGGTTTCCGGGGTCCCGTACGCGGCTAGGCCCCCAAAAAGTCCCACACATGTGGTATCCCCGTACTCAGGAGAAGCAGCAAAATGTATTTTGGGGTGAAATTCCACATATAACCATGGCATGTGTGAGCAATATATCATTTAGTGACAACTTTTTGTATTTTTTTTTTTTTTTAGTCATTATTCAATCACTTGGGACAAAAAAATAAAAAATTCAATGGGCTCAACATGCCTCTCAGCAATTTCCTTGGGGTGTCTACTTTCCAAAATGGGGTCATTTGGGGGGGTTTTGTACTGCCCTGTAATTTTAGCACCTCAAGAAATGAGATAGGCAGTCATAAATTTAAAGCTGTGTAAATTTCAGAAAATGTACCCTAGTTTGTAAACTCTATAACTTTTGCGCAAACCAATAAATATACGCTTATTGACATTTTTTTTTTACTAAAAACATGTGGCTGAATACATTTTGGCCTAAATGTATGACTACAATTGAGTTTATTCGATTTTTCTTATAACAAAAAGTAGAAAATATCATTTTTTTTCTAAATTTTCGGTCTTTTTCCGTTTATATCGCAAAAAATAAAAATCGCAGAGGCAATCAAATACCATTAAAAGAAAGCTCTATTTGTGGGAAGAAAAGGACGCAAATTTCGTTTGGGTACAACATTGCATGTCCGCACAATTTACAGTTAAAGCAGCGCAGTGCAAAATTCTGAATTCACCTCTGGTCCTCTAGCTACCAAATGGTCCGGGGCTTAAGTGGTTAATAGCCGCGAGTGAGTTTTAAATGCATTTTTTTCTTTCAAAAATGACATTTTTAAGCACGGGAAACATGCGCCACTTCACATGCATATCATACACACCCCCCAGGTACGAAATTTAAAGGAATATTTCACTTTTATTTTTTCATTTTAAGCATTATTAAAATCACTGCTCCCGAAAAAACGTCCGTTTTTAAAACTTCTTTTTGCATTGATACATGTCCCATGGGGCAGGACCCAGGTCCCCAAACACTTTTTAGGACAATAACTTGCATATTAGCCTTTATAATTAACACTTTAGATTTCGAACGTTCGAGTCCATTGTATTTAATAGGGTTCTAAAGTTTACACGAACATTTTGTCTGTTCGCAGGTTCTGGTGCGAACCGAACAGGGGGGGTGTTCTGCTCATCCCTGGTGGGGACTAAGCCTCTAACCCAATAGCAGCAAGTAGGTGAAGCCGAATTTAATCGACGATCCTACAAGGCCAAGCAAAGGGTACCCCACAGGGACCAAGTGGCTTGGGCAGATCAAAGTGCCCATCAACGTCCCAGCTGGGCAACAGGGACACCCCTAAGGGCAAAAGTCGATGTGACACGTGATCATGGCCAAAATGGCCGAGAAGCGATAATGCTGGAATGGAAACAAGGAGGTGAGTAGGGTGGATCGCAGTCTCGTTCCATGTGGGGACTAAGCCTCTAACCCAATAGCAGCAAGTAGGTGAAGCCGAATTTAATCAACGATCCTACAAGGCCAAGCAGGGTGTACCCCACAGGGACCAAGTGACTTGGGCAGATCAAAGTGCCCATCAACATCCCAGCTGGGCAACAGGGACATCCCTAAGGGCAAAAGTCGACGTGACACTTGATCATGGCCAAAAAGGCCGAGAAGCGATAATGCTGGAATGGAAAAAGGAGGTGAGTAGGGTGGATCGCAGTCTCGTTCCATGTGGGGACTAAGCCTCTAACCCAATAGCAGCAAGTAGGTGAAGCCGAATTTAATCGACGATCCTACAAGGCCAAGCAGAGGGTACCCCACAGGGACCAAGTGGCTTGGGCAGATCAAAGTGCCCATCAACGTCCCAGCTGGGCAACAGGGACACCCCTAAGGGCAAAAGTCGATGTGACACTTGATCATGGCCAAAAAGGCCGAGAAGCGATAATGCTGGAATAGAAAAAAGGAGGTGAGTAGGGTGGATCGCAGTCTCGTTCCATGTGGGGACTAAGCCTCTAACCCAATAGCAGCAAGTAGGTGAAGCCAAATTTAATCGACGATCCTACAAGGCCAAGCAGAGGGTACCCCACAGGGACCAAGTGGCTTGGGCAGATCAAAGTGCCCATCAACGTCCCAGCTGGGCAACAGGGACACCCCTAAGGGCAAAAGTCGATGTGACACTTGATCATGGCCAAAAAGGCCGAGAAGCGATAATGCTGGAATAGAAAAAAGGAGGTGAGTAGGGTGGATTGCAGTCTCGTTCCATGTGGGGACTAAGCCTCTAACCCAATAGCAGCAAGTAGGTGAAGCCGAATTTAATCGACGATCCTACAAGGCCAAGCAGAGGGTACCCCACAGGGACCAAGTGGGTTGGGCAGATCAAAGTGCACATCAACGTCCCAGCTGGGCAACAGGGACACTCCTAAGGGCAAAAGTCGACGTGACACTTGATCATGGCCAAAAAGGCCGAGAAGCGATAATGCTGGAATGGAAAAAGGAGGTGAGTAGGGTGGATCGCAGTCTCGTTCCATGTGGGGACTAAGCCTCTAACCCAATAGCAGCAAGTAGGTGAAGCCGAATTTAATCGACGATCCTACAAGGCCAAGCAGAGGGTACCCCACAGGGACCAAGTGGCTTGGGCAGATCAAAGTGCCCATCAACGTCCCAGCTGGGCAACAGGGACACCCCTAAGGGCAAAAGTCGATGTGACACTTGATCATGGCCAAAAAGGCCGAGAAGCGATAATGCTGGAATGGAAAAAAGGAGGTGAATAGGGTGGATCGCAGTCTCGTTCCATGTAGGGACTAAGCCTCTAACCCAATAGCAGCAAGTAGGTGAAGCCGAATTTAATTGACGATCCTACAAGGCCAAGCAGAGGGTACCCCACAGGGACCAAGTGGCTTGGGCAGATCAAAGTGCCCATCAACGTCCCAGCTGGGCAACAGGGACACCCCTAAGGGCAAAAGTCGACGTGACACTTGATCATGGCCAAAATGGCCGAGAAGCGATAATGCTGGAATGGAAAAAAGGAGGTGAGTAGGGTGGATCGCAGTCTCGTTCCATGTGGGGACTAAGCCTCTAACCCAATAGCAGCAAGTAGGTGAAGCCGAATTTAATCGACGATCCTACAAGGCCAAGCAGAGGGTACCCCACAGGGACCAAGTGGCTTGGGCAGATCAAAGTGCCCATCAACATCCCAGCTGGGCAACAGGGACACCCCTAAGGGCAAAAGTCGACGTGACACTTGATCATGGCCAAAAAGGCCGAGAAGCGATAATGCTGGAATGGAAAAAAGGAGGAGAGTAGGGTGGATCGCAGTCTCGTTCCATGTGGGGACTAAGCCTCTAACCCAATAGCAGCAAGTAGATGAAGCCGAATTTAATCGACGATCCTACAAGGCCAAGCAGAGGGTACCCCACAGGGACCAAGTGGCTTGGGCAGATCAAAGTGCCCATCAACGTCCCAGCTGGGCAACAGGGACACCCCTAAGGGCAAAAGTTGACGTGACACTTGATCATGGCCAAAAAGGCAGAGAAGCGATAATGCTGGAATGGAAAAAAGGAGGTGAGTAAAGTGGATTGCAGTCTCGTTCCATGTGGGGACTAAGCCTCTAACCCAATAGCAGCAAGTAGGTGAAGCCGAATTTAATCGACGATCCTACAAGGCCAAGCAGAGGGTACCCCACAGGGACCAAGTGGCTTGGGCAGATCAAAGTGCCCATCAACGTCCCAGCTGGGCAACAGGGACACACCTAAGGGCAAAAGTCAACGTGACACTTGATCATGGCCAAAAAAAGGCAGAGAAGTGATAATGCTGGAATGGAAAAAAGGAGGTGAGTAGGGTGGATCACAGTCTCGTTCCATGTGGGGACTAAGCCTCTAACCCAATAGCAGCAAGTAGGTGAAGCCGAATTTAATCGACGATCCTACAAGGCCAAGCAGAGGGTACCCCACAGGGACCAAGTGGCTTGGGCAGATCAAAGTGCCCATCAACGTCCCAGCTGGGCAACAGGGACACCCCTAAGGGCAAAAGTCGATGTGACACTTGATCATGGCCAAAAAGGCCGAGAAGCGATAATGCTGGAATGGAAAAAAGGAGGTGAGTAGGGTGGATCGCAGTCTCGTTCCATGTAGGGACTAAGCCTCTAACCCAATAGCAGCAAGTAGGTGAAGCCGAATTTAATCGACGATCCTACAAGGCCAAGCAGAGGGTACCCCACAGGGACCAAGTGGCTTGGGCAGATCAAAGTGCCCATCAACGTCCCAGCTGGGCAACAGGGACACCCCTAAGGGCAAAAGTCGACGTGACACTTGATCATGGCCAAAAAGGCAGAGAAGCGATAATGCTGGACTGGAAAAAGGAGGTGAGTACGGTGGATTGCAGTCTCGTTCCATGTGGGGACTAAGCCTCTAACCCAATAGCAGCAAGTAGGTGAAGCCGAATTTAATCGACGATCCTACAAGGCCAAGCAGAGGGTACCCCACAGGGACCAAGTGGGTTGGGCAGATCAAAGTGCACATCAACGTCCCAGCTGGGCAACAGGGACACCCCTAAGGGCAAAAGTCGACGTGACACTTGATCATGGCCAAAATGGCCGAGAAGCGATAATGCTGGAATGGAAAAAAGGAGGTGAGTAGGGTGTATCGCAGTCTCGTTCCATGTGGGGACTAAGCCTCTAACCCAATAGCAGCAAGTAGGTGAAGCCGAATTTAATCGACGATCCTACAAGGCCAAGCAGAGGGTACCCCACAGGGACCAAGTGGCTTGGGCAGATCAAAGTGCCCATCAACATCCCAGCTGGGCAACAGGGACACCCCTAAGGGCAAAAGTCGACGTGACACTTGATCATGGCCAAAAAGGCCAAGAAGCGATAATGCTGGAATGGAAAAAAGGAGGTGAGTAAAGTGGATTGCAGTCTCGTTCCATGTGGGGACTAAGCCTCTAACCCAATAGCAGCAAGTAGATGAAGCCGAATTTAATCGACGATCCTACAAGGCCAAGCAGAGGGTACCCCACAGGGACCAAGTGGCTTGGGCAGATCAAAGTGCCCATCAACGTCCCAGCTGGGCAACAGGGACACCCCTAAGGGCAAAAGTCGACGTGACACTTGATCATGGCCAAAAAGGCAGAGAAGCGATAATGCTGGAATGGAAAAAAGGAGGTGAGTAAAGTGGATTGCAGTCTCGTTCCATGTGGGGACTAAGCCTCTAACCCAATAGCAGCAAGTAGGTGAAGCCGAATTTAATCGACGATCCTACAAGGCCAAGCAGAGGGTACCCCACAGGGACCAAGTGGCTTGGGCAGATCAAAGTGCCCATCAACGTCCCAGCTGGGCAACAGGGACACACCTAAGGGCAAAAGTCAACGCGACACTTGATCATGGCCAAAAAAAGGCCGAGAAGCGATAATGCTGGAATGGAAAAAAGGAGGTGAGTAGGGTGGATCACAGTCTCGTTCCATGTGGGGACTAAGCCTCTAACCCAATAGCAGCAAGTAGGTGAAGCCAAATTTAATCGACGATCCTACAAGGCCAAGCAGAGGGTACCCCACAGGGACCAAGTGGCTTGGGCAGATCAAAGTGCCCATCAACGTCCCAGCTGGGCAACAGGGACACCCCTAAGGGCAAAAGTCAACGTGACACTTGATCATGGCCAAAAAGGCAGAGAAGCGATAATGCTGGAATGGAAAAAAGGAGGTGAGTAGGGTGGATCGCAGTCTCGTTCCATGTGGGGCCAGGTCCGTTACAGGTAATATGCCCTTTCATCACACCCAGATTCTGGCATTTCTAGATTTTTCCAGTGACAACGCAACCGCTTCATGAAAGTCAAGCAGCGCCCACATGGTTGGATCTACTGGACCCTACCTGAGCTGTGAGAACTTTGAGGGCTTCTACCCCTTTCATCTCCCTCCCATATGCAGGGAGGCTGCCTATGGTAACCGATAATTCTTCCTCTCATATTCACCTATAAAAAGATATGGCGTTTATTTTATGTTCCTACACATTTGGATACCTAGCCATAAGGAAATGGCCCTCTTAGGGGGCCTTTGTGGTTTTCGTAACTGGTTTTGAAGGTCTGTATCAGGATGCCATCGCTTTTATTACTGGAATTACACCTTGTTATACTAATGCTGACAGGGCTGATGCTGTTTAGTGCTCATATTTGTGTCATCTCTACAAACAATTGCAGCAAGCAGCCTGAGTCGTTCTATATCCACTGCCCTTCATAGGACTTTTTCCCCCCTAGTAGACTACTAAAGACGAAGAGTTTTCCTATACTCAAGTATAATGTCCCAGATGGTGCTTCGTTGTCATTACCTACTTCAGGCATCATGCTGACATTTGTTTATTGCTGCTTTGACTATAACACAGTTTGGGACTTATGCTCACAAAAGTTGGGGTGTGTGTAGAGCTGGGTGGGTTAGGGTTTTGTTTTTTTACTGGGGACTTTTTCATGTACAACACAGACATGTAGTCATATTGCGTTTGCATTGATTTTCATAATCGCCTTAGTTACTTATACTGTTTTATTTTATTACATGTCTATGTTGGTTATGCCTGGGGATTCCACTTCCACTGATCCCATATACTATTCCTTGTTTTTCCAATGGCCCCCTGAAATTTTTAACTTAGAAACGTCCGTGGTCTGAGTTTAAAAGCACTGCCGTTCTGTCATTTCTGAAAGATCAACGTGCTGATGTCAGTGTCCTGGTGGAAACACATGTTGTAGGATTCTTGCAGCGTGTTTTGAAGAAACCCTGGATTGGGTGGGCATTTCATGTTACCCATACTACCTATTCCAGAAGTGTTTCCGTACTCAGTGCTAAATCAGTTTCCTTTGAAATATGATTGGCGGAGTTGGATACTCAGGGTTGATATGTTTTTTGATAGCTAATATTTCGGACAATCCCCTGTTGATACTAGCCTGGTATATAGTTACATAGTTAGTCAGGTTGAAAAAAGACACAAGTCCATCCAGTTCAACCATAAAAAAACAAACAACATTTAAATAATATCATACAATCCCATGAACCCAATCTACACCCACAGTTGATCCAGAGGAAGGCGAAAAACCCCAGCAGAGCATGATCCAATTTGCTACAGCAGGGGAAATAATTCCTTCCTGATCCCCCGAGAGGCAATCAAATTTTCCCTGGATCAACTTTACCTATAAATGTTAGTACCCAGTTATATTATGTACATTTAGGAAAGAATCTAGGCCTTTCTTAAAGCAATCTACTGAGCTGGCCAGAACCACCTCTGCAGGGAGTCTATTCCACATTTTCACAGCTGTTACTGTGAAGAAACCTTTCCGTATTTGGAGATGAAATCTTTTTTCCTCTAGACGTAAAGAGTGCCCCCTTGTTCTCTGTGTTGACTGTAAAGTGAATAACTCAACACCAAGTTCACTATATGGACCCCTTATATATTTGTACATGTTGATCATATCCCCCTTTATTCTCCTCTTCTCAAGAGTGAATAAATTAATTTCCACTAATCTTTCCTCATAGCTGAGCTTCTCCATGCCTCTGATCAGTTTGGTTGCCCTTCTCTGCACTTTCTCCAGTTCCCCAATATCCTTTTTGAGAACTGGTGCCCAAAACTGAACTGCAAATTCAAGATGAGGTCTTACTAATGATTTGTACAGGGGGGCAAAATTATATCTCTCTCTCTGGAGTCCATACCTCTCTTAATACAAAAAGGACTTTGCTCGCTTTGGAAACCGCAGCTTGGCATTGCATGTTATTATTGAGCTTATGATCTACCAAAACCCCCAGATCCTTCTCCACTACGGACCCCCCCCCCCAGTTGTACTCCCCCTAGTATGTATGATGCATGCATATTCTTAGCCCCCAAGTGCATAACTTTACATTTATCAACATTAAACCTTATCTGCCACATAGTCGCCCAATTAGACAGTGCATTGAGGTTGGCTTGTAAATTGGAGACATCCTGTAAGGACGCTATTCCACTGCATAGCTTAGTGTCATCTGCAAAGACAGAAATGTTACTTTTGATCCCAGACCCAATATCATTTATAAAGATATTAAAAAGTAAGGGTCCCATCACTGAACCTTGGGGTACACCACTGATAACCTTAGACCTTCAGAGTAAGAATCATTAACCACAACTCTCTGAATTCTGTCTTTTAGCCAGTTTTCTATCCATTTACAAACTGATATTTCCAATCCTGTAGACTTTACCTTACACATGAGCCGTGTGTGGGAAACTGTATAGAACGCTTTTGCAAAATCCAAGTATATCACATCCACAGCCACGCCTCTGTCCAAGGTTTTACTTACCTCTTCATAAAAAGAAATCAGGTTTGTCTGACAACTTCTGTCTTTCATGAATCCATGCTGTCTGTTGCTTAAAATGTTTTTTTCCAGCAAGAACTCATCTATGTGGTCTTTTATTAATCTCTCCAGTATCTTCCCAACTATAGAAGTTAAACTAACAGGTCTATAGTTACTTGGTAAAGACTGTGTTCCCTTTTTAAATATAGGCACCACATTGGCCCTGCACCAATCCAGTGGTACTATTCCTGTCATTAATGAGTCCCTAAAAATTACATACAATGGCTTTGAAATTACAGAGCTCAATTCTTTTAGGATCCGTGGGTGTATGTCATCTGGTCCAGGTGCTTTATCCACCTTTATTCTGTCTAAATATTGCTGGACCATATCACCTTTGAGCCATTGTGGATTTGGAGCTGTGTCACTACCACCCCCATTATGGACATGAGCTTCCCAATGCTCCTTTGTATACACAGAGCTGAAGAAAGTATTTAATAAATGAGCCTTCTCTTTGTCTCCAGTCACCCACTCTAGATTATTTTGTAAAGGGCCTACATGCTCAGACTTCACCTTTTTACTATTAATATATTTGAAGTATTTTTCCTACAATTTTTTTTGCAATCCGTCGTTCGTTTTGAATTTTTGCATCCTTAATTTCCCTTTTACATATTCTGTTATATTCTTTGTAACATTTAAACGACACTAGTGTTCCTTCATTTTTATTTTTTTTAAAAGCTCTTTTATATACCATCTCCGTATAACTCTACCACCTTAAGTGAGGGTTTTTCTTTTATGTCCCAACACCCATCTGTCCCGACTATGTGGTTGGGTGATTTTAATATGATAGCCAATCCTAGCCTGGATAGAATAGGCTTAGAGCCAAAAGCACCACAGCTAGATCATGAGAACAGATTTAGCCACCTATTGATGGACTTTGCCCTTATAGATACATGGAGACATCTCCATCCTAGTTGAAAGGCTTACTCCTGTTTTTCTACCCCTCATTTCACTTTGTCTCAAATTGACTTTATACTACTGTCCCAGCTGCTAATCCCTAGACTGCAAGAGGCTGGATTCTGTTCCCGTTTGTTATCAGCTCATGCCCCTTATTGGGTCACCCTAACACCTTTTACTAGTTCCTCAACACCAAACTGGGGGCTGAATCCATTATGGTTATCTATATTACCAGATACCGATAAATTTAATACAGAAAGGAAGTTTTCCTTTAATGTAAATTAAATCAGCAATCCCGCTGGTGGTATAGGAAGCATTTAAAAAACATGCCCGTCTACTACTAACTGAGCATATCTCTAGCTATAACCTCTCTTCTAAAATTTCCTATGTTGAGGCATTAGCTCAGGTAACCTCTTTGGAAGTGCTATATATAACTGCAGGTTCTGCAGAATCTCTTACTAGACTGAAACTCCAAACTAGAGTTTTAGACCAGAAGTGTTATTAGAGACTAGACATAAACTTTTTTTCAAAGGGCAAAGAATTTTTGAACATAGAGAGCACCCAGGTAAATGACTAGCTTATCTGGTTCATATTGATTCCAGGTCCCCAGTGGTTATTACATTAGGTTCACCTACACATGGTTTCATTACAGACCCAGAAATGACTATAAGAGAGTTTGCCATTTTTTTTTTCAGGATGGTTATACATCTAAGGTCAATTACCCTGCCCAAACTTTACATGACTTTTTGGATGCTCTTACCTTCCCTAAATTGACAGAGGCACAGGTAGTTTTATTGGAGGCTCCTATTTCAGTGAATGATATTCAGCTTGCTATGGGTCACTTTTGCCATGATCAAGGCTCCGGGATCAGATGGCCTGCCTATTAAGTTATATACCCTCTTCTCTGACACATTAGTACCTAAATTATTGGCTCTTTATCAGGCTATATTTGAGTCTTCTACCCTTCCTGATTCCATGCATGAAGCTCTTATAGTGCTAATACCCAAGCCTGAAAAGGACCCCCATCAACCTGAGCCATATAGGCCTATCTCTCTATGAAACTGATATCAAAATACTAGCCAAGATCCTAGCCCTCCATCTAAACAAGGTAATTTTGTCTTTAATGCATCCAGATCAGACAGGTTTTATGTACAGTAGGCCAAGAAAACATCCTTTAACACCAGGCATTTATTTGTGAATCTTCAGGCCTCTCACAATCAAATTTACTCCAGGGTGGTAGTCACACTTGATGCCTCCAAAGCGTTTGATTCCGTAGAATGGCTTTACTTTCTGTATGGCAGTGTTTGGGTTGCTTTGGCCCTAATATTATCAAGTGGCTTACCATACTATATAATTCACCCCAAGCTAGGGTAATAGCTAATGGATGGACTTCTGACTCCTTCTCCATGTCTAGGGGGATGCGTCAGGGGTGTCCTACCTCACCTCTCTTAAATGCCCTGGCGGTTAAACACCAGACTACATCACTTAAGTCCCACCCTGGTTCCTTAGTGGAAAAAGTGGGGCTCTATGCTGATTATATGATTTTATATCTTGCTGACTCAGGTCCCTCTTTATCATCAGCACTTCATATCATTGAACAGTTTGTTAGGTTCTCAGGTCTTAAAATCAACTGGGATAAATCCCAAAACCTCCTGACTCATGTTTTCTCTCTCTCAATGAATCAGGCAACCTGCCCTCAGTCAGAGTCAGTTCCTTTAAATAATTAGGTTCTCCGGTCTTTAGAACCTTATCGGACTTCATCTATCTGAATGTGAAGCACCTAATACTATTGCTTCTGTGTAAAACTCAGATATGGAGAAAATTGCAATTGGAAGTTATGAGTAGGATGAGCCTTGTAAAAATTATCTTACAGTCCTTTATCTGGGGTGCCAGTAGACATAAGCTGTCATGAAAGGTCCTCAAAAAAACACGTCTCTTGGTGGATTTTGTAGTCTCTGACTTTGGTTTATATTACCTGGTGGCACAACTCTCCCACTTTTACCATTTTGATTAATATGATAAACAAAGATACCTCTCTCTGGTCTGTCAAGTCCCTGAGTCACATGTCCCGCATCCGTTTTGTGATTTGCTGAGGCGTCTAGGTGGATCCCTTGTTTCTTCAAGCCACTCTGGCCTCCTTTTCCAACACAGATGGATCTAGGACCTGACCGTGTCTAAAATGAACTGCTCTATGTTACATAACAATAATCTATTGTGGTATAATGAACACCTGGGTGAATTTCTATAGATTCCTGATCCAAAGGTCTGTATCTCAAAGGGTATATATATATGCTTTCACATGTATTTCATAATGGTAGACTCAAAGCCTTCAACCAATTAAAATCAGTCACTTTTCTGAAACACATGCTGTTTAGGTACCTCCAGCTGCAGCATGCATTGCTTGTGCAGTTTGGAGGTAATTACCCAGTTCTGTCTAATCTAGATGCTTTGATTGTGATAAGCGGTGATGAGCCTCGTAAGTTGATATCAGACTTCTAAGATATGCTAATCACCCCCCATCTGCATCCCAACCTTCTTACTCTCTCAAGCCTAGATGGGAAGCTGAGGCAGGTGAACTGGATGATGAAGATTGGAGTGAGGTGTTGGAGAATGGTAAATGAGTGTCTCCTAAAATGTCAGATAGACTTACGCAAATATACATTTTTCATAGATCATATCTTACCCTGGAACATATGGCTAAGTTTTGTACCCCCCAGAGCCCCATGTTCCCCAAATGTCTAATCTCCTTTGGTACCTTTGGGAATCTACTCTGGCATTGTCCTCATATTCAGGGATCTGGGCAAAAATTGTCCAATTCCTTCATGATCATATGGGCTCACCGGTGACAATGGATCCTAGACAATGCCTTTTTGGTCTATTTCCGGACGCCGATATGGATAAACACACTCATAAGTTTGTGCATGCAACTTTGGTGGCAGAAAGGTGGTGGCTCGGGTATTAATACAGGCTACACCTCCCACTCTCACAGCATGGTTTAACAAAATAAACAACAATTTACCCTACAAAAAGGTTATTTATACCAATAGGGGTTGTCCGGGCAAATATAACAAAATCTGAGACAGATGGACACAGTCTTCATTGACTTGTACCTCATAGTGGTAACTTAGACTCCTACTCCCTCAATGGTGTAAATGAACACTTAGGTTGTCCCCAATATATCGCTTAGGCTAATTGTGATATTGCTTCTTTGATAATATATGCTGCTCATTGTGGCTCTGCCTCTCACCCGAGAGGACCACCTGTGTGTCAATGTTATTTATTTATTTCTGTTATTTGTCACATTGTAAATTGGTGTTGCTACATAAATCGATGTCCTAAATTCGTTCTTTGCTATTGGGTTTCATTATACTTATACTTATATTTTGTACAAATCTCAATAAAGCTTGGTTTGTTTAAAAAAAAAACTGAGTGGTAGTGATTTAAAATACTGTGGACCACATTCCGATCATTCCTTTTTTGTCATACGGAATTATTATTCACAGTTCAAAGGTTTTCATTTCCTGAGTATTTTTTAAAAAGTCCCTTTAGTAACTAAAACTTCCATGTCTTCCATAGAATGGTCTGGTTGTGGGAAATTATGTCCCACAGGTGCTCAGTAATCCTCTTCTTTATGTTCTTTTATTGTGTCTATAAACATTCATTCTTTTTTTAATGACTGTCCTGTCTCACCAATGTATGACCCATGCTTGCACTTGCTGCATTGAATGAAGTACATCCCATTACTGGAGGCCAAGCTGTATGATCCTGTAATACTGAAGGCTCCATTGTTTGTGTGACAACGTTTAATACATTTATGTAGATGCACAGTTTGCAGCATTTATTGTTGCAAAGGATGTTGAATACATTCGTCACCCCCGTGCAAAGAGAGGCAATCTTACTTACCGGAAAAAATTGACCCTTAAATTATAAAGAGTCAAAGATCGCATGTACCAAGGGGATGAATGGTCATCCAGACATCTGTCATAAGGTCACTCCAGATCCTTCAAAACATGGAAATCCCAATGCCTAAGCAGGAAGCATGTACTCCAGGTGATGGGCGTGTATAGATACAGCGGCCGTTTTCTTGGCCTCTCGTAGGGTGGAGACCCTCATTAGCAGTTGAGTTGTTACAAAAAAACATAAGCAGGCTGGGGGCTTCTCGAGTTGTATTTCAGCGGTGCCCCTTTTATGACCAATAAACCCTTCCACACTACACACACCCCTGTCACCTTCTGGAATGGTTCATGTGTTTATACCAAGTTATGCATTCTACATCATTTTAAACACCAGAATCTTAGCTTACTTACATCTGTATTTTTGTTCTTGAATAGTTCGTATTGTTCTATATTATCTCAGGTGCCAAGAGGTCAATGCTCCGAGGAATGTCTTCCAGGGTTCAGAAATTCTGTAAGAGAAGGATATCACCCATGTTGTTATAATTGTGCTCCATGTTCAGAAGGAGAAATATCAAACCAATCTGGTAAGCTTTAGGTTTCTTTAAATATCAACTCTGATATTGAATTAGAAAATGAAAACTTTCAAAGGGAGCGCATTCAGCGCAGTAGAAATGAGAAGGCCGGCCGGAGGCTGGCCTGAGTTTGTAGGAGGAGTCTGGGGGTATTTAAACCCACCCTCCTCCTCACTCCCAAAGCCGGCTTCTTTGCTGTTTGTCAGCGCGTCTGTTCCTGTTCGTCATTTCCGGGTTCCTGTCTGACGTCACTTCCGGTTTTTGCCTCGGTCCAGGAAACGTGCGACTGCAGGGGGGCTCTGTGTCTTCCCGCTTTTCCGTGTGGGTCACAGGTTTTTGGGGCGGGGGGGACATCTGGGCTGTCGGGCGTCACTGGTTGAGGGCTCCCCATCGGGGGATTGCAGTCTCCAGTCGGGCGCTTCTCCTCCTCGGCGGCGGCGCAATTATGTCCAGGCTGGATGGTGGGGCTCCCTTTCCCGATCTCTGGGGCTCAGGGCTCCGGTACATCCCGATCCAAATGCCACTTCTCTCCCCTTTCAGGGTCTGGTCGGGATCAGAGCCCGCCGGTTCCCAGTGTTGGTACTGAATTTGTGGCTTGGTACCCTCGGTCAGAGGCTGTCACCACATGTGTCACTGATTCACGCATGTTTTTGTGGGGGGGGTTGCCGCAGGCACCATGTCATTGTGTGGGGGGGGTGTTCTGCTGCAGCATCATGTCTTTTTGTGGGGGGGGGTGTTTTTGCTGCAGCATCATGTCATTTTTCAAGGGGGGGGTTGTTGCTTTGTTGCTGCATGCATCATGTCTTTTTGCTAGGGGGGTTTGCTTTCTGGCGTGGCGTAGCGGGGGTGGTCAAGTTGCCAACCTTCTGACACATTGCCACTTCTGCAGCGTCGGGGGGGTGTTTCTGCTGCGTCATGTCCTTTTTCGGGGGGGGGGGGTTGTGGCATGCGTCATGTCATGTTGCGGGGGGGGATTGGCTTTCTGGGTGGCGTGGCATAACGGGGGTGGTCATGTTGCCAACCCACTGACACGTTACCTTTTCTGCACTGTGCAGTGCCACGTGTCACTTTCCCTGCGTTTCTCACTTGGGGTTGCATTTGGATTCATGTGGGAGGGAGGGGGGTGGTCGGGCTTTCACGTGCAGTTCACCTCGTCACTTTCTCATTTTCAGCAGGATTGTCGTTTTCTCCTTATTCATTTGATGCATGTGTCTGTCACTTCTTTTCTTGTTTCCTTTTTTTCTTTTTCCAGGACGTGGTTCAAGCATTACGTTTGCGTCAGACTCTGTGTTTCTTTTTCAGGTTGTTTCAGTCGGTGTCATGCATTGTTCGTTCACGTTAAGGGTACTGGTTCCACGCCGAGTTGCTCAAGGGGGGGTGGTGGTTCGCAGGGTTAGGTTAGATCAAGTTGCATGTTTTCAGTTAGGTCTTGTGGGTAGTTGGGGGGGGGGGTAGTAGTTCCACTGCGGGGTCACCCACCACACTTGTGGGTGTCAACGGTTTGAGATGTTCGTTTTTAATTGACTTGGTCAGTGGCAAGTCTCCTCAACCGTTTGGGTTTCACGTTCCTCATTCCTTGATTCTCGCAGGGGATGGGTGCAAGGGTCGGGGGGGTGGTTATCAGGTTAGGTCAAGTCGAGTTGCACATGCATGCCATCTCAGGTCTCGTGGGTGGTTGGGGGGGTAGTAGTTCCACTGCGGGGTAACCCACCACACTTGTGGGTGTCTACGGTTTGAGATGTTCGTTTTTAATTGACTTGGTCAGTGGCAAGTCTCCTCAACCGTTTGGTTTTACGTTTTTAATTCCTTCATGCATCACGCGGCACGCTTGGATATGGCCGGACACGTTTTCAGGTCTCGTAGGGGGGTTTCTGGGCATCATCTGTTGCACTTTGGTTCTCGTCCTGGGGGTCTGACTCGTTTTCAGCCCCTTTCGCCCATTAATTTCAGGGCATTTCAGGTGCCTGACGCAAGATTTTCGTTGAGGTTTCCTGGTGCAGGTAGGTCTGGGTGCTGGGTACCTGCTCCAGTTCTCGTTTTCTCAAGGGTCTGCTTGCCACTGTGGTTACCTATTTTGTTTTAGGTCTTAGCGGGTTGAGTTGTTCGTTTTTAATTGACTTGGGCAGTGGCAAGTCTCCTCACCTGTTGGCTCAATCCTTGTTTCAATTAGTTGCAGCAGTTATTTCTTTCAATCGTCAGACCTGTCACGTTTCAGATTCTGGGGGGCCTGAGTGTTCGTTTCTAATTATCTGCGACCTCAGGTGGCTCGGCCCCTTTTAGTCGAGTGGGGGAGGGGGTGGTCATTCTGGGCCAGATTAGGTTTTGTTTCAGGTCAATAGGGGGGTGGGGAATGTGGGAGTCGGTTCTAGTTTGTTGGTCTGGGGTGAGTTCTGTAGTGATGTTTTCTTTTGTTTCGGTTGTTTAGGACATGTCTCAAGCAGCGGACATAGAGGATTTCGCCTCCATTTCCCCTTCTCCAGCGAGGGGGTCAGTTCAGGGCGGCATGCCTCCCTTGAGGTCCTGGTCTGTTCCAAGGTCGATCGCGGGGTTGCGGCTCAGGGGCATCACGCGCTCGGCATCAGCTCGCAGGGCAGAACTAACTGTTTCAGACTTTTGTTCCCCTCCTCTGCGAGTTCTGACGCTGAACAGGTCACCCTACGTACCATGACCACATCCCGGACTCAGATCCATTCCACCCTCAGCTCTCTGGCGGGTTTTTCAGGGTTCAAGGGCTAGGGGGAAGGTTCTGGGGGCCAGTCCAATTCCTGCCTCGGTGGATCTGGCTGTTCCTGGGGTCGCGGCAGGGCCAGAGGTCCCCGTGGTTCCTGGGCCTTCTCTGTCAGGTTCTTGCACCAGTGCCCCTTCTGTCACGCCAGCCCGTGTCATTCCAGGGAACATCAGGAAGACATCCTCGAGGGGAAGGGTGTCAACTTGGCGTACTTGTTGATAGCCACGCACGTTGTGTCGGTCAAGAAATCTTACGCCTGTGGGGACGTTTCTGTCAGCGTCAAGTCCAGGGACCTCAGGTCATACCGCAGGCTCTCCATCTCCGAGTTCGTGTTTGCGTTCAGTTTGTTCAGTGACTTGGTCTGCTCTGCGAGTCCCCATAGGAGAGAGGATCGGGATCACTTCCTTTGTGTGGTGGTGGAGTTGGGTCACTAGTGTGGCGGTACGGCAGTTCATGTTACCACTGTTCATTCTCCGCCAAGCCTCTGCCTTGTTTGCCCAGCATCAGGTGGTGGCAGTCTGGGGCTAGTCGGATACAGAGTTTCTCTGCCATTTTTCATGGGGTCGAGGTCTCTGGTTTGAGCCACCTGCCAATCGTCATCCCACACGGCTCGTTGGTGCCCTAGTGCAGAACCTCCGGTCCTTCCAGGCGCTTCCAGAGCTTTCCCCGCTTCACTGCCAGCATCGGTCTCACATTCGGGTGCAGGAGTAGTCCGTGGTCAGGTCTGTGCCAGGGTGGAGTTTGTTGTCTCCTGGGCATGTTGAATTTTGCCATGCGGATCATTCCGCAGGGAAGATCCTTCATATCCAGGTTATCAGCGTTGTTACCTTTCGGCACCCGATTCAGACTCGCGAGTCGACCTGGACGCTGCGGCGTTGGCTGACCTTCATGTGTGGGACGAGTTCCTCCAGTGTTGGAATGGGGTTGCCATGTTCTTTCCTGCGGAGTCCAGTTCCTCTCCCCAGGTTGGAACTGTCGCAGCAGCCACAGTGGGCTATGCGGCCATTTTTTTGGCACTCACTGGCTAGCACGGCCTTGGCCGGAGGTCATGTTGGCTATCCCAGGGTCCACGGATTCATCTGCCCTATTTGAGATTTTCCCCATAGTGGCTGCGGCTTGGGTATGGGGCAGTTACGGTCAGGGCTGACGGTGGTTTTCTCTACGGACAATCTGACAGCCGTTGAGATTGTCACGGTCCTTGGTCATCTTGTCTTTCTTTTGTAGGGTTCAGTTGGTCATCCCTGCACATCAATTTCACTTTCATGTAGTTCATCAGTGGGGTGGACAATGTGGCGGCCGATGCGCTATTCCGGCTCAACTTTCCGTCTTTTCCCCGACAGGTCCCGCATGCCGACGCATGTGCCACACCATCCCCGCAGGCTTCCTTTCTGATGTTGGATAAAACCCCCTTTGGTTTAATGCGGCAGCCCCAGCCGGTGCGTCTTTGTCAGTCGGCACCAGCAGGCTTACACCTCAGCCTGGAAGTCCTTTCAGGTCTTTCAGTCTTAGTATCCATGTGTCAACAGCTTTGATGTCCGGTATTGGTTGGCTTACGTTGCGTACTACCATACCAAACGGAGGTTGTCTCGTGGCACCGTCAATGCATGTCTTGCCGGGGTTTCAGCCCCTTTTGTCCTTGCAGGATCCGTATCGGCCTTCCATTTTCCCTGCCCATGTCTTCAAGACTGTTCTGAGAGGCATCCGGAGGAGTTCGTCCTCCGGGTACCATCTTTGGACTCCCAGTCACAAGGCATATTTCCGTAATACAACTGGTTGCTGGATGCGCTGCCTTTCGGGAGGCTCCTCAGTGTGGTGCTCGGAGCCGCCTTTACCTAGCCTTTTGGAGGGTTCCTCAGGCCGGGCGAGTTTCCATTCCAGGCCTGGTTCCCGCATGCTCACATTAGGCCAGCTGGTCAGGCATCCGAACCTTTACGATTTTCCATCTGTCAGCTTGCAAGACTCAGCAGTTCGGGGCTGGTGCGGATGTTAGGTACTTCAGAACCAGCGGTGCATGGTGCCCTGTGACGGTATTGGTTCAGCTCATGGCGCTGATCGGCGACAACCCAGGGTTAGTCTTTTGCTTCCGTTCCTGGTGGCTCCCCTCACGGTGGTGCAGTTCTCCTGACATGGCTGCACATTGTGGTCCAACTTGGGTTTGAACCTGGCAAGCCTGTCGGGCCACTCTTTTAGGATTGGGGCGGTTTCACGCCAAGGTACCCTGTCTCTTGTCATCAGGAAGTTGGGGAGATGGAACTCGGCTTTGCTTCTCCTGGTACATCTCCGATCCTCAGATTGAGATGGCTCGGGCCTTCATGCATCTGACTGATTGATGTTGGTGTACTGTCAATGAAATCTGTTACTGCTTACCCCATCACCCTAGCATCCTCCTTTTTGGCCCCTTTTAGGCGTACTGACCACGTGACCTTTGGCACACTCCAGGTCTGGCTGATATGTTATTTTCCACGTTCGTTACTCATATCTCACGCAGAGACTTCGAGTACAAATGAGAAGGCCAGGCCGGAGGATGGCCTGAGTTTGTAGGAGGAGTCGGGGGGTATTTAAACCCACCCTCCTCCTCACTCCCACGGCCGGCTTCTTTGCTGTTTCCCACCCTCCCGGCCCTTTTTATCTTGCTTTTCTTTTACCATGTCTTGTTTGGGTATGCCCCCTTTTAGGCGTACTGACCACGTGACCTTTGGCACACTCCAGGTCTGGCTCATATGTTATTTTCCACGTTCGTTACTCATATCTCACGCAGAGACTCCGAGTACAAATCCCATATCAAATCAAATCAAATCGAATCAAAAGTAATTTAAAGTGATTCTGTAACCACTTTACACTTTGCAGGCTAAACATCTCCCTAAATTGTATGAAATTAATGATTACTGGTGAAGCCTTTCTGCCTTTTTTAGGGGAAAGATTGCTGCACTTTTCTTCTACCTCTGACTCTTCTGGGAGTGTTGGAGGCTTTCTCAAGCAAGCAATGAGAATCATCTTCCTCCTACTGTCTGCCTGAGAAAGTCTGCAACAGATTTGCACTTAGCTAAAAGTAATGTTCTGGAAAATGATTACACAAAAGAGGCTAAAACTGTCAAATAGTTGCATTCTTGGTATACCATGCCTAATGTTTTTACGTATTTTTACTCTACAGACAGTGAACTCTGCAAAAAGTGTCCTGAAAATGAATGGCCTAACAAAGCTAAAACTATTTGTATTGACAAGGTCACTGAGTATTTATCATACGAGGAGGACATTCTAGTTTTATTTTTTTCTATAACTTCACTCATCTTTGCTACAACATCTCTCCTTATACTTGGACTATTTGTTTGGTTTCGGAGCACTCCCATAGTTAGAGCCAATAACCGGAACCTCAGCTTCATTCTGCTCCTCTCCCTCATACTGAGCTTCCTTTCTGTATTCCTGTTCCTTGGCCGTCCTGTGGATATTACCTGTATGCTGCAACAAGTCACCTTTGGAATTCCCTTCACCATCTCAGCATCTTCTATCCTAGCCAAAACCATCATGGTCTTCATTGCTTTTAAAGCCACCAGACCTGGAAGCTCTTGTAGAAAATGGGTGGGAGTCAAACTTCCCAATACAGTCATGTTATTCTGCTCATCCATTCAGGTTATGAATTGCATTCTCTGGTTGTCCATCTCTCCACCATTTCAGGAGTATGACATGGACTCCTATCCTGGGAAGATCATCATTCAGTGTAATGAAGGGTCAGTTATCGGGTTCTACTCTATGTTGGGTTATATGGGGTTTCTTTTGAAGAAGTTGCTTAACGTGCATCCTCACAGGGTGACACTGTGGATGCACAAGTATAAATGTGCCAACGTCCCGATATAGCAGGAAGAATATGAATAAACTAAGAAATGGAATTTAGGCGGCACATGAGTAAATATTGTAAAAGGCTAAGGATATTTATTTTAGAAAAAGTCATAAGAAAATACACGTAAACATTCAAAAAATTGACAGTCTATTCGTATTTAGATACAAGGTTTAGGCTAATATTCTACAGTGCTTCAAAATTATATTTAAACAGTATATATGCACTTCATCCTAAATGAGAATACATAACCAGTAGCCACAGGCTAGTGAAACAGTAGTCGTATGAAGCAGGTGGTGTTAGCCATACAGTATATCCAATGTATCAGATGTAATCTTGAATTGCTCTACCAGTTTCGCGAATTAACGCTTCTTCAGGAGCATAATAGTCTGTTGAGCATATATGTAAACAACAAAAAATATATATTTAACATCTTTTTAATACATAAAACATAAAACAGCATAAGAGGCAAAAAACGTATTAAGAAAATAAAATAAAAAATTATTAAGCGGTTGCTGGCCCCATATAGCCTTCATACCAAAGAACACACCAACCGTGAGGTAACGACCCAACACGTGAGCTAGCTACCAGAGGGGCACTAGAAGATGGTAATAGGCCTGGCCATGATGCCTAGAAAAGGAGAAAAGAAATTAGAAAAGAAAAGGGGAGTAAAAGTGATAAGAAAGAGAGACCCAATTGGAACACAGAGCTGGAAAAGGGAAAAGTAAATGGTGAAAGCGCTTGCAGGGAACCACCTCCCTAAAGTGATCAGTAAAGTACATGCTATTTCAAAGAGAAACATACTCACAGGTCGAGTGTGCTGCAAATACAACAACACATCTTGGTAAAGTTAAATTGGTAATTTGTTTGGTGCAAATGACCAATAATGAGAAAAAATCTGAAAGGAGAGGAAAAAAAATATATATGTATAATTATATATATGTAAGGTCACCTTATTGGCAACCATGGCAAGTGTAATAAGGCTGACCAGGTATGGTATATAGCCAAAAAAAGGGGGGGGCGGGGGGGGAAAGAAGGTTTTGCTCACCACAGTAGGCGACGACCGGGTATACTGCTAGGTAAAGGCTACAGATGAGTAGCAACAGGTAATGTCCTCCAGGATTTTTGGAAGCTGTAGATACCAGAACATAAAGGGAGAGGCTAGATATGCACCATGGTAGACCCTGGTGCACATTCAAGGTAGAGGGTATCTGACCCCAAAAAGGCCTATGGTAGATGGACAGGCTAGAAAGATAAAACAAAAGTATCTATTAATTGCTGTGCAAAGCTTTAGGCTAGATATCGATCGTGCGGATGGTAGCAAAGATCACATACCTGTTGGCCTGTACCTTAAAAAGAGGAGAGCTTCCAGAAATACAGAGGAATCCTAGCAGTCAGCCGTGCTAAGCAAGCGGTGTGCACCGCTCTTATATATACCCGCAGGATGAGCGTCATTTCTAAAGGAAATGACGCTGTAGCAAGAGAGTAAAGGGGTCAGTGCGCATGCGCCAAAGTTGCCGCTGACGCAGCGAATTACGGCCAATGGAACAGTGATGAGGGCGGGCCTGTTGTGGTCAGAGTGCTGGAGGTGCCGATGACGCGGCAACCCTCAGCCAATAGATGGTGACGTGGGCAGAACTGGGGCCGACACTGCGCCGAGTATGCCACTGGCGCGGCTGTCCCAAGCCAATAAAGCTGTATGTGGGTGGACCCTAGCGGCCAGGGGGCGGCACCAAGGATCGTCCAAATGACACACCCCCGGCCGTGATAACAGACTGAGTCCCATAGTCTGCCACGAATCAGACCGTAATCATTAGACAAGCAGTAAAGGAAAAGGGAAAAGACGAATGAGAAAGAAAAGGAAGGGAAGAACAGAGGTGCTTCTTAACATGGCAGCGATACAGGGGCAGCAATCGAAAACGTCATGTTCCAATAGCAACCCATAAAAAAGGTGCTCAACCGCACCTATATTTTAAAAAAAGGAGAACAAAATGTAATATACTACCACTATATACATCCAAGAATACTGTTTTAACCTAAACAGATAAGAAGGGAAGGGGGGGGGGAGAAAATAACTAGAAAATAAATTGTATCAGTCCTATGTCTGTATATCTTAGTGTATTAGAAGTTTTAGAGGTCTTATTCATTTAAACAAACCCTAAACTGGTTCATAGTAGCAGACAGTCTAACGCGGTCAAATGGAAACTGCACAATCAAAACCGAGGGCGGTATAAACGCTGGGGTCGTAAAAAAGTCATATATGGGAAAACATACGATTTAATAGGGAAATGGGATAAATGATGTGTTGGGAAGTAAATATGAGTGAAAAAATTGTATATCAAGGAATTAATCAGTCACATGTAATTGTGAACTTAATTATTCATATTATAATGGTGGACCAATTGGATGGTGGAGTGAAGCTAAAACAGAATAGAAATAATTCTAAGTGAGTGCTGTGTTGGTGCAAGATGGGGAAATGTGTGCATGGGAGAGAGGAGGAGGGGGGAAGGGGATTTGTGTCATGTGAAAATGGGGAAGTGATTGTGATGACAACAACAGTGAATTATGTCGTTTCAGTTTTACAGTAACTGTAAATGATAAGTGAAATACTCCCAAAGTAGGGAGGGTGAGTGGTGAGAATTGAATATTGGAAAAGGGGGTTATGAGGGAGAAATAGAAAAAGTATTAAGCTTATTCCATGAGACCGCGGGCAGCAAGACAAGCACAGGACAGAGGAAAAGGTGCAAAGAAGAGATGAAAGAAAGAATAACTATAGCGAATCACCACAGTGTATATATTCCAGCAATAGTGTAATCAGAGGAATGGCCTGTATGACTGAGTTTCATTGAGACCAGGAGGGCATGTGGCATTGAGTCTTTCAACCCATAGAGTTCCTTCTGGAGGATGATTTTATCCCATTCACCCCCCCTGGGACTTTTGGGGATGACAGCTAAGACAGAGAAAGAGACCAGAGAAGTGTCGAAACGATGGTAGAGATCAAGGTGGCGGCTAACTGGTGTCGGCATTTTGCCATTGCCTGAATAATAAATGTGGTCATTAATTCTCTGTCTCAGCTGTCTGGCTGTTTTGCCCACATAAAATACCCCGCATTCACAGGTCATAAGGTAAATGACGCCTTCGGTGCGGCAGTTGGCTGAAAATTTGGGTGAAAAGGTTTCCCCATTGGGGAGTGTATTAATTTGGCAGGGTTTAACCCCTTTGCAGAAGGAGCATTTGCCACATCTAGAAGTGCCGAGCGGTGTTTGGGCATTGATGGTCTTATGCCTAGTGTAGTGACTAGCAGTTAATTTATCCCTCAGAGAATTTGCACGTTTGAAAATAATTTCTGGTTGTTCCCCTACATATTTACCAAGTATCGGGTCTTCACGCAGAAGATGCCAGTGTTTTTGAAGCATGTGTCGGATGTCTAGATGATGACTAGAAAATTTAGTAACTAACTTAGTAGTCAGTTGACAAAGTTGACAAAGGCTCGGTTTGGTTTTATACAAAAGCTCATTGCGAGTTTGACCAATAGATTTGTTATAGGCCTGTCGCAGCAATGACTTACTATACCCTCTAGCGAGTAAACGGGTTTTTAGTGCTAAAGCTTGCACTTGAAAGTCAGACCGGCGCATGCAATTGCTTTGCAGCCTGATATACTGAGCATATACAAACAATGCTCTGGTGCCAGTCCAGATAATGAACACGTCATCAATATAGCGCTATATTGATGATGTGTTCATTATCTGGACTGGCACCAGAGCATTGTTTGATGAATTCGTACAGAATCTGAACACCAATCAGTTCAATCTGAAGTTTACCTTTAGCTGTGACAAATACTCCATTCCATTTTTGGATCTAATTATTTTCAGAAACTCTGATAATTCTTTGGCCACGGATCTTTTTCGTAAAAACACGACAGGCAATACCTTGTTGCACGCAGCTAGTCTGCACCCTCCAGCTGTGATACGCAGCATCCCCTATGCTCAGTATATCAGGCTGCGACGCAATTGCACGCGCCCGTCTGACTTTCAAGTGCAAGCTTTAGCACTAAAAACCCGTTTACTCGCCAGAGGGTATAGTAAATCATTGCTGCGACAGGCCTATAACAAATCTATTGGTCAAACTCGCAATGAGCTTTTGTATAAAACCAAACCGAGCCTTTGTCAACTGACTACTAAGTTAGTTACTAAATTTTCTAGTCATCATCTAGACATCCGACACATGCTTCAAAAACACTGGCATCTTCTGCGTGAAGACCCGATACTTGGTAAATATGTAGGGGAACAACCAGAAATTATTTTCAAACGTGCAAATTCTCTTAGGGATAAATTAACTGCTAGTCACTACACTAGGCATAAGACCATCAATGCCCAAACACCGCTCGGCACTTCTAGATGTGGCAAATGCTCCTTCTGCAAATGGGTTAAACCCTGCCAAATTAATACACTCCCCAATGGGGAAACCTTTTCACCCAAATTTTCAGCCAACTGCCGCACCGAAGGCGTCATTTACCTTATGACCTGTGAATGCGGGGTATTTTATGTGGGCAAAACAGCCAGACAGCTGAGACAGAGAATTAATGACCACATTTATTATTCAGGCAATGGCAAAATGCTGACACCAGTTAGCCGCCACCTTGATCTCTACCATCGTTTCAACACTTCTCTGGTCTCTTTCTCTGTCTTAGCTGTCATCCCCAAAAGTCCCAGGGGGGGTGAATGGGATAAAATCATCCTCCAGAAGGAAACTCTATGGGTCGAAAGACTCAATGCCACATGCCCTCCTGGTCTCAATGAAACTCAGTCATACAGGCCATTCCTCTGATTACACTATTGCTGGAATAGATACACTGTGGCGATTCGCTATAGTTATTCTTTCTTTCATCTCTTCTTTGCACCTTTTCCTCTGTCCTGTGCTTGTCTTGCTGCCCGCGGTCTCATGGAATAAGCTTAATACTTTTTCTATTTCTCCCTCATAACCCCCTTTTCCAATATTCAATTCTCACCACTCACCCTCCCTACTTTGGGAGTATTTCACTTATCATTTACAGTTACTGTAAAACTGAAACGACATTCTTCACTGTTGTTGTCATCACAATCACTTCCCCATTTTCACATCACACAAATCCCCTTCCCCCCTCCTCCTCTCTCCCATGCACACATTTCCCCATCTTGCACCAACACAGCACTCACTTAGAATTATTTCTATTCTGTTTTAGCTTCACTCCACCATCCAATTGGTCCACCATTATAATATGAATAATTAAGTTCACAATTACATGTGACTGATTAATTCCTTGATATACAATTTTTTCACTCATATTTACTTCCCAACACATCATTTATCCCATTTCCCTATTAAATCGTATGTTTTCCCATATATGACGTTTTTACGACCCCGGCGTTTATACCACCCTCGGTTTTGATTGTGCAGTTTCCATTTGACCGCGTTAGACTGTCTGCTACTATGAACCAGTTTAGGGTTTGTTTAAATGAATAAGACCTCTATAACTTCTAATACACTAAGATATACAGACACAGGACTGATACAATTTATTTTCTAGTTATTTTCTTCCCCCCCCCCTTCCCTTCTTATCTGTTTAGGTTAAAACAGTATTCTTGGATGTATATAGTGGTAGTATATTACATTTTGTTCTCCTTTTTTTAAAATATAGGTGCGGTTGAGCACCTTTTTTATGGGTTGCTATTGGAACATGACGTTTTCGATTGCTGCCCCTGTATCGCTGCCATGTTAAGAAGCACCTCTGTTCTTCCCCTCCTTTTCTTTCTCATTCGTCTTTTCCCTTTTCCTTTACTGCTTGTCTAATGATTACGGTCTGATTCGTGGCAGACTATGGGACTCAGTCTGTTATCATGGCCGGGGGTGTGTCGTTTGGACGATCCTTGGTGCCGCCCCCTGGCCGGTAGGGTCCACCCACATACAGCTTTATTGGCTGGGGACAGCCGCGCCAGTGGCATACTCGGCGCAGTGTCGGCCCCAGTTCTGCCCACGTCACCATCTATTGGCTGAGGGTTGCCGCGTCATCGGCACCTCCAGCACTCTGACCACAACAGGCCCGCCCTCATCACTGTTCCATTGGCCGTAATTCGCTGCGTCAGCGGCAACTTTGGCGCATGCGCACTGACCCCTTTACTCTCTTGCTACAGCGTCATTTCCTTTAGAAATGACGCTCATCCTGCGGGGACATATAAGAGCGGTGCACACCGCTTGCTTAGCACGGCTGACTGCTAGGATTCCTCTGGATTTCTGGAAGCTCTCCTCTTTTTAAGGTGCAGGCCAACAGGTATGTGATCTTTGCTACCATCCGCACGATCAATATCTAGCCTAAAGCTTTGCACAGCAATTAATAGATACTTTTGTTTTATCTTTCTAGCCTGTCCATCTACCATAGGCCTTTTTGGGGTCAGATACCCTCTACCTTGAATGTGCACCAGGGTCTACCATGGTGCATATCTAGCCTCTCCCTTTATGTTCTGGTATCTACAGCTTCCAAAAATCCTGGAGGACATTACCTGTTGCTACTCATCTGTAGCCTTTACCTAGCAGTATACCCAGTCGTCGCCTACTGTGGTGAGCAAAACCTTCTTTCCCCCCCCGCCCCCCCCCCCCTTTTTTGGTCATATACCATACCTGGTCAGCATTATTACACTTGCCATGGTTGCCAATAAGGCGACCTTACATATATATAATTATACATATATTTTTTTTTTTCCTCTCCTTTCAGATTTTTTATCATTATTGGTCATTTGCCACAAACAAATTACCAATTTAACTTTACCAAGATGTGTTGTTGTATTTGCAGCACACTCGACCTGTGAGTATGTTTCTCTTTGAAATAGCATGTACTTTACTGATCACTTTAGGGAGGTGGTTCCCTGCAAGCGCTTTCACCATTTACTTTTCCCTTTTCCAGCTCTGTGTTCCAATTGGGTCTCTCTTTCTTCTCACTTTTACTCCCCTTTTCTTTTCTAATTTCTTTTCTCCTTTTCTAGGCATCATGGCCAGGCCTATTACCATCTTCTAGTGCCCCTCTGGTAGCTAGCTCACGTGTTGGGTCGTTGCCTCACGGTTGGTGTGTTCTTTGGTATGAAGGCTATATGGGGCCAGCAACCGCTTAATAATTTTTTATTTTATTTTCTTAATACGTTTTTTGCCTCTTATGCTGTTTTATGTTTTATGTATTAAAAAGATGTTAAATATATATTTTTTGTTGTTTACATATATGCTCAACAGACTATTATGCTCCTGAAGAAGCGTTAATTCGCGAAACTGGTAGAGCAATTCAAGATTACATCTGATACATTGGATATACTGTATGGCTAACACCACCTGCTTCATACTATTACTGTTTCACTAGCCTGTGGCTACTGGTTATGTATTCTCATTTAGGATGAAGTGCATATATACTGTTTAAATATAATTTTGAAGCACTGTTGAATATTAGCCTAAACCTTGTATCTAAATACGAATAGACTGTCAATTTTTTGAATGTTTACGTGTATTTTCTTATGACTTTTTCTAAAATAAATATCCTTAGCTTTTTACAATATTTACTCATGTGCCGCCTAAAGTCCATTTCTATATGGGGTTTCTGGCAGCTGTGAGTTTTGTTCTGGCTTTCATGGTGAGGACATTACCGGACAGTTTTCATGAGGCCAAGTACATCACCTTCAGCATCCTGGTGTTCTGCAGTGTCTGGATTGCCATGATCCCGGCCTATCTGAGCACCAGAGGGAAATACATGGTGGCTGTGGAGATATTCGCCATACTGACCTCCAGTGCTGGAATATTATTGTGTATGTTTTCTCCAAAACTCTACATTTTACTTTTCAAACCTGAACTGAACACAAGAGGGACAATGCTGGGGAAAAGAATATTGTAAATGTAGCGGGGTCTTTAAATTTAGTTGGGGTACACCTGGGGGTAGTGTGACCCAGGTGTATAATTATGAAAGGTTCTGGACCCCTTTTGTAATTCATGGAGGATTGAGTGGTGTATTACTCACCTTGGCCTGTGGGTGGCGGGGTACCTACAGGCTCAGGGTGGAATCACTGCCACAGTGCTACCCTTTTTGTCCCTTTCCGGAGATGGTACGGCTGGGGTGGGGAACCCGCCGTGGTGTTGAAGGGAGGAGATAAAAGGGGAGAGGCCCTCGCCACGAGGTTCTGGGAGGATTTCTCTTCACGCACCCAGGCACCTTAGGCCTGGGTGCGGGCGGTTCAAGGTTCCGGCCCAGGCGCCCTAGGCCTGACCGGAACGAAGTTGGGGTCCATCCCAGGCACCTTCAGCCTGGGGTGAGGTACTATATCGTAGGCCTGGGGCCCAGTAACTTTGACTGGGTCCTGCAAGGGCGAAGTGATCTCAGGGTGCCGCCTTGCGAGGGGACCCGCATCTGAGGTGAGGAGGCCGGGGAGGTCACCCGTCCGGAGACCCGGAGCAGCATCAACCCGGTGACGGATGGGCCTCCGGTAACTCCCTTGGAGGGGCATCTTCCCCTGATAGGGGCCGCAGTGCAGCGAAGGTATTCTGATCGAGACTTACAGGTTCTAAGTGCTATGCTATTCAAGGTTGCTATAACCCCTGGTCAAAGCACAGGGGTTTAGACTGAAATCAGGATAGTGCCTCGGCCTGCTCATCCCACCGTATCAAGTTATAATAATGTACCAACCAGTTGGCTATTAAGACATTGTTTATTGTGGAGCGTACAATAAAGCAAGAGTTGGACTGTGATCGGTGTATGGACTCTGGTTAATGGGAGCAAGGGAGATTCCAGCATAGCAGGACTGAGTTTTAAGACTAATGCACATTGGCCCGAGGAAGATACTGATACTGGCCTTCATCTCACCTACAGCTATGGGGAGGACATGGGCCGTAGCGCATCTCACCCTGTCATGTGACATACCCCTAGCAAAAAGGAGATGGGGTGAGGCCGCTACACGTGGGGGCTCGCGAGTCCGGGATAAAATGTGTGTTGACTTTGAAACTTGAAATGGCTGTGTCTGGACTTTGCTGCCCTGAGGAGGTCCGAGCAGGTCGGCCATGTGATTGGCCAAAGTGCGTCCCTGTGCTCGAAGTCGTGGAAATTTCCCTGAAAAACCGGGAGAGGCCCATGCAGAAAGAGCGGGAAGAGGGAAAAGCCCAGCCGTGTGACGAACTACATGTGGGGGCGTTTGCTGCACTGCGCCATGAGGCACCCCATGACTGCGCAATTCATGGGCGGAGGCTGGTGGAAGCCTGCGAAAACGTGCAAGTCGTGGGAGGAGTCTGGCCATATGTGGAGATGCACGTGGAGACTCCGGCGCGTGGACAGTGCGTGATTGAGCAGCAGGTCGTCGGGATGGCCTCAAGCTCCCCGTGGATGCCGGTATCATACCCCACGAAGATGACTGCTTTTGCTGCTCCCCTTACAGATACGGGGATAAGACTCAGGCCCCGAGGACAGTTGGCTTTGTACTCATGCAGAGACACGGAGGCCCTCGGTGTGATCTGTCCCGGATGCTCGGGACTGGTGGTCCAACTAAAGCCATTTGGGCGTTGTGAAGCGTGTAAAGAATTTCTGTTTGAGGTTGAATCATCCACAGTAAGGCCCTGGGCCCTTCACCTCAATTGCATCACAGGTACCGCCACTCCAGAGGGAGAGATCCAGGCCTTTGCGGAGGTCCCCGTACGCACTGATCGGGGCGACGGGACTGCCCAACCAGAGACTGAGAGAGAAAAATCCGAGGATGCTGCTTCGGTCACCACAGATTCCCTGCTGCCACCTCCGAAGAGGAAGATAGGCCTGGTGCAGGCCTCCTGTGGTCGTGGTCGAGCTTTACCCCGCCGCTTCCTGGACCTGGATGGATTCGGTTGGAAGAGTCCTGGACATCCCAGTGCTTAAAAAGGTCCAGGTGAGCCAGGGGCTGGGACTGTGGTGGTGGTTGGAGGTGTCGGGGGTCCACTGGAGGTGGAGCCCGAAAGGGAGGGTAGTTCTCCGTCTACTAAAGACTACCTTCCCGCCAAGATGTATGACACCTCCGACCTGGAATCGCTGTCGGACTGTGGGGATGACGGGGAAATAGATGAACTGTTTCACCGGAAGGGCTGGGACAAACGCCCGCTACCTGTGCTATGTAAACTGCAGGATTCCCCTATGTCCATAGAAGACGGCACACCCCGGGCGCAGGCCCCGGAGCTCAGGAGGGAGTCTAGTCCTCCGACCAATCTTCCACATTCCACAACATCCCCCGCGTTGATAGTGGGGATGCAGCGTGCTTCCTTGCGGGCGCCAAAAGCCAAGCCATCAGAGGTAGTGAAGGTACCTCGGCACCCGGAAGCCATCGTGCAACCAGGAGAAGGTGAGCGGGATGTCATGCCTCCTTTAGCCAGATTACAACGACTTTCCTCCCAGAGAGTCGCCCGTGAGTACGGATGGGAATATCCCTACTTGCCTCGGGACTTACTTTATGAAGTTGAGGTCTTGCGCCAGAGATGGTACGACAAATTTGTCTGGGAGAAGCTCAAAGTGCCTCATGCCCGGCGATACTTGTCCTGTTCACCGCCTGTGTCCAAGAAATTCAAAGACTGCAGAGCGGATTGGAAGTTGGGGCGCCACATTCATGCCGATAAAGTACTTATCTGCAGAAAGGAGGGAGAGGATGTCGAATATTCAGTTGAAGTGTTTGACAAGCACCTAAAGCCCCTGTTTTTGCCAGATCCAAGATTCTATTTGTAGGAGAAGAGAACTCCTATTTGTTTGCTAATCGAACTCTCTGGAAGGAACATTCCCAGACACTCAGAACTGTGCCCTAGTTTTGTTTTGATTTGGGCTTTTCTTTTACTCACTGGAGACTTGGGAGCTGTTGTTTTTTTCTTTTCTCCCTTTTCTTCATGTGCCAAAGGCAGAGACTTTGGGGGTAGAGTCAGTGTAGGGAAAGCAGGAAGAATGAAAATCTCACCAAGTGTCATTACCGCAGCGCTGTCACCAGGTGGCAGTGTTGTGCAACGGCTGTTTGAAATTTTACATTTATATCACTTTACTTATTGGAGCGAATGGGTCTCTCGGCTGATAGACCTATTCATTCCAAGTTAACACAGATTGTTAGGATGTTGTGTTTTTTTGTTCCCTTCTGCAGGAGATTCATCGGTCAAGACTACTGAGTATGGGGTGGTTATTAGACAGTGATGGGAGGGATTGTATATGTGTATATGACAGATGTTTTATACAAGAGTTTTATCGTTTTATAGTTCCCTTTCCCCTTGAGCAGGTCTTGGCACACGCAGTATTCAAAATTTTGAGGGTCAGCCTCTGGGGCTCGCTTCATGTCACCACTCCTTGGGAGACATGGGTGTGCACCTGACGCTGGGGACCAGCGTCAAATCACAGGGGGAGTATGTAGCGGGGTCTTTAAATTTAGTTGGGGTACACCTGGGGGTAGTGTGACCCAGGTGTATAATTATGAAAGGTTCTGGACCCCTTTTGTAATTCTTGGAGGATTGAGTGGTGTATTACTCACCTTGGCCTGTGGGTGGCGGGGTACCTACAGGCTCAGGGTGGAATCACTGCCACAGTGCTACCCTTTTTGTCCCTTTCCGGAGATGGTACGGCTGGGGCGGGGAACCCGCCGTGGTGTTTAAGGGAGGAGATAAAAGGGGGAGACGCCCTCGCCACGAGGTTCTGGGAGGATTTCTCTTCACGCACCCAGGCACCTTAGGCCTGGGTGCGGGCGGTTCAAGGTTCCGGCCCAGGCGCCCTAGGCCTGACCGGAACGAAGTTGGGGTCCATCCCAGGCACCTTCAGCCTGGGGTGAGGTACTATATCGTAGGCCTGGGGCCCAGTAACTTCGACTGGGTCCCGCAAGGGCGAAGTGATCTCAGGGTGCCGCCTTGCGAGGGGACCCGCATCTGAGGTGAGGAGGCCGGGGAGGTCACCCATCCGGAGACCCGGAGCAGCATCAACCCTGTGACAGATGGGCCTCCGGTAACTCCCTTGGAGGGACATCTTCCCCTGATAGGGGCCGGAGCGCAGCGAAGGTATTCTGATCGAGACTTACAGGTTCTAAGTGCTATGCTATTCAAGGTTGCTATAACCCCTGGTCAAAGCACAGGGGTTTAGACTGAAATCAGGATAGTGCCTCGGCCTGCTCATCCCACCGTATCAAGTTATAATAATGTACCAACCAGTCGGCTATTAAGACATTGTTTATTGTGGAGCGTACAATAAAGCAAGAGTTGGACTGTGATCAGTGTATGGACTCTGGTTAATGGGAGCAAGGGAGATTCCAGCATAGCAGGACTGAGTTTTAAGACTAATGCACATTGGCCCGAGGAAGATACTGATACTGGCCTTCACCTCACCTACAGCTATGGGGAGGACATGGGCCGTAGCGCATCTCACCCTGTCATGTGACATACCCCTAGCAAAAAAGGAGATGGGGTGAGGCCGCTACATAAATGTAACACATTGATTCATTGTATAATGCTGTAGACCAGATTAAACAAGTTCAGCCATATTGTTAAATCATCATCATCATCATTATGAAGGACTTTATCATCATCATTATGATTTTTTGGGTACATTGACTGTTTTCTGTCTGCCTATTATATATAAGTGGATGGAAGGTGGATGTTACAGGGTGGGAAACTATATTAAAGCTTAATTTTTTTTCTTGCTCTTACATGCTCCCCTAGCATGCACAAGCAAAGTACTGTGACTGCACTGTCCATTGGATGGTGCCGATCACGAAAAAATGTTGTGACCAATCAAAGTATCACACCATGTAACCAACACCTGAAGTTTTTATACAAAAACTAAAACCTGCGCTTAGAGAATGTGCAGTGATAATTGTGAGAAATAAATAAATCCGCAGCTGCCGCAACAAAAGGTCCTAACACCTCAAAAAAAATTAAAACAAATAATTGCAGCGCTGGCAAGGATATGTGAAAACAAACACTTAAAACATTAAAGAAATGACTCATAAACACTTATAAGAAAATAGCTTACAATCGTTATCACCATATAACGTAATAATAAACCTGATCGTCCATTAGTGTTGCCACTGTGCTCATTTGGTGAAAAAACAATTTATAAAACAATGTGTGAAAAACTAATAAATGACATCTGTGTCAATCTTGGAAGACTGAGTGTTTCCACAGCAGAAACCAAATAGTTAATTCCTTTAGAGAGTTCCCCTCTTGTGGCCCCACTCACCAAAAAGGGGATAAAAAATTATATACGAGATCACACCAACTTGGATTCATTAAGTTCTTCACATGCGATAGATAGGCTCCATAATATCAGCAGAGGCATTGAGTAAACATACGGGAAAAGGGAAAAAACATCATGTGAAGTACCGCTTAGGAACATCCAGCATAGCGCTGCTATCAAAGAGACTCACGAGACTGCAATCTTAAACGAGCGCCAGTGTTGTTCCGGGTACACAGCGTGAGTTCCACAGAAACCGGAAGTAGCGTCACTTTATGAGTCACTTCTTTAATGTTTTAAGTGTTTGTTTTCGCATATCCTTGCCAGCGCTGCAATTATTTGTTTTATAACACCTGAAGTTATCAGCTCGCTATCACTTTCCACTCACATACTGATCAGTGTGTTAGAGGAAAGAAAGCTCCAAGATCACCAGCCAGTAAAATTGTAATCCAGTACAAGTGCAATCCAGTCCCAGCAGTATCAGAAACAGCTTCATCCATCCCTCTATTATTATTACTATACAGGAATTATATAGTGCTGACAGTTTACAAAGCACTTTACAACATAAGGTCAGACAGTACACTTAAAATACAATTCAATACAGGAGGAATCAGAGGGCCCTGATCATTAGAGCTTACACTCTTAAGCCCTGTACACACGATCGGTTTTACCGATGAAAACAGTCCGATGGACTTTTTTCATCGGACAAACCGATCGTGTATGGGCCCCATCGGTCTTTTTTCCATCGGTGTTAAAAAATAGAACCTGTTTTAAATTTATCCGCTGGGAAAAAAACGATCGCAAATTACTATCGTCTGTGGGGAACTCCATCGGATAACAAGCCCACGCATGCTCAGAATCAAGTCGACTCATGCTCAGAAGCATCGAACTTCATTTTTCTCGGCTCATCTGAGTGTTTTACGTCACCGCGTTTGGGACGGTCAGTTTTTTGACTGATGGTGTGTAGGCAAGACTGATGAAAGTCAGCTTCATCGGATTTCCGATGGAATAATCCATCGGTTTAAAATCCATAGGAAATCCGATCGTGTGTACAGGGCTTAAGAGGGAGGGTCAAGAGATTCAAAAGGTAGGGGATAATCAGACAGATTGGGGTAGAGAGTTCCAGAGGATAGGAGAGGCTGTGGAGAAGTCCTGGAGGTGAGTGTGGGATGAGGTGACAAGGATACTAGAGAGCAGGAGGTCTTGGAAGAAACAAAGAGAACAATTAGGTTGGTATTTTGAGACTAGGTTAGTGATGTAGCTGGGGGCCGAGTTGTGGATGGCTTTGTAAGTTATTGTTATCTTGAATTTAATTTGTTGGGGGAGTGGAAGCCAGTGGAGGGATTGGTAGAGAGGGGTAGCAGACGCTGAGCAGTTTGTAAGGTGGATGAGCCTGGCAGCAGCATTCATAATGGACTGAAGGGGGAAACCTATTTAAAGGTAAGCCAATGAGGAGGGAGTTGCAGTAGTCAAGGCGAGAGATGACCAGGGAGTAAATTAGCTTTGTGGTGTCATTGGTTAGGAAGGAACGTATCTTAGAGATGTTGTGGAGGTTGAGGTGGAAAGCTATGGACAGTGATTGGATGTGGGGTCGAAAGGAGAGTTCAGAGTCCAGGACTACATCTAGGACCTTGGCATGGGGGGATGGGTTGATAGTTGAGCCGTTGATTTTGGGGGAAATTGGGGGAAGAGGCACGAGGGGGAGGACATATTATGAGCTCAGTTTTGGATAGATTGAGTTGGAGGAAGTGGTGTGACATCCAGGCTGATATGTCTGTTAGTAAGTTGGTGATACGTGAAGAGACCGATGGAGTGAGCTGAGGGGTAGAGAGATAGATTTGGGTGTCATTGGTGTAGAAGTGGTATTGAAAGCCACAGGAGGCATCAACTGACCCTGGGAGGAGGTCTAGATTAAGAATAGAAGAGGTCCAAGAACATTCACCCCTCTACAGTATATGTAGGCAATTGTTTTCTTTCAACATTTTCTCTTACAGCATGACTGTCCCCCTGAGCACAAATCCAGCTCTATAAAGGCATGGATTGATATGTTTGGTGTGGAGGAACTCAGTTCTGACCTCAGCCTGATTGTGAGTCAGGTCTTCTCATCCAACATCAGTACCTGACATTACTAAGGTTGTTTTGGTTGAATGGGCACAAATTCCCACAAATAAGTTCCAAAATCTTGTGAAAAGTGGAGACAGTTATGGGCACAAGGGTGGGAGGGGCAACTCTATAATAATGATCGTAATTTTGAAATGAGATGCCCAACCAGCCCATATAGGTGTGATGGTCAGGTGACTACAAATGCTTGGCCATATATCATATGTGTGGAATGCAATCTCCTGATAAATTTGGATTTCAGAATATTGTTTCTGTAAACATTTCTACTTATATCTCATTGTGCTGCTGGATTCCTTCCTTGTCTCTTTCACAAAGTTACATTCAAAATTTGCCAATGTTGATCAGTATGTCAGGTGGCCCATACCTGCTTAAAGCGGTTGTATACACAAAAATATTACATGCACCTACAGGTAAGCCTACATTAAGGCTTACCTGTAGGTGCTTGCAATATCTCCGAGACCTACAGGGTCTCGGAGATATTTGCAAAAAAGACTGTACCGATATCTACGGCGCATGCGCGACGTAGATAACGGCGCAGGCACACTGAGCGCGGCGGCTCTTGAATGGGAGCCCGCCGGACACTACCGGAATTCACGAATGCGCGGGGATCGTGCCGTCCCTCGCACATGCACGGGAGTGACGTCATCGCCGCTCCGGCCAATCACAGCGCCGGAGCAGCGATACCCAGAAGTCACTCCGGGTATCATGGGGGCGACGGAGGACGAGTCATACTAGCTCATTATGCCTTTGCCTTGCAGGTTGAAAAAAATAAAATAAAACGTTTTGCGGTATACAACCGCTTTAAATCTAGTGAATGGGCTTGGGATGTTCAGATAAGTTCTTAGTCATCTCTGTAGGTGCAAACACTGTGGAGTAAATACTATTCAAAGTTTCCAGCAGAAGAACTTTCATTCTAATCCACCTTCCAGGAGTTAGTTGGCAGCCAACCAGACTTCTAATCTCTAATGTATTCACATATCAGGTACACAGGAGGAGGGGAGAGCAGAGTGCTGAGCCCTGATTAATGGCTACATTCAAAAATTTGAGGATGAATTGCACCATGATGCCTTCGGCTACAGAGGTCAGTGAGAAATCTGTTTAACCCTTTCTGTTACACTAACATAAGGATCAAGTTGGTGACAGTCATATCCCGAATAAATTGAAAAATTAGGCAGAGGATGCCCCTGGGATAGTATGAACTAGAATATAGTAATATAGAATGCCAAACAAATATGTAAAAAGTAGAAAAAGTATATTTATTATACAAAGATGTACATACATTAACAAGACGATTTGTTTAAAAACAAAGAACTGGCATGCAATTCTGCCCAAATACATACAGACGCACTCCAAAGTTGACAGATGAGTCAATACATATGGGAGCAAATGAAAACCGACATGTTTCGGACACTGGTAGCTGGATTTGTAACAGCACCTGTGTTTAATTCCTTCTTCAAGGTTTTATTGGTACAAAAGCATTACATTTTTCTAATGAGAAAAATAATAAAACATGGTATATAATATCAACATAACAGTAAATATAGTTGTGTGTTTCTTTAAATCTCTTATATAGATATGAATAGCATAACCATTAAATAACAAAACATCCAAGAGTGAATCAAAGGAAGGTGTACAAGAAGCATAATACAAAAACTGTATGGGCAAGTACTTACATCCCACACAGGATGATGAATGTGTGTGTAATCAATTTTCTTTGCTTTGACGAAAGGACATGCCAGTGGAGGGACCACTAAGGGATATTCAGCCAGGCCCGGATATATTGCACACAGGTGTAGCATCACGCCTGGCCCTTTAAGTAGTAAGGTATGCCAGCGCTAAAAGAGGTCTGTTGGAGGAGGACCCACGCAGCCCACCAATGCTCACAGAGATAGCCCACGGTCGAGCACTAAGGATCTATTGAAAAGTAAATAAATTAGCAGAATGGTTCAGCAGACTCTACTGAACAATTCTATAACTCCGATCAGCTGATTACAATCCACTGATCAAAGTTATTAACCTCAAATGTGACCACCCACTTCCCCCATAATTCCGCTTCCCTAATCCCAGCCTCTCCACCTTCCTCGGCTCCTATTCTTCTAAAACTGCTCCCCCCTCATCTTTCTTATCCCCTCCATCCTCTTTCTTTCCCTCCAGTGCTAATTACCTCCCCCCACACCCAATTAACCCCCCTGAAAACCTGATCACTTGCAGCAACCCTCAGAAGCCGGCTTCCCTTCTTTGCCACTCCCACTGGCTTCAAGTGCTGCAGGGGCTTAGAGGGGAACACAGTGTGTGTCCCACATTACTTTATCACCCCCCCCCACAATGGCCCCTGCTCCTCAGATCCATCCCTGCTGCAGAGGCATCCCTCCTTCCCCTCCTGCCGCCTGCAGCTGCTGTCCTCACTGAGCTCTAGCAAGATGACAGGCTGGAGAGCATGGGGGGTGCATCAGCGGGTGAGGTTAGGGTTTGGTATACATGTGTGTACCAGCCCCCTCCCTCTTGTACAGTGGACACAGGCAGTGATCACTACCAATTATTCCTGTGTCCACTGATAGCTGAACATAGAGTAAATTGAGTTTTAACTCATGTAATATATATATATATATATATATATATATATATATTTGGTAAAAGGGGGCGTGGCCTGACCTAGCAGGAAGATGGAAGCCTGATTCTTGAGCTCCCGCCGCCACAGGATAAAGCTAACAGAGGTATCCGCACCCCTAAACCTATCCAAATCATGGGGACAGCTTCCCGCAACTCGTCGGCATCCCGCTCGTGCTCCACCTGGGAACAGAATGGGAGCCTCAGCCAAACTATCCCCGACATGTTCCGGACCCCCAGAGGGAACATGGCGGCTTCCTGCCATGGCTACTCGCAACCCCTTACTGCTCCCTCATAGACTGAGACGATGTCCGCTCCACCCTCAGCAGTATCCACGGGTATAGGAGGCACCATCTTCAATGGGACCTTGTTTTTCTGGAGCAATATGTCACAGAGAACATGGTACCACGGAGTCTCAGATGGGATGTACATCCACAACAAGGAGAAGTAGATCTCGATTCCTGGTCCAAATACTTTAATGATGCTGGGACCAAATTTCTCAATTTTCTTATTACTAGGAAACGTAATCGTCTTTCAGTTTTAGATAGAGAAATTAAAGAACTTAAAGATGGACTACTTGTATATAAAAATACAGTTGAATATAACACTATGTCCTCTAATCTTCAAACTTATCTTAATAAGGAAGATAAAGACCAGAGAACGAAAAAACACAAAAAATACTCACGCGATATTGGTGATTATAAGTCTGGGAAGGTGTACAGCTGGCAGAAACCACCTACACCGGATTTAGCTATTGAGGTAAACTCTTCAGGCACTGGTGGGGCGGCACTTCCAGTTGCGCACCTTAATCAACCCAAACCTTCTATGAATAGGAACCAACAACCTGGTGATCGCACACAAGGTGGGGTGCCCCAAAATACCCATACCCCTAAGAACACCCAAAGGGGGAGGGGACATAGTTCCAATAGAAGAGGTCGGGGAAATCGTAGAGGTAATCATTCCAACTATGATTACAATCAACAATATTATGAGAGAGAGAAGTTACATCAAAGGGGATCACCATCCAGTTTTTATGATAACTCTCACTCCTCCCACCATGGATACCCAGTCACATCTACTCACAATAGATATTTTCCTCTTCAGGATCAACATGATGATAGAGTATATTCATATCCCAATGCTGAGTTTGATCGATCTCCATATCCCAATCCTCATCCCTCTCAGGTTTTTCGGGAGGACCCCCCAAGAAGAAAAAGGGGTCCCGAAATAAGAGAGGGAACAGAGGAGGGAGGAGGACACAAAGGAGGAAAGAAAAGTCGAACATGACCTGCCAAGGTGTGTTCAACTTAAGCAGTGTCACATTGTCTCAAGAAGAAAAGATGGTTTTAGATAAGGGCCTTAAATTTGCCCCTCCACGTAAACTTAATAAGTTTAATACTTTTGTAGACATACATAAGTACGTTAGAAAAATCAACGCTCAACGCTATATTACCTCAAATCCTACTAGAAATATAGCTAGGGCAGCAACGTCAGGTACTGTCCATTCAGGGTTGGCTAACCCTTCGCTTTTTAACCCTCGCAATAAGCTTGCTCCAGCTCTTAATGTGTTTAGAGATTTAGCCCTTCAGGATTTGGCTAAATTACCTATAAAGAAGATTTCTAACAATCCTTTACCTAGTCAGGGCCTCAAAACCCTATGTGACAACAAAGATCTAATTATACGCCCCGCAGATAAAGGCGGAGGCATTGTCTTGTTAGACAAAGCAAGTTACATGGAAGAAATATATAACATCTTGAGCGATCAAGATACATATAAATAAATACTCACTAATCCCACCCTTAAATATAAGAAAAAGTTGACTAGTCTCATCACTAGAGGTTTTGACTCAAAAATTTTAAATTTTAAAGAGAAGTCGTTTCTTGTCCCTGTGGCCCCCAGGATTCCAATTATATATTATTTACCAAAAATCCACAAAGATCCCCTCCACCCTCCTGGACGTCCCATTATTAGTGGATTAGATTCCATTACGTCGAGGATAGGTAGATATATAGATTTCTTTTTGCAACCCTCTGTTAAGACCACACCATCTTACTTAAAGGATACTAAGGATGTTATCCAACGCCTTATGTCATTGACCTTTGATGGCGAGTTCATTATGGCTATGGCAGAAGTGGCGTCCCTATACACCTGCATCCCACATCATAGAGGTATGGAGGTTTCTCAAGAATTTCTGAATAGGGACCTTACGTTGGCCGCTCCACAGGTTAATTTCATTATGGAGCTACTAGAATTCACGACGCAACACAAATTTTTCTGGTTCGATGGAAATTATTACCTTCAGCAGAAAGGTGTGGCAATGGGGGTGAAATTCGCACCAAGTCTGGCCAAGTTATTCATGGCCAAATGGGAGGAGGATGTCGTCTATGCCCTACAGGAGCCTCAGCTTCTGCTTTGGGCCAGGTATATAGACGACATCCTCCTCCTATGTGCTGGTACTTCAGAAACATTAGAGATTTATTTCTCCACGTTAAATGACAACGATAGAGGTATAACTCTCACGTATGAATCCAGCCAGTCTATGATACACTTTATGGATTTACAGATCGAAAGATCGGAACAACAATTTAAGTTTAGTACCTATTTCAAGCCTACCGACAGAAATGGGTTTATACCCATGAACAGTTGCCACCACAAGTCATGGCTGAAGTCGGTCCCTAAGAGTCAGTTCCTGCGTCTTCGCCGGAACTGTACAGAAACAGAGACTTTTGTGGCACAAGCAAACATGCTTAAAAATAGATTTCTAGAGAAGGGGTATAATCAGGCAGAGATAGATAGTGATCTTAAGAGGGTGTTTGATATAGAAAGTCCCACATTGTTTGAAGATAGACCACCCAAAGAAGGAAATTACACTTTTAAATGGTCCTTCCTTACTACCTTTTCCACCCAATATAAGCACATAAAGGCCATTTTTGAAAAACATTGGAGGATATTAAGAAATGATAGGGTGTTGGGTACACTGATACCAGAAAGGCCTAAAGTTATCTATAAAGGAGTACCCTCCCTTCAAAATAAAATTGCACCTAATATCATAAATCTACCCATAAAACCCACCTTTTTTCATAATTGGATGGGTTACTATCCCTGTTAAAAATGTATTGTTTGTAAACACAATACATGTGGAAGAAGGCCTACAAAGGAATTCAGATCCTCAGTAACCAACAAAGTCTACCCAATTAAACATTTCTGTACGTGTGCCACAACCCATGTGGTATATCTGTTTACCTGCCCATGCGGTAAACAGTACGTGGCTAGAACGATGAGATCTTTCACTGCTAGGGTGTCTGAGCACGTGAGTTTAATAAAATTTGGGAGTATTAAACATACTGTCCCCAGACATTACCGGCAACACCATGCCCGTAACCCTGATGGCACTCAATTTCTAGTTATAGACCATTTCGTTGCTCCATGGAGGGGTGGAGCAACTACTAGAGGAGTATCCAGATTGGAAACATTCTGGATATATGAGCTTCAGACTTACCAGCCACAGGGAATGAATGTCGAGTGGGACATTAACTCCTTTATCAATGCGTCCTGAACATTTTATACTAATACACGACTTCTCTCCATCCATCGATTTGTATTTATTTTATTCTATTATATATTTATATGTGTGTTTATTCACACACATATAAATTTTATTCTATATATTTTATTAATTTTAACCCATTTTGTTGATTAATAATGTCTAATATACACAACCACACTTTTGCGCGTGTTTTGTGCACTTTTGTGTACCGACCACGCACATACTGTATGTGACGGAATAGATACTATGGATCTATGAGGTGTAAGTTAGTGTGTGAGCCATCACACATATATTATAGAATGCATCTTCTATTTCTAAGACGTTCCACATGTGTATATTATCCATAGTTTTTAGATTTGCCTTATTGACATTGTCCACAATAATGCCAATATCCTTCCTGTTTATCTAGTCTGCCCTTCAGCTTGGGACGCACTCTTTTCCATTATAGGGAAGATGTGGGCTGCGTGCTCCAGAGGGGCGGACCTACTAATAGGCGCTCTTTGAGCATCTTCTGTGTGACTCGGCGGAGGGGCGTGGTTGCGGTAAGCGGCAGACCTACGTCTCGTTTTTTAGAACGAGGCTTGGCTGCTACTTCCGGTTTCTTCCAGCCCAGTTCCACTGCGGAAGTGACGAATGGGTGCTGGGTCCAAGCCTCGTTTTCATAGCGAGGGTTAGATCCACCACCAATTACATTACGGCCATCGTAGTGGAACAGACATAGGGATTGAAAGTGAGGCATGGATAGCGCTGTAACGCAAGGTGACTTATAGCCTTAGTTTCTATCACAAACATAGTTCTATTTAAGTGCTTTTCTCCAGGCATTATGCACAGATAAAGTTTATGATATGTTTTTGTTATTCTGACCATCCATGACTAAAAATCAAAACCGGAAGTGAATCAATGGTGGTTCACTTCCTGGATCATGGAGGTCAATTTGTTCATTTATTTGCGATGTTTGTGGGACAAGGTCCTTACCCCAGATGATGACTATTTAGTCGAAACTAGTTGGGTGGATCTGTCCATACACATCGCTCTCGTACCTGAATCCATGCTTTTAAGACCATCTTAAATCGGATAAATCCCTTTGACTCCAGACCACCCCTCAACTCAAGACCATCCATATTGGGTCCTAGTAACCCTCAAGCTTTTTCAGATTTGGGTGGCGTATGCCTCTCCAAATCTGAGATTTCCGGTAAGCCTCCTCAACTTACCCTTGGTGGCGGTTTTCATATTACTCCCATATACAGTAAATTTTGGGTTCAATTAACCCTTAAGCTTTGTCTGATTTGGGTGGCGTATGCCTCTCCAAATCCGAGACTTCTGGTAAGCCTCCTTCAACTCACCCTTGGTGGCGGTTTTCACATCACTCCCATATATAGAAGATTTTGAATTGCAAGTTCACATTTTGATTCAACACGTTTCTTTTGGATTGAACTTCACCACTTGGATTTTCCATTGATTTTCTTTTTATGGACTTTATTTGATTGGACATTTATTTTGCGTTAATCATTATGAATTATAATAATATTGCTTGATCACTTTAGCATTAGAGTCACTCAGCACGTTACTTTTGGGTGACACACGTGTTTACTACAATAGTATGATATTTACACTGTGTATTTACTCATCATTTTACACAATTTTACTTAGGTAGCGCTACACTTTTATTTCCATTCATCACCAGCTTTTTTCTACTAGCAGTGTTGGCGGCTTCTTTTAGTATACAATTTTTTTCGTCCAGCGCAGTATTACCCTTATTTTTCTATAGGAGGCACAGCGGCTCCCCTTCAACTACAACTGAGCATCCACGATATCCGCACTATTACCGCGGACATCAAGGACACCCTCTCGGTTGCCATCTCTGAACTCCGGCTAGATATCCACGCTCTCACTGACAGAGTGTATGAGGTGGAAAAGGTGACTGAACGTCTTGACACTGTACTCCGCCGGGCCACACACCGCATCGACACCCATACCCTACAACTGAGGGACATGCAGCGTCACATGGAGGACCTCGACAATAGAGGCAGGCGCCACAACCTACGGATCAGAGGTCTGCCCAAGACGGACGAGGGGGATCAGGTCCCCGCTGTGGTGTTTAATGGCCTACTAAATAAACCTCCTCAATCAGTGATTGCTATGGAACGGATCCACCGGGCATTGCGGCCTAGGGGAAGGGACACAAACCCTCCCAGGGACTTCAAGCTGAAGGAAGAGATCCTGCGTCAGGCGAGAAGCTGAACACAACTAACACACGAGGGAGTGAATATACAAATATACGAGCACCTCTCCGGCATTACTCTGCAACATCGCAGAGACCTGAAGCCTCTGCTTGAGTCCCTGCGTGATAGAGGCATCCAGTATAAGTGGAAGTTCCCTTTCTGCTTGTCAGCGTCCTCACAGGGACGCACTGCCTTACTAAAGGTACCGGAAGATCTACCGCATTTTTGTGAGATCCTGAGCATCCCCCTAGTGGATAACCCTAACTGGTATGCAGACTTTCATCGCCCCACGGTCAGAAAACCCGCTGCTCCAGAGGAACCCATGGACGCGCAACCCACCAGCTACCATAGAAGAATATCTCCCCCAAGACAGAGGCAACATACTGCATCCCGCAACCACCGTCAGGATCTCAGTCCGCCCTACCCGCACAGATCCAGTAGATCCCGCTGGGAACGCTGAGCCCTTGTCAGGTACTCCCTGCTCTCTGCACACTGTTAGCCAAGTTTGGCTCCTTTGACTTTTTGACTTTTTAACTTTTATTGGTTTATTGTTTGGGTTTGTTTGCTACTCCAAGAGACCCTAATTGCCCGCACAAGTACTGTTGAATCACCCTAGAGGGTGATCTTAACATCAGCGCCACTGCCTTTTGTTTGCCCTACAGTACAAGTTGTTACAGGGCGGACTGTATTCCTTCAAGACAGAGTGCGGCGCGCGCGGACAGTAACCAAACTACAACTCCCGTGATGCCCTGCGTCCACCGTGATTAGCTTGGCTGGAAGGATACACAGCTACATCTTTCTACGTCTGACGTCACACTTTTGCGACCAACCTCCTGTCTCACCGTGCAACGGATGATATGGACACTTGTGCTCAGACCAGTTCTGCCTCACTTCCAGACTCTGCTACCTCCAAGCTATGATCCCCACTGCAACTGAACCTACTTCCGCTCACAGGTACACCATTGTTTACACCATTCCGCTGCCGGGCTGGTAGTTCTATCCACAGTGGAGCTTGGCATATTCTGGCTCTTATTGCTTGGTCTGCAACATCCCCATCCTATTTGTCAGCCCCTCGCTACCCTCTACATGGGGAACATTACGGTCTGTAGGATAAAATACCTGAAAATACTGCGGGCGCACCTCGGACCTTTCTCCTGACACCTGCAAAGACGCTGGACCCCCCCCCTTGTTTATTTGATTGCTCTGTCTACAAGCATGCACCCGAACTATGAGGTATCTTAAAATACCCAGTTTACCCCCGGCTCCCCATTTGACTTGTCTTCCTGTTTTCTTGCTCTGTTCCTTCTGAATACAGGTAATATGGGACTGTGTGTTCAGTTTTACTGTTATACTCATTTTGTTTCCGTTTACTATGTTTAATGTTCTTAAGGACCTCGGGCATGATTGAGACCACGGCCCTTCCCCGCTTGGGAACTCATGATGGAATTTCCTAATCCCATACTGTTGTTACATTCAGCTATGAAACAAGGCTTTTCATTTCAAATTCTGCTTTTCCCTCACTGGGGCTGCTAGAGTTGTCCCTTGCTATCCCTCCTCTTGCTGCACCACCACATTAAGACAGAATTATTTTTCCCCAAGTGTTTCTGTTTATCTGAGGGGTTATCCTCCTCCATATTATTTTTAGATCCTGTGGCGGTGGGCTGTCCTGTCCTGTATCCCTATCACATCCCACTGATTAGGTTCTGGTCAACCCCCACACAGTAGTGTTACAGGGTGCTGGCACTCCGAAGCAGGTGCCCACACTGTATACACTCTGTACACCTCCGATACTGTGAAATACTGAGGTGGAGGGACTACCCTTTCCACACCTCATCGGAACATTTTTAGAGACTACATCACTATACTCATATTGAGGGTAACTACAAACGAATGACAACTTCACCAAATCCCAACTCGACCACCCCTCCCTACCTCATCACCCCCCCCCACCTCACCCTCCCCCATGGCAGACAATACCGCTACACCGGGAGGGCACCACGGACAGTCACAACCTCCACTCCAACTCAAACTATACTCCATAAATATACGTGGACTTAACACTCCAGAAAAAAGATCTCAATTGCTTTACACTCTTCAGAAATCCAAGGCGCAGATCGCGCTCATAAAAGAAACACATTTCAGAACTGATAATGTCCCCAAACTTCACAATCCTAACTTTACGACTGTGTACTATGCTTCTAACAAGCACTTTGATTGTGGAGGGAGACTTAAATGTTGCTCTGAATTCTTCCCTAGATACCTCCAACGGGACATCTTCTCTAAAAACATATAGAGCCCTTTGTGCAATTAAAACCCAACTCAGTGAACTGTCCCTACATGACACTTGGCGCACATTACACCCAAACGTTAAAGACTACACCTTATTTTCCCCTCCACACGACAAATACTCAAGGATCGATCATTTCTTTGTCTCCCACAATGACCTGACTTTTCTTACTAAGACCTCAATCGATCCCATGCTGCTCTCGGATCACAATCCGATCTCCATGACTCTAACACTTCCAATGACACGTCACAGATCGAATATATGGCGCCTGGACAACTCCCTCTTAACAGACATAGATATATCACTCAAGCCTGACCCACTACTTTGCGGAAAACATTACAGCAGACTCCTCCGCTATCAATATTTGGGCTGCCCATAAATGTGTGATTCGGGGTGAACTGATCTCCCTAGCGACTGAACGACATAGAACCAAAAAAGCTTACATTAAAAGACTAACGGCGCGTGTTCACTCACTTGAACAAACACACAAACGATCATTGGCCACAGCCTTGCTTAATGAACTATTGAAAGCCAGAGAAGAACTCCTAGAGGCACTTCACAACACGCTTAAACGTAAATTTTCCCTAACCCAAAAGCTGTTTTATCAGTTCGGAAATAAGTCTGGGAAATTGCTGGCCAGAGCCCTTCAAGTCAAAAAAGCTGCACACACTATTCACTCAATTAAGGATTCCTCAGGCAACACTAAAGTCTCCTCGGAAGACATTGCTGACCAATTTGTACACTATTTTACTCAGTTATACAACATACCCCCCCACTCACGTCAGCTACGACAACGGAACATACGCATCTACTGGACGATTTTCTTTCACAATATTGCCCATCGCCCCTTACCCCGACTGAGTCGACAGATTTAGATCTCCCGTTCTCGATAGAAGAGACATTGACTGCCCTGAAACTATTGAAGTTGGGTAAAAGCCCCAGGCCCAGATGGCCTGATGGTTAGTTACTACAAATCTTTTACGGACACCCTCATTCCTCAGTTTGTTCGGGCATTCAATGATCTCCATTCCTCCCCCACTCCCAACAACAATGTTCTAGAAGCCCACATCAAACTCATCCCTAAAGCAGGCAAAGATCCTACCCTAGTGCCCAACTAGTTAATGTAGATCTAAAACTCTACCCCAAGGTTCTGGCAAATCAAATTCTTCCCCTCCTACCCAGATTGATTGCACTGGATCAAGTGGGATTTGTCCCTGGCCGAGAGGCTAGGGACAATACCATAAAAGCCATAAATATACACCATTGGCTATCAACGTCTTCCACCAAAGGTTTTTTCCTTTCCCTTGATGCTGAGAAGGCGTTTGACAGGGTGGCATGGGACTACATGACGGCTACACTCCAAGCGATGGGCTTTCCGACCCGTCTGGTTCAAACAATACTTGCACTAAACTCATCCCCTACGGCAAGAATTAGAGTCAACTGCCGCCTGTCAAATGTCTTCTCCATTTCAAAACGGAACCCGTCGGGGTTGTCCCTTGTCCCCCCTTATTTTAGTTCTCACCATGGAACCCATGCTGCCCAAGCTGAGAGAGAACCCAGATATCAGAGGTATTGACGTTCAGCACAGACAGTATAAAATAGCAGCATATGCGGATGATATTCTGCTTTTTCTCTCAGATCCTATCACCACTATCCCCAATCTTCTTAGAGATTTCTCGCTTTTTAAGACTTTATCAAATCTCCAAATTAATTTTTCAAAATCAAAACCCCTAAACGTTTCCCTCCCCCAATCTGTAGTGACACATTGCCAATCTAATTTCCCCTTCGAATGTGGGCATCACGCGCAATTACGTACCTGGGAACCCAAATTCCTGCAAAACTGCAAGACCTTTATACATTGAATTTCTTACCCATCCTCCAGAATATTCAGGGTGATTTGAATAAATGGCAAAAGCGCCCCTTTTTGTGGTTCGGCAGAATCGCCATTCTAAAAATGAATGTCCCCCGCAGACTCCTTTGCCTTTTTCAGGCTCTCCCCATCAAACTCCCCCCTTCCTTCTTCTCTTCCTATAAGAAAATGTGCAGAAACCTCATCTGGAACTCTAGGACCCCCAGACTAAGCTGGGACAGACTGGTGCTTCTAAAACTGAATGGGGGTTTGGGTCTCCTAGACCTCCTTAAATACTACTGGGCATCCCACCTCACCAGAATTGTTGATTGGCACGTACACAAAAACAGCAAAGATTGGATTCAACTAGAGAACTCCTTTGCGATGATACCAATCTCTAACTTACCATGGACTAATCATAGATCTACCCCTAAAGAACACACTTCTCACCCACTCATAGGACCCACGATGCTAACCTTTAGAGCTGCGTGCAAAACTCTTAGATTGACCCCCTCACCGGGCCCCCTAACCCTGCTTGATCAAAGCCTGGACTTCACCCCTGGCTTACTCAGAGCCAATCCGGAGGACACACCTCTTGCCTCGTAGCTTAGAGCCCGCCACTTCTTTCATAATGGTGAACTCCTGCCATACTCAGCAATCTCCTCTAACTTCTCAGATCACCACCACAATTTTTTAAATATCTACAACTCAGACATTTCCTCACTAGTACTACGCCTATCGCTCACTGACACCGTGACCTCACACCCTGCGAAGAGCTCTGTAATTGTGCAGAACCCCAGAAGCATTTAGTCTCGGTTGTGTATGCTGTCCTGTTCCAGAACTATGATTCTAAGCAAGATAAAATTGTAGACCTTCCTACAGACGACTGGGATCGCATACACACTCATATCCACAAAGGTTTCCTAAACTCCTCTACCCAAGTAAATAGATACAAAATCTACTCACAATGGTATAGGACACGGATAGGATCCACAAATTCCAACCTTCTGTCTCCCCACTCTGCTGGCGTTGCAACTTGTAGGCTAATTACTCCACATTTGGTGGGAATGCCCACTCATACAGCCATTCTGGACCGAAATTCATTGTTTGATTGCTCAAATCACTACATACACACCGGACTTCACCCCTGCTCAAAACTTGCTCCATCACACTTCTCTCCCTCTTTCACGATACAAAAAATCCGTCACTATGAACCTCATAAATGCAGCCACTCAATGTATACCTACACACTGGAAGAGTCCTGACCCCCCAACAATCACGGAATGGGTCCGCAGAGTAAACAAAATAGCTGAAATGGAAGACCTTTTTCACCAAGCGAACGACGACCCAACAAAATATAGCACTACATAGGCGTGTTGGATTCATTATAGAGACTCCACTGATGCTACAGTCCCAAATACCAGCACTACCCCTCCCTCACAAAGGTGATCTCTCTCACACTCAACACAACAGTTTTTTACCCCTGACGCCTCTGCCAGCCTACACCCTCCCCCCTTCCCCCTTCCCCATTTCCTTTCCCACACACTTCTTAAACGATCTACAGTACACAATACTTTTCCACTCCCTGCTGTTCCCCCACCAAATACTATAACCCCCTGACCCTATCCTAGCTGATCTCCCGTGAGCTTGGTGGACTCACCCATTGCTACCGAACCTTTGCGATGGAGCTCACCTCAACTTCACAATACACTGAACTTTTATGATGCATAATTTTTTGAAGCTCCTGGCCCCACACCCACTCACAGTTTTGGTCCCATTAGGGGTGACTGGGTGTCGTGGCGATATAGTTCTAATCACCCTCACTACTCCTACCAAGTTTAATGCTTAAATCGTAGGCGCAAAGCATTTCTGTCTAATACACGCCTTGGTTTACTGTTACTGATGTTGCCACTTTTTCCACTTATTCTCTTGCAACTGTTACTGATCTAACGTACGTTTTATTGTTTATTTTGTACGCAATTTCTGCATGTTACTACTTACCTTTTGTAACCTGTGTAGTGATCTCTGTACACCTGAAAACTCTAATAAAAATGTAATGAAAAATATATATATTTGGTAAAAAAATTGAATAATAAAAAAAACATAGTAAGGCCCCTTTCACATGGAGTGAACTCTGTAAAGCATCTCCGCCTGCTCACCGTGGGATCTGTCTGCTGATCCTTGCTGTGCAGGCAGATGACAGGTCCGCTTCCACTCTGCTGATGCAGACTTCTTTTCTCTATGGAGTGGTCGGATGGAAACAAACCGCCTGTCTATTTCCATCTGATTCGACCTGCTAGATGGATGGGGAATGGGATCCCTGTCCATCTGTTTCGGATTGGATCAGATGCAGGAAGGTGTAAATGAACACATGTTCATTTACATCAGCCTCATCATAAAGAACAATGGGTGGTCCGATCGTGCCCATCTGAAAAAAAGACAGGCGGACCCGATCGGTCTGCTTGTGTAAAAGGGGACTAAGGCCTTGTTCACACAGGGCATACACAGTGTACATCCCTGCAAGGCTGTATTTAGATGTACAGTTCCCTACATCCCTGTGCTGGCAGTCCCATTGATGTCATTTGGGATGTAACAACTGTGTGAACAGAGCCGTTGCTCCAAATTTGACATCCATGTAATTCCGGGTTCATGTCCCTGAGATCACACTGTTTGCGTTCAGGGTCATGTACCCACACCCACATGGATGTCAGAATGGGAGTAGAAACTATGCCATTGCATCCCAGTTGACATAAATGGGACTGCCTGTGCAGGTAAACATGGCCCTTCATAGGCGTACACTTTAGTATGTCACATGGAGAACGATTCTTTAGTAGCAATTTAGTAGGAATTTTGTGAGTTATGTTGTGTGCACTATTAATGATTTTAGTGTATTTTGTAGTGAAAATAGCAATTTGATGAACATTTGCACAAATATTGCAGGGCCCAAAAAAATCAGTAGCACTTTTTTATTCTACTGATCATGTGCTTTCAGAAAATGTATGGTTTGGGGGGGGGGGGGTCTTTTCAAATCCTGAAAGCTGCTTGTGAAAAATGGTAACCTCCTGATTTTTAGAGTAAGTTATTTATATTTACAGTTTTGCGTACCTTCAGTTTTCACCTTTTCACAAAAAGGCGCAATTTAAAATGTACACATATTTGTTATTTATTAACTCAATCGAGTTTTAACTTTTATGTTTAGTATGAATTTTGCAGGAATTTTGTACATTTTACCATGTATGAATCCACTATTAATGATTTAAGTGTATTTTTTGTGTAAATATTGTTTGATAAACATTTGCACAAATATTATGGTGCTTTAAAAATCTGTAGCACCTTATTTTTATTCTACTGGCCATGTTCTTTCAGAAAATGTATGGTTTGGAGGGTCATTTACAAACTCTGAAAGCTGTAAATGTAAAAGAAAAACCTCCAGATTGTTTGTGAAAATTTTGTGTAAGTCCAATTCTCACTATTTCTCATACTTAATGTGATTGTAGCCGTATTAGTGCAATTGTGACAGAGAAAACTGAGTACTTTTTTTATTTGCACTAACAAACAATTTTTCAGGACAAGATTTCAGGGTGTGTCCCCTTCTTCAAGGTCCAAGCAGTACTGAAACACAATATTTTGGCAGAATGTAAAAACCAAACAAAATGAAAAAAAAAAAAAAAAAAAACCTCAGAGGGAAAGAAAAAACAAACACATACACATCAGAGGTAATGAAGATAGCATTGGAGTTAGTGAGATAAGACAGAGGGAGAGCTACATGGCTGCAGACTTGAGGGGGGAGGGGGGATGTCAGTCACAAGGGGGGGTCATAAAACTTTAGCGTAATGGGTAAGGAAACCAATATCTAAATTAAGGACATTCATTTTTGTGTCAAAACGAAGAATCATTTTTAGTTCAAACGTTTTCCTATCTTGGATAGTTCTGAAATTCCCTTTAAGAACTAAAACATTGAGGTCTTCTATAGTGTGGTCCGGTTGTGAGAAGTGATGTCCCACAGGTGTGCAGAAACTCTCTTCTTTATGTTCCTTGATGGTATGTCTGTGAAAATTCATCCACGTTTGCAACTTCTGTCCTGTTTCACCAACATAAGATCCTTTGCCACACCTGTTGCATTGGATGAGGTACACAACATTACTGGAGGTACAGTTGTAAGATCCCATGATAGTGAAGGTCCCATTTGTGTGTGTGACACTTTGTTATGTGTTAAGGTGTGTATTATTACCACAATTCACAAGTGTGAATGGGACCTTGAATGAGTTTGGTCCTTAATGACTCTATATCTTATTTTTCACTTTTGAATAGAGTGGGGAAGGATAAATAATCCCTGTCAGGTTTTTACTGCTACAGAAATACTATATATTGTTATTGTGGTACCTTAAGATGCATGCCTTGTAAATTGCCAACCACTGCTATAACTCATATAAATTCAGGAATGATTGAATTTCATTATATGTTTCATGCAGCAATGCACACGGCCACCAATCCCACCATAGATCTGTAGTTGAAATGTGTTATACATTTTGCCATAAAGAATTTCTGCTTAAATCCTTGTACTGTAGACCAATGCAAAACTATCCATTTTCTGCAGGGTTTATGACAGAGAATACAGACATCTCCTGGCTTTTATATTTGCTATTGATGACATAAACAGCAGTCCAGATATTCTTCCCAACATAACTCTGGGATACCATGTGTATGATTCTTGTGGACATGTGAATAAAGCTATAAAAGACGTTCTACAGATATTGTCTGGACATACAAAGGAAGCTCCAAATTATTCCTGTATGGAGCGGGGTGCCCTGGCTGGTTTTATTGGAGATCTCAATTCTGACACCACTCTCCAAATGGCCCAGCTGCTGAATCTATATGGTTACACCCAGGTAAGAAAAGCTGAATTTCCTACATTACAAATGTTAGAACAGCTAGTCGTCTTACGGTGGGGTGGGTCAAAAGGATACAAATAACCTTTGTGGTAAAGTATAAGGTTGTTGTGAAAAAAGATGGCAGTGCTGTGTAGGGATGGACCAACGGTTCAGTCCAATCTTTGGCTGTTATGCCATTTGGACAAATGCCTGAACTTTTGCCCATTCAGCCCCCTGATAATCATTTATAGAAGTAATATTTCAGGAAGATGGAAACCACCAAAGTCACCAATGTCATTGGCTTACATGACCTATAATCCCCAGCCATGGTCATACTTGGTCAATGGTGTCATTGCTATACCCATCCCTTCCCTGTCATGTGCCACATCTGTGCCACCAGAGCCACACCAGTGCCACCAGAGCCACACCAGTGTCACCAGAGCCACACCAGTGCCACACCAGGGCCACACCAGTGCCACATCAGTGCCACCTGTGCCCATCAGTGCTCATATGCGCCACTGCAGTGCCACATCAGTGCCGCCTGTGCCCACCAGTGCCACCAGTGCCGCCTGTGCCCACCAGTGCCGCCTGTGCCCACCAGTGCCACCAGAGCCACACCAGTGCACACCAGAGCCACACCTGTGCCCATCAGTGCCACCTGTGCCCAGTGCCACTTGTGCCCATCAGCGCCACCTGTGCCCACCAGTGCCGCCTGTCCCCACCAGTGCCGCCTGTGCCCACCAGTGCGCACCAGTGCTGCCTGTGTGCTAATCAGTGCCACCAGAGCCACACCAGTGCCACTACAGTGCACACCAGTGCTACCTGTGCCACATCAGTGCCGCCTGTGCCCATCAGTGTCCACCAGTCCCACCACAGTGCTCTGCAGTGCAGCCTCACCAGCCACCAGCATGGCAAAAAATTCTTTACTTGTGAGGAGGCCTACCAGCGTCTAATTATGACCGATGAGAGCAGCGAGGAGTCTCAGTCCGATTCGGATTCGGGCTATGAACCCGTTACAGACAGTGGGTCTGATACAGAATCAGAAGAGGAATGTGTGCCTGTGAAAACAAGGGGTTCTGGCGTGGGGAAGCGGCCTACTACCAGCAGCACAGTGCTGTCCACCTCAAGCGCAGTGCCGTCCACCTCCAGCGCAGTGCCGTCCACCTCAAGCGCAGTGCCGTCCACCCCAAGCGCAGTGCCGTCCACCCCAAGCGCAGTGCCACTGCAACAAAGGCCAGGCACCAGTAGGGTGTCATCTCAGCCCCAAAGGGATAGGGGCCATGCCAGCCTTCCCTATGGCCTTCAAAACCCCCTGTGGCTTCCCCCTAATTCCGGAGCAGCAAATATCCCCCCTTTCACCGGCCAGCCAGGTGTCCAGGTGAACACCAATGGTTTTTCCATGCTCGATTTTTTTCATTTAGTATTCACCGAAGACTTACTATCCTCCATTGTGGCCCAGTGCAACCTATATGCACAGCAGTACATCGTAAGCAACCCTGGGTCTAGTTACGCCCGTCCCTTTGAGTGGAGAGAACTTACCGTAAAGGAATTCAAAATTTTCCTAGGCCTAACTTTTACTATGGGACTCTCAAAAAAAAAACAATTGTACTCCTACTGGTCTACCAAACCCATTCACCACATGCCACTCTTCTCATCCATTATGCCAAGATCCCGATACCTAACGATTATGCGGTTCCTCCACTATAATGACAACACCCAGTGCCCTCCCCGAAATGACCCAGCTTTTGAGAAACTATATAAAATTCGGCCACTCCTAAATTTTTTCTCTTAAATTTTTTCCCAGTTATATATCCCTGAACAGAATATCTCTGTGGGTGAGTCCCTTATAAAATTCTCAGGCAGGCTGTGCATTAAACAGTTTATCCCCAGCAAAAGGGCCCGATATGGGGTTAAAATGTACAAGCTATGTGACCGAGCTACGGGGTACATCTACGCCTTCCTGGTGTACGAAGGGAAGGACTCCCAACTGCATCCCCCTGAATGCCCAGAGTACATCGAAGTCAGTGGAAAAGTGGTCTGGGAGCTTGTCTATCCACTCCTTGGAAAGGGATACCACCTTTATGTGGATAATTTTTATACCAGCTTGCCCCTGTTCCGCAATCTTTACCGGAGGGACACCCCAGCATGTGGCACAGTAAGACCCAATAGAAAAGGCTTCCCACAAAAACTTGTCAATGAAAAGCTACGACGAGGGGAGACGGCATCATTGAGGAACCAGGAGATATTGGCTGTCAGGTGGAGGGACAAACGAAACGTCCACATGCCCACAACGACACCTACGTTGAAGTCCCCAAAAGAAATGGCACAATCCAGAAACCAGTTGTGTCTACGATTATAATTTGTTTATGGGGGGAGTGGACTTCAATGATCAGATGATTGAACCCTATCTTCCCACAAGAAAATCCCGCTACTGGTATAAGAAAGTGTCCATTTATTTTTTTAGTTTGGCCATGTATAACACTTATGTTATTTACAAAAAATCAACAGAGAACCCCGTATCCTATCTACTCTACCAAGAAGAAGTTATCTCCACCCTTTTGTACCCTGAAAGCCCACCAGAAAATATTCGCTCTGATTCCGTGAGCAGACTCCACGCGCGCCACTTCCCTGAGAAAGCCGCCCCCCGTGAAACAGGCTACAGACGTCAGAAGAGATGTCGGGTGTGCTCCAGAGGAGGAATTCGAAGAGACACCATGTATTATTGTCCTGATTGTCCCTCCCAACCAGGCCTCTGTATAGGTGAATGTTTCCGCCGTTACCATACAATTCTACACTATTAGGGAAGTATGGTAAATGCAATTCTCATTTCCTGTCATTTTCCTCCACACCCCTTATGCCACTGCACTGAACTGTACATACCTCTGCCTTCTCCGGAACCGACCTTGGACTGTTATACGACCACGCTTTTGCCTAACGCTAAACATACCTCTGCTTTCTCCGGAACTGACCCTGGCCTGTTATACGACCACTCTTCTGCCTAACGATAAACTGTACCTAACTCTGCTTTCTCCGAAACTGACCCTGGCCTGTTATACGACCAGTCTTCTGCCTAACGCTTAACTGTACCTACCTCTGCCTGCTCTGGAACTGACCCTGGACTGTTTGACCATGTTTTTTGCCTGCCTCTTGGATTGATCTTTTACTGTGCTATGCTAGTGGAAACACAGGGGTCTCACATATGTGAGGGGCTCCAGAATTGTTTTTCTGGATGAAGAAAACTATTTTTTCGTTTTCTCATTCCCGGATTAGGGTCTGGAGACTCGGAGGCTTCAAAGAGATTTGGGTGGGAGAAGCCTCTACCCCTGTCCCTATTCTTTCCTGGCCTGCTACTTGGACCATGTTCCTGCTTATTACCAGGACCAATATTATGGCACTGCTGGCAATGTCTCTACTTGCACTGACCCTGGACTGTATATGGACAGTATTCCTGCCTGTAGTGACTATGGACAATATTCCTGTCTGCTGCCTGGACATTTCCATTCACTGTCGCTGACCACGTCCCTGCCTGCTGCCTGGATCAGGGCTCTCCTCCTGTGGACAATTGCACTACTAAAACCACAGGTAATCTTTTTTTTACCGTTTACTCAGCAGAATGTATTTTAGGGTGTAATTCTTGGTATGTACATGCTGTGTTAGAAATATGAAGGGCCTTCAAAAATGTGATAGATTGTAAGGAAATTGGATGTGTAAATTATGTCCCTAGAACACCTGATGTTGCTTCTTGGATGTTGGGCCTCTATGTGGCCAGGCTGTTAAAAAAGCTCACACATGTGGTATCGCCATACTCAGGAGGAGTAGCAGAATATATTTTGGGGTGTCATTTTTGCTATGTACATGCTATGTGTTGAAAATATCTTATAAATGGACAACTTTGTGTAAAAAAAATGCGTTTTCATTTTTTTTCCACATTTTCGAAAAACTTCTGGAAAAAAAAATACCTTTCAAAAGACTCATTATGCTTCAGAGATTGTACATTGGGGTGTTAGCTTTCCAAAATGGGGTCACTTTGTGGGCGTTTCCATTGTCCTGGTGCTCCAGGGCCTTCAAAAGTGTAATAGGTGGTTGAGAGATTAGATGTGTAATTTATGCTCCTAGAACGCCTGAAGTTGCTACTTCAGTGTTGGACCTCTGTATGTGGCCAGGCTGTATAAAAGTCTCACACATGTGGTATCGTCATACTCAGGAGGAGCAGCAGAATATATTTTGGGGTGTCATTTTTGCTGTGTACATGCTATGTGTTGGAAATATCCTATAAATGGACAACTTTGTGTAAAAAAATTGCGTTTTCATTTTTTTTCTACATTTTCCAAAAACGTCTGGAAAAAAATTAACCGTTCAAAAGACTCATTATGCCTCATAGATTATACGTTGGGGTGTTAGCTTTCCAAAATGGGGTCACTTTGTGGGCGTTTCCATTGTCCTGGTGCTCCAGGGCCTTCAAAAAAAGGGATTTTTATAACAGCTTACCTGTAAAATCCTTTTCTTAGAGTACATCACGGGACACAGAGCGACTTAGTCATTACTAATGGGTTATATAGATTACCTTCTGGTGTTGGCACTGGCCAATTCCAAACCGGAAGTACCCTCCCCTATATAAGCCCCTCCCACCCGGGAGCACCTCAGTTTTGTAGTCAAGCAATAAGTGTCCCAAAAAGAGGGGTGGGAGCTCTGTGTCCCGTGATGTACTCCAAGAAAAGGATTTTACAGGTAAGCTGTTATAAAAATCCCTTTTTCTTTTTCGTACATCACGGGACACAGAGCGACTTAGTCATTACTAATGGGACGTCCCAAAGCAATGCCAAATGAGGGGAGGGATACATAAGCTGGGCGCCATCAGGCATGAGGATCTTTTGCGGCCTGCAACACACTGCGCCCAAAGGCGACATCCTCCTGACTTCTAACGTCTACCTGGTAGAATCTAGTAAACGTGTGTACCGAAGACCATGCTGCGGCCTTACATACTTGAGCCAGGGAGGCCTGGTGATGCACTTCCCATGAAGTTCCAACTGCTCTTGTGGAGTGCGCCCTAACTTTGAACGGAGGCGGTCTCTTTCTCAAGCCATAGGCTTGTATTATGACCTGTCGAATCCACTTGGCTAAAGTAGATTTTGATGCTGCCTGACCCTTTCTGGGGCCTTCCGGCAGAACAAACAAAGAATCCGTTCTGCGAATCTGAGCAGTGGCTTTTAGATAAGCTTTAACTGCTCTTAATACATCCAAAGAATGTAATAACTTTTCCTCTACCGAGCTAGGTTTGGGGAAAAAAGAAGGAAGAACCACATCTTGGTTCAAGTGAAACCTCGATACCACCTTAGGAAGAAAGGCTGGATGAGGACGTAATACTACTCTGTCCTTATGGACAACCAGATATGGCTCCTTACAGGACAAGGCGGCTAATTCCGATACTCTTTTAGCCGAACAAACGGCTACTAAGAAAATCAATTTCCTGGTGAGAAGAACCAAGGAAATGTGTTGTAATGGTTCAAACGGTTGTTTCTGTAGAACCGACAGAACCAGGTTTAAGTCCCAAGGACATATGGGAATACTAACCGGAGGGCTAATACGCATCACTCCTTGTATAAAGGCTTTGACTAGTGAATGCGAAGCCAAGGGCCTTTGAAAAAATATTGACAAGGCTGAAATCTGACCCTTGATAGTACTCAAGGCCAGCTTCCTATCTACAGCCCACTGTAGGAAGTCCAAAATCCTCCCTATCACGTACTTACGTGGATGCCATTTCTTGGCCTCACACCACGTAATGTACGCTTTCCAGATCCTATAATAGATCTGCCTGGATACCGGTTTCCTGGCATTGATCATGGTAGATACCACAGAATTAGAGAGCCCTCTCTTTTTCAGAATGTGGGCTTCAATAGCCAGGCCGTCAAACCTAGGGCTGGTAAGGAAGGGTGGTATATCGCTCCCTGCGACAGCAGGTCCGGACGATGTGGGAGGGTCCAAGGACTCCTCACTGACATTTTTACAATCTCCGCGTACCATGCCCTTCGGGGCCACGCTGGAGCCACCAGAATTACTGGTTTCTTTTCTACCCTGATTCTGCGGAGTAATCGCGGTCACAATTGTGGCGGTGGGAATGCATATATCAGCTCGAACTGATCCCAAGGGAACACTAGGGCATCCGAGCCACAAGCTAGGGGATCCCTTGTGCGAGACACAAATCTGTCCACCTTTGCGTTGAATCTGGATGCTAGCAGATCTACATCCGGTGTTCCCCACCGCTGGCATATTGCCTGGAAAACCTCGGGGTGAAGAGACCATTCCCCCGGGCATAATTGTTGGCGACTTAGAAAGTCCGCTCTCCAATTTTCCACTCCTGGGATGAAAACCGCGGATATGGCTGGGACATATCTTTCTGCCCACTCCAGGATGCAATTTGCTTCCCTCTGGGCTGCACGACTCTTGGTGCCACCCTGGTGATTGATATATGCCACTGCCGTGGCATTGTCTGATTGAATTCTGACAGGGGACCCTTGGAGTTTGGATGTCCATGCTACTAGGGCATACCGGGCTGCTCGTATCTCTAAGAGATTGATGGGCAGGGCCTTTTCTGCTTCTGACCACTTGCCCTGGAGAGACCATTGCTCCAGTACTGCCCCCCAGCCTATGAGGCTGGCATCTGTAGTGACCACCTTCCAAGAAACCGGACTGAAGGGTTTCCCTCTTTCCAGATTCTGGGGCACCAACCACCAATGGAGGCTCTTGCGAACGGAAGGGGACAGGGACATTGGTAAGTCTAAAGCCTGAACTTTTTTGTTCCAGGCTGACAGTATGGCCCATTGCAAATTCCTTGAATGGAATTGACCGTAGGGTACCGCTTCGAATGAAGCCACCATCTTTCCCAGCAGCCTCATGCAGAGGCGTATGGATGGTTTTCTTTTTGTACCCACTAAGTGGGTCAAATCTTTTAAAGACGACACCTTCTCTGGAGGTAAGAAAATCTTTCTCTGATTTGAATCCAGCCTTAGCCCTAAGTATTCCAGACTTTTGACTGGTCTTAGAGCTGACTTGTCCCGGTTGATAATCCAACCGTGATATTCCAGATACTTGATTGTCTTGTGAATAGCTACTTCCAGCTTTTCCACTGAGTGGTCTATTAGTAGCAGGTCGTCTAGATATGCCATTATCGTTACACCCTGTGTTCTTAGATTGGCCAATAATGGGGCCAGAATTTTTGTGAACACTCGTGGTGCTGTGGCCAGACCGAAAGGTAAGGCTCTGAACTGAAAATGGCGCCCTTCTACTGCAAAGCGTAGAAATTTCTGGTGGGCCGGAAAGATGGGAATATGCAGATAAGCATCCTTTATGTCGATCGAGGCTAGCCATTCCTGCCCTTGTAGGGCGGTGGCCACCGATCGGATCGACTCCATCCGAAAAGTCCTGATATTTAGGAACTTGTTTAGCCCTTTTAGATTTAATATGGGCCTCACGTCCCCATTTGGTTTGGGGACTGTGAAAAGGTTCGAGTAAAACCCGAATCCGCTTTCTTCCAGGGGAACCTTCATGATTACACCTTGGAGCAATAGTTGTTCTAGTGCCAGAAGGAGGGATCCTCTCTTTTGGGGATCTCTTGGCATGTTTGACCTCATAAATTGGGCAGGAGGAGTGCCTTTTAACTCCAGCTTGTATCCCAGACTTACTGCGGAGAGCACCCATCTGTCTCTGATGGTGTCCCGCCAGGTCTCTGTGAACAACTGAAGTCTTCCCCCCACCCGATTGAGTGGGGGCAACGCTTCATGCCTTGGGGGGAGGTTTTGTACCTCTCTTGATCCAGGGCTTCTTGTTACCCTGTGATTGTCCCTGATTTCTGCCCCCTGAATTTGACCGCGGAGGCCGTCGGAACTGCTTCACAGCCGATGTGCCCGGGACTGGAGAAGTAGGCCTCTTAAAAGAAGGACTTCTACCCTTGTTCTTAACCGGTAAGAGTGAACTTTTACCGGCAGAAATTTTCTGGATATATTTGTCCAGATCTTCTCCAAATAAGCGTTCTCCATGAAATGGGAAGCTAACCAGCAGTTTTTTACAGGGAGCTTCAGCAGATCAGTTTTTGAGCCACAGAAGCCTACGCATATGTACTACAGACAGCGTAAAGCGGGAGGCCTGTTGGATTGTATCCTTTATGGCGTCCACCGCAAAACACAAGGCTCTAGGCAGGTCAGCTAGGGCAAGAGCCTGCTGATCTGGTAAGTCCCTTAAGACTTGTTTCAACTGATCTTTCACTGCTTGGCAGACTCCAATCGCTGCTACCTCAGGTTGTGTCACCATGCTTGCTGTAGAGAAAGCAGATTTTAGTAAAGACTCCAATTTTTTATCTATTGGGTCTTTGAACATTGGAACATTATCTACTGGACATGTCAGTGATTTGTTAACAGAAGAGATGGCTGCGTCCACTGTAGGGACCCTCCATTTTCTTATGAACTTATCCTCCATGGGATAGATCACCGGAAATCTCTTGGGGGGAGCAAATATTTTATCAGGATGCTCCCAATCCTGGTAAATAAGCCCTTCTAATAAAGGGTGGATTGGGAAGGAACAGACAGCCTGGGGAGCTTTTAGCGACCCCAGCGAGGAAACCGTAGTGGATGGTGGTTCCGCCAGAGGCATTTTAAATGCTGATCGGACCATATTAGTCAGAGACTGAACCCATAATCTTTCAGCCTGAGAAGCTGAGAAAGGTTCTTCCACTGTTGATTCCTCCATAATTGAATCAACCTCATCCTGATCCCCTTCAGGTAGGTCGATCTCTGTGTGGGGCTGTTCCTCCACTAACAGGCACTCTGAAGGAGGAGACGGAGATCGGACGCGCTTTTCCTGAGACAGGGAAGCAGCGATCAATGCTGTTAATCTCTCTTCCAATCCTCCCAGAGTTGAGGATAAAACCTCCTCTGTTATATATACACAGGAGCAGGTGGACTGGGGACAGCCGCAGCACCAGGCATTCCTGTGGGGTTTCTACGGCTACTGACCTCTGAATTCTCAGGGGAGATTGGTGCAGTACAAGCATGCCCAATATCCTCAGAGCCCGATGGAGACCCCTTTGGCTTCCTGGAAGATCTATTTCCGGAGCGTCTGGACGACATATCCTTTAAGCACAAAGCTGAGGTATTCCCGTCGTCATACACCAATTTTGCTGGTAATAGTCTAACACAGGTGCTGCTATATACCAGCTGGTGTCCACTAAAGTGCCTTTCTATGGGGATGCCTGCATCAACCGCCTCTGTGTGCCACTGTTTGTTGCTAGCTCTGTTTGCATGCAGCTGACACTTGTACTGTGTCTTTTAACCATGCTGGGACGCCTGCACATGCGCAGAAGCACCGCGGCGCGCATCGAGCGTCATCCACCCGCCCCGGCCCTTTTTTTCATAGGAGGCGCGTGCACGCGCCCGTGCGCCATTGGCGCCATTTTCGAAATCAAACAGGGGACTAGAAGCCAGGGCCCTTTTTGCCGGAGGGCCTGTGCGGTGGATGAGCGCAGCAACAGGGCAGAGGAAGTGGATTCCCACAGAGAAACTTACCAGCTGCCTGGATCTTTTGACTTGAGAAAACCAAAGATCCACATGACAAGAAAAATGGACTATAACGGCCTCTAGTGGTTTAACACAGGTACCGCGGTCCCTGTTTTTTTTTTTTTTCTTGACTACTATTAAAATTTTACATTTTCAGTAGTTACAGGCAAACACAGATATTTAGCGGGAATACCGTTAGGTAACAGACAGAAAGACAAATTAGGCTTGGGGGTCCCCCAATAGAACCAAGTTCCTGGGGGCCCCCACTTACCTGATCCCCGCCGCAGGACTTTGTTTGGTCCACAGAAGTCCAAACTTCACCTATCACGGCAGGCATTGTAATTAAACCTTCAGGGACCGGGTTCCCAAGGATTCCACTCCCCTGGACCTGTATAGCACCCTGCACAGACAACATCTTGGTCGTGGGTATGACCAGAGCTCTGGATCCCAGGGTCCAGCCCTCCTAAGAGAAGCATTACAGGCAAAACCTTGCTCTTCTGCTGCAAGGCCCGGGTACCGACCGTTTAGCTATGAAGCTTTTTTGGTGGGATCCGGAACAGCTTACTAAGGCCCAAAAGAACCTGTACGCAAGCCCAGTGAAAACACATGTTACTCTTTGGCCAACACCTTAGACACTGGCAAAAAACTGAGGTGCTCCCGGGTGGGAGGGGCTTATATAGGGGAGGGTACTTCCGGTTTGGAATTGGCCAGTGCCAACACCTGAAGGTAATCTATATAACCCATTAGTAATGACTAAGTCGCTCTGTGTCCCGTGATGTACGAAAAAGAAATGTAATAGGTGGTTGAGAGATTAGATGTGTAATTTATGCTCCTAGAACGCCTGAAGTTGCTACTTCAGTGTTGGACCTCTGTATGTGGCCAGGATGTATAAAAGTCTCACACATGTGGTATCGTCATACTCGGGGGGAGCAGCAGAATATGTTTTGGGGTGTCATTTGTGGAATGTACATGCCATGTGAGAGAAATAACCTGTTATAATGACAATTTGGTGTGAAAAAAATAAATAATAATAATAATCTTAATTTTGCAAAGAATTTTGCGAAAAAATGACAACTTCAAAAAACTAACTATGCCTCTTACTAACTACTAGTGATGAGCCGAACACCCCCGGGTTCGGTTCGCACCAGAACCCGCGAACGGACCGAACGTTCGTACGAACATTAGAACCCTATTAAATACAATGGATGCGAACGTTCGAATTCTAAAGTGCTAATTATAACGACTATTATGCATGTTATTGTCCTAAAAAGGGTTTGGGAACCCGGGTTCTGCACCAGGGGACATGTATCAATGCAAAAAGAAGTTTTAAAAACGGTCGTTTTTCGGGAGCAGTCATTTTAATGATGCATAAAGTGAAAAAAAAAAGTCAAATATTCATTTAAATATCGTACCTGGGGGGTGTCTAAAGTATGCCTGTGAAGTGCCATGTGTTTCCCGTGTTTAGAACTGTCCCTGCACACAATTACATTTCTAAAGGAAAAAAAGCCATTTAAAACTGCTTGCGGCTTTAATGTAATGTCTGGTCCCGGTAATATGGATGAAAATCTTTAAGAAAAATGGCATAGCTACCCCATGACCCCCCCCCCTACCCCAGCCCATTACCAGCCCCTTTGGGTCTTGTATGGATATTAAGGGGAACCCCGCACATAAAATAAAAAAGGCCCTATATACTCTGAACAGCCGTATACAGGCGGTGCATACAAGACAGGGACTGTAGGTTTGTTCTTATGTAGAATCTGTTTGTAATTTTGAACAGGTACATTGTTTAAGTGTAGCTCCAGCCCAAAAATCTATTTTTAAACTTTTTGGAAAACATAGGTAAGGGTTATCACCCCTGTAACATTTGTTTTGCTGTCTGTGCCCCTGTTCAGAACATTTCACCTCACTTTCCGTCCCAATGACAACTGTTTTTGAAATGTGGTGTTTTTCTTGAAACAAGGATTGGTGATAAAGCATCAGTACAGAGGAGACACCTTTCTCCCATATTAATTCTTACAGGAGAGAATTTTCCTTCCTAGGGGTAGATTTCCTCTCACTTCCTGTTGTCTTCTTGCGTTTGCAAGTAGGAGTCGTTTGTAAGTTGGATGTTTGAAAGTAGGGACCTGCCGTATATACTCTGCAGAAATAGGCCCCTTAGTTGTTGGTGTTGGCACAACACTGTAAGCACTCACAGTTACTCTTGGTTGGTGCTGGAACGCCCTGCTGTCAACTATTATATCAGGAATTGTAATTACATATAATTGTTGAACAGTGGTAGTAAAAATTGGGCCTTTGATGGTGGTGCTGGTGCCACAACACTGTAAGCCCTGACAGTTACTCTTGGTGGGTGCAGCAATGGGCCCTGCTGTGAATTATTAGATCAAGAATTGTAATTGCATGCCCCTGTTGAACAGGGGCTGAAAAATTGGGCCTTTCGTGGTGGTGGTGGTGGTGTTGCCACAACACTGTAAGCCCTCAGAGTTACTCTTGGTGGGTGCAGGAATGGGCCCTGCTGTGAATTATTAGATCAAGAATTGTAATTACATGCCCCTTTTGAACAGGGGCTGAAAAATTGGGCCTTTCGTGGTGGTGGTGGCGTTGCCACAACACTGTAAGCCCTCAGAGTTACTCTTGGTGGGTGCAGCAATGGGCCCTGCTGTGAATTATTAGATCAAGAATTGTAATTACATGCCCCTGTTGAACAGGGGCTGAAAAATTGGGCCTTAGGCACTGGTGGCACAACACTGCAACCCCTCACAGATACTGTACTTGGAGCACAGCAATGAGCCCTGTTGCAAAGTATTGCTTCAAAAATTGTAATTACACGCCCCTGTTAAACAGGGGCTGAAAAATTGGGCCTTAGCCACTGGTGGCGGCACCCATAAACAAAAATGATCTTCCAAGCTATCATCATCAATCGTATCATTGAGGACTCGGAGGAGGAGGATAGCCAGTCAACATAACAGCACAGGCACTCAGCATCAGCATCAGTCTTGAAGGGATGTGACATGTTAAAATCAATTAGTCTGTTATATCAGCATCAGGTGTGTGGTAGCTGGTGGTGATCCAAGACTGGTTCATCTTGATGAAAGTCAGTCGATCAACCGAGTCGGTGGACAGGCGCACCCTGTGATCCGTGACAAATCCTCCAGCAGCACTGAATGTGCGTTCCGAAAGAACGCTGGATGCAGGACAGGCCAGTAGCTCAATTGCATACTGTGCAAGCTCTGGCCAGTGATCCATCCTCAAGACTAGGGATGAGCTGAACACCCCCGGGTTCGGTTCGCACCAGAACCTTCGAACGGACCGAAAGTTCGCGTGAATTTTCGAACCCTATTCGTTATAATGGACGCGAACGTTCGAAATCAAAATTGCTAATTAAAACGGCCAATATGCATGTTAATGTCATAAAACAGGTTTGGGGACCCGGGTCCTGCCCCAGGGGACATATATCAATGCAAAAAGAAATTTTAAAAACTAAAGTTTTTTCGGGAGCAGTCATTTTAATGATGCATAAAGTGAAAAAAAAAAAGTGAAATTTTCCTTTAAATATGGTACCTGGGGGGTGTCTAAAGTATGCCTGTGAAGTGGCATGTGTTTCCCGTGTTTAGAACTGTCCTTGCACAAAATGACATTTGTAAAGGAAAAAAAGAAGCCATTTAAAACCACTTGCGGCTTTAATGTCATGTCTTGTCCTGGCCGCCATATGGCTGAAAATCCTTGAGAAAAATGGCATGGCTACCCCATCACCCCCCCCCACCCCAGCCCCTTTGGGTCTTGTATGGATATTAAGGGGGACCCCGCACCCAAAATAAAACCCTATACCTACAACCCTATATACTCTGAACAGCAGTATATAGGTGGTGCAAACAAGACACGGACTGTAGGTTTGTTCTTAAGTAGAATCTGAACAGGTACATTATGAAGTGTAGCTCCATCCCAAAAAAATCAATTTTTAAGCTTTTTGGAGAACATAGGGAGGGGTTATCACCCCTGTAACATTTGCTGTCTTTGCACATCTGTTCAGAACATGTCACCTCACTTTCCGTCCCAATGACAAATGTTTTTGGAAAAGTGGGGTTTTAATTGAAACAAGGATTGGTGATAAAGCATCAGTAGAGAGGAGATACCTTTTTCCCAAATTAAATCTAACAGGATAGAATTTCCCTTCCTAGGGGTAGATTTCCTCTCACTTCCTGTTTTCTCTTGCCGTTTGCAAGTAGGAGTCGTTTGTAAGTTGGATGTTTGAAAGTAGGGGCCTGCCGTATATACTCTGCAGAAATTTGCCCTATTAGATGTTGGTGTAGCCACAAGACTGGTGGGCACAGGAATGGGCCCTGCTGTGAGTTAATAGATCAAGATTTGTACTTGCATGCACCTGTTGAACCGGGCAGAAAAATTGGGCCTTTGGTGGTGGTGGTGGTGGACGGTGTTGCCACAAGACTGTAAGCCCTCACAGTTACTCTTGGTGGGTGCAGGAATGGGCCCTGCTGTGAGTTATTAGATCAAGATTTGTAATTGCATGCACCTGTTGAACAGGGCAGAAAAATTGGGCCTTTGGTGGTGGTGGTGGTGGTGGACGGTGTTGCCACAAGACTGTAGGCCCTCATAGTTACTCTTGGTGGGCGCAGGAATGGGCCCTGCTGTGAACTATTAGATCAAGATTTGTAATTACACGCCCCTGTTAAACAGGGGCTGAAAAATTGTGCCTTAGGCACTGGTGCTGGTGCCACAACACTGCAACCCCTCACAGATTCTGTACTCTGAGCACAGCAATGAGACCTGTTGCAAAGCATTGCCTAAAAATTGTAAATACACGCCCCAACAGGGGCTGAAAAATTGTGCCTTAGGCACTGGTGCTGGTGCCACAACACTGCAACCCCTCACAGATACTGTACTTGGAGCACAGCAGTCACACCTGTTGCGAAGCATCTTTTTTAAAAATTGTAATTACACGCCCCTGTTATACAGGGGCTGAAAAATTGTGCCTTAGGCACTGGTGTGGTGGCATGGATCATTGAGGAGGAGGAAGAGGATAGTCAGTGAACATAACAGGACAGTCACTCAGCATCAGCATAGGCAGTCTTGAAGGGATGTGACATTATAAATTATTCCGTTATATCCGCTTCAGGTGTCTGGTAGCTGGTGGTGATCCAAGACTGATTCATTTTTATGAAGGTCAGTCGATCAACCGAGTCAGTGGACAGGCGCACCCTATGATCGGTGACAAATCCTCCAGCAGCACTGAATGTGCGTTCGGAAAGAACGCTGGATGCAGGACAGGCCAGTAGCTCAATTGCATACTGTGCAAGCTCTGGCCAGTGATCCATCCTCAGGACCCAGTAAGCCAGAGGATTTTCGGTGGGAAAGGTGTCCAAGTCTGACCTTGCCCCTAGGTATTCCTGCACCATGTATATCAGACGCTGGCGATGGTTGCTGGAACCGATCATACCTTGGGGCTGCGGACTAAAAAATTGTCTGAACGCATCGGTCAGACGTCCACCTTCCCCACCGCTCCTTCTGCTACTGACCGAAGCCTCAGCAACTCGTCGTCCAGGACCAGGAGTTTGTAACCTCCCAGTTTCTGGGAACGCGTTGCACAGACCTTTCTGCAAGGCCTCCCTGAGATGTCTCATCCTCTGCTCCCTCTGCAACGGCAAGATAAGGTCCGCAACCTTACCCTTGTACCGTGGATCAAGGAGAGTGGCCAGCCAGTAATGGTCACTCTCCTTGATCCGAAGAACACGAGGATCCTTCCGCAGGCTTTGCAGGATCAGGGAGGCCATGCAGCGTAGGTTAGCTGAGGCATTCGGTCCGGAGTCTTCTGGGTCACTGAGGATGACATGATCGCCAGCCACCTCCTCCCAGCCACGTACAAGTCCACTGGTTTGTTGGGACTGTACATCATCCCTAAAAGACTGCTGCTGCTGATGCTGAGTGCCAGGCTCCACCTCCATGCTCACACAATCCTCCTCCTCCTCCTCCTCATCCTCATCCTCTTCCTGTGTGATGGGTGGGACAGAAGGAACATTGTCTGGATAAAGGGGGCCTTGAGAGACAAGGAAGTCCTCCTCTTCCTGCCTCTGTTCTGCCTCAAGTGCCCTGTCCATTATCCCACGCAGCGTATGCTCCAACAGGTGGACAAGAGGTACAGTGTCACTGATGCATGCACTGTCACTGCTCACCATCCTCGTGGCCTCCTCAAATGGTGAGAGGACAGTGCATGCATCCCTGATCATGCTCCACTGGCGTGGGGAAAAAAAGCCAAGCTCCCCTGACCCTGTCCTGGTGCCGTAGTCGCAAAGGTACTCATTGATGGCCCTCTGCTGCGTGTGCAGTCGCTGCAGCATGGCCAACGTTGAGTTCCACCTGGTGGGCATGTCACATATTAGGCGGTTCTTGGGCAGGTTCAGCTCCTTTTGCAGCTCAGTCAGCCGAGCACTGGCATTATAAGATCGGCGGAAATGCACACAGACTTTCCTGGCCTGCCTCAGGACATCCTGTAAGCCTGGGAACCTGCCCAAGAACCGCTGCACCACCAGGTTGAGGACGTGAGCCATACAGGGCACATGGGTGAGCTGCCCCTGTCGCAGGGCGGAGAGGAGGTTGGTGCCATTGTCAGAAACGACCATTCCTGGCTTAAGCTGGCGTGGCGTCAACCACCTCTCGGCCTGCCCCTGCAGAGCTGCCAGAACCTCTGGCCCAGTGTGGCTCCTGTCCCCCAAACACACCAGCGCAAGCACGGCATGGCATCTTTTTGCCTGCGTACTCGCGTAGCCCCTTGTACGCCTACGGAGCACCGCTGGTTCCGAGGACAGAGCACTCGAAGAGGACATGGAGGAAGAAGAAGAGGAGGGGGTGGAGGAGAGAGGTGTGTCACAACCAGTAGTAGCATTTTGGAGGCGTGGTGGCGGAACAACCTCCAACACTACTGCACCTTGTCCTGCATCCCTCCCAGCTGCCAATAGAGTGACCCAATGGGCCGTGAAAGAAAGATAACGTCCCTGTCCATGCCTGCTGGACCATGAGTCAGCGGTAATATGCACCTTACCGCTGACCGCCCTGTCCAGCGAGGCATGGACATTGCCTTCCACATGCCGGTAGAGAGACGGAATCGCCTTCCGTGAGAAAAAGTGGCGTTTGGGAACCTGCCACTGAGGAACCGCACATTGAACAAACTCACGGAAGGGGGCCGAGTCTATCAACTGAAAAGGCAGCAGTTGAAGTGCTAGCAATTTAGCCAAGCTAGCATTCAACCGCTGGGCATGTGGATGGCTGGGAGTATACTTCTTTTGACGGTCCAGCAGCTGGGGCAGGGAAATTTGCCTGCTACAATCGGACGTCGGAGTACTGCAAGTACTTGGTTGTGACACACCTAATTCTACACCTTATAGTGGGGATGGAGATCCCAGCTGATGAGGAGCAAGGAGAGGTCCGCTTTGTTCTTTGGTGTGGGTCTTTTATGTGTGCTTGCCAACGAGCTGCATGGCAGGTCGACATATGTCTGCTCATGCTTGTGGTGCCCAATCGGCTGATGTTTTGGCCACGCGAGATACGCTTGAGACAAATATTGCAAATAGCAGTGGTGCGATCTGATGCACTCGTCTCAAAAAAGGCCCACACCAAAGAACTTTTGTGATAACGTGCAGAGGCAGCGCCCTGCACAGGCGGAGCTCTGCGGTGTGGTACAGTTGCTGTGCTGGCCTCTAGCTGGCCTCCAGGGGGCATCCTGCCTCGTTGGACATGTGACGCTGCATCCTCCTCCTCCTCCTCCTCCTCCTCTCTCCCTTCAGGCACCCACGTGGAGTCAGTGACCTCATCATCCCCTCCCTCTTCACCACTAGAGCAAACCTGGCAGTAAGCTGCAGCTGGTGGAACACTACTGCCAGATTGCTGTCCTTCAGCATCCCCTCTCTCTGCGCGCACACTACTGACTTCCTCAAGCTGGGTATCATCATCCGAGCCTTCGAATCGTTGGGCATCCTCCTGGAGCATGTACCCAACACTGTGCTCAAACAGTTCGGGGGACTCCTCAGGAGGACATGGTGGGTCTAGGGAAGGGGTGGCTGATGATGCCATTGAGTACGCGTTGGCAGCTGCTCTGCCTGTACCCTGAGCCTGGGTGAGAGAGGATGAGGAGGATGAGGATGGCTTGGTCATCCATTCTACCAAGCCTTCGGCATGAAGCGGCTCCACATGTCCAGCTGCCGAAAACAAAGACAAGCGTGTCCCATGGCCACGTGCTGATGACGATGCACGACCACGTCCACGGCCAGCACTGTTGTCTCTAGAAACAGAGCCTGCCTGCCCTGTGTTCTTGCCTCGGCACGCTCTGCCTCTCCTTGGCGGTCTTCCAGCCATTGTAGTCGGTAGTGTATATAGTATAAAAAATAGCACTCCTATGTGTGCTCACAACACACTGTAGGTCCTATGGGTGCTGACACTAACACACTATAGGTACTATGTGTGCTGCTGACAAGAAAATATAGGAGCTCTGTTTGCTGCCACTAACACACTAGAAGTCCTATTGGTGCTTCTAAGATGAAAATATAGGAGCTCTGTGTGATGTCACTAACACACTAGAAGTCCTATGGGTGCTGCTGAGAAGAAAATATAGGAGCTCTGTTTGCTGCCACTAACACACTAGAAGTCCTATGGGTGCTGCTGAGAATAAAATATAGGAGCTCTGTTTGCTGCCACTAACACACTAGAAGTCCTATGGGTGCTGCTGAGAATAAAATATAGGAGCTCTGTTTGCTGCCACTAACACACTAGAAGTCCTATGGGTGCTGCTGAGAATAAAATATAGGAGCTCTGTGTGATGCCACTAACACACTAGAAGTCCTATGGGTGCTGCTGAGAAGAAAATATAGGAGCTCTGTGTGATGCCACTAACACACTAGAAGTCCTATGGGTGCTTCTGAGATGAAAATATAGGAGCTCTGTGTGATGCCACTAACACACTAGAAGTCCTATGGGTGCTGCTGAGAAGAAAATATAGGAGCTCTGTTTGCTGCCACTAACACACTAGAAGTCCTATGGGTGCTTCTGAGAAGAAATATAGGAGCTCTGTTTGCTGCCACTAACACACTAGAAGTCCTATGGGTGCTTCTGAGATGAAAATATAGGAACTCTGTGTGATGCCACTAACACACTAGAAGTCCTATGGGTGCTGCTGAGAAGAAAATATAGGAGCTCTGCGTGATGCCACTAACACACTAGAAGTCCTATGGGTGCTTCTGAGAAGAAAATATAGGAGCTCTGTTTGCTGCCACTAACACACTAGAAGTCCTATGGGTGCTGCTGAGAATAAAATATAGGAGCTCTGTGTGATGCCACTAACACACTAGAAGTCCTATGGGTGCTGCTGAGAAGAAAATATAGGAGCTCTGTGTGATGCCACTAACACACTAGAAGTCCTATGGGTGCTTCTGAGATGAAAATATAGGAGCTCTGTGTGATGCCACTAACACACTAGAAGTCCTATGGGTGCTGCTGAGAAGAAAATATAGGAGCTGTTTGCTGCCACTAACACACTAGAAGTCCTATGGGTGCTTCTGAGAAGAAATATAGGAGCTCTGTGTGATGCCACTAACACACTAGAAGTCCTATGGGTGCTGCTGAGAAGAAAATATAGGAGCTCTGTTTGCTGCCACTAACACACTAGAAGTCCTATGGGTGCTGCTGAGAAGAAAATATAGGAGCTCTGTGTGATGCCACTAACACACTAGAAGTCCTATGGGTGCTGCTGAGAAGAAAATATAGGAGCTCTGTTTGCTGCCACTAACACACTAGAAGTCCTATGGGTGCTGCTGAGAAGAAAATATAGGAGCTCTGTGTGATGCCACTAACACACTAGAAGTCCTATGGGTGCTGCTGAGAAGAAAATATAGGAGCTCTGTTTGCTGCCACTAACACACTAGAAGTCCTATGGGTGCTGCTGAGAATAAAATATAGGAGCTCTGTTTCCTGCCACTAACACACTAGAAGTCCTATGGGTGCTGCTGAGAAGAAAATATAGGAGCTCTGTGTGATGCCACTAACACACTAGAAGTCCTATGGGTGCTGCTGAGAAGAAAATATAGGAGCTCTGTTTGCTGCCACTAACACACTAGAAGTCCTATGGGTGCTGCTGAGAAGAAAATATAGGAGCTCTGTTTGCTGCCACTAACACACTAGAAGTCCTATGGGTGCTGCTGAGAATAAAATATAGGAGCTCTGTTTGCTGCCACTAACACACTAGAAGTCCTATGGGTGCTGCTGAGAAGAAAATATAGGAGCTCTGTTTGCTGCCACTAACACCCTAGAAGTCCTATGGGTGCTGCTGAGAATAAAATATAGGAGCTCTGTTTGCTGCCACTAACACACTAGAAGTCCTATGGGTGCTTCTGAGAAGAAATATAGGAGCTCTGTTTGCTGCCACTAACACACTAGAAGTCCTATGGGTGCTGCTGAGAAGAAAATATAGGAGCTCTGTGTGATGCCACTAACACACTAGAAGTCCTATGGGTGCTGCTGAGAAGAAAATATAGGAGCTCTGTGTGATGCCACTAACACACTAGAAGTCCTATGGGTGCTGCTGAGAAGAAAATATAGGAGCTCTGTTTGCTGCCACTAACACACTAGAAGTCCTATGGGTGCTGCTGAAAATAAAATATAGGAGCTCTGTTTGCTGCCACTAACACACTAGAAGTCCTATGGGTGCTGCTGAGAAGAAAATATAGGAGCTCTGTGTGATGCCACTAACACACTAGAAGTCCTATGGGTGCTGCTGAGAAGAAAATATAGGAGCTCTGTTTGCTGCCACTAACACACTAGAAGTCCTATGGGTGCTGCTGAGAAGAAAATATAGGAGCTCTGTTTGCTGCCACTAACACACTAGAAGTCCTATGGGTGCTGCTGAGAATAAAATATAGGAGCTCTGTTTGCTGCCACTAACACACTAGAAGTCCTATGGGTGCTGCTGAGAAGAAAATATAGGAGCTCTGTTTGCTGCCACTAACACACTAGAAGTCCTATGGGTGCTTCTGAGAAGAAATATAGGAGCTCTGTTTGCTGCCACTAACACACTAGAAGTCCTATGGGTGCTGCTGAGAAGAAAATATAGGAGCTCTGTGTGATGCCACTAACACACTAGAAGTCCTATGGGTGCTGCTGAGAAGAAAATATAGGAGCTATGTGTGATGCCACTAACACACTAGAAGTCCTATGGGTGCTTCTGAGATGAAAATATAGGAGCTCTGTGTGATGCCACTAACACACTAGAAGTCCTATGGGTGCTGCTGAGAAGAAAATATAGGAGCTCTGTTTGCTGCCACTAACACACTAGAAGTCCTATGGGTGCTTCTGAGAAGAAATATAGGAGCTCTGTTTGCTGCCACTAACACACTAGAAGTCCTATGGGTGCTGCTGAGAAGAAAATATAGGAGCTCTGTGTGATGCCACTAACACACTAGAAGTCCTATGGGTGCTGCTGAGAAGAAAATATAGGAGCTCTGCGTGATGCCACTAACACACTAGAAGTCCTATGGGTGCTTCTGAGAAGAAAATATAGGAGCTCTGTTTGCTGCCACTAACACACTAGAAGTCCTATGGGTGCTGCTGAGAAGAAAATATAGGAGCTATGTGTGATGCCACTAACACACTAGAAGTCCTATGGGTGCTGCTGAGAAGAAAATATAGGAGCTCTGTTTGCTGCCACTAACACACTAGAAGTCCTATGGGTGCTGCTGAGAATAAAATATAGGAGCTCTGTTTGCTGCCACTAACACACTAGAAGTCCTATGGGTGCTGCTGAGAAGAAAATATAGGAGCTCTGTTTGCTGCCACTAACACACTAGAAGTCCTATGGGTGCTGCTGAGAATAAAATATAGGAGCTCTGTTTGCTGCCACTAACACACTAGAAGTCCTATGGGTGCTGCTGAGATGAAAATATAGGAACTCTGTGTGATGCCACTAACACACTAGAAGTCCTATGGGTGCTGCTGAGAAGAAAATATAGGAGCTCTGTTTGCTGCCACTAACACACTAGAAGTCCTATGGGTGCTGCTGAGAAGAAAATATAGGAGCTCTGTGTGATGCCACTAACACACTAGAAGTCCTATGGGTGCTGCTGAGAAGAAAATATAGGAGCTCTGTGTGATGCCACTAACACACTAGAAGTCCTATGGGTGCTTCTGAGAAGAAAATATAGGAGCTCTGTTTGCTGCCACTAACACACTAGAAGTCCTATGGGTGCTGCTGAGAAGAAAATATAGGAGCTCTGTGTGATGCCACTAACACACTAGAAGTCCTATGGGTGCTGCTGAGAAGAAAATATAGGAGCTCTGTGTGATGCCACTAACACACTAGAAGTCCTATGGGTGCTGCTGAGAAGAAAATATAGGAGCTCTGTTTGCTGCCACTAACACACTAGAAGTCCTATGGGTGCTGCTGAGAAGAAAATATAGGAGCTCTGTTTGCTGCCACTAACACACTAGAAGTCCTATGGGTGCTGCTGAGAAGAAAATATAGGAGCTCTGTGTGATGCCACTAACACACTAGAAGTCCTATGGGTGCTTCTGAGATGAAAATATAGGAGCTCTGTTTGCTGCCACTAACACACTAGAAGTCCTATGGGTGCTGCTGAGAATAAAATATAGGAGCTCTGTTTGCTGCCACTAACACACTAGAAGTCCTATGGGTGCTGCTGAGAATAAAATATAGGAGCTCTGTTTGCTGCCACTAACACACTAGAAGTCCTATGGGTGCTGCTGAGAAGAAAATATAGGAGCTCTGTTTGCTGCCACTAACACACTAGAAGTCCTATGGGTGCTTCTGAGAAGAAATATAGGAGCTCTGTTTGCTGCCACTAACACACTAGAAGTCCTATGGGTGCTGCTGAGAAGAAAATATAGGAGCTCTGTGTGATGCCACTAACACACTAGAAGTCCTATGGGTGCTGCTGAGAAGAAAATATAGGAGCTCTGTTTGCTGCCACTAACACACTAGAAGTCCTATGGGTGCTGCTGAGAATAAAATATAGGAGCTCTGTTTGCTGCCACTAACACACTAGAAGTCCTATGGGTGCTGCTGAGAATAAAATATAGGAGCTCTGTGTGATGCCACTAACACACTAGAAGTCCTATGGGTGCTGCTGAGAAGAAAATATAGGAGCTCTGTGTGATGCCACTAACACACTAGAAGTCCTATGGGTGCTGCTGAGAAGAAAATATAGGAGCTCTGTTTGCTGCCACTAACACACTAGAAGTCCTATGGGTGCTGCTGAGAAGAAAATATAGGAGCTCTGTTTGCTGCCACTAACACACTAGAAGTCCTATGGGTGCTGCTGAGAATAAAATATAGGAGCTCTGTTTGCTGCCACTAACACACTAGAAGTCCTATGGGTGTTGCTGAGAATAAAATATAGGAGCTCTGTGTGATGCCACTAACACACTAGAAGTCCTATGGGTGCTTCTGAGATGAAAATATAGGAGCTCTGTTTGCTGCCACTAACACACTAGAAGTCCTATGGGTGCTGCTGAGAATAAAATATAGGAGCTCTGTTTGCTGCCACTAACACACTAGAAGTCCTATGGGTGCTGCTGAGAATAAAATATAGGAGCTCTGTGTGATGCCACTAACACACTAGAAGTCCTATGGGTGCTTCTGAGATGAAAATATAGGAGCTCTGTGTGATGCCACTAACACACTAGAAGTCCTATGGGTGCTGCTGAGAAGAAAATATAGGAGCTCTGTTTGCTGCCACTAACACACTAGAAGTCCTATGGGTGCTTCTGAGAAGAAATATAGGAGCTCTGTTTGCTGCCACTAACACACTAGAAGTCCTATGGGTGCTGCTGAGAAGAAAATATAGGAGCTCTGCGTGATGCCACTAACACACTAGAAGTCCTATGGGTGCTTCTGAGAAGAAAATATAGGAGCTCTGTTTGCTGCCACTAACACACTAGAAGTCCTATGGGTGCTGCTGAGAATAAAATATAGGAGCTCTGTTTGCTGCCACTAACACACTAGAAGTCCTATGGGTGCTGCTGAGAATAAAATATAGGAGCTCTGTGTGATGCCACTAACACACTAGAAGTCCTATGGGTGCTGCTGAGAAGAAAATATAGGAGCTCTGTGTGCTGCCACTAACACACTAGAAGTCCTATGGGTGCTTCTGAGATGAAAATATAGGAGCTCTGTGTGATCCCACTAACACACTAGAAGTCCTATGGGTGCTGCTGAGAAGAAAATATAGGAGCTCTGTTTGCTGCCACTAACACACTAGAAGTCCTATGGGTGCTTCTGAGAAGAAATATAGGAGCTCTGTTTGCTGCCACTAACACACTAGAAGTCCTATGGGTGCTGCTGAGAAGAAAATATAGGAGCTCTGTGTGATGCCACTAACACACTAGAAGTCCTATGGGTGCTGCTGAGAAGAAAATATAGGAGCTCTGCGTGATGCCACTAACACACTAGAAGTCCTATGGGTGCTGCTGAGAAGAAAATATAGGAGCTCTGTTTGCTGCCACTAACACACTAAAAGTCCTATGGGTGCTGCTGAGAATAAAATATAGGAGCTCTGTTTGCTGCCACTAACACACTAGAAGTCCTATGGGTGCTGCTGAGAATAAAATATAGGAGCTCTGTGTGATGCCACTAACACACTAGAAGTCCTATGGGTGCTGCTGAGAAGAAAATATAGGAGCTCTGTTTGCTGCCACTAACACACTAGAAGTCCTATGGGTGCTGCTGAGAAGAAAATATAGGAGCTCTGTGTGATGCCACTAACACACTAGAAGTCCTATGGGTGCTGCTGAGAAGAAAATATAGGAGCTATGTGTGATGCCACTAACACACTAGAAGTCCTATGGGTGCTTCTGAGATGAAAATATAGGAGCTCTGTGTGATGCCACTAACACACTAGAAGTCCTATGGGTGCTGCTGAGAAGAAAATATAGGAGCTCTGTTTGCTGCCACTAACACACTAGAAGTCCTATGGGTGCTTCTGAGAAGAAATATAGGAGCTCTGTTTGCTGCCACTAACACACTAGAAGTCCTATGGGTGCTGCTGAGAAGAAAATATAGGAGCTCTGTGTGATGCCACTAACACACTAGAAGTCCTATGGGTGCTGCTGAGAAGAAAATATAGGAGCTCTGCGTGATGCCACTAACACACTAGAAGTCCTATGGGTGCTTCTGAGAAGAAAATATAGGAGCTCTGTTTGCTGCCACTAACACACTAGAAGTCCTATGGGTGCTGCTGAGAAGAAAATATAGGAGCTATGTGTGATGCCACTAACACACTTGAAGTCCTATGGGTGCTGCTGAGAAGAAAATATAGGAGCTCTGTTTGCTGCCACTAACACACTAGAAGTCCTATGGGTGCTGCTGAGAATAAAATATAGGAGCTCTGTTTGCTGCCACTAACACACTAGAAGTCCTATGGGTGCTGCTGAGAAGAAAATATAGGAGCTCTGTTTGCTGCCACTAACACACTAGAAGTCCTATGGGTGCTGCTGAGAAGAAAATATAGGAGCTCTGTGTGATGCCACTAACACACTAGAAGTCCTATGGGTGCTGCTGAGAATAAAATATAGGAGCTCTGTTTGCTGCCACTAACACACTAGAAGTCCTATGGGTGCTGCTGAGATGAAAATATAGGAACTCTGTGTGATGCCACTAACACACTAGAAGTCCTATGGGTGCTGCTGAGAAGAAAATATAGGAGCTCTGTTTGCTGCCACTAACACACTAGAAGTCCTATGGGTGCTGCTGAGAAGAAAATATAGGAGCTCTGTGTGATGCCACTAACACACTAGAAGTCCTATGGGTGCTGCTGAGAAGAAAATATAGGAGCTCTGTGTGATGCCACTAACACACTAGAAGTCCTATGGGTGCTTCTGAGAAGAAAATATAGGAGCTCTGTTTGCTGCCACTAACACACTAGAAGTCCTATGGGTGCTGCTGAGAAGAAAATATAGGAGCTCTGTGTGATGCCACTAACACACTAGAAGTCCTATGGGTGCTGCTGAGAAGAAAATATAGGAGCTCTGTGTGATGCCACTAACACACTAGAAGTCCTATGGGTGCTGCTGAGAAGAAAATATAGGAGCTCTGTTTGCTGCCACTAACACACTAGAAGTCCTATGGGTGCTGCTGAGAAGAAAATATAGGAGCTCTGTTTGCTGCCACTAACACACTAGAAGTCCTATGGGTGCTGCTGAGAAGAAAATATAGGAGCTCTGTGTGATGCCACTAACACACTAGAAGTCCTATGGGTGCTTCTGAGATGAAAATATAGGAGCTCTGTTTGCTGCCACTAACACACTAGAAGTCCTATGGGTGCTGCTGAGAATAAAATATAGGAGCTCTGTTTGCTGCCACTAACACACTAGAAGTCCTATGGGTGCTGCTGAGAATAAAATATAGGAGCTCTGTTTGCTGCCACTAACACACTAGAAGTCCTATGGGTGCTTCTGAGAAGAAATATAGGAGCTCTGTTTGCTGCCACTAACACACTAGAAGTCCTATGGGTGCTGCTGAGAAGAAAATATAGGAGCTCTGTGTGATGCCACTAACACACTAGAAGTCCTATGGGTGCTGCTGAGAAGAAAATATAGGAGCTCTGTTTGCTGCCACTAACACACTAGAAGTCCTATGGGTGCTGCTGAGAATAAAATATAGGAGCTCTGTTTGCTGCCACTAACACACTAGAAGTCCTATGGGTGCTGCTGAGAATAAAATATAGGAGCTCTGTGTGATGCCACTAACACACTAGAAGTCCTATGGGTGCTGCTGAGAAGAAAATATAGGAGCTCTGTGTGATGCCACTAACACACTAGAAGTCCTATGGGTGCTGCTGAGAAGAAAATATAGGAGCTCTGTTTGCTGCCACTAACACACTAGAAGTCCTATGGGTGCTGCTGAGAAGAAAATATAGGAGCTCTGTTTGCTGCCACTAACACACTAGAAGTCCTATGGGTGCTGCTGAGAATAAAATATAGGAGCTCTGTTTGCTGCCACTAACACACTAGAAGTCCTATGGGTGTTGCTGAGAATAAAATATAGGAGCTCTGTGTGATGCCACTAACACACTAGAAGTCCTATGGGTGCTTCTGAGATGAAAATATAGGAGCTCTGTTTGCTGCCACTAACACACTAGAAGTCCTATGGGTGCTGCTGAGAATAAAATATAGGAGCTCTGTTTGCTGCCACTAACACACTAGAAGTCCTATGGGTGCTGCTGAGAATAAAATATAGGAGCTCTGTGTGATGCCACTAACACACTAGAAGTCCTATGGGTGCTTCTGAGATGAAAATATAGGAGCTCTGTGTGATGCCACTAACACACTAGAAGTCCTATGGGTGCTGCTGAGAAGAAAATATAGGAGCTCTGTTTGCTGCCACTAACACACTAGAAGTCCTATGGGTGCTTCTGAGAAGAAATATAGGAGCTCTGTTTGCTGCCACTAACACACTAGAAGTCCTATGGGTGCTGCTGAGAAGAAAATATAGGAGCTCTGCGTGATGCCACTAACACACTAGAAGTCCTATGGGTGCTTCTGAGAAGAAAATATAGGAGCTCTGTTTGCTGCCACTAACACACTAGAAGTCCTATGGGTGCTGCTGAGAATAAAATATAGGAGCTCTGTTTGCTGCCACTAACACACTAGAAGTCCTATGGGTGCTGCTGAGAATAAAATATAGGAGCTCTGTGTGATGCCACTAACACACTAGAAGTCCTATGGGTGCTGCTGAGAAGAAAATATAGGAGCTCTGTGTGCTGCCACTAACACACTAGAAGTCCTATGGGTGCTTCTGAGATGAAAATATAGGAGCTCTGTGTGATCCCACTAACACACTAGAAGTCCTATGGGTGCTGCTGAGAAGAAAATATAGGAGCTCTGTTTGCTGCCACTAACACACTAGAAGTCCTATGGGTGCTTCTGAGAAGAAATATAGGAGCTCTGTTTGCTGCCACTAACACACTAGAAGTCCTATGGGTGCTGCTGAGAAGAAAATATAGGAGCTCTGTGTGATGCCACTAACACACTAGAAGTCCTATGGGTGCTGCTGAGAAGAAAATATAGGAGCTCTGCGTGATGCCACTAACACACTAGAAGTCCTATGGGTGCTGCTGAGAAGAAAATATAGGAGCTCTGTTTGCTGCCACTAACACACTAGAAGTCCTATGGGTGCTGCTGAGAATAAAATATAGGAGCTCTGTTTGCTGCCACTAACACACTAGAAGTCCTATGGGTGCTGCTGAGAATAAAATATAGGAGCTCTGTGTGATGCCACTAACACACTAGAAGTCCTATGGGTGCTGCTGAGAAGAAAATATAGGAGCTCTGTTTGCTGCCACTAACACACTAGAAGTCCTATGGGTGCTGCTGAGAAGAAAATATAGGAGCTCTGTGTGATGCCACTAACACACTAGAAGTCCTATGGGTGCTGCTGAGAAGAAAATATAGGAGCTCTGCGTGATGCCACTAACACACTAGAAGTCCTATGGGTGCTTCTGAGAAGAAAATATAGGAGCTCTGTTTGCTGCCACTAACACACTAGAAGTCCTATGGGTGCTGCTGAGAAGAAAATATAGGAGCTATGTGTGATGCCACTAACACACTAGAAGTCCTATGGGTGCTGCTGAGAAGAAAATATAGGAGCTCTGTTTGCTGCCACTAACACACTAGAAGTCCTATGGGTGCTGCTGAGAAGAAAATATAGGAGCTCTGTTTGCTGCCACTAACACACTAGAAGTCCTATGGGTGCTGCTGAGAATAAAATATAGGAGCTCTGTTTGCTGCCACTAACACACTAGAAGTCATATGGGTGCTGCTGAGAATAAAATATAGGAGCTCTGTGTGATGCCACTAACACACTAGAAGTCCTATGGGTGCTGCTGAGAAGAAAATATAGGAGCTCTGTTTGCTGCCACTAACACACTAGAAGTCCTATGGGTGCTGCTGAGAATAAAATATAGGAGCTCTGTTTGCTGCCACTAACACACTAGAAGTCCTATGGGTGCTGTTGGGGTGCAATGCTGTGCTAACAGCACTGCGGTTGGTACTACTGCAATACTGTACTAACAGTAAGCACGCACCAGACTAATCCCCAGCAGCAGCTAATAACACACTAACTGTGCAATCAGCAGCAATGAACGATCAATGACTTAGGTAGCAATGGTTTAGCAAAGAAATAGCCAATGGTTTAGCAAAGAAGAGCAAATCTTTCAGTATCAAGCAAAGACAGAAACAGCAGACTGATCTCTCCTAAAGCCGGAACTCATGTGACCGGGGCCGATGGCCTGGCGGCCTTTTAAATGGTGGGGCGTGTACTAAAGCCCCTGAGCTGTAATTGGCTACAGGCGTCCTGCCTGTAGCCAATTATTGCTCTCCGAGTTTCGGGCGCTGTGATTGGCCAAGCATGCGGGGTCACAGTGCATGCTTGGCCAATCATCAGCCAGCAATGCACTGCGCCGGCCGCGCCGGCCGCAATGCATTGCGGGGCCGCTCGCATCACACGAATGTGATGCGAACGGCCCAAATAGTTCTGGGCTCGACGAGCGAGCGAACGCCCGGTGCTCGATTCGAACATGGGTTCGAATCGAGCATCGGGCCCATCCCTACTCAAGACCCAGTAAGCCAGAGGATTTTCGGTGGGGAAGGTGTCCAAGTCTGACCTTGCCCCTAGATATTCCTGCACCATGTTTATCAGACGCTGGCGATGGTTGCTGGAACCGATCATACTTTGGGGCTGCGGCCACCTTCCCCACCGCTCCTTCTTTGACTGGCCGAAGCCTCAGCAACTCGTTGTCCAGGACCAGGAGTTTGTAACCTCCCAGTCTCTGGGAACGCGTTGCACAGACCTTTCTGCAAGGCCTCCCGGAGTTGTCTCATCCTCTGCTCCCTCTGCGATGGTAACATAAGGTCTGCAACCTTACCCTTGTACCGTGGATCAAGGAGAGTGGCCAGCCAGTAATGGTCCCTCTCCTTGATCCGAAGAATACGAGGATCCTTCCGCAGACTTTGCAGGATCAGGGAGGCCATGCAGCGTAGGTTAGCTGAGGCATTCGGTCCGGAGTCCTCTGGGTCACTAAGGACGACATGATCCGCAGCCACCTCCTCCCAGCCACGTACAAGTCCACTGGTTTCTTGGGACTGTAAATCATCCCTAAAAGACTGCTGCTGATGATGCTGAGTGCCAGCCTCCACCTCCATGCTGACACAATCCTCCTCCTCCTCCTCCTCCTCCTCCTCCTCTTCCTGTGCGATGGGTGGGACAGAAGGAACACTATCTGGGTAAAGGGGGCCTTGAGAGGCAAGGAAGTCCTCCTCTTCCTGCCTCTGTTCTGCCTCAAGTGCCCTGTCCATTATTCCACGCAGCGTGTGCTCCAACAGGTGGACAAGAGGTACAGTGTCACTGATGCATGCACTGTCACTGCTCACCATCCTCGTGGCCTCCTCAAATGGTGCCAGGACAGTGCATGCATCCCTGATCATGCCCCACTGGCGTGGAGAAAAAAAAACAAGCTCCCCTGACCCTGTCCTGGTGCCGTAGTCACACAGGTACTCATTGATGGCCCTCTGCTGCGTGTGCAGCTGCTGCAGCATGGCCAACGTTGAGTTCCACCTGGTGGGCATGTCACATATAAGGCGGTTCTTGGGCAGGTTCAACTCCTTTTGCAGCTCAGCCAGGCGAGCACTGGCATTATAAGATCTGCGGAAATGCACACAGACTTTCCTGGCCTGCCTCAGGACATCCTGTAAGCCCCGGTACCTGCCCAAGAACTGCTGCACCACCAGGTTAAGGACGAGAGCCACACAGGGCACATGGGTCAGTTGTCCCTGTCGGAGGGCGGAGAGGAGGTTGGTGCCATTGTCGCAAACCACCATTCCTGGCTTAAGCTGGCGTGGCGTCAACCACCTCTCGGCCTGGCCCTGCAGAGCAGACAGGACCTCTGCCCCAGTGTGGCTTCTGTCCCCCAAACACACCAGCGCAAGCACGGCATGGCATCTTTTTGCCTGCGTACTTGCGTAGCCCCTTGAACGGCTACGGAGCACCGCTGGTTCAGAGGACAAAGCACAGGAAGAGGCCATGGAGGAAGAAGAAGAGGAGGGGGTGGAGGAGAGAGGTGTGTCACAACCAGTAGTAGCATTTTGGAGGCGTGGCGGTGGAACAACCTCCAACACTACTGCACCTTGTCCTGCATCCTTCCCAGCTGCCAAAAGAGTGACCCAATGGGCCGTGAAAGAAAGGTAACGTCCCTGTCCATGCCTGCTGGACCATGAGTCAGCGGTAATATGCACCTTACCGCTGACCGCCCTGTCCAGCGAGGCCAAGACATTGCCTTCCACATGCCGGTAGAGAGCCGGAATAGCCTTCCGTGAGAAAAAGTGGCGTTTGGGAACCTGCCACTGAGGAACCGCACATTGCACAAACTCACGGAAGGGGGCCGAGTCTACCAACTGAAAAGGCAGCAGTTGAAGCGCTAGCAATTTAGCCAAGCTAGCATTCAACCGCTGGGCATGTGGATGGCTGGGAGTGAACTTCTTTCGACGGTCCAGCAGCTGGGGCAGGGAAATTTGCCTGCTAGAATCGGACGTCGGTGTACTGCTAGCAGAGTGGCCGCAAGTACTTGGCTGTGGCACACCTAATTGTACACCTTCATTCCTCTCAGTGCATGTTTCAGAGAGGACTGAAGTTATAGTGGGGTTGGAGATCCCAGCTGATGCGGTGCAAGGAGAGGTCCGCTTTGTTCTTTGGTGTGGGTCTTTGAGGTAGGCTTGCCAACGAGCTGCATGGCAGGTCAACATATGTCTGGTCAGGCATGTGGTACCCAAGCGGCTGATGTTTTGGCCACGCGATATACGCTTGAGACATATGTTGCAAACAGCAGCTGTGCGATCTGATGCACTAGCCTCAAAAAAGGCCCACACCAAAGAACTTTTTGAATGACGGGCAGAGGCAGCGCCCTGCACAGGCGGAGCTCTGCGGTGTGATTCCGTCGGTGTACTGCCCTTACGCTGGCCACCAAAGGGCATCCTGCCTCGTTGGAGATGTGCCTCCTCCTCATCCTCCTCCTCCTCCTCTCTCCTATTAGGCACCCACGTGGAGTCAGTGACCTCATCATCCCCTCCCTCCTCATCACTGGAGCCAATCTGGCAGTATGCTGCAGCTGCTGGAACATGACTGCCAGATTGGTGTCCTTCTTGAGCATCCCCTCTGTCTGCTCTCACGCTACTGCCTTCCTGTAGCTGGGTTTCATCATCAGACCCTTCGAAACGCTGGGCATCCTCCTGGAGCATGTACCCAACACTGTGCTCAAACAGTTCGGGGGACTCCTCAGGAGGAGGACATGGTGGGTCTAGGGAAGGAGTGACTGATGATGAGTCTGACATTGATACCAGGGAAGAGGACGCTTTGGCAGCTGCTTTGCCAGTACCCTGAGCCTGGGTGAGAGAGGATGAGGAGGAGGAGGAGGGCTTGGTCATCCACTCTACCAAGTCTTCGGCATGATGTGGCTCAACATGTCCAGCTGCCGAAAAGAAGGACAAGCGTGTCCCATGGCCATGTGCTGATGACAATGCACCGCGTCCACGACCAGCACTGTTGCCCCCAGACACAGAGCCTGCTTGCCCTCTTTTATTGCCTCCTGACTGTCTGCCTCTCCTTGTTTGCCTTCCAGACATTCTAATGGATGGCCTGCAGGGAGATGGGAAAAAAGCAATAAGGGCTACCTTCAGGTGTCCTTCTCTGTCCCTTTACTTAAGGATTTCTAAATATGGTTGAGGATGATTGCTTTCGCACAGAATAGCACAATGACAATTTCCCTGACTGTCCAAAAAACAAGGATTTCAAAGATGGTTGATGAGGAATGCTTTAGCACAGTATAGCACAAGGAGAATTTCCCTCACTGTCCTTCCCTGTCCCTACAAACAAGGATTAGCACAGTAAAACACACTGACACTCTCCCTACCTATAGTTTTCTGTCCCTAGAAAAAATGTTTTTTTAAAGATGGTTGATGATCAATGCTTTAGCACACTATAGCACAAGGAGAATTTCCCTCACTGTCCTTCCCTGTCCCTACAAACAAGGATTAGCACAGTAAAACACACTGACACTCTCCCTACCTATAGTTTTCTGTCCCTATAAAAAATGTTTTTTTAAAGATGGTTGATGATCAATGCTTTAGCACAGTATAGCACAAGGAGAATTTCCCTCACTGTCCTTCCCTGTCCCTACAAACAAGGATTAGCACAGTAAAACACACTGACACTCTCCCTACCTATAGTTTTCTGTCCCTAGAAAAAATGTTTTTTTAAAGATGGTTGATGAGGAATGCTTTAGCACAGTATAGCACAAGGAGAATTTCCCTCACTGTCCTTCCCTGTCCCTACAAACAAGGATTAGCACAGTAAAACACACTGACACTCTCCCTACCTATAGTTTTCTGTCCCTAGAAAAAATGTTTTTTTAAAGATGGTTGATGATCAATGCTTTAGCACACTATAGCACAAGGAGAATTTCCCTCACTGTCCTTCCCTGTCCCTACAAACAAGGATTAGCACAGTAAAACACACTGACACTCTCCCTACCTATAGTTTTCTGTCCCTATAAAAAATGTTTTTTTAAAGATGGTTGATGATCAATGCTTTAGCACAGTATAGCACAAGGAGAATTTCCCTCACTGTCCTTCCCTGTCCCTACAAACAAGGATTAGCACAGTAAAACACACTGACACTCTCCCTACCTATAGTTTTCTGTCCCTATAAAAAATGTTTTTTTAAAGATGGTTGATGATCAATGCTTTAGCACAGTATAGCACAAGGAGAATTTCCCTCACTGTCCTTCCCTGTCCCTACAAACAAGGATTAGCACAGTAAAACACACTGACACTCTCCCTACCTATAGTTTTCTGTCCCTATAAAAAATGTTTTTTTAAAGATGGTTGATGATCAATGCTTTAGCACACTATAGCACAAGGAGAATTTCCCTCACTGTCCTTCCCTGTCCCTACAAACAAGGATTAGCACAGTAAAACACACTGACACTCTCCCTACCTATAGTTTTCTGTCCCTATAAAAAATGTTTTTTTAAAGATGGTTGATGATCAATTCTTTAGCACAGTATAGCACAAGGAGAATTTCCCTCACTGTCCTTCCCTATCCCTACAAACAAGGATTAGCACAGTAAAACACACTGACACTCTCCCTACCTATAGTTTTCTGTCCCTATAAAAAATGTTTTTTTAAAGATGGTTGATGATCAATGCTTTAGCACACTATAGCACAAGGAGAATTTCCCTCACTGTCCTTCCCTGTCCCTACAAACAAGGATTAGCACAGTAAAACACACTGACACTCTCCCTACCTATAGTTTTCTGTCCCTATAAAAAATGTTTTTTTAAAGATGGTTGATGATCAATGCTTTAGCACAGTATAGCACAAGGAGAATTTCCCTCACTGTCCTTCCCTGTCCCTACAAACAAGGATTAGCACAGTAAAACACACTGACACTCTCCCTACCTATAGTTTTCTGTCCCTATAAAAAATGTTTTTTTTAAAGATGGTTGATGATCAATGCTTTAGCACAGTATAGCACAAGGAGAATTTCCCTCACTGTCCTTCCCTGTCCCTACAAACAAGGATTAGCACAGTAAAACACACTGACACTCTCCCTACCTATAGTTTTCTGTCCCTATAAAAAATGTTTTTTTAAAGATGGTTGATGATCAATGCTTTAGCACAGTATAGCACAAGGAGAATTTCCCTCACTGTCCTTCCCTGTCCCTACAAACAAGGATTAGCACAGTAAAACACACTGACACTCTCCCTACCTATCCTTCTCTTTCCCTAAACTAAAGGAATCCAGGTTAAGCAAGAAAAAAAAATGTCACTGTCCCTGCCTATGCTTCTCTTTCCCTGCTCCGGAACACACTACACTAGGCCGCCGTGCTGGCGGCCTTTTATAGTGTGGGGCGTGTACTAAACACCCTCAGCAATAATTGGCCACAGGCATCCTGCCTGTGGCCAATCATTGCTCTCCTCGCTGCCGGCGCTGTGATTGGCCAAGCATGCGGGGTCACAGTGCATGCTTGGCCAATCACAGTGCCTGGATGACACTGCGATGGCGTAGTGCATTGTGGGCCGTTCGCGTCACTTGAATTAGGCGCGAACAGACCAAATCGTCCGATCTTCGTCGAACGATCGAACAGCCGATGTTCGAGTCGAACGTATGTTCGACTCGAACACCGAGCTCATCCCTACTAACTACCTTGGAATGTCTACTTTCTAAAAAGGGGTCATTTGGGGGGTATTTGTACTTTACTGGCTTGTTAGTGTCTCAAGAAATGAGATAGGCTGTCAGTACATCAGGTGTGATCAAATTGATCAATTTTCAGTAATTGGCACTGTAGCTTGTAGACCCTATAACTTTCACCCAGACTAAATAATATCCACTAATTTGGGTTATTTTTACCAAATATATGTAGCAGTATACATTTTTGGCCAAATTTATGAGGAAAAATTACTTATTTGCAAAACTATATAATAGAAATGAAGAAAAATGCATTTTTTTTACAAAATTTTCGGTCTTTTTTCATTTATAGCGAAAAAAATAAAAACCGCAGAGGTGATCAAATACCACCAAATAAAATCTCTATTTGTGGGAAAAAAAGGACGGAAATTTTATATGGGTACAGTGTTGCATGACTGAGTAATTGTCATTCAAAATGTGAGAGCACCAAAAGCTGAAAATTGGTCTGGTTATTAAGGGGATTTAAGTGCCCAGTTGTCAAGTGGTTAATTCACATGGGGGGCCCCTTTGATTTTAAAAGCCTCCCGCCTGCAGACCCCCACATTCACCAGGCCAGGGTTGTGGGGAGAAGGACTATCTATTGGTGGATCTTGAATCCCACATATAATTGAAAGAAGACTTATTATTATTATTATACAGGAGTTATATAGTGCCAACAGTTTGCGCAGCGCTTTACAAAATAAAGGCAGACATTACAGTTACATTACAATTTGGTGCAAGAGGAATCAGAGGGCCCTGCTCATTAGAGCTTACAATCTAAAAAGGGAGGGTCAATTGATACAAAAGGTAATAGCTGTGGGGGGGTGAGCTGATGGAGGAAGTAAAAGTTAGTGAGAAGCAGGATAGGCTTCTTTAAAGAGTAGAGTTTTCAGGGATCGTCTAAATATGGATAGATTAGGGGACAGTCGGACAGATTGGGGTAGGGAGTTCCAAAGGATGGGAGAAGCTCTGGAGAAATCCTGGAGGCGAGCATGGGAGGAGGTGACAAGGGAGCTAGAGAGCAGAAGGTCTTGGGAGGACCGAAGAGAGCGGCTTGGTTGGTATTTTGGGACTAGGTTAGTGATGTAACTGGGGGCCAAGTTGTGGGTGGCTTTGTAAATTATTGTTAGTACTTTGAATTTTATTTGTTGGGTGAGTGGGAGCCAGTGGAGGGATTGGCAGAGAGGGGTGGAGGACACTGAATGGTTGGTAAGGTGGATGAGTCTTGCAGCGGCATTCATGATGGACTGAAGGGGGTTAGTCTATGTAAAGGTAATCCAATTTTAACACAAGTTTGTTTTGTTATTGAACTATTGTATTCATTTCTATTCCATTGAGCAGTCGGGGAGATTACTGAGCACATGATGATGTTATTGATATATTGTAAATGTAGAAGCACTGCACTATCATGTATACTGTATACAGTATATAGAGTATCAAGCCTTGTAGGTCTGAATCTTATATGTATTGTAGCTGCTATCAAAGTAGTTTTTGGGGATTGATACAATGTCTGTACACAGTGTAAGGAAGGTATTGAAAAGGCTGTTCAAAGTAGATGGAAGTGTGTTTTATTTTTTAGTTTTGTCTTTAACTTTAATAAACAATTTTTTTGCAAGACAATTTTGCATTTTTAGCCCAAAAACTGATATATATATATATATATATACATTATATCACATATTTGTTATCTGAAGAAATGAGAGTTCTGGTTGAATAGACAGACCCGTAGTGGAAATGTAAACATTGATCTGCTCCATAAAGGATATACAGGTTCAAGAGCAGAACTGGTAATTATGTTTATACTCGGTTGTCCACCTCCAGCTAAAGCAAAAATCAGTCTTGCGGTGGGAGTGTCTGACCAGAAAACTGATGAGCAGGCGACCCCATTGGTGGGATTACAGGAGGAAGAACTCTTATGCCCTTTACACACAATTGGAATTACCGATGGCCTAAAATCCAATAGAATTTTTCGTTGGAATTACGTTCAAGTTGTCTTGCATACACACTGTCAGACCAAATTCCGACCGTCCAAAATGCAGTTACTTACAACACGTACGACGGGACTATAAAGGGGAAGTTCAAATCCAACGGCGCCACCCTTTGGGCTGCTTTTGCTGATTTTGTGTTACCGCGTGTTAGTAAAAGTTTGGTGTTAGCCAATTTGAGCTTTTCAGTCTCCGTGCTTTTCAGATCGTTTTCTGCATTTCAGTTTGTGCTTGTGGGTTTGTATCTGTCTTTCAGTGCGTATCCTCTCAGAAAGGGATATTGGGGAACTGGAGAAAGTGCAGAGAAGGGCAACCAAACTGATAAGAGGCATGGAGGAGCTCAGCTATGAGGAAAGATTAGAGGAACAGAATTTATTCACTCTTGAGAAGAGGAGATTAAGGGGGGATATGATCAACATGTACAAATATATAAGGGGTCCATATAGTGAACTTGGTGTTGAGTTATTCACTTTACGGTCAACACAAAGAACAAGGGGGCACTTTTTACGTCTAGAGGAAAAGAGATTTCATCTCCAAATACGGAAAGGTTTCTTCACAGTAAGAGCTGTGCAAATGTGGAATAGACTCCCTGCAGAGGTGGTTCTAGCCAGCTCAGTAGATTGCTTTAAGAAAGGCCTGGATTCTTTCCTAAATGTACATAATATAACTGGGTACTAACATTTATAGGTAAAGTTGATCCAGGGAAAATCCGATTGCCTCTCGGGGGATCAGGAAGGAATTTTTTCCCCTGCTGTAGCAAATTGGATCATGCTCTGTTGGGGTTTTTCGCCTTCCTCTGGATCAACTGTGCGTGTAGATTGGGTATATGGAATTGTATGATATTATTAAATTGTTGTTTGTTTTTTTATGGTTGAACTGGATGGACTTGTGTTTTTTTTTCAACCTGACTAACTATGTGTAGTCAGGTCGTATCTGTTTTTCAGTGCGTTCTTGTCCGCTTGTTACTGATTTTCAGGTCGTTCTTCATAGGACTTTCTGTTCCTCAGTGCATTCTGTTTAGTTCGGTCTGACCAGCCGACCGGTTTCTAGCCATGTTGGAAGTACGTTCTTATCGTACAGTTCGTGCTGCGTATGGGCTTGGTGTTGCGGTTAATACTTTAACCCGAGTCCAGTCCATGAACAGGGTGGTTAGGAGTTCATGGACCAAGAATTGGTTGCTTAAGAGGGACCAATTCTGTCATTTGCCTCTGCTGCGGGAAATCCAGGAGAATAATCCTGATGACTTCAGGAATTATCTACGGATGACGGACCCCGTTTTTCACCTTCTGTTGGATTTTCTGTCCCCCTATATCACGAGGCAGGTCACTGTGATGCACTAAGCCATCACTCCTGAGCAGAGGATAGTTGCCACGTTGCGATACCTGGCGACTGGGAGAAGCCTGCAGGACTTCAAGTTCACAACAGGCAACTCCCCCCAGGCTCTGGGGATCATTATCCCAGAAACCTGTTCTGCCATAATTCAAGTTCTGCAGAAGGACTATATTAAGGTAAGTTTTCTCCTTTAACATCACATTCTATGTATTTAATGTATTGCATTTCTTTCATCATTCCCTAATTACCATAATTGTAATATGCTGTGAATGTCACCTTTGTCCTCATGCATGCTGTAAGCTTTTAATGCTCCTCTTTTGGCCTACATGCATATTTTCTTTCACTAACCTCTCCAGCATGCTATCCTGGGCCCAAACACACCTAGCCAAGTCACTTAACAATGTATTTTGTCAGCTCCATTGTAGTGCTTTACCCTCCCCCCTAAAATGTGTACAAATGTTTTTATTCTCATTAAATTCAGGCAGAGTGGCTGAGGCTTTTTTTGGAGGGCCCAAACTCAGCTAGAACCCCTGCCCCCTAAAAATTTTCCAATGGGCCATCAGAGGGGGTGAGGAATCTGATAATTGGGCCTTCTATTTTTGTCTTTAAATACTCCTTTAAATAAATGTTATACTGATGTTGGCCAAGAATGTTTTTTGTGTAATCTGCTTGCAATGCTATGTGCAAAAGTACTAATACATTTTTCTGGTATGACTCCACAGTTTCCTTCAACGCCACAGGAATGGCAGAATGTGGCATCCCAGTTTACCCACCAGTGGGACTTCCCCAACTGCGGAGGGGCAATATTTAAAAAAAAATACATTTCCATGAAAAGCTTGATTTGTCATTATTGCTTGTGTTTCTTTTATCTGTCTCCCAGGTTCTGCTAGTGCACTTGTAGTGCCAAGTGGATTTGTGTTTAGTAAATAACCCCCATTGTCACTGTAAACAACAACTTAATTTTCAAACTGGTATTTATTGAGCATAGAAAGAAGAAGCCACACATTGTCGATTAGAAAACGAATTTTACTCTGTGCACGTTTACATGTGTGTTATAACATTTCTGTGAAAATTCTAAACATTTAAAAAAAAAAAACTTTCAATTATTTTTGTTTTTTGTTTGGCATAAACAGGCATGTTTCAAATAATAAAACATATAAAACTATGGAACTTACAAAGTTCAACCTTTGAAAAACTGAAATAAATATCAGACATTATGTAGTGTTTTAAAAATGTGTTGCTGTTGCCTTCATGAGATGGGGTGATGCCACCCCTGAACAAGCCAAATTTTGAAGATGCACACAAATTGTGCGGCAAAATGAGTATTTTCCTCCTGATCCCATGCCAAATGTCAACATGTGCTATCTTCCATCATCAATGGACGTGAATTGAGGGTGCAAACCCTTCCTCTCAGCTACTTGAGTTGCGAGGAAGGGGTTTCACCCTCAAAACATGTACATTTATATCCCCTGATGGGAGATAGCACATGTTGACACACTGTGTGCATCTTCAAAATTTGGCTTGTTAAATTACAGTAAACGTTTTGAAATTAGGCCACAAAAACCTGAACAGGTGGCATTAGGAAGATCTTTAGACTCTCCCCAACACATCAATCATGTTCTTAATTTGTTGGTAAAAACAATTGAGTTTGTGCCTTATAATGTCGAATTCACAACTTATAACCATACGGTCCTGGATTAGGATTTGTGCGCTACCACTTGAGAAAGGAGGAGATTGTTCTTCAACAAGCAGCACATCACCTAAAATCAAAAAGTAAAAAAATATGTCTTATAAATATGCATGCATGCATCTATTCCCTGAATCTGTGGTGACAAACACTGACCTGTCATGGTGACAATCTCGCACACTTCCTCCACCTCTCCTTCCTCCACCTTTTCTTCCTCCACCTCTTCTTCCTCCATATCCTGAGTTTGTAGTTCTTTCTGAGGTTGGGGTTCCCTCAGTTCTTTAGGAGGTGTGGGGTTCCTGGTGTCCTCTTTGGAGTGGTGTCCTCCGAGTCTTTGCTCCCCTATGAGAATGAAACAAATATATACTTTAGCACACAGATATTTGTGGGCAGAAATAGGAATATGAAACATTGCTTGGAAGTGGGGTACAATTGTCTGTTTTGGCAGATTTCCAAGATGAAGACATGATTTTTTGATTTTTTTCAAAGCTGGAATACTGACCTTTTTTGGCCAAGTTTCACACATGGAGACACTCCAAGAATCCACTGGAGCACCTGTGTGGGACACCCTAAAAAGTTTGTTCTGGTGTCCCACACTAGTGCTCCTGAGTCCAGATGTGTAAACAGCTGCTGAGTGTCCTCTCCTTTACACTGAATCAAGTTTGCATTTCACATTCTAGTTCCAAAAACATCATCTAGACAACAATGTTTGTAAACGTTGTTTTAATACAAATAGGCATGACCAAATGTGGTTTACCTGTATCTGTGCAAAACATTGTATTTTGTTGACGAAGGATGTTTACTACGAACGAGTATACTTTGGCCACTAACCTGAAAGTTGCCATTTTAAAATGCCCAACCAGTCAATCAAAGCACATGGAGTAACATGCAAGTATAAAAATCTAATTATTAATAACACAGGAGAAATACTTACTTTTTGCAAGCATTTTTTTGATCTTCCTGTACTGCTCTGGCTCCCTCAGCTTCAGGTCAGACCACCTTTTTCTTAGCTGCTCTTTGGATCTCAAATTTTTAGTACAGACTCCTCACCACTTTGCTAATTATTTTGGCCTTTCTGAGATTAGGATTGGTGTACGGCCCATGCTTCCCATCATAATCTCTACTCCGCAAGATCTCCACCATCTCCACCATCTCTGCAAAGGACATATTACTGGCCTTGTATCTTGTCCTGGATCGGGACGTTTCCGGCTCCGGGCTTTCCTCGTCGGTACTTAAAACAACACGCACCTGCTGTGTCTCAGCCATGTCGTCTCCCACTGCGCGATGAAAGAGAAGGGGCGTGGAATATACCAGAAAGAACGCCAGGGGCGGGCGATGCGTGCAAGCACAGTGTATGTAATGCTAACACGCATGTGTCGTAACTACGTTCTGTGTGCGGAGGAAGTGCCGAACCTCATAAACAAAGGAAAAATTGAAACTTGGGGCATCAGTGGCCTATACTGCTTCATGATTGAGGCCTATATTGGGATAAGATTATGACAGTTTAGGCTGACCTAGTGTTTTTGTCTTGTTTTTTATCTTGCAGCAAAGATGCAGAAATGTAAAGATCCTGAAATAATGAGAACATTCATAGACAAGTACAGGGAGCTCAGAAATTTGTGGGAGCTAAAACACAGTTTGTACTATAACCGCAACGCAAGGAGGGCAACAATGTACACATATTTGTCAAATTTATGCAGACATGGGTCCCCGAGGCAGACTATGACATGGTCAATAATAAAATAAATAACTTGAGGAATACGTACAAGAAGCAGCACAATAAAATCCTCCTATCACAGAGGTCAGGAGCAGCAGCAGACAAAGTGCATGTCACCAAGCTGTGGTACTACAAACACTTGCGTTTTCTGGATGACCAGCTTTAAGTCAGGAAATCACTTTCGAGCCTTCCCTCCAGCCTTCCTTCCACCCTTCCTTCCAGCCTTCCCTCCACCCTTCCCTCCACCCCTGCAGAGGGTGACAAGGAGCTACCTGACCTGGAAGACCCGGATCTGAATATCTATAGCCAGGTATAGTATTTTTCAACATATTTACTGTCCTATAATTATTGTTGGGAACTAGATTTTATTATTCCCAAATTAAAGATTAAACAAAAAATAATTTACATATCAATAGACAGTAGTGGCCAGTAGGGATGAGCTCGGTGTTCGAGTCGAACATACGTTCGACTCGAACATCGGCTGTTCGATCGTTCGACGAAGATCGAACGATTTGGGCCGTTCGCGCCAAATTCGAGTGACGCGAACGGCCCACAATGCACTACGCCATCGCAGTGTCATCCAGGCGCTATGATTGGCCAAGCATGCACTGTGACCCCGCATGCTTGGCCAATCACAGCGCCGGCAGCGAGGAGAGCAATGATTGGCTACAGGCAGGATGCCTGTGGCCAATTATTGCTGAGGGTGTTTAGTACACGCCCCACACTATAAAAGGCCGCCAGCACGGCGGCCTAGTGTAGTGTGTTCCGGAGCAGGGAAAGAGAAGCATAGGCAGGGACAGTGACATTTATTTTTTCTTGCTTAACCTGGATTCCTTTAGTTTAGGGAAAGAGAAGGATAGGTAGGGAGAGTGTCAGTGTGTTTTACTGTGCAAATCCTTGTTTCTAGGGACAGGGAAGGACAGTGAGGGAAATTCTACTTGTGCTATAGTGTGCTAAAGCATTGATCATCAATCAGCTTTAAAAAAACATTTTTTCTAGGGACAGAAAACTATAGGTAGGAAGAGTGTCAGTTTCTTTCACTGTGATAATCCTTGTTTCTAGGGACAGGGAAGGACAGTGAGGGAAATTCTACTTGTGCTATAGTGTGCTAAAGCATTGATCATCAATCAGCTTTAAAAAAACATTTTTTCTAGGGACAGAAAACTATAGGTAGGAAGAGTGTCAGTTTCTTTCACTGTGATAATCCTTGTTTCTAGGGACAGGGAAGGACAGTGAGGGAAATTCTCCTTGTGCTATAGTGTGCTAAAGCATTGATCATCAATCAGCTTTAAAAAAACATTTTTTCTAGGGACAGAAAACTATAGGTAGGAAGAGTGTCAGTTTCTTTCACTGTGATAATCCTTGTTTCTAGGGACAGGGAAGGACAGTGAGGGAAATTCTCCTTGTGCTATAGTGTGCTAAAGCATTGATCATCAATCAGCTTTAAAAAAAACATTTTTTCTAGGGACAGAAAACTATAGGTAGGAAGAGTGTCAGTTTCTTTCACTGTGATAATCCTTGTTTCTAGGGACAGGGAAGGACAGTGAGGGAAATTCTCCTTGTGCTATAGTGTGCTAAAGCATTGATCATCAATCAGCTTTAAAAAAACATTTTTTCTAGGGACAGAAAACTATAGGTAGGAAGAGTGTCAGTTTCTTTCACTGTGATAATCCTTGTTTCTAGGGACAGGGAAGGACAGTGAGGGAAATTCTCCTTGTGCTATAGTGTGCTAAAGCATTGATCATCAATCAGCTTTAAAAAAAACATTTTTTCTAGGGACAGAAAACTATAGGTAGGAAGAGTGTCAGTTTCTTTCACTGTGATAATCCTTGTTTCTAGGGACAGGGAATGACAGTGAGGGAAATTCTCCTTGTGCTATAGTGTGCTAAAGCATTGATCATCAATCAGCTTTAAAAAAACATTTTTTCTAGGGACAGAAAACTATAGGTAGGAAGAGTGTCAGTTTCTTTCACTGTGATAATCCTTGTTTCTAGGGGCAGGGAAGGACAGTGAGGGAAATTCTCCTTGTGCTATAGTGTGCTAAAGCATTGATCATCAATCAGCTTTAAAAAAACATTTTTTCTAGGGACAGAAAACTATAGGTAGGAAGAGTGTCAGTTTCTTTCACTGTGATAATCCTTGTTTCTAGGGACAGGGAAGGACAGTGAGGGAAATTCTCCTTGTGCTATAGTGTGCTAAAGCATTGATCATCAATCAGCTTTAAAAAAACATTTTTTCTAGGGACAGAAAACTATAGGTAGGAAGAGTGTCAGTTTCTTTCACTGTGATAATCCTTGTTTCTAGGGACAGGGAAGGACAGTGAGGGAAATTCTCCTTGTGCTATAGTGTGCTAAAGCATTGATCATCAATCAGCTTTAAAAAAACATTTTTTCTAGGGACAGAAAACTATAGGTAGGAAGAGTGTCAGTTTCTTTCACTGTGATAATCCTTGTTTCTAGGGACAGGGAAGGACAGTGAGGGAAATTCTCCTTGTGCTATAGTGTGCTAAAGCATTGATCATCAATCAGCTTTAAAAAAACATTTTTTCTAGGGACAGAAAACTATAGGTAGGAAGAGTGTCAGTTTCTTTCACTGTGATAATCCTTGTTTCTAGGGACAGGGAAGGACAGTGAGGGAAATTCTCCTTGTGCTATAGTGTGCTAAAGCATTGATCATCAATCAGCTTTAAAAAAACATTTTTTCTAGGGACAGAAAACTATAGGTAGGAAGAGTGTCAGTTTCTTTCACTGTGATAATCCTTGTTTCTAGGGACAGGGAAGGACAGTGAGGGAAATTCTCCTTGTGCTATAGTGTGCTAAAGCATTCCTCATCAACCATCTTTGAAATCCTTGTTTTTTGGACAGTCAGGGAAATTGTCGTTGTGCTATTCTGTGCAAAAGCAATCATCCTCAACCATATTTAGAAATCCTTAAGTAAAGGGACAGAGAAGGACACCTGAAGGTAGTCCTTATTGCTTTTTTCCCATCTCCCTGCAGGCCATCTATTAGAATGTCTGGAAGGCAAACAAGGAGAGGCAGACAGTCAGGAGGCAATAAAAGAGGGCAAGCAGGCTCTGTGTCTGGGGGCAACAGTGCTGGTCGTGGACGCGGTGCATTGTCATCAGCACATGGCCATGGGACACGCTTGTCCTTCTTTTCGGCAGCTGGACATGTTGAGCCACATCATGCCGAAGACTTGGTAGAGTGGATGACCAAGCCCTCCTCCTCCTCCTCATCCTCTCTCACCCAGGCTCAGGATACTGGCAAAGCAGCTGCCAAACCGTCCTCTTCCCTGGTATCAATGTCAGACTCATCATCAGTCACTCCTTCCCTAGACCCACCATGTCCTCCTCCTGAGGAGTCCCCCGAACTGTTTGAGCACAGTGTTGGGTACATGCTCCAGGAGGATGCCCAGCGTTTCAAAGGGTCTGATGATGAAACCCAGCTACAGGAAGGCAGTAGTGTGAGAGCAGACAGAGGGGATACTCAAGAAGGACACCAATCTGGCAGTCATGTTCCAGCAGCTGCAGCATACTGCCAGATTGGCTCCAGTGATGAGGAGGGAGGGGATGATGAGGTCACTGACTCCACGTGGGTGCCTAATAGGAGAGAGGAGGAGGATGAGGAGGAGGCACATCTCCAACGAGGCAGGATGCCCTTTGGTGGCCAGCGTAAGGGCAGTACACCGACGGAATCACACCGCAGAGCTCCGCCTGTGCAGGGCGCTGCCTCTGCCCATCATTCAAAAAGTTCTTTGGTGTGGGCCTTTTTTGAGGCTAGTGCATCAGATCGCACAGCTGCTGTTTGCAACATATGTCTCAAGCGTATATCGCGTGGCCAAAACATCAGCCGCTTGGGTACCACATGCCTGACCAGACATATGTTGACCTGCCATGCAGCTCGTTGGCAAGCCTACCTCAAAGACCCACACCAAAGAACAAAGCGGACCTCTCCTTGCACCGCATCAGCTGGGATCTCCAACCCCACTATAACTTCAGTCCTCTCTGAAACATGCACTGAGAGGAATGAAGGTGTAGAATTAGGTGTGTCACAGCCAAGTACTTGCGGCCACTCTGCTAGCAGTACACCGACGTCCGATTCTAGCAGGCAAATTTCCCTGCCCCAGCTGCTGGACCGTCGAAAGAACTTCACTCCCAGCCATCCACATGCCCAGCGGTTGAATGCTAGCTTGGCTAAATTGCTAGCGCTTCAACTGCTGCCTTTTCAGTTGGTAGACTCGGCCCCCTTCATGAGTTTGTGCAATGTGCGGTTCATCAGTGGCAGGTTCCCAAACGCCACTTTTTCTCACGGAAGGCTATTCCGGCTCTCTACCGGCATGTGGAAGGCAATGTCTTGGCCTCGCTGGACAGGGCGGTCAGCGGTAAGGTGCATATTACCGCTGACTCATGGTCCAGCAGGCATGGACAGGGACGTTACCTTTCTTTCACGGCCCATTAGGTCACTCTTTTGGCAGCTGGGAAGGATGCAGGACAAGGTGCAGTAGTGTTGGAGGTTGTTCCACCGCCACGCCTCCAAAATGCTACTACTGGTTGTGACACACCTCTCTCCTCCACCCCCTCCTCTTCTTCCTCCATGGCCTCTTCCTGTGGTTTGTCCTCTGAACCAGCGGTGCTCCGTAGCCGTTCAAGGGGCTACGCAAGTACGCAGGCAAAAAGATGCCATGCCGTGCTTGCGCTGGTGTGTTTGGGGGACAGAAGCCACACTGGGGCAGAGGTCCTGTCTGCTCTGCAGGGCCAGGCCGAGAGGTGGTTGACGCCACGCCAGCTTAAGCCAGGAATGGTGGTTTGCGACAATGGCACCAACCTCCTCTCCGCCCTCCGACAGGGACAACTGACCCATGTGCCCTGTGTGGCCCACGTCCTTAACCTGGTGGTGCAGCGGTTCTTGGGCAGGTACCCGGGCTTACAGGATGTCCTGAGGCAGGCCAGGAAAGTCTGTGTGCATTTCCGCAGATCTTATAATGCCAGTGCTCGCCTGGCTGAGCTGCAAAAGGAGTTGAACCTGCCCAAGAACCGCCTTATATGTGACATGCCCACCAGGTGGAACTCAACGTTGGCCATGCTGCAGCGGCTGCACACGCAGCAGAGGGCCATCAATGAGTACCTGTGCGACTACGGCACCAGGACAGGGTCAGGGGAGCTTGGTTTTTTTTCTCCACGCCAGTGGGGCATGATCAGGGATGCAGGCACTGTCCTGGCACCATTTGAGGAGGCCACGAGGATGGTGAGCAGTGACAGTGCATGCATCAGTGACACTGTACCTCTTGTCCACCTGTTGGAGCACACGCTGCGTGGAATAATGGACAGGGCACTTGAGGCAGAACAGAGGCAGGAAGAGGAGGACTTCCTTGCCTCTCAAGGCCCCCTTTACCCAGACAGTGTTCCTTCTGTCCCACCCATCGCACAGGAAGATTAGGAGGAGGAGGAGGAGGAGGAGGAGGAGGATTGTGTCAGCATGGAGGTGGAGGCTGGCACTCAGCATCATCAGCAGCAGTCTTTTAGGGATGATTTACAGTCCCAAGAAACCAGTGGACTTGGACGTGGCTGGGAGGAGGTGGCTGCGGATCATGTCGTCCTTAGTGACCCAGAGGACTCCGGAGCGAATGCCTCAGCAAACCTACGCTGCATGGCCTCCCTGATCCTGCAAAGTCTGCGGAAGGATCCTCGTATTCTTCGGATCAAGGAGAGGGACCATTACTGGCTGGCCACTCTCCTTGATCCACGGTACAAGGGTAAGGTTGCGGACCTTATGTTACCGTCGCAGAGGGAGCAGAGGATAAGACAACTCCGGGAGGCCTTGCAGAAAGGTCTGTGCAACGCGTTCCCAGAGACTGGGAGGTTACAAACTCCTGGTCCTGGACAACGAGTTGCTGAGGCTTCGGCCAGTCAAAGAAGGAGCGGTGGGGAAGGTGGCCGTCTGACCGATGCGTTCAGACAATTCTTTAGTCCGCAGCCCCAAAGTATGATCGGTTCCAGCAACCATCGCCAGCGTCTGATAAACATGGTGCAGGAATATCTAGGGGCAAGGTCAGACTTGGACACCTTCCCCACCGAAAATCCTCTGGCTTACTGGGTCTTGAGGATGGATCACTGGCCAGAGCTTGCACAGTATGCAATTGAGCTACTGGCCTGTCCTGCATCCAGCGTTCTTTCGGAACGCACATTCAGTGCTGCTGGAGGATTTGTCACGGATCACAGGGTGCGCCTGTCCACCGACTCGGTTGATAGACTGACTTTCATCAAGATGAACCAGTCTTGGATCACCACCAGCTACCACACACCTGATGCTGATATAACAGACTAATTGATTTTAACATGTCACATCCCTTCAAGACTGATGCTGATGCTGAGTGCCTGTGCTGTTATGTTGACTGGCTATCCTCCTCCTCCGAGTCCTCAATGATACGATTGATGATGATAGCTTGGAAGATCATTTTTGTTTATGGGTGCCGCCACCAGTGGCTAAGGCCCAATTTTTCAGCCCCTGTTTTACAGGGGCGTGTAATTACAATTTTTTTAGCAATAATTTGCCATAGGGCTCATTGCTGTGCTCCAAGTACAGTATCTGTGAGGGGTTGGAGTGTTGTGCCACCAGTGCCTAAGGCCCAATTTTTCAGCCCCTGTTTAACAGGGGCGTGTCATTACAATTTTTGAAGCAATACTTTGCAACAGGGCTCATTGCTGTGCTCCAAGTACAGTATCTGTGAGGGGTTGTAGTGTTGTGCCACCAGTGCCTAAGGCCCAATTTTTCAGCCCCTGTTCAACAGGGGCATGTAATTACAATTCTTGATCTAATAATTCACAGCAGGGCCCATTGCTGCACCCACCAAGAGTAACTCTGAGGGCTTACAGTGTTGTGGCAACGCCACCACCACCACCACCACGAAAGGCCCAATTTTTCAGCCCCTGTTCAAAAGGGGCATGTAATTACAATTCTTGATCTAATAATTCACAGCAGGGCCCATTCCTGCACCCACCAAGAGTAACTCTGAGGGCTTATAGTGTTGTGGCAACACCACCACCACGAAAGGCCCAATTTTTCAGCCCCTGTTCAACAGGGGCATGCAATTACAATTCTTGATCTAATAATTCACAGCAGGGCCCATTGCTGCACCCACCAAGAGTAACTGTCAGGGCTTACAGTGTTGTGGCACCAGCACCACCATCAAAGGCCCAATTTTTACTACCACTGTTCAACAATTATATGTAATTAAAATTCCTGATATAATAGTTGACAGCAGGGCGTTCCAGCACCAACCAAGAGTAACTGTGAGTGCTTACAGTGTTGTGCCAACACCAACAACTAAGGGGCCTATTTCTGCAGAGTATATACGGCAGGTCCCTACTTTCAAACATCCAACTTACAAACGACTCCTACTTGCAAACGCAAGAAGACAACAGGAAGTGAGAGGAAATCTACCCCTTGGAAGGAAAATTCTCTCCTGTAAGAATTAATATGGGAGAAAGGTGTCTCCTCTGTACTGATGCTTTATCAGCAATCCTTGTTTCAAGAAAAACACCACATTTCAAAAACAGTTGTCATTGGGACGGAAAGTGAGGTGAAATGTTCTGAACAGGGGCACAGACAGCAAAACAAATGTTACAGGGGTGATAACCCTTACCTATGTTTTCCAAAAAGTTTAAAAATAGATTTTTGGGCTGGAGCTACACTTAAACAATGTACCTGTTCAAAATTACAAACAGATTCTACATAAGAACAAACCTACAGTCCCTGTCTTGTATGCACCGCCTGTATACGGCTGTTCAGAGTATATAGGGCCTTTTTTATTTTATGTGCGGGGTTCCCCTTAATATCCATACAAGACCCAAAGGGGCTGGTAATGGGCTGGGGTGGGGGGGGGGGTCATGGGGTAGCTATGCCATTTTTCTTAAAGATTTTCATCCATATTACCGGGACCAGACATTACATTAAAGCCGCAAGCAGTTTTAAATGGCTTTTTTTTTTCCTTTAGAAGTGTCATTTTGTGCAGGGACAGTTCTAAACACGGGAAACACGTGGCACTTCACAGGCATACTTTAGACACCCCCCAGGTACGATATTTAAAGGAATATTTGACTTTTTTTTTCACTTTATGCATCATTAAAATGACTGCTCCCGAAAAACGACCGTTTTTAAAACTTCTTTTTGCATTGATACATGTCCCCTGGTGCAGAACCCGGGTTCCCAAACCCTTTTTAGGACAATAACATGCATAATAGTTGTTATAATTAGCACTTTAGAATTCGAACGTTCGCATCCATTGTATTTAATAGGGTTCTAATGTTCGTACGAACTTTCGGTCCGTTCGCGGGTTCTGGTGCGAACCGAACCCGGGGGTGTTCGGCTCATCACTAGTGGCCAGGAATGATTTGGACACGAATGGACTGCTGGGGTCAGAATGAGAGTCTTTTCTATTTATTAACATTCAATTTGCAACAGTCATGAGCTGAAAATTGTGTGTGATTGATGAACCAAAAACTAAAACTATATCCCTTTTTTATACTCAGGATGAGGTTAGCCAGGAGGATGATTCCCGGGAATGTGGCAGCCAGGAGGAGGCAGGGGTGAGTGGCAGCCAGGAGGAGGCCGGGCCAAGCGGCAGCCAGAAGGTGCCCAGGCCAAATGGCTGCACACAGTCACAGGTGCATGCCCTCCACGTTCGACCAAAAAGGCCCAGGAAGATGACTCAGGTGGAGGAGGAATCCCTGAGAATAATAAGGGACGCAGCCGAGATCATGAGAGCCCCCCCAACCCTGAAGAGGCCTATGGCTGCTATGTGGCCAATAGGCTACAGAAAGTGGAGGAGGGACAACATACCCTCATTATTTCTATGGTCCTTCAAAAGGCGGTGAGGGGCCAGCTGAAAGAGACCACCCATCTGTGTGATCTCGGCCATCCTTCTCCTCCTCCTTCTCCTCCTCCTCCTGCCACATTTCCACCACCAGAGCCACAGCCTGCAAGGGGGCGTGGATGGAGGCATGGAGAGAACGCTGCAGGGAGCCGTGGAGGGAAGGCTGCAAGGAAGACCAGAAAGTGATTCCCTGGCTTCAGTCTGCTCTGCCAAAAGACACCGTTTGTTGTAGTACCACAGTCTGGGGACATATATGACATCTTCTGCTGCTCCTGATTTCTGAGATTTGGGTTATTTATTTTATTTTCCATACACTTCATATCTGCCTTGGGGTCCAAAGGCTGCGTAAATTCTACCAATCTCTCCATTGTTGCCCTTCCTCTTTATTTTGTTACAAGAATAAATGGATATTTGATTTACTTTAAATACTTGCCTTTGTGTTTTTCATAAAAAGGACAGTTTGGTTGTGAGTAGGAAGGTACATTTTATAAATACAATGTGTAATTAACAAGGGACACCAACCAACCTCCTTGAGGTAACAAAATACAAGATAATAATGTTATTGCGGTAACTTGACCAGAAAATAAAAATGGAGATCACAAGAAAATATTAAAACCCCACAAAAAAAAATAGAAGATCTTGATTCAAATCACAAAAATTTTTTTTTGGAGATCTGGCTTTAAAATCAAATATGACTATTCATGAGATCACAAGAAAGAATAAAGAAATAAGTTTGTCAGAACTCTGTGTGAATATCAGCAGCAAAAAATACAATTATTCCAGCATTAGAAAGAAGAAAAGAATGCGCTACATTAAGTGATGCAATAATTTGCAGCATGACGAATGTGCTATCTCCATTACGAACGCTAGTTTTACCAGAACGAGCGCTCCCATCTCCTAATTTAGTCTGAGCATGCGTGGGTTTTTTCTCCGTCGGAGTTGATCACAGATGATAGGAATTTCCTATCGGATTTTTTTCCATTGGTCAAAAACAAAACATGTTCTATTTCTAAACACCAATGGAAAAAAGTCCGATGGGGCCCACACACGATCGGAATTTCCGATGAAAAAAGTCCATCCGACTTTTTTCATCGGAAATTCCGATCGTGTGTACAAGGCGTTAGAGGGGAATTTATCAAAACTGGAGCAGCCAGAATCTGGGGCAGTTGTGTATGACAACCAATCAGCTTCCATATTCATCTTCAAAGCTTAAAGGAGTTGTAAAGGTACATTTTTTATTTTCTAAATAGGTTCCTTTAAGCTAGTGCATTGTTGCTTCACTTACCTTTTCCTTTGATTTACCTTCTAAAGGTTTGTTTTCTTTGTCAGAATTTCTCACTTCCTGTTTCTCCTCACTGAACTCCACACCATCATCCGAGTGGTGTGGAGTCAGCCAGAACAGCTTACTGAACAGCTTACTGAGGATAAACAGGAAGTGAGAAATTCAGACAAAGAAAACAAAGAAAAAAAATATTTAGAAGGGAAATCTAAGGAAAAGGTAAGTGAAGCAACAATGCACTAGCTTAAAGGAACCTATTTAGAAAATAAAAAATGTACCTTTACAACTCCTTTAACTAAACAAGCTGAAGATAGAGGCTGATTGGTTGCTCCAGATTCTGGCTGATCCAGTTTTGATAAATTCCCCATTAATGCCATAATATCAGCTTTCACTGATGGCTGTAATCATTTATGAAATAATAAATGTACTCTTGTATCTTTATCTGGTTGGTCCGGTGAAATAAAAGCACCACTAAAATCTGCTTATAGATCTCAGACGACATGTTTGTTGCTCTCTAAAAACCATTTAAACCTTTTCTAAGGTTTTCTTCTGTCCATTTCGACATTAAAGTGGAGTTCCACCCTCTTTTGCAACTTTGTTGCATCCTCTTTATTACTGTCCCCTTAAGAATAAATGGCATAAATAATTTATATATTTTTTAAACTCACCGTTTTGTTGAACTTTTATTTCTTCTCGCGCCGCGGCCCCCCCCCCCTCGCGTCATACACTGACCGCTATGCCTCCTGGGAGGTTTGTCATGAAACCCAGGAGGCTCATCGCGTTCCCTTCATGAAGGCACGCCCATCCTGCCCTCCCTCGGTCCGCCTTGTGTGTGTGACCACCTTCCTCCCCTCCTCCCTCCCTGCCTCAGCCTGTCACATCTCACACTGCACTGTGTGAGATGTGACCAGGGCCGCTGTTCTGCCTCATAAGTTCCCGAGGTGGAGGCGCTGAAGCGCCAGAGTGCTCCCCTCCCTCCTCCTTCTCCTCTCCTCTCCTTGTCCATAGGCGGCTCTCTCCACCAATCACCGCCACAGCCACTGCTGTGTTCCCTGCAGAAGCCCCCACCCTCCTCCCTCCTCCTCCTGTCAGTAGAGGAGAGCGAAACAGCCTGAGATTGGAGCGGCTGTCTCTGACCAGCTCTCTCTGGGGGGGGCAGTACTAATGATGGAGGGGGGACAGTACTAATGATTTAGTGGGGGTCAGTACTAATGATGGAGGGGGGGTCAGTACTAATGATGGAGGGGGGGTCAGTACTAATGATGGAGGGGGGTGGTTTGTTCTGGGGAGGGGGCAGTACTAATGATGGAGGGGGGGTGGTTTGTTCTGGGGAGGGGGCAGTACTAATGATGGAGGGGGGGTGGTTTGTTCTGGGGAGGGGGCAGTACTAATGATGGAGGGGGGTGGTTTGTTCTGGGGGGCAGTACTAATGATGGAGGGGGGTGGTTTGTTCTGGGGGGGCAGTACTAATGATGGAGGGGGTGGTTTGTTCTGTGGGGGTCAGTACTAATGATGGAGGGGGGTGGTTTGTTCTGGGAGGGGTCAGTACTAATGATGGAGGGGGGGTGGTTTGTTCTGGGGGGTCAGTACTAATGATGGAGGGGGTGGTTTGTTCTGGGGGGGCAGTACTAATGATGGAGGGGGGTGGTTTGTTCTGGGGGGCAGTACTAATGATGGAGGGGGGTGGTTTGTTCTGGGGGGGTCAGTACTAATGATGGAGGGGGGTGGTTTGTTCTGGGAGGGGTCAGTACTAATGATGGAGGGGGGGTGGTTTGTTCTGGGGGTCAGTACTAATGAATGAGGGGGGTGGTATGTTCTGGGGGGGTCAGTACTAATGAAGGAGGGGGTGGTTTGTTCTGGGGGGGTGGTTTGTTCTGGGGGGGTCAGTACTAATGATGGAGGGGGGGTGGTTTGTTCTGGGGGTGTCAGTACTAATGAATGAGGGGGGTGGTTTGTTCTGGGGGGGTCAGTACTGATGATGGAGGGGGGGTGGTTTGTTCTGGCAGGGTCAGTACTAATGATGGAGGGGGGTTGGTTTGTTATGGGGGGGGTCAGTACTAATGATGGAGGGGGGTGGTTTGTACTGGGGGGGTCTGTACTAATGATGGAGGGGGGTGTTTTTTTCTGGGGGGGGGGTCTGTACTAATAGAGGGGGGTGGTTTGTGTTGGGGGTCTGTACTAATGGAGGGGGGTGGTTTGTCATGGGGGGGTCTGTACTAATGGAGGGGGGAGGAAAGCCACACAGCCTGGCGCCATCCCTGGCAGAGAAAGGAATGGAGACATTGCCAGAATACAGATCTGGGCTCTACCCAGTGGAGTCGCCACGGGCAATTCAGAGTGAGCCGACTCCTGATCAAAGGAACCGCTGTTGCTGTATTGCTGGGTCAGGTGAGAGGGCCAATCGGCCATTATCTACTAACGTCCATAGGAACTGCAGTCTCTGACCATCTCCTGTACTATGTCTGCATAGATGCGATTCGATGTGCTGGGGGTGATGCAATGTGCTGTAAATGATGCGATTTGATGTGCTGGGGGTGTTGCAATGTGCTGTGAATGATGCGATTCGATGTGCTGGGGGTGATGTAATGTGCTGTAAATGATGCGATTTGATGTGCTGGGGGTGTTGCAATGTGCTGTGGGTCCATGCGATTCAATGTGCTGGGGGTGTTGCAATGTGCTGTGGGCTCATGCGATTCGATGTGCTGGGGTGATGCAATGTGCTGTGGGCCCATGCGATTCGATGTGCTGGGGGTGTTGCAATGTGCTGTGGGCCCATGCGATTCAATGTGCTGGGGTGATTCAATGTTCTGTGGGCCCATGCGATTCCATGTGCTGGGGGTGTTGCAATGTGCTGTGGGCCCATGCGATTCGATGTGCTGGGGGTGTTGCAATGTGCTGTGGGCCCATGCGATTCGATGTGCTGGGGTGATGCAATGTGCTGTGGGCCCATGCGATTCAATGTGCTGGGGGTGTTGCAATGTGCTGTGGGCCCATGCGATTTGATGTGCTGGGGGTGTTGCAATGTGCTGTGGGCTCATGCGATTCGATGTGCTGGGGTGATGCAATGTGCTGTGGGCCCATGCGATTCGATGTGCTGGGGGTGTTGCAATGTGCTGTGGGCCCATGCGATTCGATGTGCTGGGGTGATGCAATGTGCTGTGGGCCCATGCGATTCAATGTGCTGGGGGTGTTGCAATGTGCTGTGGGCCCATGCGATTTGATGTGCTGGGGGTGTTGCAATGTGCTGTGGGCTCATGCGATTCGATGTGCTGAGGTGATGCAATGTGCTGTGGGCCCATGCGATTCGATGTGCTGGGGGTGTTGCAATGTGCTGTGGGCTCATGCGATTCGATGTGCTGGGGTGATGCAATGTGCTGTGGGCCCATGCGATTCGATGTGCTGGGGGTGTTGCAATGTGCTGTGGGCCCATGCGATTCGATGTGCTGCGGGTGTTGCAATGTGCTGTGGGCCCATGCGATTCAATGTGCTGGGGGTGTTGCAATGTGCTGTGGGCCCATGCGATTCAATGTGCTGGGGTGATGCAATGTTCTGTGGGCCCATGCGATTCCATGTGCTGGGGGTGTTGCAATGTGCTGTGGACCCATGCGATTCGACGTGCTGGGGGTGTTGCAATGTGCTGTGGGCCCATGTGATTCGATGTGCTGGGGTAATGCAATGTGCTGTGGGCCCATGCGATTCGATGTGCTGGGGGTGTTGCAATGTGCTGTGGACCTATGCGATTTGATGTACTGGGGTGATGCAATTTTCTGTAGGCCCATGCGATTCGATGTGCTGGGGGTGAAGCAATGTGCTTTAAAAGATGTGATTCGATGTGCTGGGGGTGATGCAATGTGCTGTGGGCCCATGCGATTCGATGTGCTGGGGGGATGCAATGTTCTGTGGGCCCATGCGATTCGATGTGCTGGGGGTGATGCAATGTGCTTTAAAAGATGTGATTCGATGTGCTGGGGGTGATGCAATGTGCTGTAAATGATGCGATTTGATGTGCTGGGGGTGTTGCAATGTGCTGTCGGTCCATGTGATTCGATGTGCTGGGGTGATGCAGTGTTTGATAGACACAGAAATGTCCTAATTGTAAACTAAATCATTTGTTTCTGTGCAGATATATCTACATAATAAGATTATATATATAATGTAGATATTTCTGCACAGAAACAAATGATTTTGTTTACAATTAGGAATTTTTTAAAGCTCTTATGCTTAGCAACAGATTTCTGTATTTCTAGAATATTATTGCTTGTACATATTGGAGGGGAGGAGGGGAGGAGATGTTTACATAAATAGGGGGCGGCAACTTGCTATGAAACTGGAGAGAAAATATAACATGAAAGTGAAACTGATTACCCTGCTTGTGATATCCAGGAAGACATATGCAGTCTGGCTTCAGATGCCCACACTTAAAATGGCCACGGCCTATTTCTAGTTTATAAACTATCTAAATGCTGTAATAACCTAACAAAACAGACCTCAGTTTACAGACTAACTTTACTAGAATACATTAAAATTGTGTATTCTAGGGGTATTTTAATTTAAATAGTGTAATTTCGGCCGGAACACCACTTTAAGAGTTCCACATTGATTATACAGACTGTTTTCTTTCTTTCTAGATTAGTTATGGAGCCAGAGATACTTTACTGAGTGAAAGAAAGATGTATCCAAACTTTTTCCGGACAGTTCCGGATGATGAGATGCAATATGTGGCCATAGCAAAGTTACTGGAAAGGTTGAAGTGGAACTGGGTCGGGATCCTTACATCTGATGATGAATTCGGAGAGAGGGAGATCCGACAACTCAGCAAACATTTATCTAATCATGGAATTTGTATTGAATTCAAGATTCTGGTGTCTGTAAAGAATTATAATAAAATTCCTCCAGAGCTGCGGACCTCAACCACGGAAGTTCTTATTATTTGTGGCTCAGTTAGTATGACTTATTACAAGTTTTTGTATAATAATGTCCCTTATTACACGGAGAAAACATTTATTATACCAGATTCTTGGTCAATGAGTGAAGTGTTTTTTATTCTCAGTAACTGCAGCTTGGTGTTTACATTCCCCCATCTCTATATAAAGGGATTGCTGGAATATTTTTATAGTATTTATCCATCCAGCCGCCCAAATGACCCCCTGATAGAAGATATTCTCATAACTCAATGTCAATGCTTTTCAAAAAACCAAATGAAAAATGTCCTTATTCCACTCATACATAGACTACCTATTAAGGACTGTGGTGGGTTGACACTTCCACTTGATTTATATTATCCTGATGAGAAAACATCCTATAGAGTGTTTATCTCAGTCTACATTTTGGCTCAAGCATTACATGACATGGATTTCTCTTTTAAAATAAATAACAAAAAATCTGAAATAAATCCACACACACTAAAGTATAAGGTGAGAGCGTCCAATGAAAGTTTCCTCGTATCTTTTTATACTCGGTCAGTTCAGTACTGGAACACAATGTGCCCAGACAGAAATTACACCCAGTTTAGGTTCATGTTTAGTTTAGAGGTGTTTAACCCTTTCACTTCTGGAGATGTTTTTTTTTTGTTGCACCCATGTAAAAAAAATCATTTTAGTCCTGAAGATTATATAAAACCCCCAAACAGTATACAGTATATTTTGTGAAAGCAGAGACTACAAGTCCTGTCTTCAGTATCTAACAGTATCTTCTTTTTACATAAAAAATGCCACTATATACCTTTTTGGCTGATCTGTATACCTCACTCAGTGATAAACTGCACAGTTTCTCCAGTGCTGAGAGTTCAGGTAGGAGGAGATTTCCAATTCCAGCCAATATCATGTGACCTGGCTATCTCTGAGAACAAGTAAATGTTCTCTCCAGCATAAAATACACAACTGAGCATGTGCAGGTTGACTATTGCCTGTGTGTTAGCTGGCTTTCCCCAGATAGACATTGCAGGAGGGAAGGATCTATGCATACAGGATAAAACAGCCTTTTTACGCAATGCAGAGGATTAACCCCTTAAGTTCCACAGTGAGTATAACAAGCATGATATGATGCGTCTACAGACAGATATTACTGTTGTGGGTTTAGTAACACTTTAAAGCGAAGCAGTAAAAATTTAAAATTCCTTTAAATAAAATGCTGGGGGGAGGGAGGGGTATCTCAATCTTGCCTTTAAATGGGTGCATCTCCATCATGTTCAAAAAGTGCTTAAAGCTAAATTTTTAGTTTTTAGCATATTCTAAAAAAAATTATTTTAAGACGGAACTCAACAAAACAAACACAACTAAATGTGGGAGGTCTCCCTAAAAATCCATACTAGACCCTTATTCTGAGCATGCAGCCTGGCTGACCAGGAAAGGGGAGGGAAGAGCAGGCACCTCCTTCCTGAACCATACCAGGCCACATGCCTTCAACATGGGGGAAACGCAGGTTTTCCGTTGCATCAGAGGGGGCAGGGTCACCCATCACGTCACTGGGGAAGCCCGGGTTTCCCCTTGCGTCAGAGGGGGATGGGGGTCACGTGACGGGTGGCCCCGCCCTTAGCTACATAAGAGATTTCACTGGCTGAAGCTCCGGTGAAGTGCTGTTCCTCGTCGCTGGAGCCTGGAGAGATCATCCATCGCAGGATACCGACATCGCTGGAGTGGAGATCGAGAGTGGATTACCACCGCTGGAGTCTTTTTTTTTTATTATTATTTTTATTTTTAATAAAGGACTTATCCCAACTGTGTCTGTGTGTTTTTTTTTTTTTTTTTACCCCGTTACCAATCACATAGGGGGACCGGGATCTGGGGGTCCCCTTTGTTAAAGGGGTCTTCCAGATAAGCCCCCCCGCCCGCAGACCCCCACAACCACCGGGCAAGGGTTGTGGGAATGAGGCCCTTGTCCCCATCAACATGGAGACATCCTCCCCATGTTGAGGGCATGTGGCCTAGTACGGTTCAGGAGAGGGGGCGCTCTCTCGCCCCCCTCTTTTCCATGCTGCCTGCCAGGTTGCATGCTCGGATAAGGGTCTGGTATGAATTTTTAGGGGGAATCCCACTCCATTTCTTTTTTATTTGGCGTGTAGTTCCCCTTAAAATCCATACCAGACCTGAAGGGTCTGGTATGAATATTTTAGGGGAACCGCACGCCATTTTTTTTAAAATTTGGCGCAGGGTTTGCCTTAATATCCATACCAGACCTGCAAGGCCTGGTAATTGAATTTGGGGGGACCCCTACGCATTTTTTTTTAATCAATGACTTTCAATGACTTTTCTCTGTATTGCTGGGAGCCAACAATTCATTATAGCTGCGAGTACTTTTAAATGACTTTTTTTCCTTCAGAAATGACATTTTGTGCACAGACTGTTCTAAGCTCTGGAAACAAGCGCTGCTTTACAGGCATACTATACACACCCCCAGGTACAAAATTTAAATAATTATTTCACTTTTATTGTTTCACTTTAAGCATTATTAAAATCACTGCTCCTGAAAAAACTGCAGTTTTTGAAACCTTTTTTTGCATTGATAAATGTCCCCTGGGCAGGACTTGGGTCCCCAAACACTTTTTATGACAATAACTTGCATATAAGCCTTTAAAATTAGCACTTTTGATTTTTAATGTTCGTGTCCCATAGACTTTAACGGGGTTCGGATGTTCAAACAAATTTATTGCCTGTTCGCATGTTCTGGTGCAAACCGAACTTTGGCTCATCCCTAGTGATGAGTGATTTTTAGCAGGACTGCGACATTGCGGCAGACAAATCTGACACTAAGTGACACTCTTTGGGGACTAGTGACACTAATACAGTGATCAGTGCTAAAAAATGCACTCTCACTGTATAAATGACACTGGCAGAGAAGAGGTTAACATCAGTAAGGATTATAGGGTTAAATTTGTTCCCTAGGTGTGCTTTCTAACTGTGTGGGGAATGGACTGACTGCAGGAAGAGAGACATCTGTGTTCCTGATTATCAGGAATCACAGATATCTCTCTTCCTGTCTGACAGAGCAATGGTCTGCCTTGTTTACATAGGCAGACTGCCATTCTGTCATTCCTCCAAACGATCATGGTGGCAGTCGCGACCGCCGGACCCATTGATTGGCACCCTCTCGGTCCAATCAGGTACAAGTATGTGATTTTGTGCTCAAGGGCCATGTTGCGGGAGTCACTTTGGTCAGAGGGCTTGTGGAGCCCAGCTTATCTTACAGAGGTTGGGAAACTCCTTCTCCAGCTCCCTTGCCCCCTCTTATGTGTAAGTTACCCTCTGTCTATTAGGGTCACAGGGTTACCGAGAACCCCAGTCTGGTCTGCCTTAACCAGACTCACCATACAACCACACCAGACTCAGCATTTGGTGTTGCCCCTGTTATCCTGGGTTCTATATGTGTGGCTTGTGCTGAAAGAATGAAGGGGTCCTTTCACTTGGGACAGTAATATTTCTGTACAATCTCAAGAAATATATGAAGATAAATGAATTCCACCTTTATGACTGCTGGAATATGAGCTTGTATGAGCTTGGTCTCATAGACTGTTGTAGACTTTTTACCAGATCATTTAGAATGTATATGTGTATGTGGATTAGCTGCTAGAGGGGAGAGGGGATTTCTCCTGCAGCCCTTCCTAAAGGCTGTCTGTGTGTCATGTTACTGGAGGGGGTGAAGTTTACACTGCCCTGTGTCATTGTTCGAAGAAGGGGGTATTGTCCCATGAGTGTATATCTCTTTGTACCTGTGTTAGAATAAACAGTCTTATGCATCTTACTATCCTACACTGATGTCTCAACAAGTGTCTGGGTGGTCTAAGGGATCTTGGATTGTGCCGGTACCGGGCAAGGGAAGCTTATACGGCGGACATACTCCTGTTGAGGACAGGGGTCCATCACAGACCACCCTGCCACAGTAAATATACGCGGGTGGTTCTTAAGTGGTTAAAAGTTCCCATAGCCTCATATATTCTCCTTTCTGAGGAAGATATCTAAAAGGTTTTTGAAGTTTTCATCACTCACAGCTTGAACCACTTCCTAGAGAAGGGAATTGCACATTTTCACTTCTCTATCAGTAAAGAACCCTTTCCACAATCTAAGGATACGCCTCCTTTATTTCTAACCTCAAATCATGGTTCCATGTCATCTTTAGGGACAGTTTATCACAGTTACCGAAGTCACTTTTAAATATATTTGTACATTGTATTCATGTCCTCTCTTAAAAAAGAAAAAACCCTTCCCCTCTCGGTAAACTATGTACATTGCATGGATTTTACCAAACTTTGTTGCAGATTCCTACCTGTTGCTATTCTGAAGAAATAGCTGTTTGTTTCTCTATGTCCATGTACTGGGTGAATGTAAATGGGAGTGGTTTAATAATTGTAGCACCCTCTAGTGTGCTAAAGTAGTATTTCTGTAGTGTAGGAATGTTTTTCAGGCTTGGTTGGCAGCCAAGCCAGTGTTGTTTTATCTGGGATGGTTAAGTGATTCAAGGAGGGCTGGATGACTCGCAGGCAGCATTTCTGAGACCCCCCCTACTTCTAGAAACTTACAGAAGATTCTAAAAGCATGGGAGCGGAGGTGAGAAGGAGCTACCTGGAGTATTCATGAGGGCCCTGACCAATCCCCAATAGATGGGTTGGCAGGGGGCAGGCCCCTCAAATACTCAGGTTCAGCCCAGCTGGGTCAGGGAAGTTTTAGTGGAAGCTATAGATGGAGTGTTAGGCCCTTGAGGGTGCCCCTATAGTTGGGGGGTGACCTTGGGCCTGGGCTTGGGTGCGAAGGGACCCTCTCCATGTCACACAGAGGTGTTCTGACCAGAGGCACAAAAGCAAATGGAGGACAGCAGGAGAACACTGCCGGGCAAATCTCCAGGGAGGAAGACAGCCAGGTGGGCTGGTGAGTGTTACAGGAGTAGGACAGCTAGGCACTAGGAATTTGCTATACAAACAAGGGGCCCGTGGTCCCTGCCTGTAAAAGGTTTTTGCTACTCATCCGACTGAGTCTTTGTCAGATTATCCAAACAGTGTCAGCTGGTCCTGGGAGTTGTAGTTCTACAAGCAAGATTTGTGATGGAATTAGAGGAGAAGTGTATATACAGACTGTATATAGTTGTGTATCTGCAGAGTTCTACTGCTTTGATCAAGTGGGCATTACACAATATCCCTATCCAAGATTATTAAATAAAATAAAATAAAATAATAAAACAATAAAACATAAAACAAAGCACTGGACTGTTCTTCTGACCCAACTGTGCTGTGGAGATGCGGTGTGCCTGGCTGTGCAGGGTGGGGGATCCCTTTACACTTGAGGCTCCTTGGGGGTTTAGGGGATATTAATGTTACCTACAGGTAAGCCTTATTGTAGGTTGTCTTATATAGGTTGCTTGCCTGTAGGTAAAAATGACCAAGCGGACAATACAACTGCTTTAAGTGCCTCTTCTCCAGAGTGAATAACTGTAATCTATCAGTCCACATAGATGAGATCCTCTGTCCTCCTTGTTCATTTTGTTGCCCTTTACTGAACTCTTTCTAATTCATTGACATCTTTCCTGAGGATTGGTGACCAAAACTGAACTGTATATCCAAGATGAGGCTGAGCCAGTGTATTGTAAAGGGGTAGAATTATTGATTTATCCATGGAACGTTCACATTCCCAAAGCAAATAGTTTATAAATAGTCCCAATAAAATGTATTATACATGCTCAGCAAATAGGTCATCTCATCTCAATGACATTCTCTAAATTAGATCTAACCAGATGAACAATCTATAATCAAAAAATTATATACTATATACTTGTTACTCATAATCATTTCTGTCATTATTTAAGCTGTCTCGCTATGTAAAAGAAGTCCAGTACAAGGATCCGAATGGCAACGTCATGATTTTTAATGATAAAGGAGAACTGCCCAGCCCACTGGACATTATAAATTGGATTACAAGAATTAAAGGTAGAAATATCACTGATTGTATGATGGTGGGTCACTTTGATGGGTCCCTTTCAGAGGGTCAGCAACTTACACTAGAACCAGAGCGAATATCATGGAAAGGAGACAAGGTGAGTTACACTGGGGAAGCTGATCCAGAACTTATACAAGAAACATACTAGTTTTCACCCTAAAGCCCATCTCCAGACTAAACCTAACCCCACCCCCCATCCTGTTCATAGACGGCCAACATCTGCCCTGACTAACTGTGTGGATATAAATGCCGGGATATGTTCCCATCACTCATTATACCTGAAGAAATTGGATGAACTACAAAGCATCTTCTACATTACAGAACAAGTCCAGCTGAATGTGACTGACTACTACTAGCTACCCCCCTTCTCATCATACAGACCGGTACATAGACACTCATAGAAGCAGAGAGAGAGATAGAGAGAGGGGGGAGAGTGAGATGGGGAGGAAGGGGGAGGGAGAGAGAGGGGGGAGGAGAGAGAGAGAGGGGGAGGGAGAGAGAGGGGGAGGGAGAGAGAGGGGGAAGGACAGAGAGAGGGGGAGGGAGAGAAAAAGGGAGAGGAAGATATGAAGAGAGAGATGGGGAGAAAAAGGGAGAGAGAGATGGGGTGGAGAGAAAAGGAGAGGGGAAGAGAGAGGGGGAGGGGGAGAGAGAGAGAAGGGGGTGGTGAGAGAGGCAGGAGGCAGCCCGGAGGCAGCTTCTGCATGGTTGGATCGACTAGACCCTTCCTGAGCTGTGAGTACTTTGAGGATTTCTAGAAATAGGATGAATATGTGGACAGCCGCACTCCATTTTTTTTTAAGGTAGCCTTTATTTAAAAATTGCAAAGCACTACAAGTCACAGCAGACAAAAAGGGGGTACAACTGACATGTTTCGCACTGGGAACTAGTGCTTAGTCATAGCTGAATCCAAATGAAAAAACACTACAAATATATATGTAGCAGGATGTCCATATGTAAGAAGGAATCCGGCTCCCTCTGGTGGTATAAGTGTTACAATGCAACTAATGCACTTTGGGACAGATATCAGCTAGGAGAAAAGACTTTGTTGCTTTTAGTAAAAGACAGACTACATTACCCAGGGTGCATTGCAACACCGCAAAGCATTCTGGGCAGACTACTTAAACCAGGGGAGGGGCCAGCGTCTCTCTCTCTCTGGATCCAGCTCTCAATCAAGCAGGAAGTTGGCACGGAGGCCTGCTTCCTAAGGATTAGGCCAGAAGCCTGGGCCTAAATTACGGGAGTGCCTGAGTTATTTCCAGCAGAGGATCGTCCACAGCATCCTGTGATTGCCCAGCAGAGACCGGAGTCGTTCATCACCATATGCTGTTAGTGACGGAGTCCGGAGACTGCAGCTGAAGCAGAAGCGTGGAGATCGAGTGACCGGGACAAGCCAGAGGAGACTATCTGAAAGTCGGGCCTGTTTGGTGAGAAGGGCACCTGCCCAGAATTGACTACTACCTTAGAGGAAAGTGATTTAGTTAGTGCCAGCCACACTTCACCTATCACGCCACAGCTTGCGGCCTAGTGTATCTCACTGGAGACTATGTGATCAGAGATTGGTGCATCCGTCATTAGTGGGTGGCAGGCACACGAGTACTCAGGTATATTGCGGATAATTACAGCATCTTGTTGAAACCCTGTGGATTACAATTTAACTTGTGCACCGACGGTGGCTAGCGAAGACTTCATTGGAAAAAGGAACTTTGAGTGGGACGCAGATAGGCCTTGCTTACCTATTATAGGGAATGAACACGTGCAAGGTATTGCAACAAAGGGGGAGCTCGCGAGCAACCAGTTAGCCGCGCAGAGACACATATAGATACATGTACATATATATAGCTGATGTTATTTCCTGTTATTACCTAATCTCAGTGATACCTATCCTTATTGGTTTATTGACTCTGCAATGCGCATGCAGAGTCAACTGTGTGTATTAATGTGATTCTTTACCCTTCCCTTTTATACTGAGTAAAGGTACCTTTGATTAAGCATATAACTTGTGTGAAGTATCTCTGTCACTTAGAAGGACTAGTGACCAGCAAAGGTAATAACATTTACAGGTTATTGTGTGATGTATGCAGGATTGTGTCTCCTAATACTCAATAGGTCTCACACTCCTTATTTATATCAGTTGTGCTAAGGGAAGGTTTGAGCCACTTCCAGGGGTTGATAGGCAGGACGTAGGCCCAAATCAAACAAACAGCAGCTCCTACGGGGGTAGTGCTACATATATATCTAGTTCAAATCTCACATGACTCACAGCTGCGAATGGTGGTTCACTGGCAATCAATGTTAATCGACGGCCAGTGATCTTAACCATTGGCAGGTGTGTGTGTGCGATCACAGGGTCAGACCAATAAAAAAATATACATAATAAAGTATATTTTTAAAGCAGTCCTTAATAGGCTAGAGGACATCCATTAGAGGGATCTAGGCACACAGATGGTAGTGACTTCAATACCCGGTGATCTTATTGAACAGACAGTGCCCTCCACCACATAGAATAGCAGCTTACCGAAGGTAAGCCCACGATAAGCAGTCGACTGTACCCAGCCCAGCCGCGGCCTTGATGGATGGACCCACAGAATCTGTAGACAGCACACAGTACCGCAAGTCGCTTCCCCCGATCCTCCCAATCACGGGTAAATCAAGAACACTTGAACTTCATAAAGTTGTCTTCAATACAACAAAGATCAAGGACCTGGTTCTTTTCTGAAGAAGTTGCCTTGTCTTGAATCCTGATTTTAGCTATGAAGCTTTAATATAAAGACACTGTTTTTTTGTTTTTTTTATTGGGGACTTTTGCTTATGTACAACACAGGCATTCGAGTCATAATGTATTTGCACTGATTTTCACATTCACCTTAGTTACTTAGGCGGTTTTATTTTTATTACATGTCTATTTTGGTGATGCCTGGGGATTCCACCTCCACTGATCCCATATACTATTCCCTGTTTTTCCAATGGCCCCCTAAAATGTTTTATTTAGAAACGTCCGTGGTCTCAGAGATGAGTCATTTCTGAAATGTCAACGTACTGATGTCATTGTCCTGGTGGAAACAGATGTTGTAGAACCCTGGATTGGGTGGGCATTTTATTCTCCTCATACTACCTATTCCAGAGGTGTTTCCATACTCATTGCTAAATCTGTTTCCTTTGAAATATTATCGGTGGAGTTGGATCCTCAGGGTAGACATGTATTTATTTTTTGTGCTAGCTAATATTTCTGGCACTCCTCTGTTGATACTATCCTGGTATATACCACCTCCGTATAACTCTACCATCTTTTTTTTTTCTTTTTTTTAAGTATGTTTATTAAGATTTGTCCATACAAAAGTCCAAAAGGCCATAGACAAGAATAGCATTGAATTGAGGGCATCAAGACAAAAAACATAACCTTCACAGTGTAAACTAGTATGAGAAGTCGTAGACAAGACAAAGCATTAGGCTTAACATCATTGAGTAGATGTAGAACAACTGATATCATAGTGTCAGGCTTAAGAAAAGTACCTGATGGTGGATTTTACCAAAGGAATACACTGAGGAGTGGAAGCAGGTATACATTATAACCAGAGAGGGAAATAAAGGTTAACAAGGTTATAATACTATGCATATTTCAAGTCAAATAAGGTATTGATGGAACATATAAACTAGGTGAAATGCCTGGTGGGGGGATATGATGAGTCTAATGCCTCGTACACGCGATCAGTTTTCCCGACAAGAAAAGTATGATGTGAGCTTTTTGTCAGGAATTCCGACCGTGTGTATGCTGACAGGAAAAATTCCTATCGGGAATCACGCTCGTCTGTATGCAATTACGACGCAAAAAAAAAACACGCATGCTCAGAATCAAGCAGAAGAGCCAAACTGCCTATTGAACTTAATTGTTCTCGGCTCGTTGTACGTGTTGTACGTCACTGCGGTTTTACGTTTGGAATTTCAGACAAGATTTGTGTGACCGTGTGTATGCAAGACAATTTTGAGCCGTTTTTCTGCTGAAACAAAAACCTGACGGAAAAACTGATCGTGTGTACGAGGCATAAGATCCAGAAGAGTCTCAGATCCTAAGTTTTCCCAGGGTGTTGGTTAGGTCTGCACACCGTAAAACAGAAGGGCGTCATGTGAAGAGAGATTTTTTCTGGAATAAAGGAATTTTCCTTAAAACAACGTCATCTGGTAATAAAACGTTTTAAGGATTTGAAGCTTTGAGTGACAGTGTCCATTTTCTCCATGAAGAATAAAGTTTGAAGTGCTTGTGTCGCCGAGGCAATTTGTGGTGAGGTGGGGTGGGCTGGGCTGGATCCAAGCCTGCATGAGGATTCTGCAAGCTGTGAGGTGACAGATGTGAATCCATTGAGGGAGAGAGACACTAGTAGATGATGAGGAGATAGCCAGCAGAGTGTCACAGCTGAAAATGCATAGCATAGGGTCTTTGAGTAAAATGCTGAATCTTGTCAATATAGATTAGTATCTGATGCCAAAAGGTAAAAGTCGATTGGCAAGTCCACAGCCTATGGAAAAGATATGGGCAGGGGGTGTTACACCAGGAAAACAAAATTCTCCTGCGCTCTGGTGTTACACCAGGGGCATAAGTAGAGAGAGGGGTCAACTTTGCTGTGTCGAAATGGGAAATATTCATGGTGGACAATTTTGAATTGAGTTCCCACCACGTTTTGCAGATTAGTGGACCTTTTCTTATCCTGCAAGGTTCTTCTCCGGGGCATCCTGGTTGTCAAGAATTGAAGCAAAGGGACTGAAGGAGGCGATGCGGTATTTGGTAGCCTGGTGTGTAATACGGTTTGAATATATTTCCGATATGGAGTTCTGACCCCGGTACACCATGGCGTCAATGAATGAGTGCTGGCAGGGGTTTTGACGTGGGCTAAAGAAGGTTTTGAGAAAGCAGGTTAACTGGTGGTAGTAAAACACCTGTGATGATGAAAGAGAGTATTGATTAGCCAGCTCTGAGTGGGGTTTGAAATTTCCTAGGGCAGGATTGATGATATTGGTTACAGTCAGGCCAGGGGAGGACCATTGAGTGAAGGCTTTGCGTTCTGAGGAAGGGAGGAACATTGGGTTACCAAGTATGGGAAGGTAGGATGAGATTGTGTAGAGTAGACCCAGGAGTCTCTGTACCTCCCTCCATGCAATAACTGTGTCCCTGATTAACAGGTTAGATCTTAGGGAGTGGGGCAGAGAGCATAAGCTAGAGTGAAGGATAGCCTGGAGATTGAATAGGGGCATAAGGGTGCCCTCCAGCACCTGGTGGGGAAATTTTTTTGGTCAGCCAATCAATACCCTGCCTTAATATGCATGAGAGATTATAGAATAGAGCATAGTTTCGCCAGAAGTATGATTGCCTAGGGATCTCCTGTTGCGCGGAATAATGGTCAAAAGCACATTTAGCTGCTTGCCAGGTAAGCATATTGGCTGTAGTATGGTTTACAGTTATGGTACAGTGGGCCAATCGTAGAGACTCAATGGCCTGCAGATATTGGAGGCAAGTTTTTTTTTGAGCTGGGATATGTAGGAGATAATGCGTCCTCTGAGAAAAGCTTTTCCTGCTTCCCAAAACAAATTATGGGTGGACAGATGGGCCCTATTGGTTTCGGCAAATTCAACCCAAGCATAGCGAAGGACATGTTTAAAGTCATCATTGCTAGCCAGATTAGAGGGGAAGCGCCAAGTGCCTGCCCCACGAGAGCATATGATACCAGAAAACTGGACACTAACGGGGGAGTGATTAGAGATGACCATGTTCTCGATAGTCGGTGAGGACACGAAAGGGAAAGTGCCAGATGAGCAAAAAAGGTAGTCAATACAAGCAGGGCAGCTGATAGAAATAATGGTGCCCCGTACAGCCTACCAGATGGGGCCCCCATCAGCTCCACCCCTGGCCCCACCCCTGGTCCCTCCTTCAGCCTCACCCCTGGCTCAGACCCTAGCCCCTCCCCAGACCCCGCCTTGAAACTGTCTCTGCAGCACATTACAGCATTGGCATCATGGGTGGCACTGTTTCTACAGGCAGCACATGCGTTATGGGCCATAACGCATGTGCTACCTGCAGACAGTGGCACCCATGCCGTAATGTGCTGCAGACAGTGCCACCCATGACGTTAATGCCATAACGCATGTGCTGCTCCGTGAGGTGGAGCGAGGAGATCGAATGAGCTAGCATAGTGGGTGGGTTGGCTGAGGGGATTCATTTGCAAAGCCCTATAGGGGGGATCTTCAGATAGATGCATGACTGAATTAAAGTCCCCCCAATAATATGTAGGTGTACAGAAACCTTCATAGAGGTTAAGTATTGAAAAAAGGACCGTCCCAGGGAGTTAGGAGCATAGACATTAGAAATACCAATGTCACGAGAGGCAATAGTTAGATGAAGGGTAAGTCTGCGACCGACCGAGTCTGTTTCAATGGAGCGGATTGTGTGGTGGTTCTTATGAAGTAGAATAGCAACCCCAGCTTTGCGTCCCCCAGCTGGGGAGCCAAAAACCTTGCCTACCCACAGTTTACAAAGGCAAGAGAGATCATCTGCGGTCAGATGAGTCTCCTGTAAGAGAGCCACATCTGCACGCAAGCGCTTGAGGTGTCTCAAAATTTGCATAAGCTTATGAGGGGAGCATAAGCCCTTGACATTCCATGATATCACATTTAGATAATCCCTAACATCCAAAGGAGCCATGGCTGTTGTGGTATATAGACGTGAGAAAGCCAGAACAGGGGTAGTATCACTGCAGACATCGCCCAGATCCGGCATCACTAGAGCTTTGGTAGAATCCTAAAGATAAAACAAGAAAAGATAGCACAATAAAATACAAATTGTGAACAACAAAAAAGGGAGGGTAAGGCTCCAGAAAAAGACCAGGGACTTCAATTTTTTCCCTGTGGTGCAGAGTCCCAAGATACCCCCGCCAAAAAGTACATCCTCTGTATTTGTAGACATGAAACAGCTCTGAGGAGGGGGGGTCTGGGGAGGTGGAGGGAGGATTAGGGAGAAGGGGGAGAGGCAGGGGAGGAAGGGGAGGGAAGGAAGGGAGGGAATGGCTGGTGAGGGAAGAAGATAGGGAAGCCAATAAGCAAGTGGGGATAAGAGGCCTGTGAGTTAAGTAAATCAGAGTAGGCTGTGGGCGGCAGCTAATAAGGTCCGCTAGATGAGGCAAAGTAAGAGCAGGTGGTGAGAACTTAACATAGAGAGAGGGTCTTTATATGCTGTATACTGAGCTGAGAAGCTTTTCTGAGGTCTACATCCCTGTATGCTGTATGCGGAGCTGAGGTGTTTTCCATAAAGTACCCCAGGCTGGGTCATTAGCCTATGCTGTATTTGATCTCCTGTTATAAGAGATCACGTCTATTCGGTAAGCGGCAGTGTTTACTTAGGTGGAGGTGCTTCACTATCATCACTATTTCCTAATCGTGTTTGGAACAAGTTTGGCACAGTGGATTCTTCACATTTCTACTACCATTAATCTTGGACACTTGGGAAAAACTTTTTTCACTTATCTTCGTCTATGAACTGAGTCCTATTTAATTAATTCATTTTTCATTAATATTTTGATTTTTTACCATTTGGATATTGATTTATACAGTGGTTGGTGTTCATTTATGTATGGTTTATTGTCATTCACGATCATGTTTTAGCGCAACTTTTTTTCTTATTTTATCTGTTTGTGTTGTATAGCACTCTGTTGCCGCTTAATTAGTTTAATCATATTGAATAGTGCAATTTTTTCTTTTTCCACGTGTAACTAAGATATCTGACAATCACAGGCCGGGGCTTGGATCACAATTCAGATGGCTGACCAATACGATGGGCCCGTTCCACAAAGCAGGGGGTGCATAGCCCTAGCTGTTATTGGTGGAGCAAATGGTGGCGAGCATGGAAGAAGAGTAGGATTCTGGGAGTCCTATTATGCACAGGTTGTTGCACCTGGAACGATTTTCCAAGTCGTTCAACTTTATTCTGGAGTTCCTTTTGCACTGTTGAGAGCCTGGCAAGAGCCGCGGACACTGCGGCAGTATCATCTTCTATAGAGGAGATCCGCTCCTCTGTTTGGTTGATTCTCTGGACCTGAAGCAGGAGCTCATTATAAAGGTGCTCTAGCCCTTTAAAAACCACTCAATCCATGGCCTTATCTACCATGGGGGTCAGGAGAGTCATCACTGCCTGTGCAATGCTTGCTGGAGATGCAGGGTCCATTTGTTGGAGCTTAGAAGGTGCTGGATGCAGCACAGAAGATTCTGCAGCAGTGGGTCCAGGACGAGGAGCGGGCGCCATGTTGGCTGCAGCATGTGCTTTGTGCCCTATGTCCATGCAGGGAGCGGGGGTCGCTCAAGGCCAAGGATCACTCCAAGAGGTGTTCCCCAGGAAGAAGGGAGGTAGTGGTGGGGGGACATGTCTCCTAGATAATCCCTAACATCCAAAGGAGCCATGGCTGTTGTGATAGATAGACGCAAGGAAGCCAGAACAGGGGTGGTATCACTGCAGACATCGCCCCATCGGATTCGGCATCACTAGAGCTTTGGTAGAATCCTAGAGATAAAACAAGAAAAGATAGCACAATAAAATACAAATTGTGAACAACAAAAAAGGGAGGGTAAGGCTCCAGAAAAAGGACCGGACGTACTCTACCAGTGAGGGTTTTCCTTTTATGTCCCAACACCAATCTGTCACAGCTTTGTGGTTGGGCGATTTTAATATTGTAGCCAATCCTAGCCTGGATAGATTGGGCTTAGAGCCACGAGCACCACAGCTATATCATGAGACCAGATTTAGTCGACTATTGGTGGACTTTGCCCTTATAGAGACATCTCTATCCAAGACAAAAGGCTTACTCCTGTTTTTCTACCCCTCATTCCACTTTGTCTCAAATTGACTTTATTCTGTATTCCCAGCAGCTAATCCCAAGACTGCAGAAGGCTGGATTCTGCTCCTGTTTGTTATCAGATCATGCCCCTTATTGGGTCACCCTAACGTCTTTTACTAGTTCCTCTACACCAAACTGGAGGCTGAATCCATTCTGGTTATCTATATTACCGGATACAGATGAATTGAACACATAATGGAAGTTTTTCTTTCATTTTAATTCCGGCACAGCAACCCTGCTGAAGGTATGGGAAGCATTTAAAAAACATGTCCATCTATTACAAACTGAGCATATTTCTAGATATAAGCGGTCTTCTAAATTTTCCTATTTTGAGGCAGTAGCTCAGTTAGCCTCATTGGAGGAGCAATACGTAACTGCACACTCTGCAGAATCTCTTACTAGACTGAAACTCCAAACTAGAGTTGTATACCAGATGTGTTATGAGAGGGCTAGACATAAACTTTTTTTCAATAAGCAAAGAATTTTTAAACATGGAGCTCACCCAGGTAAATCAATAGCTTATCTGGCTCATATAGATTTCAGGCCTCCAGTGGTTATTGCATTAAGATCACCTCCACATGGTTTCATTACAGACCCAGAAATGATTACAAGAGAGTTTGCCATTTTTTTCCGGACGTTTATACATCTAAGGTCGATTACCCTGCCTAAACTCTACATGACTTTTTGGATGCTCTTATCTTCTCTAAATTGACAGAAGCACAGGAATATATTGGAGGCTCCTATTTCAGTAGATGATATATAGATCGCTATGGCTCACTTTGTCATGACCAAGGCTCCGGGATCAGATGGCTTGCCTATTGAGTTCTATACCCTCTTCTCTGACACATTAGTGCCTAAATCATTGGCTCTTTATCACGCTATATTTGAGGCTTCTACCCTTTTTGATTCCATACGTGAAGCTCTTATAGTGCTAATACCCAAGCCGGGAAAGGACCCTCATCAACCTGAGTCATATAGGCCTATCTCCCTATTGCAAACTGATATCAAAATACTAGCCAGGATCCAAGCCCTTTGCCTAAACAAGGTAATTTTGTCTTTAATTCATCCAGGCCAAGAAAACGGCCTTTAACACCAGCATCTATTTATGAATCTTCAGGCCTCTCACAATGAAATTGGCACCATGGTGGTACTCACACTTGATGCTGCCAAAGTGTTTGTTTCAGTAGAATAGTTTTACTTACTGTATGCCAGTTGAACCCCAGACTATGTCACTTAGGTCCCACCCTGGAATTCAAGGTCTGTGTTCTGGTTCCTTAGTGGAAAAAGTGGGGCTCTATGCTGATTATATTTTTTTATATCTTTTTGACTCAGGTCCCTCCTTATCATCGGCACTTCATATCATTGAACAATTTGCTAGGTTCTCAGGTCTTAAAATCAACTGTTGTAAATCCCAAATCCTCCCGACTGATGTTTTTCCTCCATCAATGGATCAGGCAACCCTGCCCTCAGTCAGAGTCAGTTCCTTTAAATATTTGGGTATCCAGGTCACTAGGACCATATCAGACTTCATCTATCTGAATGTGAAGCCCCTAATACTATTGCTTACATGTAAAACTCAGATATGGGCAAAATTGCCATTGGGAGTTATGGGTTGGATAAGCCTTGTGTAGAACACAAACCTTTTTGTCACCTGGCTCACTTGCAAATCAAGGCACACCATGCTATATGACCGTACCCTCCTGTTTGAAGAGGTTAAGCGGTGTTCATAAATTTTGGGTCTTTCAGCGAGTCACCCTTCCCACTGGTTCTCTTCCCCAGAGTATGGGGTCAAGTCTCTGTTTCTTCCCCCCAAACAAAATAAAGTACTTTGACCCCAACAGAGAGTTAATTTTCTATTTGCTGCGTAGTAGATAGAGACAGGTGGATGAAAGAATAAATAGTGTTGGGAATGTCCTAGGATCAGGCCGGTCTGGAAGAGGATTTTTAACCTCATATTTAAGGTTACTAAGTGTTCGATTCCCAGGTCTGCTTCTATTGCTCTCCTCAATGCCTGTATTCCAAATGTCTCTAAACCCACTAGGAAGCTGATCCACTTAATGCTACTTGGGGCAAAAATCATTATTGCTAGATCCTGGAGGCAGCCAAGGGTTTCCATGATGGCTATACAAAATAAGATCTCTTGGATTATGGCGCAAGAGAAGCTGGTTTGCATCTTGGCAAATACAATCCCTAAATTTGAGGCAGTGTGGGAACCCTGGGCTGTTTTCTGTGGCATTTCTCTGATGGTTACAAACGACTCTGATCACTCTAGTTCCTAAAAACATCTCGTTAGGCATGTGATTTCTTCCCTCTTTTCTTCTCTCTTTTCCTTTTTCTCTTTCTTCTTTATCTTTTTTTTTATTTTTTTATTTTTTTTCTTATATTTTTGTCTTCAGGTATTTAGACATGATTCAAGGGTTTGATAAAATTGATTGATGTATAAGTATTTCGGCAACTCCATGATTTGAATAGGATATACATTTCAGAGTTTAAGTATAATTGAATTATTCTTTTATTGTCATAGTACCCTGGTATTGGGTTTAAGTGAGGGTGGTGGGCATAGGATGGGTAGGACTTCCCAGACTGTCTGACCTTCGGGTCCAGTTTTCATACTGTTCTCCTTTCCAGTTTCCAGGGGTTGTTTTATAACTTCAGTTCCTCATCACATAGTTGCTTTCTGAAATATCTATAGAGGTTTTGATGCTGAGTCTATGTTTTATGAAGGGAAAAATGTGATATGTTAATTGTGATACTACCCTTTGTCATGAGTTACCTATGTGTTATGTTATATCTGTACAAGATCTGATTTGAAAAATAAAAATCTATTGAACGGAAAGAAGAAATAGTGTGAAGAATAGATCCAGGCACAACCAGCAATCCCTTCGCCACTCGATCCCGAGTGGGTTTAGCTCACCCGGATAGTTCTCTCTCACAGTCCTAGCAGCCGGTGTGGAGCTCGAACAGTTCCGCCACCCTATCCCCTCCTGGGACGGGTGTTAGAAATCCTCTAACCTCTGTAGACTTTAAGAACAGGATGATGCCAATGGGCACTCTACAGGTTAGCTTCCCCAAATAACAAATCCTTCCCTCTGACAGGTCACCAGGCCTCTCCCGAGACAGCAATCTTCCATTACTCATCTCCTCAATGGGACCGATCCTCCACTGGCTTCCCTTCAGTCAGAGCAGGTACCCTTCCCCTGGCACCCTGGGACTCTTCTTTCGGAGGTAGGCCCTAGCTAAAGGTGCTAGGCCCACTAGTAGAGTTGCAGACCCCAGGCTAAAGGTGCCTGGGCCTGATCGCACCCACATGTACCCCCAGCCATGAGGGCCACCGAAGGTGCAGTACGTGTCTCAATCCTACTCCTCCGACCCTGACGGGGATGAACACCCCGCAACTCCTCCTCTCCTCTCCAACAATGGCATCTGCTCCTTAAGTACCCTCTCCCGGCATCCACAGCAGGTTGGCCACGCCCACTGTACCGCTGCTGAGAGAGGCCACCCCTGGCTCAACCCTGACCTGACAGCGCCACCCACAGGCCACAGGGAACCATACACCAGGTAGCATCACATAGGCAGAAGAAATACCTAGCAATGAGAATGGTCTGAGCCTGGCTAATAGCTCAGACCAGCCCCTAAATTTAGGCCCTTAAAAGCAGAAGGGCACTACACTTGAAAAAAATTACCTTACTGCTTAAAATTTAATATGTCCTCTGGCACTCTCCAGTGTATATTCCACTAAAATACTTTAAACTTATGGATACTTTGTTACAGACCTTTTTCTGTTGTGCCAGTAGACATAAGCTGTCATGAAAGGTCCTCAAAAACCCAATGTCTCTAGATGGATTGGCAGTCGCTGACTTTGGTTTATATTACCTGGCGGCACAACTCTCCCACTTTTACCATTTTGATAAATATGATAAACAAAGATACCTCTCTCTGGTCTGTCAAGTCCCTGAGTCACATCTACCGCATCCATTCTGTGATTTTCTGAGGCATCTGGGTGGCTCCCTTATTTCTTCGAGCCGCTCTGGCCTCCTTTTCCAGCACAGGCGGATCTGGTACCTGGCCATGTCTAAAATTAACAGCTTTATGTTACATAACAATACTCCATTGTGGTATATTAAACACCTGGGTAAAATTCTACAGAATCCCTACCCAACGGTCTGGATCTCAAAGGGTATATATTTTATTTCACGTGTCTTTCATGATGGTAGACTCAAAGCCTTTGACCAACTAAAATCAGTTACTTTTCCGAACCACATGCTGTTTAGGTACCTCCAGCTGAGGCATACATTGCACGTGCAGTTTAAAGGTAATTACCCAGTTCTGTCTACTCTAGATGCCTTGGCCATGATAAGCAGTGATGAGCCCTGAAAGTTGATAGCAGACTTTTAAGATATGCTAATTACCCCATCTGCATCACAACTGGCTTACTCCCTTAAGCCTAGATGGGAAGCTGAGGCAGGTTAACTGGATGATGAAGATTGGCGTGAGGTGTTGGAGGATGGTAAATAAGTGTCTCCTAAAATGGCAGATAGACTTACTCAAATATACATTAGTCCTAGATCATATCTTACCCCAGAACGAAGTTTTGTCCCTCCTCGAGCCCCATGTGCCCCAAATGTCTAATCTTCACTGATACCTTTGGGCATTTACTCTGGCATTGTCCGCGTATTCAGGGATTTTGGGTGCAAGTTGTACAATTCCTTCATTATCAGATGGGCTCACCGGTGACAATGGATCCTAGACAATGTCTGTTGGGTCTATTCCTGGACTCCAATATGGATAAACACACTCTTAAAGGAACACTAAAGGCATTTTTTTAAAATAACAAACATGTTATATTTACCTCCACTGTGCAGCTCGTTTTGCACAGAGTGGCCCGAACCTGGTCTTCTGGGGTCCCTCAGCGGCTGTCTCTGCTCCTCCCTGCAAGAATTCACCACCTTTATGCGAGCGAGCTCGCATGGTGGTGAGTTCTTGTGGCCGCGCTCCCATGATACAGCATGCAGCTATAGCCGCGCACTGTATCACTCGGCCCGCCACATCATTGGATGTGATTGACAGCAGCGCAAGCCAATGTCCGCTCTGCTTTAAATCAACCAATGAATGAGCCGAGAAGCCCAGCCGAGAAGCCAGCGTGTTCACGGCATGGGACTTTCAAGGGGTCAGGTAAGTAAACGGGGGCTCGGGGGGGGGGGCGCTAATCCTCAGATGTTTTTTCACCTTAGTGCATAGAATGCATTAAGGTGAAAAAAATTGTACATTTACAACCTCTTTAAGTTTGTGCATGAAACTTTGGTGGCAGAAAGGTGGTGGCTCAGGGATTTATACAGGCTATACCTCCCACTCTCACAGCCTGGATTAATGTATTAAACAACAATTTACTCTACAAAAAGGTTATTTATACAAATAGGGGCTGTCAGGGCAAATATATTAAAATTTTGGACATATGGCTACAGTCTCCATTGACTTGTACCTTGTAGTGGTAACCTAGACCCCATTGTGTAAATGAACACTAAAGCCCTGTACACACAATCGGATTTCCTATGGATTCTAATCCGATGAATTTTTCCATCGGAAATCCGATAAAGCTGACTTCCATCAGTCTTGCCTACACACCATCAGTAAAAAATCAGACCGTCCAAAACGCTGTGACGTAAAACACTCCGACAAGCCTGAGAAAAATGAAGTTCAATGCTTCTGAGCATGCGTCGACTTGATTCTGAGCATGCGTGGGTCTTTTGTCCGATGGAGTTCCACACAGACGATCAGAATTTGATATTGTTTTAAAATTTAAAACATGTTCTATTTTTTCTCACCGATGGAAAAAAGACCGATGGAGCCCATACACGATCGGTTTGTCCGATGAAAAAAGTCCATCGGTGTGTACAGGGCTTTACTGTAGGTTGTCCCCAATATATCACTTAGGCTAAGCGTGATATTGCTTCTTTAATAATATATAATGCTCATTGTGGCTCTACTCCTCGCCCGAGAGGCCCACCTGTGTGTCAATGTTATTTTTTTCTGTCACATTGTGAATTGGTGTTGCTGCATAAATCAATGTCATTAATTTGTTATTTGCTATTGGGTTTTATTTTAATGTCTATTATGCTACTTATACCTATATGCTGTATTTTGTATGGAACTCAATAAAGCTTAGTTTGTTAAAAAAAAACTGTGTGGTAGTGATTTAACCACTTACCAGACACTTACTGCCCAAGCCAATTTTCAGCTTTCAGTGCTGTCGCACTTTGAATGACAATTGCACGGTTATGCTACACTGTTTTTGGTGGTATTTGATCACCTCTGCGGTTTTTATTTTTTGCTAAACCGAAGACCGAAAATTAAAAAAAAAATGTTTTTCTTTTGTTTCTGTTATAAAATGTTGTAAATAAGTAAGTTTTGTCCTTCACTGATGGGCACTGATAAGGCGGCACTGACGGGCACTGATAAGGCGGCACTGATGAGGTGGCACCAATGAGGTGGCAATGATGGGCACTGACGATGGCCACTGATAGGTGTCACTGATAGGTGACACTGATGGGCACTGAAAGGCTGCATTGATGGGTGGCACTGATAGGCGGCACTGCTGGGCACTGATGGTCACTGATAGGCGGCACTGCTGGGCACTGATATGCGGCACTGATAGATGGCACTGAAAGGCATCCCTGGTGGCACTGGCAGGCATTGTGGATGGGCACTGATTGTCAGCTGCCTGGGCATTGATTGTCAGATGCCTGGGCACTGATTTGCATATCCCTGGTGGTCTAGGGTGGCATACCTGGTGGTCCAGTGTTGATGCCCATCCCTGGTGGTCCTGAGCGGGCATTCAAGGGGGGGCTGAGCTGATAAACAATCAGCACAGACCCCCCCTGACAGGAGAGCAGCCGGTTGGCTCTCCTCTATTCGCGTCTGTCAGACACGAGTGAGGAAAAGCCGATCATCAGCTCTTCCTGCTTACATCATGATCAGCCGTGATTGGACACGGCTGATGACGTGGTGAAGAGCCTCCGTTTGGGTTTCTAAGACAGCGTTTATACTGTACTGTTTTTGTTGCTGTAACCTTTTTAATGAAAGGATTCTGCTAGTTCTCTGTGTGCTTTTCTAAAGGCCCTGATGAAGCAGGGCTACACGTGAAACAGGTAGGCCATACTCTCACTATACCTGACCAGGATCCACACATCCTGGACCAAAGAAACTGTAAAACTGTAATTTGTTTCAAACTGTGATCTGTTTTTAAAGTTTTCCATCCATGGATGGTGAATAAAGTTTTTTTCTATGCTGTTTTAAAACTACAGTGATATTCATTCAGGTTTTCTCTAACCCCACTGAGGCACATTTAAAGTACTACCCCACTTTGTACTTTTTTGAATTTACATTATTATATCTGTAGTTTTGTTCTTGAATAGTTCATATCCTTCTATATTATCTTAGGTCCCAAGGGGTCGATGCTCCGAGGAATGTCTTCCAGGGTTCAGAAGATCCATAAGAGAAGGATATCACCCATGTTGTTATAATTGTGCTCCATGTTCAGAAGGAGAAATATCAAACCATTCTGGTAAGCTTTATGTTCATTTAAGTTAATTTAAGTATAAACTCTGATATTTAATTAGAAAATAAAAAACAATTAACCGCTAGCCGACCAGCCGGCGTCGTTATACGGCGGCAGGTTGGCTCTCCTGCGCAAGCTGTGTAGCTGTACATCGGCTTGTGCAGGAGCGTGCCCACGGGTCGGGCGGACTTGGTGTCTGCCGACGACCCGCGATCACCTAGTACAACGGCAGAATGGGGATCTGCCTTTGTAAACAAGGTGGTTCCCTATTCTGACAGGAGACATGACAGAGATCTACTGTTCCCAGTAATCGGGAACACTGATCACTGTAATGTCCCTGTAGCCCATCCCCCTTACAGTTATAACACACACAGGTAACCCCTTGATCGCCCCCTACTGTTAACCCCTTCCCTGCCAGTGTCATTTTTACATTGATCACTGCATTTTTATAGCACTGATCAATGTAATAATGTCACTGGTCCCTAAAAAGTGTATTTTGTTGTCAGAGTTGTCCGCTGAAATGGCGCAGTCCCGCAAAAAATCGGAGATCGCCGCCATTACCAGTAAAAACAATAAAAAATAAATAAAAGTTCCTAAATATATTCCATAGTTTGCTTATCTAGACGCAATAAGTTTTGCACAAACCAATCAATATACGCCCATTGCGATTTTTTTTACCAAAAATATGTAGAAGAATATACATCGGCCTTAACTGATGAATACATTTTTTTTATATATATTTTTGGGATATGAATTATAGCAAAACGTAAAAAAAAAAAAATATTTTTTTTTATTATTGTTCTTTGTTTATAGCGCAAAAAATGAAAACCGCAGAGGTGATCAAATACCACATAAAGAAAGCTCTATTTGTGGGAAAAAAAGGACGTCAATTTCGTTTGGGTGCAGCGTCACACGACCGTGCAATTGTCAGTTAAAGTGACGCAGTGCCGAATCGCAAAAAATGGCCTGGTCTTTAAGGGGGCAAATCCTTCCAGGGCTGAAGTGGTTAAAGTCCTTTCAAGTGATTTTGTAACCACTTTACACTTTGCAGGCTGAACATCTCACTAAATTATATGAAATTAATGATTACTGATGAAGCCTTTTTGCCATTTTTCGGGAAAGATTGCAACACTTTTCTTCTACCTCTGACCCTTCTGGGAGTGTTGGAGGCTTTCTCATGCAAGCAATAGAAATCAGCTTCTTCCTACTGTCTGCCTGAGAAAGCCTCCAACAGTTTTGCACTTATCAAAAAGTCTTGAAAATGATTACACTGAAGAGGCCAAAACTGTCAAATAGTTGCATTCTCTGTATACCATGCCTAATGTTATTTTCACTTATTTTTACTCTACAGACAGTGAACTCTGCAAGAAGTGTCCTGAAAATAAATGGCCTAACAAAGCTAAAACTATTTGTATTGACAAGGTCATTGAGTATTTATCATACGAGGAGGATATTCTAGTTTTATTTTTTTCTATAACTTCAGTCATATTTGCTACAACATCTCTCCTTATACTTGGACTATTCGTTTGGTTTCGGAGCACTCCCATAGTCAGAGCCAATAACCGGAACCTCAGCTTCATTCTGCTCCTCTCCCTCATACTAAGCTTCCTTTCTGTATTCCTGTTCCTTGGCCGTCCTGTGGATATTACCTGTATGCTGCAACAAGTCACCTTTGGAGTTCCCTTCACCATCTCAGCATCTTCTATCCTAGCCAAAACCATCATGGTATTCATTGCTTTTAAAGCCACCAGACCTGGAAGCTCTTGTAGAAAATGGGTGGGAGTCAAACTTCCCAATACAGTCATGTTATTCTGCTCATCCATTCAGGTTATGAATTGCATTCTCTGGTTGTCCATCTCTCCACCATTTCAGGAGTATGACATGGACTCCTATCCTGGGAAGATCATCATTCAGTGTAATGAAGGGTCAGTTATCAGGTTCTACTCTATGTTGGGTTATATGGGGTTTCTGGCAGCTGTGAGTTTTGTTCTGGCTTTCATGGTGAGGACATTACCAGACAGTTTTAATGAGGCCAAGTACATCACCTTCAGCATGCTGGTGTTCTGCAGTGTCTGGATTGCCATGATCCCGGCCTATCTGAGCACCAGAGGGAAATACATGGTGGCTGTGGAGATATTCGCCATACTGACCTCCAGTGCTGGAATATTATTGTGTATGTTTTCTCCAAAACTCTACATTTTACTTTTCAAACCTGAACTGAACACAAGAGGGACAATGCTGGGGAAAAGAATGTTGTAAATATAACACATTGATTCAATGTATAATGCTGTAGACCAGATTAAACAAATTCAGCCATATTGTTACCATCATCATCATTATGAAGGACTTTATCATCATCATTATGATTTTTGTGTATATTAACTACCTTCTATCTGCATATTGTATATAAGTGAATGGAAGGTGGATGTTACAGGGTGGGAAACTGTATCACAGCTTAATTTTTTTCTTGCTCTAACATGCTCCCTAGCATGCACAAGCAAAGTACTGTGACTGCACTGTCCATTGGATGGTGCCAATCACAAAAATATGCTGCGACCAATCAAAGCATCACACCGTGTAACCAACACCTGTAGTTAACAGCTTGATACCACTTTGCACTCACATACTGATAAGTGTGTAAGAGGAAAGAAAGCTTCAAGATCACCAGCCAGTATACTCTTTATCCAGTACAAGTGCAATCCATTACCCGTACCAGTACCGGTACCAGAAATACCAGAAACATCTTCAGCCATCCCTCTATTATTATTATTATTATTATATTACAGGAATTATATAGTGCCGACAGTTTACACATCACTTTACAACATAAGGACAAACAGTACAATTACAATACAATTCAATGATCCTTAAAGTTTACAATCTAAGAGGGTGGGTCAAGAGATACAAAAGGTAATAACTGTGGGGGATGGACTGATAGAGAAAATAAATGTGCAGTTGTTAAGTGAGGGCCAGATAGACTTCTCTGAAGAGATGAGTTTTCAGGGACCATCTGAAAGTGGACAGAGTAGGAGATAATCAGACAGATTGGGGTAGAGAGTTCTACAGGATGGGAGAGGCTCTGGAGAAGTCCTGGAGGTGAGTGTGGGATGATGTGACAAGGGAACTAGAGAGCAGGAGGTCTTGGAAGAAACGAAGAGAACAATTTAGTTGGTATTTTGAGACTAGGTTTGTGATGTAGCTGGGGGCCGAGATGCGGATGGCTTTGTAAATGATTGTTAGTATCTTGAATTTAAATTGTTGGGTGAGTGGAAGCCAATAGAGGGATTGGCAGAGAGGGGTAGCAGACGCTGAGTGGTTTGTAAGGTGGATGAGCCTGGTGGCAGCATTCATGATAGACTGAAGGGGGGGGGGGGTAGCCTATTTTTTATTTATTTTTACCATATGAATTTTTATTAAGCATTTTCTTTCAAATTACAATCCACATTGGAACACAGTGTAATATGTTTGTCAATACAAGTATTGCATTGTAAGGCATGACTTAACTTATAACAAGGAGTCAAAGGCATTTATTTAATGTGGAATGCATTACGAAACCACATAAGTATATAGACAATTAATTACGATTGTATCAGTATATCTATATAAACAGAGATTGAAATCTTGAAAACATACAATCTAACCAAATTTAAAGGCATAAGATAAATACTCACTACCAAAACTTATTCCTAGAGCCATTTTTTATTCATAATACCAGTATTTATTTCAGCAATGTGAACTAAAGGAGATCCAGGGCTTCCACTGTTTGTAAAGTGGGTTGTGGTTTCCTCTCTATAAGCCATACTTTGCTCATATCTGTAGGTTTCATCTACTTTCTTAATGACTTCACTAAGGTTTGGAGGCGTATCAGATTTCCATTTCCTGGTCACAATTAATTAATTGTGCATTACAATTGGTCAGAATGATCAACGTGTACACTCAGAATAGCCTGCTCGACAGTACCTTTCGTGATAATTCCCATAATTGTGGATATTAGGTGGAACACTCCTTTCCAGAAACTTGAATGGTGGGGGCATTCCCAGAGCATGTGGAGGGAGAAAGTACCACTATGGTGCATGGAAGGCAGCAAGGAAGGATCACTATGGCATATGGAAGGCAGGAAGGAAGGATCACTATGGCATATGGAAGGCAGGAAGGATCACTATGGTATATGGAAGGCAGGATGGATCACTATGGTATATGGAAGGCAGGAAGAATCACTATGGCACATGAAAGGCAGGAAGGATCACTATTGCACATAAAAAGGGTTAGTATATAAAGCTGTTATAGCTGAGTTAATTGATCCTGATATGCCAAACTTATCTAAGATGTTCTTAAAGGTATCCTCGTGTATCCTATGAAATGCCTTCTCTGCATCCAAAAATATGAGCAGAGAAGGCATTTTGGATGACACTGTGATATGCAGAAGGTTGAAAATTCTACGTGTGCCTGCCAAATTGGAATGAAGCCATCTTGGTCTTGTATCTCCAGGGTAGGCAAGAATTGGGCCAGTCTGTTTGAGATGATTTTGGCATATACTTTTAGATCTATATTTAGTAGTGAAATGGGTCTGAAGTTTTGTGGGGAGTCTGGTGTTTTACCTGGTTTGGGAAGCGTTACAATTGTGGTGGCCAAAATTCCTGGTGGGAATGAAGTTTCAGTAAATGAGGGCTCAATATATTTTGATATGTCAGGTAATATTCAGATGAAAATTTGTCCGGTCCTGGGGATTTGTTTTTTGGTAGGGACAAAATTGATTTCTGACTTTCCAGTTCAGAGATCGGTTTGTTAAAGTGGAAGTAAACCCTCCTATCGTTTTCAGCCAAGGAAGCTGACATCTTGGCCTCAGTTTAATCTTCAACTGCCATGATGCTGCACATGTGATCAGTTATGACACCAGCCATTGGATGGTTTGACAGTTTGGTTGAGAGCACAACCAATGGGAGTGTTACATTTCCGGCACGTGTTTTTTTTAAACTGTTAAATAGATGGGTTTACTTCCGCTTTAAGGGATTGCAGTTGTTCTTCATTTAATTTGGGCAAGGATATAGAATTTAAGATTTTTTCAAACATATCAGGAGTAGGTTGTGGTGTTGCTACATCAACTTTTAAGTTATATAGGCTACTGTAGTAGTCACAGAACGCATTTGCAATTTCCTTGGGGGTTAATAGTTTAGTTCCTGTGACTGGATTGTAAATAAAGAACATTTTTTGCTTAATGGATTTTTCTTTAATTTAGTTGGCTAACAGGTTTCCAGCCTTGTTGCCATGGCAGTAAAGCTGAGCTTTCCATTTACGTAAGTTATTGTTGTGATGAGATATAAGAAGTAATCTGAGTATGTCTCGAGCACGTTCTGACTGAGAGCTAACCGTAAAGTCTGATTTTTTTTTGTTTATTGATTTCAACTTTTGGATCTCTGATAATAAGTCAGAAAGCTGTTGGTTCCGCTTCTTCCTGAGAACATTACTTAGCTTCATAAGAATGCCTCTTATATAGGCTTTGTGACTGTTCCACGCTGGGGAAGGGGACTGACACAAACGGGGCATTAGTGTGAAATAATTATTGTAGCGTTTCAGCAATTTTGGATTTATATTCTGGATGGTCAAACAGAAAGACATCACTCTTCCATCTGTTTGCCCTAGTTTCCGTGCGAGTCCCATCCACCGTAAATAAAACTGGAGCATGGCCAGACCATGTAATATTGTGTATGGTAGATATACTTATGTTCTGAAGCAAAATTTTGTCGACCAAGAAGAGATCGATTTTCGAGTATGTGTAGTGTACACTCAAGAAGTAAGAGTAGTCTATCTCTGTTGAGTGTTGGCATTGCCACAAATCAAAAAGGTTTGTTGATGACATAAAGTGTGAAAGGGTAGCCCTACCATGGCCGTGACACATCGAACACATCCAGTTGTTTGTTAAAAATGGCATTGAAGTTGCCACAAAGGCTTATATAGGTGTGATGGTCAGGTAACTACAAATATTTGGCCATATAGCATATGTGTGGAATGCAATCCCCGATAAACTTGCATTTCTGCATCTTCTGCCCTTAGAGAACACCTTGGAGAGAGGTGTCCTCTCACCTTTCTATCTTTTCTTCATGTCACCTAGGCAGTGACAAGGAATATTTTTCATTGATAATTATAGGAAGAGATCATTTTCATGCTCAATTTTCCCAATTCAGCCCAAGCTGTCATTTTAAAATAGCACTGAGGTATCTCCCAACTTTTGAACTTGAGAATGAGGGACATTTCAGGGAGATGGTGACCTGTGGCACGCTAAGTGTGCCACAGCAAAAAAGTGGGTGTGGCCAAACATGATAATGGGAGGGCGAGGGTATATGGAATACAGGAAGGATCACTATGGTACATGGAAGGGAGAAAGTACCACTATGGTGCATGGAAGGCAGCAAGGAAGAATCACTATGGCATATGGAAGGCAGCAAGGAAGGATCACTATGGCATATGGAAGGATCACTATGGCACATGGAAGGCAAGGATGATCACTATGGTATATGGAAGGTAGGAAGGATCACTATGGTATATGGAAGGCAGAAAGGATCACTATGGCACATGGAAGGCAGGAAGGATCACTATGGTATATGGAAGGCAGGAAGGATCCCTATGGTATATGGAAGGCAGGAAGGATCACTATGGTATATGGAAGGCAGGAAATATCACTATGACACATGAAAGGCAGGAAAGATCACTATTGCACATGAAAGGCATGATGCATCACTATGATATATGGATGGCAGGCAGGATCACTTTAGCACATGGAAGGCAGGAAGGATCCCTATGACACATGGGAGGCAGGAAGGATCACTGCAATACACTGAAGGCAGGAAGGATCACTATGGCACATAGAAGGCAGAAAGGATTACTAGGGTGCACAGAAGGAAGAAAGGATCACTATGGTAAATGGATGGCAGGGAGGAAGGATCAAATTCACTATGACACATGGAAGGCAGGAAGGATCACTATGGTACAAGGAAGGCAGAAAGGATCACTATTGTATATGGAAGGCAGGAAGGAACAATCACTATGGCACATGGAAGGCAGGGAGGATTGCTATATTATGTGGAAAGAAGAATAAGATGGAAGGAAGAGAGAGAGGGCAGAGTACAGTTGTTCAATCACCCAGAGGTGCAACATCAGAAGCACTGCTTCAAAATTCCTGCCCACACAACCCCATTCACAGACAGAGCATTGGCTGCACGCCAAGAGCTGTGGGCGGGCACAGGGGGACATGGGAAGGAGGTGGAGCAGACCTAAACTACCTTCTCTCCCATTCTGCAGGCTGTACAGCAGGCTGATAATAAGACAACAGTAAAGTTAGCCCAATTTTGTTTTATATTGTGAAAGATAATGTTACGCCGACTAAATTGATACCCAACATGTCACGCTTCAAAAATTGCACCCGCTCGTGGAATGGCGACAAACTTTTACTTTAAAAATCTCCATAGGTGATGTTTAAAAAATTCTACAGGTTGCATGCTTTGAGTTACAGAGGAGGTATGGTGCTAGAATTATTGCTCTTGCTCTAACGATCGCGGCGATACCTGACATGTGTGGTTTTAACACCGTTTTCATGCGGATGCTGCTCACGTATGCGTTCGCTTCTGCAAGCGAGCTCGACGGAACGGGGCGCATTTAATTTTTTATTTTTCCTTTTATTTTTATTTTTGACACTGTTCTTTTAAAAAAAAAATTGGGTCACTTTTATTCCTATTACAAGGAATGTAGACATCCCTTGTAATATAAAAAAGCATGACAGGTCCTCTGAAATATGAGATCTGGGGTCAAAAAGACCTCACATCTCATATTTACACTAAATTGCAATAATAAAAAAAAAATGTTGTCTTTTGAAAAAAAAAATGGCCCTTTAAGAGCTATGTACGGAATTGACATTTTAACATCGCTTCTGCCCTACTATGGTGTGGAGACGGGTGGGGGCCATCTTCCCCTCACTCGTCTCCATACCCAGCTAGGAAGAGGAACCGATCGCCTCCGCTGCTACCAACGGCTCCGGTAAGAGGGGTAGGGTACGCCGCCTATAACAGTTATTTCATGGCGAATCCGCCGCAGAGAACACCATTATTGGAACCCGGACCGCCGGCTGAAGACGAGGATACCTGAGATATCCCTCTTCAGACAGCCGACGTATATCGGCGTGCAGAGGTCTGTTAGTGGTTAACCACTTAACGACCGCCCACTGTAATTATACGTCGGCAGAATGGCACCGACAGGCAGAATCACGTATATGTACGTGATCACCTTTGTATAGTTGGGGGGTCCGATCGGACCCCCCTTCTGTACAGTGAGCGGTGGTTAAGTGTTCGGGAGCGATCCGGCATGAGGGGACGGCCGTTCGATTCCGGCCACCCCCTCTCGATCGCTCCCGGCGAATGAGAGAGCTTCCCCTGCCTGTAATGTAAACACAGGCAGGAGGAAGTGATGTCATCTCTCCTCGTGTCGGTCTTTTCGATCCGGCGCGAGGAGTGAAGACATCTCACAGTAAGTGCACCAACAGCCCACTGACACCAGTACACGTAGGCACACAAATCACCCCCCAGTCACCCCCAGATCACCCCCCAGATCACCCCCAGTACCCCCAGTCACAGTGCACCGTTTGCAGTGATCATTTTTTTTACTGATCACTGCAATCAGTGTCATTTGTGACTGTAAAAAGTTGCAGGGCAGTTAGGATTAGGCCCCTTTAGGTCCAAGGTAGCCCCCTAACCCCCCCTAATAAAGGTTTAACCCCTTGATCACCCCCCAGGTAACCCTTTCACCCCCTAACGCCAGCGTCACTAAGCGATCGTTTTTCCGATCGCTTTTTTCTTGTCGCTGGTGTCCTAGATAGCCAGTTAATTATTTTTAGGTTCGCCGCAGGTTTTTATTAGCGTCAGGTACCCCCATATATTATTTTAACCCCCTGATTGCCCCTAGAGTTAACCCTTTCACCAGTGATCACCGTATAAGCGTCACTGGTGACACTGGTTACCCAGTGAGTTATTTCGTTATTTAGGTAACCCGTCAGGTTTTTATATACTGTCGGGTACCCCCATATTTAACCTAATAAAGGTTTTAACCCCCTGATTGCCCCTAGTTAACCCTTTCACCAGTGATCACCATATAAAGGTTACAGGTGACGCTGGTTGGTTAGTTTGCTTTTTATAGCATCAGGGCACCCGCCGTATATAACCCAATAAAGGTTTAACCCCCTGATCGCCCGGCGGGTGATATCAATTAGGTTTTAGCGCCAGAGAGGGTCTGCGTCGCCCCAGGCAGCTTTAGGTTAGTGCCAGTAATGCTAACACCCACGCGCAAAGCATACACCTCCCTTAGTGGTATAGTATCTGATCAGATCTATACTAGCGTCCCCAGCGGTTTAGGGTTCCCAAAAACGCAGTGTTAGCGGGATCAGTACCTGCGTTTAGCCCCTCTGCCCAGCCCAGCCCAGCCCACCCAAGTGCAGTATCGATCGATCACTGTCACTTACCAAACACAACACACATAACTGCAGCGTTCGCAGAGACAGTCCTGATCCCTGCGATCGCTAACAGTTTTTTTGGTAGCGTTTGATACATTTGGTGACAGTCAGGTGCTTTTTTTACCTGTGAATCTTACTAGTGTACCCCTAAATTTAGAGCCCAAAATGGCAAGTCGAAGGTACACTAGTAAAGAGGCCTACGAGATTCTGAGCATGACAGATAGTGAAGAGGAGGTCACGTATCTGTCAGATTCAGGCTCAGAATATCTTCCCGTAGAAGACAGTGACATCAGCGGCCCCACGTCAGATAGCTCTGACGACGAAGTTGAGGTCCCTGCTAAGGTCAGGCGTACCCGATCCCGATCTTCTGAGGTTGTTAAGTAGCAAGAACCGCAGGGCTCTCGTATCATGGAGCAGAGTAGTACAAGCGCCGCTATTCCTTCTGGTGAATTGGCAAGCACCAGCGGCCTAGTACAGCCTGGGCGTACATCCAGCACTGCAGTATCACGTGGTGACGTGGCGAGACCCATAAGTTCAGTTCAAGCTGGCGAGGTGGCAAGCACAAGTAGTGTCCCGCTGCCACCAAGAAGACAAAGGCAGGCCCGTCGTGCCCATAGTGCCCTTCCTGCAGAATTCGCCTATCCTGATTGGGTCCCCACCACTTCTGCAGAACCCGTACTTCCCCCATTCACTGCCCAACCCGGTATTCAGGTGGAAACAGCTGATTTTATGCCAATCGATTATTATTCGCTGTTTTTCACAGAAGATCTCTATAGATCTATTGTGGACCAGAGTAATTTGTATGCTGGTCAATTCATCGCCGCTAACCCCCAGTTGCCTAAAATTGCCAAAGATTGGAAACCAATTACGGTTTCCGAATTTAAGACCTTTCTGGGCCTTTCCCTCAACATGGGCACACATAAATTCCCGTCATTGCGTGCTTATTGGTCCACGCACCCAATTGACCACATGCCCGTGTTCTCTGCCTCCATGCCCAGGACACGATACGAGCAGATTTTGCGGTTCATGCACTTCAACGACAATGAACTTTGTCGTCCACGTGGGGACCCTGAGTACGACCGGCTCTATAAAATTCGGCCCCTCATAAACCACTTCAACAAACGTTTTGCAGCCTTGTTTATTCCCGATCAAGTTGTCTGCGTTGATGAGTCCCTGATTAAATTTTCTGGCCGCTTGGCTTTCAAGCAGTACCTTCCCAGCAAGCGTGCCAGATACGGGGTCAAGCTCTATAAGTTCTGTGACAGGGCAACAGGCTATGTATGGAGCTTTATGGTTTATGAGGGAAAAGATAGTCAGGTTGAGCCGGTCAACTGCCCGGATTACATAGGGAGCGCTGGCAAGATAGTGTGGAACTTGATGTCACCCTTATTCGGAAAGGGGTACCACTTTTATGTGGACAATTATTACACGAGCGTGCCACTGTTTAGTCACTTGTTTGATCATCAGATTGGAGCATGTGGCACCGTGCGACCTAATCGCCGGGGCTTTCCCCAGTGGCTTGTAGATGCCCGCCTTAGGCTGGGGGAGAGAGCCTGCGTGAAGTGTAATAACTTGCTCGCTATGAAGTGGAGGGACAATAAGAATGTTTTCCTTCTTACCTCCCTTCATGCAGACACGACAGTCCAAATTCGTACGGCGACTGGTGTTGTGGAGAAACCCCTCTGTGTCCACGAATATAACAAAAATATGGGAGGGGTGGACCTCAACGACCAGTTGATGGCGCCGTATCTAATTGACCGTAAGGCGAGACGCTGGTACAAAAAAGTGTCTCTATCCTTATTCCAATTGGCTTTGCTGAACGCTCATGTGCTATACAGAGCTTCAGGCGGGACGTTATCTCTTCTAAAATTCCAGAATGAGATAGTCACAGAACTCCTGTATCCAGGCGGTTCTGCACCTCACCATCCCCTACCAAATGCAGTAAGCCGGCTGCATGAGAGGCATTATCCATATGCCCTCCCGAGTACCCCTACCCAACGAACCCCCCAAAAAAGATGTTGTGTCTGTAGCAAGCGCGGATTTAGGCGTGACACCCGTGTTTTTTGTCCACTCTGTCCTGACAAACCTGGTCTTTGCCTTGGTGAATGTTTTGATCGCTACCACTCAAAAGTGAAGTTTTAGCGTAGGGTACAGCATTTCACAGACTAGGACACACTTACACAGGGTCTCCCAAGGTGCCATTACATTTTGAGAGACCCGAACCATTACAGTTGGTAAAGTTACAAAAAAAAGTGTAAAAAAGAAAAAAAAAACGTAAAAAACAAAACACAAAAAAAATATAAAATAAAAAAACCAAAAATAGTTGTAGTTTTATTGTTCTCTCGCTCTCTCTATTTTCTCTCTATTGTTCTGCTCTTTTTTACTGTATTCTATTCTGCAATGTTTTATCATGCTTGCTTTTCAGGTATGTAATTTTTTGTTTTCAGGTACGCCATTCAGTTGCAGCGCGGATCTATTTATCTTGACAGCAACAGCGTTTGCTCCCACGATACATAAAGCCGTGACTCCAACGCTGTAGGAGGTGATTTCACCACCACAGTTTAAAAAAGAGCATATATGCCGAAGCATGGGGGCAGCAGGGGCGGAGGAGCGATTTTGCTCCTAATGCCGCGTATATACGGTCGAAATTCCGACGGAGGCTTGCCCGTGGAAAAGTCCGACCGTGTGTACGCGGCATAACTTTTTTGCGGGAGGATGCCCCCATGCTTCGGCATATATATATTTTAGGCACAGGTTGCGTTAAAAAAAATGTTTTATTTTTTACTAGGTTTTGTTTTGGTATTTGCTTTGCAGGTATGGTATGGTCTTACTGTTGTACTGTAATGTTACTTTGTTTTAATGTTAACCATCATTTGCTTAGCAGGTACGCCATTCAGTTGCATCGCGGATTTATTTATCTTGACAGCAACAGCGTTTGCTCCCACGATACATAAAGCCGTGACTCCAACGCTGTAGGAGGTGATTTCACCACCACAGTTAAAAAAGAGCATATATGCCGAAGCATGGGGGCAGCAGGGGCGGAGGAGCGATTTTGCTCCTAATGCCGCGTATATACGGTCGAAATTCCGACGGAGGCTTGCCCGTGGAAAAGTTCGACCGTGTGTACGCAGCATAACCTTTTATGCCGCGTACATACGGTCGAAATTCCGACGAAGGCTTGCCCGTGGAAAAGTCCGACCGTGTGTACGCGGCATAACTTTTTTGCGGGAGGATGCCCCCATGCTTCGGCATATATATATTTTAGGCACAGGTTGCGTTAAAAAAAATGTTTTATTTTTTACTAGGTTTTGTTTTGGTATTTGCTTTGCAGGTATGGTATGGTCTTACTGTTGTACTGTAATGTTACTTTGTTTTAATGTTAACCATCATTTGCTTAGCAGGTACGCCATTCAGTTGCATCGCGGATTTATTTATCTTGACAGCAACAGCGTTTGCTCCCACGATACATAAAGCCGTGACTCCAACGCTGTAGGAGGTGTTTTCACCACCACAGTTAAAAAAAGAGCATATATGCCGAAGCATGGGGGCAGCAGGGGCGGAGGAGCGATTTTGCTCCTAATGCCGCGTATATACGGTCGAAATTCCGACGGAGGCTTGCCCGTGGAAAAGTTCGACCGTGTGTACGCGGCATAACCTTTTATGCCGCGTACATACGGTCGAAATTCCGACGAAGGCTTGCCCGTGGAAAAGTCCGACCGTGTGTACGCGGCATAACTTTTTTGCGAGAGGATGCCCCCATGCTTCGGCATATATGCCCATCATTAGAAGTGGGTGGATGAAGGGAGGTATTCTAATGGTGGGCATACCCACCGATCAATCTCTTTTTTTCGTTCAGCCAACAGGCTGCATGAAAAAAAAAGATTACAATACATGTCCAACAAGGACCAGCAACGTACTGGTATGTTGCTGGACTTTGAATGGTTATACCAGATTGATGCCTGTGGGTATCATTCTTTTCAGCCAGCGGCCGGCTTTCATGTAAAAGCAATCCTAGTGGCTAATTAGCCTCTGGACTGCTTTTACAAGCAGTGGGAGGGAATGCCCCCTGGATATTAACAGCGCCATTGGGAAATTGGGAAAGCATTTTAGCACATCGATCTTGGTGTGGTCAGATGCTTTAAGGGCAGAGGAAAGATCTAGGGTCTAACCCCCCATTTTTTTTCAAAAAAAGAGTACCTGTCACTACTTATTGCTATCATAGGGGATATTTACATTCCCTGAGATAACAATAAAAATGATAAAAAAAAAAATATGGAAGGAACAATTTAAAAATAAAATAAAAAAGCAAAATAAATAATAAAAAAAAAAAAAAAAAAAAAAGCACCGCTGTCCCCCCCTGCTCTTGCGCAAAGGCGAACGCAAGCGTCGGTCTAGCGTCATATGTAAATAGCAATTGCATCATGCATGTGAGGTATCACCGCGAAGGTCAGATCGAGGGCAGTAATTTTAGCAGTAGACCTCCTCTGTAAATCTAACGTGGTAACCTGTAAAGGCTTTTAAATGCTTTTAAAAATGAATGTAGTTTCTCGCCCCTGCGCGTTTGTGCGCAATTTTAAAGCATGTCGTGTTTTGTATCTATGTACTCGGCCTAAGATCATCTTTTTTATTTCATCAAACATTTGGGCAATATAGTGTTTTTTAGTGCATTAAAAATAAAAAAAGTGTGTTTTTCCCCCAAAAAATGCGTTTGAAAAATCGCTGCGCAAATACTGTGTGGAAAAAAAAAATGCAACACCCACTATTTTAATCTGTAGGGCCTTTGCTTTAAAAATATATATAATGTTTGGGGGTTCAACATAATTTTCTTGCAAAAAAAATGTTTTCATGTAAACAAAAAGTGTCAGAAAGAGCTTTGTCTTCAAGTGGTTAGAAGAGTGGATGATGTGTGACATAAGCTTCCTAATGTTGTGCATAAAATGCCAGGACAGTTCAAAACCCCCCCAAATGACCCCATTTTGGAAAGTAGACACCTCAAGCTATTTGCTGAGAGGCATGTTGAGCCCATTGAATATTTTTTTTTTGTCCCAAGTGATTGAATAATGACAAAAAGAAAAAAAAATTACAAAAAGTTGTCACTAAATTATATATTGCTCAAACATGCCATGGTTATATGTGGAATTGCACCCCAAAATACATTCTGTTGCTTCTCCTGAGTACGGGGATACCACATGTGTGAGACATTTTGGGAGCCTAGCCGCGTACAGGACCCCGAAAACCAAGCACCGCCTTCAGGATTTCTATAGGTGTAAATTTTTGATTTCACTCCTCACTGCCTATCACAGTTTCGGAGGCCATGGAATGCCCAGATGGCACAACCCCCCCCCAAATGACCCCATTTTGGAAAGTAGACACCCCAAGCTATTTGCTGAGAGGTATGTTGAGTATTTTGCAGATCTCGCTTTTTGTCACAAAGTTTTAAAAATTGAAAAAAGAAAAAAAAAATGTCTTTCTTCATTTTCAAAAACAAATGAGAGCTGTAAAATACTCACCATGCCTCTCGGCAAATAGCTTGGGGTGTCTACTTTCCAAAATGGGGTCATTTGTGGGGGTTTTGGGCTATCTTGGCATTTTATGGCCTTCAAAACTGTGATAGGTAGTGAGGAGTGAAATCAAAAATTTGTGCCCTTAGAAATCCTGAAGGCAGTGCTTGGTTTTCGGGGGCCCGTATGGGGCTAGGCTCTCAAAAAGTCCCACACATGTGGTATCCCCGTACTCAGGAGAAGCAACCAAATGTATTTTGGGGTGCAATTCCGCATATAACCATGGCATGTTTGAGCAATATATCATTTAGTGACAACTTTTTGTACATTTTTTTTTTCTTTTTGTCATTATTCAATCACTTGGGACCAAAAAAATAATATTCAATGGGCTCAACATGCCTCTCAGCAATTTCCTTGGGGTGTCTACTTTCCAAAATGGGGTCATTTTGGGGGGTTTTGTGCTATCTTGGCATTTTATGGCCTTCAAAACTGTGATAGGTAGTTAGGAGTGAAATCAAAAATTTATGCCCTTAGAAACCTTGAAGGCTGTGCTTGGTTTTGGGGTCCCGTACGCGACTAGGCTCCCAAAAAGTCCCACACATGTGGTATCCCCGTACTCAGGAGAAGCAGCAGAATGTATTTTGGGGTGTAATTTCACATATGCCCATGGCATGTGTGAGCAATATATCATTTAGTGACAACTTTGTGCAAAAAAAACAAAGTTTGTCATATTCCCGCAACTTGTGGCAAAATATAAAATATTCCATGGACTGAACATGCCTCTCAGTAAATAGCTTGGGGTGTCTACTTTCCAAAATGGGGTCATTTGGGGGGATTTTGTGCTATTTTGGCATTTTATGGCCTTCAAAACCGTGATAGGTAGTGAGGAGTGAAATCAAAAATTTACGCCCTTAGAAAGCCTGAAGGCGGTGCTTGGTTTTTGGGGCCCCGTACCCGGCTAGGCTCCCAAAAAGTCCCACACATGTGGTATCCCCGTACTCAGGAGAAGTAGCAGAATGTATTTTGGGGTGCAATTCCACATATAACCATGGCATGTGTGAGCAATATATCATTTAGTGACAACTTTTTTCCCTTTTTTCTTTTTTTTTCTTTTTGTCATTATTCAATCATTTGGGACAAAAAAAATAAAAATTCAATGGGCTCAACATGCCTCTCAGCAAATAGCTTGGGGTGTCTACTTTCCAAAATGGGGTCATTTGGGGGGGTTTTGTGCCATCTTGGCATTTTATGGCCTTCAAAACTGTGATAGGTAGTGATAGGTAGTGAGGAGTGAAATCAAAAATTTATGCCCTTAGAAACCTTGAAGGCGGTGCTTGGTTTTTGGGGTCCCGTACGCGGCTAGGCTACCAAAAAGTCCCACACATGTGGTATCCCCATACTCAGGAGAAGCAGCATAATGTATTTTGGGGTGTAATTTCACATATGCCCATGGCATGTGTGAGCAATATATCATTTAGTGACAACTTTGTGCAAAAAAAATAAAGTTTGTCATATTCCCGCAACTTGTGGCAAAATATAAAATATTCCATGGACTAATCATGCCTCTCAGTAAATAGCTTGGGGTGTCTACTTTCCAAAATGGGGTCATTTGGGGGGGGTTTTGTGCTATTTTGGCATTTTATGGCCTTCAAAACTGTGATAGGTAGTGAGGAGTGAAATCAAAAATTTGCGCCCTTAGAAATCCTGAAGGCGGTGCTTGGTTTCCGGGGTCCCGTACGTGGCTAGGCTCCTAAAAAGTCCCACACATGTGGTATCCCCGTACTCAGGAGAAGCAGCAGAATGTATTTTGGGGTGCAATTCCACATATAACCATGGCATGTGTGAGCAATATATCATTTAGTGACAACTTTTTGTAATTGTTTTTTTTTTGTTTTTTTTTTGTCATTATTCAATCACTTGGGACAAAAAAAAAATATTCAATGGGCTCAACATGCCTCTCAGCAATTTCCTTGGGGTGTCTACTTTCTAAAATGGGGTCATTTGGGGGGGTTTTGTACTGCCCTGCCATTTTAGCACCTCAAGAAATGAGATAGGCAGTCATAAATTAAAAGCTGTGTAAATTCCAGAAAATGTACCCTAGTTTGTAGACGCTATAACTTTTGTGCAAACCAATAAATATACGCTTATTGACATTTTTTTACTAAAGACATGTGGCTGAATACATTTTGGCCTAAATGTATGACTACAATTGAGTTTATTCGATTTTTCTTATAACAAAAAGTAGAAAATATCATTTTTTTTCAAAATTTTCGGTCTTTTTCCGTTTATATCGCAAAAAAAAAAATCACAGAGGCAATCAAATACCATTAAAAGAAAGCTCTATTTGTGGGAAGAAAAGGACGCAAATTTTGTTTCGGTACAACATTGCATGTCCGCACAATTTACAGTTAAAGCAGCGCAGTGCAAAATTCTGAATTCACCTCTGGTCCTTTAGCTACCAAATGGTCCGGGGCTTAAGTGGTTAATGAGGATCTGTAAGATATGAGAAGTAGGGGGGGGGCTCTGTATTAATTATGATTTGTGTGACATGAGATGAAAGTAAACCAAATTAGGTGTGATGTCATTTTGATAGGTGTGATGTCCTTGTTATTGATGTGATGTCATTTTGATAGGTGTGATGTTCTTATGATTGGTGTGATGTCATTTTGATTGGTGTGATGTCATTGTGATTGGTGTGATGTCATTGTGATTGGTGTGATGTCATTGTTGATCATACAGGTGCAGCCATTGGATGGAGAGTTGTCAGATGACATGGGTGGGGGTGGGTATTTATATAATGACATGGGTGGGGGCTGGGTATGGAAGAGTTTGAACCACATTGTAATGTTCTTTTATGCATGAAATATTTCAACACATCTCCTCCATATGTCTCATCACCTTCAATAAAGAAAAGAAAAGAAAAGAATAAAGAAAAGAGTAAAACTGGACAAAATAGAATAGAAAATAAAATAACAGAATAAAATAGAATAGAAAATAAAGGAATAGAATAGACTAGAATAGAAAGAATATAACCATCTTCTGAAATTTGAATTTCAAATAGAATACAATCAAATTGAAATGGAACAGAAAAGAAAAGAATAGAATAAAAAAAACAATAGAATAGAATAAAATAGAAAGAATAACAATTTCCCAAAATTTTAATAGAATTAATTCAAATTTGAATATAATACAAATAATGTATTAATAGAGAGTAGAAAAAACAATAGAATACAATACAATATAAATAATATAACCATTACCTGAAATTCCAACTTTAAATATAATAAATTCAGATTGAAATAGAATAGACTAGAATAGAATAGAAAATATTAAATTAGATTAAAAAATAATAGAATAGAATACAATTATCTTCCGAATTTTGAATAGAATAAATTTGAATTCAAATAGGTTAAATTTGAATTTGAAAAGAATACAGAACAATAGAATAGAAAATAAAATAATAGAATAGAATATAAAGACTATAACCATCTTCCGAATTCACATTTCGAATAGAATAAATTAGAATTTGAATAAAATAGAAAAGAATAGAATACAATAGAAAAGAAAATAATAGAATAGAAAATAAAAGAATAGAAAATAAGAGAATAAAATAGAATAGAAAAACAATAGAATAAGAGTCTCCACTCTAATTCATCCCAAAGGTGTTCTATCAGGATTCAGGCCAGTCAAGTTCCTCCACCCCAAACTCGCTCATCCATGTCTTTATGGACCTTGCTTTGTTCACTGGTCCCAATCATTTGGTGGATTAGGGGTTATGGTGTGGGGTTGTTTTTCAGGGGATGAGCGAGTTTGGGGTGACAGAACTTGACTGGCCTGCACAGACTCCTGATCTCAACCCAATAGAACACCTTTGGGATAGACATGGGCCGATCACCCCCCTGTTCAGTTTGCAGCAGAACTCCCTAACAGGGGAAATGTTCTAACAGCGAACCCCATTGAAGTCTATGGGAGCCGAACAGGAGATATAAAAAGTCCCCATTCTGAATGCTTATATACAAGTAATTGGCCATAAAAGGGGTACGAGGGCCCGGGTACTGCCCTGGGGGACATGTATCACTGCAAAAAAATAATATTTAAACCGATTATTTTTTAAGGAGCAGTCGTACCAATGATGTTTGCTAACGATGCAATAATACAAATGAAAAATTCATTTAAATATAGTGCTTGGGGGGCCCTTAGTCTGCCTGTAATGGCCAAACTGGAAACTGTTTGGGCTGAATTCATGCTTGGCCTGAACCACTCGCCCCTCTCTACAATATATGTAGGGATGGGTGAAATACAATGCAATAATACTAATGAAAAATTCCTTTAAATATAGTGCCTGGGGGGCCCTTAGTCTGCCTGTAATGGCCAAACTGGAAAATGATTGGGCTGAATTCATGCTTGGCCCGAACCACTCACCCCACCCTACAATATATGTAGGGATGGGTGAAATATTATGCAGAGGGCAAGAATCAGGTAAATGATCGAAATTCTGTCTACACACATAGCGGTTTAAGAAACAGTTCAATCTTTAATCCCAAAAGCTCCTCTAACCAATATTTGGAGGTTTTTAAATCCATGGTAGAGAGAGATTTAAAACAGATAAAACCCCCCAAAAGGAATCACAGTATTTTAGCATGGACAGACATCAAGAAACTGGAAAAAAGGAAGGATGTGGTAATCCCCCCCGGCGGATAATGGGGGAGGTCTAGTAATACTAATGGCCCGTACACAGGATCCGAAAATCAGACGAAAAATACCGCTTTCGACGCGATGGTACGATAATCGGATCGTTAGTACAGAGCTTTTGAGGGCCGATCACAACAATTCATCCGATATTATTTGATCGGACAAGCATGAACATTTTCTTCGTATGATACCAGATCGTACGATTTTCTTTTAGTCAGTAAGGTTGTCGTCCGAAAATACAATACAAATACATTACAACACATGACATCACATCGATTTTTTTTTCCTGTCGTACGAGAATTTTCGTGAATTTTAGTAACCTATTCAATTTCTACTTGTGACTATTAAGCGAAAAAAGTCGGATGATCTGTCGTCCGATTTTTGGATTGTGTGTACGGGCCATTAGTAAGGATAAATACTATAAAGAACTTAACAGACTAGTGGAAGACCATCCCACATATGAAAAAATTATATCAAACCCCATTAAGTAGTACAAGTCAAACTCAAAAAGTGAACAAACAAAATCACACAAACAGGATATCCTAGATAAGAGGGAATATAAATATCTGGTACCAGATGCACAGAGGTTGCCAGTAATCTACTAAGAACCTAAAGTTCATAAAGATCAGACCGACCCACCCGGGAGACTAATTGTCAGTGGGGGGAACTCCCTTTTCTCTAGAATGGGAGAGGACATCAATCATTATTTACAACCACTGACACAACAATCCCCATCCTATCTTAGAGACAGGAAGCAATTGATGGATATCTTAGATATCTTTCCATATGAAGAAAATGTGATCCTAGTCACAATAGCTGGAGATTCCCTCTATACAAACATAAGACAAGGTGAAGCTCTCAGAGACGTGGAATGGACCTTGAACAGACTATCGGGAGCCGGAATCCCCACAGAAAACTTTTATCAGTGATGACTTAGAATTGGCAATGAGGAGCAACTATTTCTTCATAACAAAACCTACTATCACCAACATAAAGGTGTAGATATGGGGCAAAGTCTGCACCCCAGTGTGGCAAACATATTTATAAGTAAGTGGGAAGAAGAGGAAATATATGATAATCCTAGGCCTGGAATATCTCTATATAAAAGGTATATAGACGACATAATCATTCTGTGGAGGGGAACAGAGGACGGCTTAAAAGATCTAAAAATCAACATTAAAGTGTCATTTATTCACAGAAAAATAAACATTTTGTTCCTATGTCCACAGGAATAAATTATTTGCACTAGGCGCCCCGTTTTGAACAACATATGTAAACAATGCAGAGCTCCGCCCTGTCAGTGGGGATGGGATGGACTTTGTTTCCCTGCAAAGCACATCCCTTAGTAAAATCACCACACTGCGTACACACAAACACTGGCTAGGCACACATTTAACTCTTTGATTGTCCCTGATGTTAACCCCCTCCCAAGCCAGTGTCATTAGTACAGTGACAGTGCATATTATTAGCACTGATCACTATTAGTGTCACTAGTTCCCACAAACTATCAAAAGTGTAATTTAGTGTCCTGACTGCATTATCACAGTCCCGCTATAATTTGCTGATCGTCGCCATTACTAGTAAAAAGTTAAACATTTTATACAAATTCCAGTTTATATCTCATAGTTTGTAGACACTATAACTTTTGCATAAAACAATCAAAATACACTTATTGGGATTTTTTTTAAACCAAAGACATGTAGCAGAATTGGCGTAATTTGATGAAGAAATTTGATTTTTTACATTTTTTTATAAGATATGTTTTATAGCAGAAAGTAAAAAATATTGTTTTTTTTTTTTTCCAAAATTGTTGGTCTTTTTTTGTTTATAGCGTAAAAATAAAATTCCACAAAAGTGATCAAATACCACCAAAAGAAATCTCTTTTTGTGGGAAAAAAAAAGGACAAACATTTTATTTGTGTACAACGTTGTGCGATTGTCAGTTAAAGTAATGCAGTGGCATATCACAAAAAATTACCTGGTCATGAAGGGGGGTAAATCTCCTGAAGGTTGTACCAAATCTCCTCTGTGAGTCCAGAAGAGATGAGCATTTCATCACCACAGGGGGCGGAGCTGTCATTCCCCGGATTCTATAGCTGGAAAAGTGGCTACTTAAGCATGCTTTGTGCTTTATTAGCTGCAGTGGAGGGGCAGGGGGGACATTAGAGGTCTAATAGTCCCCTGATGTCTCCATTAAGAGAACCCATCACCTGTTCACACTATCACACTGGGACTTGTTAGCCCCCCTTGTGACAGCGATAAAGGTAAATAAAAAAACGTTGTTGAACAATGTAAAAGATAACACAAACATGTAAAATAATGAAAAAGTGACCCTGTCTCTCTGTGCACACAGGAGAGTGCAAACACACTATAAACATTTTTGAAGTGCCCCCTATGGACAATTTGGGGTACCATGACCCTTCATCTTGGTGTCTGTTCACTCGATGCAACCGGCCTTTATCATTTATAATTTTCATCAAATATTGGATATTATATATTGGGTTTACATGCATTAAAATCAATTTTAACAGCGACCCCACGCCATTTGTTTTGTAAAGGAACAATATACAACTTTAGTCACCAATCTGTACTGTCCTTCCAATGGACAGGTTCGGGATTTGAGGGGATCGGTTTATTAAGCAGTATAAAGCCAAGTCGGGAACTTAGAGGTCATTTATCACCAATAATATTATCACTTTGTCAGGAGTGCGTCGTCCTGGTGCACAGCGTCACACACAGAGATAAGACATCCAACAGGAATGCTATTGTCAAAGATTTACTTTAACTTTAATGTTGCACTTTGACCCCTTCATGACCCAGGTTACAACAAACCCAACTGTAAATCTGTACATATCATCCCAACTACTTTGTGTATCCGGGGGAATTATACCCCATTTTTTTATCAGGACAGATTGATTGATTTGGTGGGAAATGTTAATAGATATCTGCTGATTTTGTTTTAATAATAGAGAAAAACTGACTGAAAACAATAAGATTTTTTTATTTTTATTTAGCTGTATATTTTTTATGCCAATTCCATGACCCACCACCAAAAAACCCCTAAAAACTGTTTTTTGGACTCCTGATAATTATGGCACTGAAACATATGTGTACATTATTTCTTATTTGTATATATACAGTTTGTTATATCTTTACATCATGCTGAAAATTAAGTCATTTTGCCAGACAAGTTTCTCAAAAGGAAGCCTCTATTACTGAAGGAGAATGGACATTTTTTTAAATTTGTAACAAAAACCCCCCCTAGTAAACCATACATGGAGTGTATTGTACTGCGCATGCATGTATATTTGTGCTATACACTAGATAATATATGATAAACACGCATGGTTTTGTTTTTTTCTATGACATCATAGTGTACAGGATTTTTTTCTGACATGTCATTTAGCTTACTGCATGCTCTATTTACTACACAAGAAGCCACTCACATTGTTTTATTAATTAATTAATGTATTGATCTTATAGGGGCAAAATGTCCAAAACCATCAATGGAATTTCAACCTTAATAATAAACTAGAGCTGCAATGTACTTATTAAACATCCCTGTAGAATTTATTATTTATTTGCATAGTGCTAGTTACAAAAAATAAAAAAATAAAATAAAATAATAATAATGTTAGTACTTAAATATTATTTTTTTAATGTCATTTATATGAATTAATTTAATTATTCTTTAATTAATTTAATTTAAATGTAATGTATTTAATGTATTATGTATTTAATATCATTATTATTTAACATTTTTATTCGTATTTTATTGCTATTCACTTAAACAAAAGGATCAATGAATAGTTAAAGTGAAGGAGACATAGTAAGACTTGTATGATGACAGTCTGTATTGAAAAGCAGATGGTGATCAGTAAATTTAGCGTCTGTTTCCTGGGGGAATGCGGCAGTAACTTTCATCCAATAAAATCTCAGGTTTGTTGTTCTTTGGTGACTTTTGTTCTATTGTGAATGGAGCGGTCCCACCACTGTAATCATGTGCCGGTCTTGTGGTGTCTCTAGGGGGCGCTCAGCTCAGGTGTCAGTAGTCCCGGGAGAACGGCACACAGAAGGTTTACAATCACTCTAATAATAAAGAATGAATTCACCGGCTTTACTATTCTCTACAATCTGCTGCCATGTGTGAGATATTGTCACATCATTCTAAATGTGACTCTAAACTTTCATCCAATAGAATAAACTCCGACTGTTCCCTGAAGAAGATGTCTAATAATATTTTACTAAAGAACTGCTTTCCAGTATCAGCAATGCTGAGAAATAAATGTTATAGAGTTTAGTCATTTCTTTTGCTCTGTATTCAGTATATATTACATTAAAAATATAGATGCAAGATTACAAAATAATGTTATTGTCATTAGCATGTAAAATATTAAGAAAATGTATATTATAATTAAAGATGAAATGTACTGTTCAATAAAATATCAATAATAATAATAATAGAAGTAATCATTATTATTATTATTATTTATGTAGAAATTTTATGTAATATTTATGGATGGCTTGAGGACCACACTTCTTGCTTTTTTTTTCCACTTCCTCTCTCACACCTGTACCCCACCTATGGACCAGAACAACGTTTACATTTCTCTCATTTGATGCCGTAACAAAATGTATATACATATATAATTTCTCTTAGAGCAAAAAAAAAAACACTTTTATTGCTGATATTGCCTTGCAAAAAAATGTTTTTATTTTGTAAGCAAGCCATAGATAGAAAAATAGTTAAACTTAAAGCCGTATTCCAGGATAAATGTATAGTAGTGGTAGAAGTACCACCTCTATATTTGATGCTCGGCTCTCACCATACAAGGGGCTGAATGGCAAACGTTCAGATATTTGGACAATTTCCCAACCAGCCACAGGTCAGTCCAAATCTAAGTTTAGACCAAAATATTGACTCATCCCTATTCTTCTCCTGTAAGACCATCCCTGCCCCCCACCATCATGTGGAAGTAATATTAATAAGTCACTCCACCATGCGGTCAGCAGAAGGGTCCACCTGACCACAGACACATGATCCAGAAAGTCATGGCAGAGATGTTATATATCATTCATTACCCACTGGGTAACTCTGCTAGCAGACAGAAAGAATGCAGGGTGGTATCAGTTGGCTACAAACTCTCCTATTCTGCTTCAAAAGGTCCTATAATCAGGGTACCTATCTAGGAAAAGCTGCACCACTAGGTTTGAAACATGTCCCGGAGAAGGCACATATGGGAACCTACCCTGCTGAAGGGCATACAACAGGCTGGTGCTGTTGTCGTACATGACTTTTCCTGGCACAAGATGGAGTGCCACCTCCGGGCCTGCCCCTGCAGAGCTAGACATACCAGCTGTAACACTGCATGGCATCATTTTGCCTAAAGCCTTTGTATAGTCTCCTGAACACTTGTGAAGGCCTGCTGTTTCAGAGAACAACTCACCCGAATGCAATCTGCTCTTTCTATGTCCAGCATATAGTATTTTGCCTAAACAGGCTTAAAAGTTGTGGTGAAAATCTGATAACATGAACCACCCTGATTCATTGCTGGAAAAAAATAAAGTATAATTTCTTAGTTCTAGCCGCAGTCTACTTGTTCTCTCCCTCAGAAAAGGGGGCCTGACCAAAAAGGATTACACGCTTAACAGCAAAACTGACACATTTTACTTTAATCAGTCTGTAAAAAAGGAAGCCATTTATTTAATTGCTCATGTAATCCGTTTACTCTTTCCCTCATAAATTGTCACTTATCCAATAAAGGCCTGAAAAGTGTGGTGCAAAGTTTATGCTTCCAATTTAAAACAAACATTTATCTAACTTTTAGTTCTAGATGTAAGATGCCCATTCTGTCACTCAGAAATAGAAGCCTCCCCTCCCCCCTAATATTTGTTGTGCAAATCTCTAACCTTTTTCCATCTTCAGTCCCCAAAGCAAGACACTCATTTTTTTTAAACCTGCATGTAATTTTCTTGCTCTCGCCCTCAGAAATTGCAGCCTATCCAATAAAAGCTTCAAAGCTGTGATGCGAATCTTTACACTTTTTCCTTTAAATTTGAAACAAATAGGCACTGATTTTTTTCTTTCGTGATGCAATTTTCTTGCTTTCTCCCTCAGAAATTCTGGCCTGACCAAAAATGCTAAATAGCTGTGGTGCAAAATTGCTAATGTTTCCCTTTTCAGTCTCTGAATTAAGACACTCATTTACTTTTATTTCCATATGCAACATTCCTACACAGCCACTCAAAATTTGCAATCTGCTCATTAGAGCTTTATAACTTTTCTATACAAGGCCACATGCTCTCAACATGGGGGAGGGGGGGTGGGTGCTTTGGAGCAGGAGGTCTCTGTCTCCTCATCTCAAAGCACCTTGTCCCCACCTAGGCTGTGGTTGTGGGGGTATGCGGGCAGGAGGCTTATTGAAATATGAAACAGGATTTTTTATTGGAATTTAACAAGGGGGCCCCCAGATCCTGCCGCCCCTATGGGAATGAGTACGGGGTACAGAGTACACCCACCCATTCACCAAAAAAGCATCAAAAGGTAATACAAACACAGACACAGTTTTTGACAATTCCTTTATTAAAAACAAAAAAAAAACAGTGTCCCCCAATGTAAATCCATTGTCAATCACGCCACCCACCCATGAAGGTCGACCACCTACTGCAGGATCTTCTGTTTGACAGTTCTTATATAGATAAGGGTGGGGCCACCTGGTGATGTCACCTGGTGGCATCACCTCCCTTGTGACGACACTGATGTCACAAGGGGGTGGTGCCACCAGGTGACACCACAAGGTGGCTCCACCCCTTACCTATATAAGAACTGTCAAACCGTGGAGCCTGCAGTAGGTGGTCGGCCTTTGTGGGTGGCAGGAGAATTGAAATTGTATTTTTTGGGTGCCGCGGGTAACATGATTGATGATGGATTTACATCGAGGGACACTGTTTTTTATTTTTTTTATAAAGGAATTGTCAAAAACTGTCTCTGTGTTTTTATTACTTTTTTTACACTTTTTGGTGAATAATAGGGGTTCTATGTACTCCATTATCATTTACATGGGGAGGGGGCATGATCTGAGGACCCCTTGTTAATATGGGCTTCCAGTTTCTGATAATCCCCCTGCCCAAATATCCCATAGACTTCAATGGGTTCACAGTTCGGGTTAGAACTTTTCCCCTGTTTGCGAGTTCTCCTGCAAAACAAACAGGGGAGGTGTTCGGACCATCTCTTGCTCTCTCCCTCGGAAATTGCAGCCTGTCCATACAGGTATAATAACTGTGGTGCAAAACTGAAAAATGTTTGCCTTGCCAATCTCTGAATAAAGACACATTTTTTTCTTTACAGCTATGATATGGCTGCTCAGTCCCTAATAAATGACAGCCTGTCAAAAAGGCATAATAGCTGTGGTGCAAAACTGTAAAATGTTTGCCTTGTCAATTTCTGAATCAAACCACATTTTTTATTATTTCCAGATATGATATTCTCCTTGTCAATTTTGTTTATTGAATATTAAATAATAAAGACAGTTACAATTAGAAATAAATAGTTACAACAAATGGTAATATTAGTTAAGTATATGATAATAAATTGAATGGAATTATACATATCTGAAGAATAAATATTTTACATAAACAGGTAATCAACTCAACAATGAAATGTTAAATTATTATAAACAATTAAAAAATGTAATATGTAAATATGTGCTAATACACTAAGTTCTAGGCATATTCAATTAGAATATAGCCACTATGGAAATAAAGCTAATTGGAAATCAACTAATTCAATACAAACTTCAAAAATGTATAATTATTGTAAGTAATAACTAAATATAGTGTTTATGTATAATACATTACCATTTAAATGTGGTAATACAAAAAATAGGAAAATAGAAAAAAAAAAAGGACAGAGTAATAGTAAAAGGGAAAGAATGAAGGTAAGAAAGAGAGAAAAGAGTCTAGGGTAAGAAAGTTCTCCGGAGCATCTATATTGTAAGAATATTATTAAGTTAGTACAGAAGAGAAATGTTCATGTTTAGTACTTGTTTCCACTCATATTGTTGTATAATATTATAGTATTATAGTATATCAAGGTCTTAATAGGGAATTGTCAGGGATCGTAGGAAGAAAATACGTCATCCAAGGATTCCATATTTTCTCAAAATGTTGTATAGTATCGTTGGTTATGGCTTCTGATTTGGAAAGGATCATTGCTTGGTTTATTCTGTTTTTAGCTTCAGAGATCATTATTGTATTGGTTTTTCAGGCTTTGGCAATGGTTTGCTTTGCGGCTGTGGTGATCTGGAGAAAGAGCCTAAATTGCGTGTAAGAAATATGAACTGGTTTTATATTTAAAAGTGCAATAGTCGTGTCTGAAATGATAGCTATCTAATACCAAACACCCGGCCGAGGGTGTAACACCTCACTAGCATTTTATATCCAGCTGAGGGTCTAAACTTTCACGAGTGTTTATTTATTGCACCTTTTTTACTAATTTACGCATAGGAATCATATTAGCACTAGTCACTTGCAACAAACACCCGGCCGAGGGCATAACACTTCAGTAGCACTTTATTGCACAGGAATAAGAAGCTGATGGGCACTGACATACATCACTAATGACACACATTACTTATTTTTTGAAAATAAGTAATTTTTCTCCTTCACTGATGTGCTGATGAGGCGACACTTATGGGCATTGATGGGCACTAATGAGGAGGCATTAATATGCTACACCAATGGGCACTGATATGCAGCACTGATATGCAGCACTGATGGGCACTGATATGCAGCACTGATGGGCACTGATAGGTGGCACTGATGGACAACGATAGGCAACACTGATGGATGGCACTGATAGGTGGCACTGATGAGAAGGCACTGATGGGTACTGACAGACATCACTGATGGGCACTCAAAAGCAACACTGATGGGAACTGATTTGCATCACTGGTGGGGACTGGTGGGCATCATTGGTGGGCACTGACAGGCATTAGTGATGGGGCAGATCGCCCCTGTGAAGAAAGGAAATTCCAATGCCTATAATTTAATAGTTACTAATAGTTAAGTTATTATTAGTTAGTTATTATTTCAGATTTGAAAATTTTTGGGTTTTTGAATTTTCGGATTTTCATTCTTATTTTTGGATTTCCGAATTTCCGGATTTTCGGATTTAGGAATTTCGAATTTTCGAATTTCGAATTTCTGAAATTTTATTTTACATCAAATTAAAGTTGAATTTGAACTGTAAACATATTTTTGAAATAAAGACTGTGTGTGTTATTAGGGTATAATTTCAAAATAATGCTGTTTTTGTTAAGCCAAAGGTGATGTAAGAGTCATTGTAATCAAAATGCACTTTCAAAGGTCAACATTTTGGTTGCCGCATTAGAATTGAAAAAAAAACGTACATTTTTATTTCGACCAATTTGAAATTTAGCAATTTAAACGCTTTGAATCTAAAAAAAAAAAACGTTAAATTCGTAGAAGATTTGATAAAACACATAAAACAAATTCTGAATATAAATTCTGAATATGAATCCCAAATATCAATTGAACAAATCAACCAAATTTAACAAAACTAAAGGGAAGAAAATGAAACACATTTTTTCATCATACACATCTCTACCTGAGACAACCACAAGATTTCATTCCCAATCAAAATTGGACAAAATATTCATTATTCGGAGCAGGGATGAGCCGAACACCCCCCTGTTCGGTTTGCACCAGAACCTGCGAACAGACAAAATGTTCGTGTGAACTTTAGAACCCTATTAAATACAATGGACTCGAACGTTCGAAATCTAAAGTGCTAATTATAAAGGCTAATATGCAAGTTATTGTCCTAAAAAGTGTTTGGGGACCCGGGTCCTGCCCCAGGGGACATGTATCAATGCAAAAAAAAGTTTTAAAAACAGCCGTTTTTTCGGGAGCAGTGATTTTAATAATGCTTAAAATTAAAAAATAAAAGTGAAATATTCCTTTAAATTTCGTACCTAGGGGGTGTGTATGATATGCATGTGAAGTGGCGCATGTTTCCCATGCTTAGAACTGTCCCTGCAAAAAATGTCATTTTTGAAAGAAAAAAAGTCATTTAAAACTCACTCGCGGCTATTAATGAATTGTCGGCTCCCGGCAATACATTCAAAAGTCATTGATAAAAAAAAAAAAAAGTGTGGGGGTTCCCCAGAATTCAATTACCAGGCCCTTCAGGTCTGGAATGGATATTAAGGGGAACCCCGCCGCAAATTTAAAAAAAAATTGACGTGCGGTTCCCCCAAATATCCATTCCAGGCCCTTCAGATCTGGCATGGATTTTAAGGGGAACTCCACCCCAAATGTTAAAAAAAATGGCGTGGAGTCCCCCTAAAAATCCATACCAGACCCCTTATCCGAGCACGCAACCTGGCCGGCCGCAGGGGAAAAGGGGGGGACGAGAGAGCGCCCCCCTCCCTCCTGAACCGTACCAGGCCACATGCCCTCAACATGGGGAGGATGTCCCCATGTTGATGGGGACAAGGGCCTCATCCCCACAACCCTTGCCCGGTGGTTGTGGGGGTCTGCGGGCGGGGGGCTTATCGGAATCTGGAAGACCCCATTAACAAAGGGGACCCCCAGATCCCGGCCCCCCCCCTATGTGAATTGGTAAGGGGTACATTGTACCCCTACCATTTCACGAAGAAAGCGTAAAAAAATGTTTAAAAAAAACACACAAACACCTTGAAAAAGTCCTTTATTTAAAAAAATAAATAAAAAATAAAATAAAAAACATTCCAGCGGTGAAATCCAGTGTCCCGCGGCAATCCCGATGTTCAGCGCTGTCCTTCATTGGTTGTGCCTGAGCGGACCTGATGGGGAACTCCCTCTCAGTGTTTTAAATGTATAGACCCGCCCCTTCTAAAGTTCCCCATCAGGTCCGCTCAGCGGACCAGATGCGGAACATGAGAAGGGGCGGGTCTATACATGTATTACCAAAGTGAGAGCAGTTCCCCATCAGGTCCGCCCCCTCGGTATGTCGGACCCGCCTACGTCATTGGCTTGAGCGGGGAACTTCCTTCACTATGTAAATTTAAATTACACTGTGAAGGAAGTTCCCCGCTCAAGCCAATGATGTAGGCGGGTCCGACATACCGAGGGGGCGGACCTGATGGGGAACTGCTCTCACTTTGGTAATACATGTATAGACCCGCCCCTTCTCATGTTCCACATCTGGTCTGCTGAGCGGACCTGATGGGGAACTTCAGAAGGGGGGGTCTATACATTTAAAACACTGAGAGGGAGTTCCCCATCAGGTCCGCTCAGGCACAACCAATGAAGGACAGCGCTGGACATCGGGATCGCCGCGGGACACTGGATTTCACCGCTGGAATGTTTTTTTTTTAAATAAAGGACTTTTTCAAGGTGTTTGTGTGTTTTTTTAAACATTTTTTTACGTTTTCTTCGTGAAATGGTAGGGGTACAATGTACCCCTTACCAATTCACATAGGGGGGGTGGGATCTGGGGGTCCCCTTTGTTAAAGGGGTCTTCCAGATTCCGATAAGCCCCCGCCCGCAGACCCACACAACCACGGGCAAGGGTTGTGGGGATGAGGCCCTTGTCCCCATCAACATGGGGACATCCTCCCCATGTTGAGGGCATGTGGCCTGGTACGGTTCAGGAGGGAGGGGGGCCACTCTCTCATCCCCCCCTTTTCCCCTGCGGCCGGCCAGGTTGCGTGCTCGGATAAGGGGTCTGGTATGGATTTTTAAGGGGACTCCACGCCATTTTTTTTTAAATTTGGGGTGGAGTTCCCCTTAAAATCCATGCCAGATCTGAAGGGCCTGGAATGGATATTTGGGGGAACCCCACGTCAATTTTTTTTTAATTTGCGGCGGGGTTCCCCTTAATATCCATTCCAGACCTGAAGGGCCTGGTAATTGAATTCTGGGGAACCACCACGCTTTTTTTTTATCAATGACTTTTGTATGTATTGCCGGGAGCCGACAATTCATTAATAGCCGCGAGTGAGTTTTAAATGACTTTTTTTCCTTCAGAAATTACACTTTGTGCAGGGACAGTTCTAAGCACGGGAAACATGCGCCACTTTACATGCATATCATACACACCCCCCAGGTACGAAATTTAAAGGAATATTTCACTTTTATTTTTTCATTTTAAGCATTATTAAAATCACTGCTCCCGAAAAAACGGCAGTTTTTAAAACTTCTTTTTGCATTGATACATGTCCCCTGGGGCAGGACCCGGGTCCCCAAACACTTTTTAGGACAATAACTTGCATATAAGCCTTTATAATTAGCACTTTAGATTTCTCCCATAGATTTTTCGAATTTGCCGTGAACACCCCAATTTGTTCGCTGTTCGGCGAACGGGCGAACAGGCAATGTTCGAGTCGAACATGAGTTCGACTCGAACTCGAAGCTCATCCCTAGTGCTAATATGAGGGCGTACCTCCATTGTTTGTCAGTGATTTCCCCCTGTAGTGCCCCCGACCACTTCCTCCTGTGTCCATCCATCCTGGCATTCTTAGAATGTTGTAGCCACGAATAGGCTATTGAGGTGGCCTTGGTACAGTAAGTGGGGTACTGACATGGCACACCGATTCCAGGTCAGTTAATGGTCTGTGAAAGTCCTGTGGATTTCCTTTTTTGCCCAAATAGCTTTGTAATTGAAGGAAGGACCATTGACGCAAATGAGGAAGGTTGTTTTCTAACTTGGGGGACCTCTCTTTGATTTTGCCCCCAGTGTAACAGTCACCTGCCAATAGTGGGGCGTTTTGCTGTATTGGCTGAAACATTGTGTTTTGGATACCCGGGAGAAAGGCAGGGTTGTCTTTTAGTGGTGTCAAAGGGCTAAGAGATGTGGTGATGGACTTTTGGTAATGGAGTGTAACATCTCCAATGTGTTGCCTGTAATGGGGTGCCTGCGTAAACTAAGGGGGTAACTGGTCCATGGGATACAGGGAGAGAATTTCAATGGTGTCGGGTTTAAGACTGCCTCAAGTGATATCCAGTCTTTCATATGGCCATGGCAGTGCCAGTCAATTACTCTAGCCAGGTGTGAAGCATAATGGTAATGTTTGAAGTCTGGCATGATATCCCACCCAATGCCTTGGGTTTAGTCAGACAGTTAAGTCTGATTCTAGGTCTCTGCTGATTCCGTAGAATAGAGTTTAGTGCCTTGAAAAAATTTAGAGGAATTCTAATGGGTAGAGTTTGCATCAGATAGACGAACTTGGGGAAGATCACCATTTTGATAATTGCTGCACGTCCAAACCAGATATGTAGCTGAGGGTGGGGCCACCCATCACGTGACCCCGTCCCCCTCTGACGCAAGGGGAAACCCGGGCTTCCCCAGTGAACCTGCGTTACATCAGAGGGGGGCGGGGTCACGTGACGGATGGCCCCGTCCTTACCTACATAAGAGACCTGTCAGGCTGCCGGGATTCCGGGGGTGTCTCCAGTGGAGACAGGATGCTTGCTGTTCCTCGCTGCGCTGGACATCATCGTTGGAGTCTGGACCTGGAGAGGAGAGATCATCCATCGCTGGACCCTGGAGAGGAGATCACCCATCGCAGGATGCCAAGAGTGGATTACCACCACTGGAATCTTTTTTTTTTCTTTTTTTTTTAATAACGGACTTTTCCCAACGGTTCCGGTGTTTTTTTTTTATTTTTACACTTTCTTTATGAAATGGTAGGGGTACAATGTACCCCTTACCAATTCACATAGGGAGGGGGCAGGATCTGGGATCCCCTTTGTTAAAGGGGTCTTCTAGATTCCAATAAGCCCCCTGCCCGCAGACCCCCACAACCACCAGGCAAGGGTTGTGGGGATGAGCCCCTTGTCCCCATCAACATGGGGACATGGTGCTTTGAGGGGCCACATGTTGAGGGCATGTGGCCTGGTACGGTTCTTTTACTGTGGCCTGCCAGGTTGCGTGCTCGGATAAAGGGTCTGGTATGGATTTTTGGGGGGAACTCCACAACATTTTTTTTTTAAATTTGATGCTGAGTTCCCCTTAAAATCCATACCAGACCTGAAGGGCCTGGTAATTGAATCTGGGGGACCCCCACGCATTTTTTTTTTCAATGACTTTTCTCTGTATTGCCTGGAGCCGACAATTCATTATAGCCGCGAGTGCTTTTAAATTATTTTTTTTTCCTTCAGAAATTACACTTTGTGCAGGGACAGTTCTAAGCACGGGAAACAAGCGCTACTTTACAGGCATATCATACACACCCACTAGGTACGAAATTTAAAGGAATATTTCACTTTTATTGTTTCACTTTAAGCATTATTAAAATCACTGCTCCCGAAAAAACTTCAGTTTTTAAAACTTTTCTTTCCTTTGATACATGTCCCCTGGGCAGGACCCGGGTCCCCAAACACTTTTTATGACAATAACTTGCATATAAGCCTTTAAAATTAGCACTTTAGATTTTTCATGTTCGAGTCCCATAGACTTTAACTATGTTCAGATGTTCAAACAAATGTATTGCCTGTTCGCAAGTTCTGGTGCGAACCGAACTGGGGGTGTTCAGCTCATCCCTATTAATAACCTCAAATGTGACTCCCCCATGCTGCCGCTTCCCTAATCTCAGCCTCTCCACCTTCCACTGCTCCTATTCTTCTAAAATTCCCCCCCTTTTTCCTATCCCCTTCACCCCCCAGCACTGATTACCTTCCCTCACACCTGATTCAACCCCCCCTGCAAACCCAATCCCCTGCAGCTACCCTCAGAATCCAGCTTCCCTCCTCTGCCACTCCTGCTGGCTTCAAGTGATGCAGGGGCTTAGAGGGAATCATAGAGTGTCCCCCCCACAATGCCCCCTGCATATCCTATCCATCCCTGCTCCAGTGGCATCCCTCCTTCCCCTCCCACCACCTGCAGCTGCTGTCTGCACTGGGCTCCGGTAAGCAGACAGGCTGGAGGGTGAGGGGGGGTGAGTGAGGTTGGGGCTTGGTAAACATGTGTTTACCAACCCCCTCCCTCTAGTACAGTGGACGCAGGCAGCGATCACTACCGATCATTCCTTTGTTCACTGACAACTAAACATAGTAAACCGCATGTTAATTCACGTAATGTGCTGCAAAGAAAGAGAATATCTTTAGTCCCTTTATCTGTCTCAATAAAGAGATCTGGGGATCTATTTAGACCTCTGATATCTCACCAAAGACCCCCCTCCAAAAAAAACACAAAAAGGAAAAAAAAAATTAAATTACAAAATAAATAGAAAGGCCCCTTCCACGTGAAGCAGACTCTGTCAAGCAGATCCCTCTGTTCAGTAGTGGGGGGGTTCTTTCCACTGATCCTGGCTAAGCAGGTGGATGACAGGTCCAGGTCGGCTCCGCTGATGCAGAGTGAACACGGACACAGTCCGCTGTTCTCTTCCTTTTGGATGGAAACGGACCACCTGTCCATTTCCAGCTGATCCGATCCGCTAGATGGATGGGGAATGGGATCCCTATCCATCTGTTTTTAGCGGATCAAATCGGAAGCAGGCAGGTGTAAATGAACACATGTCCATTTGCATCAGCCTCTCAATAGAGAACAATGGGTGGTCCGATTGGGCCCACCTGAAAAATGGGCAGGCGAACCGGATCGGTCTGCTTGTGTGAAAGGGGCTTCAGGCCTTGTACACACAGGGTATACACAGCGTACATCCCTGCAAGGCTGTATTTACCTGTACAGGGATGCAAAGGTGTTCCCTACATCCCTATGCAGGCAGTCCCGTTGATGTCATTTAAGATGTAACAACTGTGCGAACAGAGCCGTTGCTCCCAATTTGTAAACTATGTAGTTCTGGGTTCATATCCCTGAGCTCACAATGTCTGTGTTTAGGGTCGTGCACCCACACCCACATGAATGTCAGAATAGGAGTAGGGGCTATGTTTGTGCAGCCGTTGCATCCCAATTGACATAAATGGGACTGCCTATACGGGATGCATGGAACACCTGTGCATCCCTGTGTGGGTAAATATGGCCCTCCATGGGTTTACATTTTAATATGCCACATGTGAACAATGCTTTAGTAGCAATTTAGCAAGAATTTTGTAAGTTATGTTGTGTTTATGTGCACTATAAGTGATTTTAGCGATTTGATGAACATTTGCGCAATTATTGCGGGGCCTAAAAAATCTGTAGCACTTTACAGGTCATGTGCTTTCAGAAAATGTATGGTTTGTGAGGTCTTTTCAAATTCTGAAAGCTGTAAGTGAAAAATGGTAACCTCCAGATTTTTTTTTTTGATTTTTTTTTTTGTTCAAACGTTTTTATTGAGCTTCATATACATATACAAGATAATCACTTGTGTAACATGGGCAATACATCATCCTTCAATACAAGAAAAAAAAAATGCAAAATAAAACAAAAGAGGAAAATAATAAAAAAAAGGGGAGAAAATAGTTGGAGAGAGTAGAATACAGGAGGACAAGAGGAGAGATCCTCGTGACTCATTCAATACAGGGTATTTATCCAAAGGTGTAGTCCTAGCGTATCTTGTTTTATGCAACATTCTATGTTTTCAAGTAAGAGTATTTGTCATATCTAGCCAGAGGTCCCAAATCTTGTTATACTTGGAGGGGCAACCTCTATTCATATATATAAATTTCTTATAAGGTAGGCTGCTATTGATCTCGGATTTCCATTCTTCGAATGTGGGGGGTGTCTGTCTCATCCATTTTCTGGCGAGCACCTTCCTAGCTAGGAATAATGATTCGCGTAAGAAGGTCAATGTAAATTTATCACTATCAGGTTCAGGGAATATCCCCAAAATGCATGGTTTCGGGGTGAGAGTGAGAGGTGAGCCCATAGTGTCGTGGAGGAATGCCACAATTTGTTTCCAATATCCCTGAATTTTAGTGCAGGTCCATATTAAATGGAAGAACGTCCCTGTCTTGTTTAGGCACATAGGGCAAGTACTTAGGTGTTCTGGTCGGAATTTGGAAATGCGAAGCGGGGTGAGGTATGCCCTATGTAGAATGTACAGCTGTGTCAGCCTATCCGACAGTCTGGGTGATACCGTCTTACAGGCTTCCAAAGCCTCTCCCCACTCTTCATCATCCATCTCTCCCACCTCCTCCGTCCAACGTGTTTTGACGTCATACGCCATTTTCGCAGACGGTGAGGTAAGAAGCATGGAGTAGAAGGCAGATATGAGTTTTTGTGGATCTGAGCTCTTGACTATAGCAATGATTGAATTGGGAAAAGGCTGCGGCAATATATTTGAGAATTGTGTGAACATGGCGTGTCTCACCTGCAGGTATCTATAGTACATGTGGTCCGGAAGGGCATACTCCTCTTGTAGAGCGCAAAAAGATTTTAGCTCACCATCCAAAAGGAGTTGGTGTAAGTACCGGATCCCGTACATATCCCAAAGCCCTGCCTCAGAGATTCGGGACAGCTCGTTGAGTAGCTTGTTGCGCCACAGTGGGGTGTAGTCATTAAGCGGGGTGACCTTTAGTTTGGCCATGGCGACATCCCAGATGCGCCTATAGTGATACAGAAGGGTGTACCTTCCAGTTGGTTCCGTGCACCGAAGTCCCGTTGCTATTTCACTAATTGGGTCCAGTGGAGGCCGCATCAAAGTGCGGCAGCTCAAGACGGCAAACCTGTCCCTATCCGTTTTGTCTATGTGGAACAGCTGCGATAATTGCGACGCTACATAGTACAGGTTAAGATCGGGCATGGCCAGACCTCCCAAATCAATGGGATTTTTCAGTGTTCGCCAGGCTAGCTTATGCCTGCTGTTTCCCCAAACAAAGGGTTTAAGCAACGCTTCAAAGCACTGGAAGTGTCTAAAGGGGATGTATACTGGGGAGTGCCAGACGACATATAATATTTTAGGGAGGAGAACCATCTTTATCAAATTGACGCGCCCCCACACCCCCAGCGGCAGACGGGACCAGAGTTGAATTTTGGATTTAATTAAAGTGTATAAGGGTTCAATGTTCAGGGTAATATATTCTGTTGGAGACCTGGAAACAGAAATCCCCAGATATTTGATAGTGCTGGCTCTGGTGAGTGGCAGCTGTGCCTGTGCATGTGATGGTGGGAATATATCAATTGGAAGGATTTGAGACTTATCCCAGTTTATCCGAAGGCCTGAGAACGAACCAAACCGGTCAATAGTGTCTAGAGCAAGTCGCAGGGAGGGGCCCGAGTCCGCTAAGTATAATAAGGTGTCGTCAGCGTACATGCTGATCTTTTCTACTATATTAGCCCTGGATAGACCCCGGATCCCCTGATTATCCCGAATGGATATAGCCAGGGGTTCAGCCGCCAGGGCATACAAGAGCGGGGACAGGGGGCAGCCCTGCCGCGTGCCCCTAGTAAGGCGGAATGTATCTGACGGCCATCCATTAGCCACCACCCTAGCTGAAGGGTCCTGGTAGAGAAGCCGTATCCATTTAATGAAGCGGGCTCCGAAACCATACCCCTCCAGGCATCTCCAGAGGTATCCCCACTCAACAGAATCAAATGCTTTGGCCGTATCTAGGGTTACCACCACCCGTTCCCCTATATTATCGTGTGTGGCCTGGAGGTTAATATGTAATTTCCTAAGGTTAAATGACGTGTTCCGACCAGGCATAAAGCCCGCTTGGTCCTCATGTATAAGGGAAAGGACAACCTTATTTAATCGAGTGGCCAATATTTTCGCTAGAATTTTAATGTCTGTTTGAAGTAGGGAGATGGGTCTGTAGGATTCCGGGTAACCTGGGTCCTTACCTGACTTTGGGATCAATACTATGACTGCTTCTCTCATGGTAGGGGGCAGAGCAAAATTATCATACAAATAGTTATACAGTGCCAGGAGTTTGGGGGTTAGTAGCTCACTATACTGTAAATAGAATTCGATGGGTAACCCATCTGAACCCGGGGCCTTGGACCTAGCGAAGGTGGCTATGGCCTGCGATATTTCACTACTGGTTAGGGGTTCCTCTAGCAGTGATACTTGCTCCTCTGTGAGCTGGGGGAATGAGATGTTCTCTAGGAAGCCCTGCATCAGTGTCTCATCGGCAGGTGCCCTAGACGTGTATAATTCTGAGAAAAAGTCTCTAAATTTTGAAGTAACCAGGGGAGGGTCCGTAATGCGTTCCCCACCTTGCCCGTGGAGTGATATAACCACTGGCGGGCGGTCTTCGCTGTGGATCATATACGCCAGGAGTTTACCAGCTTTATCTCCGTGTTCAAAGTATTTTTGTCTTGAAAAGAAGAGTTTACGCCTAGCCTTTTCATAATGCATCTGATTAACAACCCTAGTATGTAACCGGAGAAGATCCGCCTGGGCCGGTGTGGGATCCAGTATAAACTGGTGTTCCGCTAATTCAAGGTTCGCCTCCGCCCCAGCCATGGAGGCTGCGGAATCCCCCTTAATTTTATTGATGGCAATACTCAGGGCTGACCTAGCATGTAATTTAAAGGAGTCCCACACCGCCGCCGGGGATGCCGAGGGGTCATTAACCTCAAAAAACTGATTAAATTCCTGTAAGAGACCATCATCCTCAGGGAGCAGCGTGAGCCAAAAGGGGTTGAGGCTCCACGCTCGGGGGGGTCTATTGAGCGGTACACTAAGTGTGATCCAATAAGGATAATGGTCCGACAGTAACCCAGGTCCAAACGCCGCCTCCCTCAACCTAGGGAGGAGGGGCTTGGATAATAGGATAAGGTCGATACGGGACATAGTGTTGTGTGTGGTCGAGAAACATGAATATTGTCTGGTGTGTGGGTATAAATACCTCCATGAGTCCACCAAATTAAAGTTGGACAGGAGTCTAGAGAATCTGGTGGCGCGTGGGGTTCGCGGATGCAGATTAGCGGGCCGCAGCCTATCAATTACAGGGTTGAGGGTCTCATTAAAGTCCCCGAGCCACACAGCCTTCACTGTAGGGAATCGGGACATATATGTGAATCCCTCAGCGATAATCGTGGAGCTAAATGGAGGGGGTACATAGAAAGCCATCACTAGGAGGGGCTCCCCATAGATTTTAACATAGGCAAAGACATATCTCCCTTGCGGATCAGATGATACATCACACAACTCAAACTGGAGGGATTTTACCACCAGGATTGAGACTCCACGAGCGTGGGACGTGTGGGTAGAATGTACCGCCCACCCGATCCACGGTCTGCGGAGTGCCAGCTGAAGCCGACCCTCAACATGTGTTTCCACCAATACAATTATGTCTGCACGTTGTTTTTTAAGGAATGTAAGGGCTGCCGATCGTTTAACCTTGTCCCGCAGGCCCCTCACATTCCATGTAAGCAACTTTATAGCAGCCATATTATCTATATAAAAGTAGACATGCAGGGTGAATTATGGGCAAAGCCCAAGACAATAAATGTACATATTTTTTCAGTGCATTATTTCCTCTACCTAGGCATATCAGAAGAATCACGAGTACTAGTACAGAACACAACCATTTTGCATAATTAAACGGACTTGTATTGCCAACCCAAAACTTAAACACTCCCTCCCCCCACCCCGCCCTACACCCTCCCAAACTGGCGTGGGCATCATCCCTAAACTTGTTGTACCCATCCCTCAGGTGGCAGGGGCTAGAGTCAAACTCAGGCGAATGTCCAACGGGGACATAAGTCAGCAGCTGGTATAGGATTAAGAGGCTCAGGGCCAAGTAGAAATAGGGTGACAAAAAGAGGGTAATAAGGCCTGACCTCAATAGTCCAAACTCGTTGAATCTCTCGTATAGCCCTGACCTGTGGAGTCTGCCTGCTATGACTAGCAGAACTCTGCAGCTAGCCCCCCAGGTAATTACCAGTGGTCCTGAGGTGGGTAGGGCGAAAGTACACTGCAGCGTGTATCTTCCGGGCAGGTCAACATCATGTCGGAAGTCTCCGTATCTATTAATGAGGAGGTTGTTGCATCAGTTCTCAAAGGGGGAAAAAAATGATAAATGATAAACGGCGAGCAGGGCCCAATATGTTGGCAATCTGGAGCTAAGGTGATAAGTCAAACAGAGCTGCACAGTGCAGCATTACAGGATGCAACAGGTCAATATGTCGCAGTCTCTCTGCCTAGTCTCACCCAGCACAGGAGCAATAGGTATGGGCACCAGCAGGCTCAAAAAAGAAGAGAGAGGGGGGGAAGGGGGGAGGAGGACCGTCGGATGCAACCTAATGTCACAAGGATAGGAATAAGAAGTACCGTGGTCTCTGTAGGCCGCATCCACTCGGCCTTACCAGCAGTCGGCTTCCGGAGTTAGCGCTCTTCAGCGCCACGGCCCTCGCGTCTTTCCAGCCAGGTAATCGCTTCTTCAGGGCTTTCAAAGAAGAAGGCTCGGTTATCCGCCTCCACCCTCAGCTTAGCTGGGAACAACATGGCATACTTCAGGTTTTTATTTCTGAGCTTGAGCTTTACTTCTTGGAAGGTCTGGCGTCGGCGTTGCACATCCGCAGAGAAGTCAGGGAAGACTGCCACTCTGCCTCCACCGAGGGGTATGTTGCCCTTCTCTCTGGTCAGCCTCAGCACCATATCCCGATCTTTATAGTTCAGGAACTTTGCTATAAAGGTACGAGGAGGAGCGCCCGGAGGGGGGTTTTGCTGGCATCCGATGAGCTCTCTCCACCGCCAAAATGGCGGAGAAAGCCTCCCGGCCGTATGTGGAGATCAGGAGTTGTTCCAAATAGGCGGTCGGATCTCTACCCTCCACACCCTCCGGGAGGCCAATGAAGCGGAGATTGCATCTCCTGAGACGGTTCTCCATCTCATCCTGCTTCACGAGCAGCATGGTGATCTGCCTCTGCATGCGCTCAGTCCCCGCCTGTAATGGCGGGATAGCATCCTCCACCAGGCCCAGTCGGTCTTCAGCCTCTGTAACTCTGCCACGGAGCGTCTGAAAGTCCTGGCGAATGAGTGAAATATCGACTTTCACCTCTTCTATCTGTGCTGTGAGAGCAGTCCGGCACAACGTTATAGCCTCGAGGAGCTTTGCTCCGTCCACCACCGCTGGGGGAGGGTCAGTACTCGAGGCCCCACCATCTTCCCCCGCTTCCTCTCCCCCTCCCGCCGATACTGTGCGAGCTTGTTCGCGGCCGCGACTGCCGCCACCGCCGCCGCCTTCTGAGCCTTCGTCGGGGACATCTCACAGGGATCTTCCGGTTGTAGAGACTTTGTAAGGTAGTTTAGGGTCTCAGGATAAGGTATGTGCAAGGATCATAGGACGGAGCTCCACTTAGATGCGACCTACTCCATGCCGCGCTAGGCCACGCCCCCACCTCCAGATTTTTAGAGTAAATTTTCACTTTTCACAAAAAGGCACAATTTAAAATGTACACATATTTGTTATTTATTAACCCAATACAGTTTTAACTTTTATATTTAGTAGGAATTTAGAAGCATTTTGTAAATAGTACTATGTATGAATCCACTAATAATAATTTTAGTATATTTTTTTGTGAAAATATTGTTTGAAAAAACATTTGCGCAAATATCGTGGTGCCTTAAAAATCAGTAGCACCTTCTATTAATTCTACTGGCCATGTGCTTTCATAAAATATATGGTCTGGGGGGTCTTTTACAAACTCTGAAAGCTGTTAGTGAAAAAAGAAAACCCCCAGATTTTTTGTGAATTTTTTGCGTCCAATTTGCACTATTTCTCAAAAAGGCAAAGTTTTACATTTACATTTGTTATTATTATTATTATTTTTTTACTTTCAATAGATTTTTATTGAGGTTTATGTGGAAATAAATAAATAATATCAGGTTACAGCATAAACAATCATTAAAACTCTGTTGAAAAAACATTACATGCAACATGAGCAACATATCTAAAACATACTGAAACCTGAGTGTTTAGGTTGATAGCGTTGCAGCCTTCACCAGTATCTGAGGAAGGTGAGGGCTCCCCAATCCCAGCACCCCTAATGGGATCAAACTGTGCTAGGAATCGAGGGACGTCACCCTGCCCATAGTGGATCGCTCATCAGATGTTCGTGTTCTGGCTGGCCAGCAAGATACGGTAGTGTAGGGAAGGCCAGAGTTGTGAGGCCAATGGTAGATGGGTGGACACAACCTCAGGGTATCTTTTTCAGAGCTCTGTTGCCCCTAAACCTCACAACCAAACTAGGTCTAGGCTGTACCTGTAGATCCAGCGTAGCAAATAGGAAGATAGAGAAGACAGAAAAGACTATGAGAAAAAAAAAAGAAAGAGAAATAAAGACGATGACAAAGCGTTGGGTGACGGTGTGGTGCTCGCTCCTTCACACTTAACCAGATGGGACGGCAAGGGCCGATGAACAGGAAATGTATTTGGCCAAGGGTTCCCAGATGGCTTCATTTCTGTCAACAGTGTCCAAGAGGATGCTGACTGTTTTCTCCTGAGCCATACTCCAAGAGATCTTTCTTTTAACTAATCTAAATGAGACCGTGGGCTGTTTCCAAGCACGGCAATTGTTAATTTGGTTCCGAGAAGTATGAATCTAATAAGACTTTGGGCTACTTTTGGAATCCCAGGGTTAGAAAAATGTAGTAGAGCATACTGAGGTGTTTTTGGGATGGGTAAATCCGTAATTTTCCTAATAATATGGAAGATTTTGTTCCATAGGCCCCTGATTTTGGGGCAATCCCACCAAATGTGTAGCATGGAGCCAATATGACCGCAGTTGCGAAAGCACAGGGGGGATGTGTTCGGATAGATTTTAGCTATTCTCATGGGGACCATATACCATCTCATTAAGATTTTCCTATTAGCTTCAACTAGTACTATGTTGAGAATGCACTTTGAGGCTGCGACAGAAGCTCTATGCCACTCCGCTAAACTCCAGTTGTGTTGTAGGTCAGTCTCCCATGCATGCATGAAGAGCGTTTTGGAATCCGCCCTAGCCAGTGCTCAGTAAATCACTGTTATCCCCCCTTTGCTCCATGGCCTGACCGCACCACCTTTCATAGTCCATGATAGATAGAGGTGTGTGTTTGGAGGGCCCTAGAGAACAGATGAAATGGGAAATTTTCTGAAATCTAAACCTTTCCGCCCTTGGCATATCAAGTTTACTGGTACAGGGAGCTAAGGTAAACGGACATGCTGGAGTGACAAAGTGCCCAATCCTGTATAGTTCTTTATCTAGCTACCACTGGAAGGCTTTAATGCCCAGTCCAGGTGGGAACAGTGGATTTCTGAAAATGTGGGAAAGAGGGCGCCAGTGAGAGATTTTGGAGAATTTTTGATGGAGTGCCAAAGTGTTAAGGAGTGGGAAAGTGTGGGGGCTAGAATAGCCGGTCTGGCCTTGGTTGGGCACCAGAGTATATAGTCTAGAGTATATTGGGGTATGGCCTGCCTTTCCATGTGTAAACAATCAGGGTGAGCAATTTTAGAGTATAAAGTGGATAGCTGGGATAATTGTGCTGCTTGATAATACCAGATGACGTTTGGAACACCAACTCCACCCTGATCTTTACTGAGAAAGAGAGTCCCCTTGGCGATCCTGTGCCCCTTAGCTCCCCATGTAAACTTTATAATCTTTGATTGGAAGTTCCTGAGATGGTCCCTAGGGATGGGGATAGGTAGTGATCGGAAAAGATAAAGGATGCAAGATAAAAGGGTAATTTTAACCAAATTCACCCTGCCTAGCCAGGAAAGGCCCAATATGTCCCACGATAAGAGATCTTTCTCTAGTTTGCGGAAGATAAATGGGAATTTAGCGGAGTAGAGTTTGTCTATAGTGGCAGTCAGATTAATCCCTAAATATGGGATAGCCGTCTCATTCCAACCGAACCTAAATTTATTTTTAAGATGTGTTACCATATGGGTATGGTAGGTTAACATTCAGAGCCAAGGATTTTGCATAGTTAACCCAGAGTCCCGAAGCTCTGCCAAAGTCATCGAGTGCGCTGCAAATATTAGTAATTGGAGAGGAGATGATGAGCAAGAGGTCATCAGCGAACAATGCACATTTGTGAGACTGTGGTCCGCATTTCACCCCTTGTATATTAGGGTTATCCCTGATAGAAATGGCTAGAGTCTCGATGACCATGGCAAAGATCAGGGGGGACAGGGGACATCCCTGTCTTGTACCCCGTTGTACCGGGAAGGAATCAGAATGAAAGCCCTGTAGCTTAATTTTAGCTTCTGGAGTGGAATAAAGAGCACCTATTATGTTCATGAAAAACTGTCCAAAGGCCAATTTTTGTAAAGCAGAAACCATAAAAGACCAGGAGACGGAATCAAACGCCTTTATGAGGTCAAGCGAGAGCAGGATCCCCTTTTGCCGGGGGCCCCCGTCTCATCCAGATCCCAGAAGTGAAATGACGTTGATTGCTCCCCTAATCTGGTCCGGGCCCTGCCGTCCAGGTATAAAACCCACTTGATCCTTGTGGATGTAAAGACTAATAAAGTTGGATATCCTGTCAGCTAAAATTTTAGTTAGGACTTTGAGATCATTGTTGATCAAAGAAATGGGACGGTAATTGGATGTGCAACTGGGGTCCTTGCCTGGCTTTGGGATCACTGTTATAAATGCTGCATTCAATGCCTTATTGAGGGGGCCTCAAGATCGGAGATGATTAAAGAATCGGGCTAAGTACGGAGAGAGTATTGGGGAGAAATGCTTATAATATGGTACAGAGAAGCCATCAGGGCCTGGGGCTGAGTTATGCTTAATGGTTTTTAATGACCTGTGCAAATTCCTCTGTTGAGATTGGTGCCTCTAATTCATCCCTGTGCTGTGCACTGATCTTAGGGATATTCGCAGATCCTAGGAAGGAGTGTATGAAGTTAGGGGGGGGTTCCTTTCCTTTCTTGCTGTACAGATTGCGATAAAAGTCATGAAAGGCTTCCAAGATCTTTTTGGGGTTCTGTGTGAGGGAGCCATTGCCCAATTTTATTTTCGGTAAAGTATAGGATCTAGTTTTAGGGGTTAATCTCCGTGCCAATAGAGACCCTAGTTTGTCTTTTTGGTGGTAAAACCGCCCGCCTTCCCATCTAAGACTTTTCTCCGCTATTGCAGTACGAGCCAGGTTTAGGGCTGTGCGTGCCGAGTCCAGTCTTTTAGTGGAACCCGAGGAAGGTTTGCGTTTATGTATTTTGCTCAAGGAAGAAAATTCCTTCTCTAGCCTGTCAATGTCTATCTTGTGAGCTTTGCATATCCTAGAAGAGATTTGGTTTAGTTTACCCCTAATCACTGCTTTATGTGCTGCCCACAAAGTGGACGGGGAGATGCAGTCAACATCATTCAGGAGGAAATATTCCTGAATGTCTTTTTCGATTTCGCTCATGTGAGTGGGGTTGCTGAGGATGGAGGCATTTAGTCTCCAGTTAAATTTGGATCGCTGTGTTGACCCGCTGTTTAGTATCAAAAGGAGAAGGGAATGGTCCGACCAGGCCGAATCTCTAATGGAAGACCCCTGCACCAACGATATATATTTTTGCATTAGAAAGAAATGGTCTATTCTAAAAAAGGTATTATGGGGGTTGGAGTAGTGCATATAGTCCCTCGCTTTTGGATTAATTTCCCTCCAGATATCCACCAGCTCTTGATGGTAAAGTTGTCTAGCCACATTAGGACTCTGCCTGGTAGGACGAATACAGTCTTTACCCACAGTTTTATCTATTCCCGAGTCAAAGGCTAGGTTGGAGTCTCCCCCATATATGACCAGGCCCTCAATAAGTGGTGCTAGAGTATGGAAGAGTGACTGAAAGAATTTTGACTGCCCTTTATTTTTTGCATAATACGAGACAAAGGAGTACAGTTGGTCGTCTCTAAGACCCTTTACCAGCAGAAATCTGACCTCCGGATCCTTAAATTCAGAGACCAGGGAGAACTGAGTTTTGCAAGAGAAAAACAGGCCTACTCCTTTGGTCTTGTTGTCTGAGTTCGCTAAGTAGAATATGGGGAATTTTGCGTGAATAAAGGAAGGGGAGTAGGACTTAAGGAAGTGTGTTTCCTGCAGGAATAGTATACAGTACCTGCCCCCGATTTTGTATATCCAGCGCGATCACCTGGGAGTTGAGTCCCTGGACGTTGTGGGACGCAATGCGAAAGGCGGGTCTATGTATGGTGGGATCAGCCATGGATCAGAGCAGAGGCGAATGCCGGCATCCCCCAACCACCTACATTCGTATCCGAGGTCAGTTCCAGTGCTCGAGCTGCGAAAAGGTTTACCATGTCATCCACCCAGATCCTGTAAAGGAGCGGAACGACATCCATCACTGAAGGAAAAATTTGAACGGTGAAAGATAGGAAAGAGAGAACGAGGACAGTGAAGAGAGATGGTAGGAATAAGTTCCGGGGGAGAGGGGAAATCATATCCGCTTCACCCGGAGATACAATCATGGTGTCCCCCATCTAGGAGTTCCCGACTAGAAGCGGAAAAACCAAAACGGTTAACGGCTCCGAGTACAGGAGGAGGTGCATTGGACCCACTCCGTCCTCCGTGACCCTAAATTATAACTAAAAATACATTTAAAAGGATACGCAATCAGGGCATCTGCCCCGTATAAACTCAAACAGGTAGGTCAGAAACCAAGGGTAAATCAAGGTATGGGCAAGGAATTTGGCGCCCACGGAGCATCGGTGCCACGCACTCCGCCCAGCGTGTGACATCATACACTGGCGTCATCGAGCTGGGTGTGTGCCTTCTATCTTGCCGACCAATGGGGGGGTGAGCTACATTCGTGGGCGGTTCTCTGCTCGCATCAGAGTCTCTCCCTATTTGTGCCGTGCCTGCGTGACGTTGGTGGCGGCCAGCGTGCACACATGTGGGCGGCTTTATTTGGCCTCCCTGCAACACAGTTTAGCTGCCATCACTTGGAGACACCATACCACAATTTTTTTACCTACCTTTTCCTCTGGTTGGGATTCAAGGACACTGTACAAGGTTACTATATCCATCACTTTTTCCATCTGGGCCTGCCTTTACTCAATTTGGCAATTATATTTGATACAGTGTTTTCATATTTATTGTTTTAGAACCTCCCCTTTGCAACTACTATTGGGCAATCACCTACTCCAATATGAATAACAATCATGGCTATCTGTGTTTGAAGGGGGACCATGCGGCACGCTCCGTGGCTGTGTGCCTGTCTGTCACCTCAGCTCCCATTACGGACTTAACTATTGGCCGTGGCTGCACACCTACCGACCTTGTCACAATTTAAATGTAAGTACCCCAGATGGGCCTCACTGCGTCATCGTTCATTTATTTAACCACGAACTAGATCAAGTAATTACACTTTATCATATATCTTATAGATATTCCCAAAGCATCAGCCCCTGATGAGTGTCTCATGCTCATGAAACGCGTCGGGCAACTGGGACGCAGATACAACAATTATCTAATCTGCCGACAATGATATGTTATGGTTTTATTGGTTTTGAACTGCATAATTTTATTTCTTGTGCCTTTGCTATCTATATGATAACTATACATATGGAAACTCATTTTAATGTATCTATCCAACAACGCAGATCACCATGTGGCATTGGGCCATACACTGTTGTACCTCCAATGCCTGTATTGCATATGCACCCAATTGTTGTGTGTAGTAATATGTAGAAATTATATGCACTACCATGTTGTTTCTTTTTAGGTGACTTCTGTTTTTTGTGATATGTCATGCATTTTTTGATTAATAAATATGTATTTTTTCAACCCACCTACACCATGTCTACAGCCTCATTTAAAGTCCCACATTCCCCTCTTTATGTTTTTGCATTAGGGATGGAGGTGCACTGCATATGTGCCTCATTTAAAGTCCCGCCTTCCCCCCCTCCTTTCGAGGAATTTGGGGTGTACAAGAGAAAAAGTTACATATAACTTGGGACTGTGATCTGTGAATCTGGTCGTGAACCAGCCATGGGAACCCGGATGGGAAAATATGACAGAAAACAGGGAAAGTGGAGGAGGGGGAGGGAAGCCCAAAGGTTAGTTACTGTTTCGCACTAATGGTGGTGGTGGGAAGAGGCTATGAAAGTTCCCTCTAGGTGCTCGACTACAGCGCCCCTGAGCCAGAAAAATAGGGGAAAGTCAATCTGAAGAAATGTTCCTCCGCCTTAGGTGAAGTTTGGTTTGTATGACAGACTGGATATGTCCTGTCGGCCGAACTTGGGTGACGTGTAGGGAGCCCTGGGATTCTCAGGAGGTGCCATGGCCAAGGAAAGGAGGGTCTCCACGAAGTCTGCGTAAGTTCAGATGTCCATTAACATGGTGGAGAGAACCGTAGAGGGGAGGCGCCCAAGTAGCCGGAGGAGCAATAGGGCTTTTAAGTATACAAATGGGAAAATCCAGTTGGGTTTTGATGCCTGGGAGTCCAGGTGGGACCAGACCCAGAAAGAAGTGTGTTTAGAGAGAGGGAAGGGAGCTCCTCTAAATCATGGGGGAAGTCCTTCCCTTGCTTTCTTGTTCCTGGGCTTCATCCAAAGGGAGGTAAGAGGGCTAGATGGAGGCGGACGTTTAGTCAAGCTGGAAGTAAAAGTCTGCATTGGAGAGGGTGGATCCTTGGGAAGTAATCCTAGTTTCTGCAGCAATTGTTCTCCTTCCTGAAATGTGGAGAATCTGAAGGGCTTGCCATTGAAATCAAACTTTAGGCTGAAGAGGAAAAGCCACCAATATTTGACATTCTTCTGTGTCAAAACCGTCAAAAGGGGTTTAAGCGCCTGCCTTTTCTGAATGGTGAGGGGAGAGATGACCCCATCAGTTGGATGTGTGGGGTGGTGCGGGCTCTTCTCATCACCTCCTCCTTGACATTGTAGTAGTGTGGTTTGACCACAATTAAGCGCGGGAGGCCATCCTGGTGGGGAGGTCCCAGGGCCCTATGAGCTCGACAAAGCTCCAATTTGTGAGCACGGATGTCGGGATGAGGCTTTTGATAAGCAAGTGTACTGCTTCAGAAACATCTGTGACAGACTCAGGCAGACCCCTAATTCTAAAATTAAGTCTCCTGGACCTGTTTTCAAGGTCATCGATATTTGCCATGGCCCCCTCTAGTTGGTCGTGCAATTCTTTAAAACGATCAGTATTTTGATTCACCCGGTTGATCGTGGCATCCACTTTATTTTCAATGCTTTTAATGCGAGTGCCTAGGAGTTGAAGGTCTGCTTTAATATCAGAGGTGATTCTGGCTGCGGTCTGCGTTAAGCCCCTATCTAGCATCTCTGCAAATTTTGAGAACAGAATAGTAATGTCCTGGGGCTGTGAGGTGAGCTGATCTGTCCCCTGACATAAGACATTAGGCCTGTTAGTATGTGCTCCTGAGGAGGACATGAGCCCATGCATGTCATCCAGGGTTTGGTCCAGGAGTGATACCGTGGTGGCTGGAGACAGTGGACCTCTGCATTTAATGGGTGAGGGGGCCCCTCAGCATTCCTCCTCATGCAAAGCATCCCTCCATGAAGCTGAGCAGGGGATCCCTGTGTGAGCCTCGTGAGGCGGCCATTCCACCGCCATCTTACATTTTCAGCCGTTTCAGGGGATGCCTCCAGGAGAGCTATTAGGGCTTGTTCTGCCTCTCACTTTGTCCCCACAATGATCCCTGAGGTTTCCTGACCTCTCCGGTCCCGGTCTAACTGTGTGGGGGCTAGTGTGCTCGTTGCGGGGAGCGCAGAATGCCCGGAGCGGGACCGAGCTCTGTGTTCAAGCGGCCATCACACAGAGCGCCGCGCATGTACATTTTTTATTTATTAACTCAAGACAGGTTAAGCTTTTATATTTATACAGAGCTTAGCAGTAATTTTGTTAAATTTTCTGTGTTTATATCTGCTAATACGGATTTTAGAGAATTTGTAGGTAAATATATTGTTTTGATAAACATATGTGCAAATATTACAAGGCGTTAAAATCAGTAGCATCTTCTTTTTATTCTACAGGTCATTTGCTATCAGAAAATATATGGTTTGGGGGGGGGTCTTTAACAAACTCTGAAAGCTGTAAGTGAAAAATTAAAACCTCTAAATCTATAATATCATCTGCTGGATCAAAGATTTATTGTCAAAGTAGAAGGCGCAAACAGTCAGACATCAATATAGAGATCTTGGTGCGCTTCACATGGAAAGGTTTCTATACTGATTTCAAATTGTCAAATTCTCACTAGGAATTAGGATACAGCACAGCCAACAGCAATGTAAAATTGTCCAGCAGCAGGATAGTTTTTAATCGGGGATAATAGGCCTAAATGGTGTATGCCTAACTTTTATCTTATCAGTTGGGATAGGGGGTTTGGTGAATGATGGGCGGTGGTTTAGGTGCACACTGTTCTTGCACTTAGTCTTTCAAATGATCCAGTTGCATACTTTAAACAAAAGGCAGCTTAAAGAGCAGATTGGCAGTAACATGCTAATATTCTGAAATATTCACTACCATGGGGGAAATGTACCTATGAAAACATATATATTTTTAAAACATTAAAAATAATAATATCTCTCTATGCAAAAGTGTAAGCTGTCCCTAAAAACACAGATAATATACTGTAAAGGAGAGGGGGAGTATAGTGGCACTTAGAGAGACACAGATGGGAGGGAAACAAAACTATAGGTAAAGGTGGTAATAAATCCAGTGGTTAGGGGTGTCTCGCTAGCTGCAGGGGTTTCCAAGGCTCAGAGTCAAGCTGGCATCTCCCCATCAGCTGTGACGTCACTGGATGAGGGACACAGGGCCACCAGGCACGCGTTTGGAGCATGCATGCTCCTTCTTCAGGCTATGTCTTCAGTAATGTCACAGCCGATGGGGAGACGACTGCCAGCTTGACTACACAGCGAGCCTCTCCTTGTGACTAGCCTTTTTAACCTTTGCCCTGTGAGATAATTCTTATTTAAATTTCTTATCTTAATAAATTTGTCATTAAGTATTTTTATATACTGCACTTACATGAGCGCCGCTGTTCTCCACATTGGGTAATACTCTGTAGATGCTGTGACCCCACCCTTTCATCAATTAGTTATCAATTTCTTCATCCTTTCCTTGTGTAATGCATTAGAGGTTTTCTCTATTTTGGTGGTAAACCTGCAAAAATTTCAGCCAAAAGTCCGTTATTCACAAACCTTACGAATCCCAGGCATTCACCACAAATCTATGGCAGCTGCCAAACCTTATCCATACACCTGTATTTATATAACAATAATAATATTATGAATATTAATAATAATAAACATGGCATTCTTGGCCATCAAACTTCTCATTTTTAATGTTTCATGTACAATATGTCATAATGATATTTTTATAACCTTCACTTTCTACAGTGCTGACAAAGATGGATTCTGTGTATTTTATGTTTGGCCTTTTTTTCCTACTCTATAAGCAGATTCATATTCCAGTCTATCAGTAATAAATAACAGAATTATTCTTTATAAACCTGACACTCTCACAGCCTTCAGCTGATCCATGAAGTCAGTGTCAGGATCCTGGGCTGCTGTCAGTGATGATGAGGTGGGAGAAGAGGAAGAAGTCATTGGAGTCTATCAGAGACTCAGCCATGTTGTCTTCAGATATCCACTTAGAATATTGTGGTTGTTGTCTTTGTGTGTGACCCCCTGCATATCTGACACCCAGAACTCTGATCACCGCTGTGATATGACTATGAGGAATTATACATTTGAGTACAAGTATTCTCAGGATGGGGACATCATTATAGGAGGGATATTCTCTGTACATTCTGTAGTGACATGGTGGAATGAGGAAGGAAGTCTTATTGAAAATCTCATCTGTTCAGCGTAAGTGAAATATGAAGTGTAAATCTTCCAATCTGATCTACAGAGCTGTGTCTTTAGGAGATATGTGTGATAATGTGCAGGACTCATTCAGTCTGTTACACTGCATTTATATAAAATCAAAGTATATCCTTCAATATGTTCATGAAAATCACGTATGTCCCATTCACATTTAGGTGTTCCATTGCCGGGTGTTAATGGTCACATTCATTCATTATGAATAGCTGCCAATACCACAATGAATGAGAAAACACACAATAGCTGTTTGTTAATTAGGCAGCACACCGCAGAGCATGGTATGTGTATTATGGAGCCTAGAGGTGTGTTGTGTGTTGGGATCTACTGTACAATGCATTGGGGGGCATTTCACAATGAATGACACAGCATTGCACTGCCCATAGAGAAGGGGCTTTTCCATGCATTGCTATGTGCTGCACAAGTGTGAATGGGACCCTAAATGAGTTTGGCCCTTAATGACTCCATATCTTTTTTTTCACTTTTGAATAGAGTGGGGAAGGATAAAGAATCCCTGTCAGGTTTTTACTGCTATCTGGGGCTCCATAAAAGAGATTCCCCTTCCAGAAATATTATATAATGTTATTGTGGTGCCTTAAATGCACATCCAACCAAAACCTTTTTTCTTTTGGACAGCCACTGTCCAGGGCTCCATTAGAGAGATTCCCCCTCACTTCCTGTCCTGCAGATAACATTCTACCATAGAAAGTGAGGGAATCTCTCCAATAGCAGCACAGAAATAAACACAGTTTTTAGTAAAGTAATGGAAGACTGGAATCCCTGTCAGTCTTGTATTTCTGTCTGTGTCCCTATTGTAGATTTTTCTTCTCTTCCTGTCTGGTAAAACTGTTATCTGCAGGACAGGAAGCAGTGGCGGCCCATCCATAGGGGGTGTAGGGGCACTCCCCCCCCCAAGCTGTTCTTAATTATTATTCTTTTTTAAATGGTCACTTGTTTTTAACTTGTAAACACCAAATTTCATAAAGAGACTCGGTCCTTAAGTGGTTAAGAGTGACCAGGCGCCGGACACACAGCGGTCTATGGGAAGATTCCCAGCTTGCAATCAGCTGATTGCAAGCTGGGAACTGATTTGCCCGTGCTCAGGGCGTGTTCGGGGGGCGCAAGCTCTGCGCCCGCAAACACTCCCACTCCCCACTCATTTGTCTCTGGCTTCTGTCCTTTATTTTAATTGGCTGGGACCTGAGGACAACTAGGCGGTGCTTTTTCGGCACCATGGCGTCACTTCCAGTTTTCACTTCCGGTGTTGTGGAGTCGGAGTGGAGTGTGAAGACACCAGGACCCTGTGTCAGGTGGGGAGCGGATCACTGGTGCAGCGGATGGGTGCGGAGCTGACAGTGCTGAGCCCGAGCGCAGTGAACAAGAGCCTGAAGGTGAGTGCGGAGATCGGAGGTTCTCTCTCTCTCTCTATCCAGCTTAGAGAGAGTTCATTCCTCCTGTCATTCTCTCACAGTGGGGCTCTGCTGTGCTCAGTCTGACTCCACTTGTTCTGTTTCTCTACCTTCGTTTCTCACCTCAGTCCCCCCCATTCCTCCAGATTCTTCTCCCCTCCCCCACTGTCCCTGTCATATATCTCCCCTCTGTCTCTGCAAAGCTGCTCCAATCTTCTGCTCTTCTCAGTCCCACTGATTGTACTGGGTTAGTGTCCCATTCCCTGCAGTCCTTCACTCCTTATCCAACCATCCGATCTCTCTGCCGATCCCATCACTCCAACTGCTCAGCCTATATATTATCTGCTCTCTCCCCCAACACAGGCACAGCTGATCAGCTACATTCCAATGGGATGTATAATTTACTTCTACACTGTTCAGCAGATGCCTTTTATCTTGTGCCCTATATAATGTGCTCTGCCCTCCCCCCCATGTAATGTGCCCTTCTGACCTCCTGTATACTGCCCTGTTGAGACCCCCTGTCGATTTCGGTAAGGAATGAGTTTGATTTTTTTTTCTTTTAGAGCTTTTCCAGACCTGCCATACTCCCTCTGAAAAGTGATCCACCAAGGTGGTATAACAGTGGCTCAGAAGGTGGTACTGCACTTCCCTCCTACATGTACCACCCACTGCCATACACTCTGCACCCATCTACTAAATGTACCAACCACCGCCATACACTCTGCACCACTCTCCTATTTGTACCACCCACCGCCATACACTCTGCACCCCTCTCCTACATGTATCACCCACCACCATACACTCTGCACCCCTCTCCTAAATGTACCACCCACTACCATACACTCCGCACCCCTCTCCTTCATGTACCACCCACCTCCATACACTCCACAATCCTCTCCTACATGTACCACCCACCTCCATACACTCCACAATCCTCTCCTACATGTACCACCCACGCCAAACACCCTGCACCCCTCTCCTTCATGTATCACCCACTGCCATATACTCCGCACCCCTCTCCTACATGTACCACCCACCGCCATACACTCTGCACCCCTCTCCTACATGTACCACCCACCGCCATACACTCCGCACCCCTCTCCTACATGTACCATCCACCGCCATACACTCTGCACCTCTCTCCTTCATGTACCACCCACCGCCATACACTATGCACTCCTCTCCTACATGTATCACCCACCGCCATCAGTGATGTAAGTAACTGAGTTAGAATAAACTGAGTTACTTAACGCGGTTACTTTAGACGGTAACGAGTAATCTAACTGATTACTCCTCCCCTCATGGTGACGCAGTTACCATTACTTGGGCGGTGTTACCCCAATTACATCTACCGCCACTAGATGGCAATAGTGTAATTTCTCCTCTCCTCTATGACCGGGTCTCTCTCATGTCACGGCACTGACCGAAGTCACGCTGCTCCCCGCGGACCCTCCTCTTTTCTCATCCATCCCCATTTGCTTGAGACATCATCTGGGATGGATGAGAAGAGAGGAAGGGCCGCCGGGGAGTAGCGTAAACTGCCGTCAGTGCCGTGACATGAGAGAGAACGTATTACACATGCGTCCTGCGCTACTCTGCATGGGTGGTAAACAATGTGCTATGTGCCCCGCCCTGATGTGCTATGTGCCACATGTCCTGATGTGCCCTTATGTGCTATGTGCTATGTGCCCCATGCCCTGATGTGCTATGTGCTACCATGTGCCCTGATGTGCTATGTGCCCTTATGTGCTATGTGCCCTTATGTGCTATGTGCCCTGATGTGCTGTGTGCCCTGATGTGCTATGTGCCCCATGCCCTGATGTGCTATGTGCCCCATGCCCTTATGTGCTATGTGCCCCATGCCCTGATGTGCTATGTGCCCTTATGTGCTATGTGCCCTTATGTGCTATGTGCCCTGATGTGCTATGTGCCCTGATATGCTATGTTCCCCATGCCCTGATGTGCTATGTGCCCCATGCCCTGATGTGCTATGTGCTATGTGCCCTGATGTGCTATGTGCCCTGATGTGCTATGTGCCCCATGCCCTGATGTGCTATGTGCCCCATGCCCTGATGTGCTATGTGCCCTGATGTGCTATGTGCCCTGATGTGCTCTGATGTGCTATGTGCCCTGATGTGCTATGTGCCCCATGCCCTGATATGCTATGTGCCCCATGTCCTGATGTGCCCTCATGTGCTATGTGCTATGTGCCCCATGCCCTGATGTGCTATGTGCCCTGATGTGCTATGTGCTGAGTAATTAATTACTTTTTTTTTTTTTTTTTTTTTTTTTTAGACATGAAGTAACATTTATTATTTCAATATTCAATAGGTTTTTATTGAGTTTTTAGTACAAAGATAGTAAAAACAGTTGGGTTGCAACAAAAACAGAGGTTCCGCCTGGCTTAAAGGAGAAGTATGGGATGGGTTAAATAACTAGTACATATCACATTAGTCACATATCAGCTAATCTTTTTTTCCTACCACTTTTTTCTTTTTCTTTTTATTTTATTTTTTTTAAACCATAGATTTTTATTGGTTTTTCTTGTTTTTTCCACAGTGTATACAGAATATATGATACATTATACAGTACAGAGTCATACAATGTGATTAACAAGTATAGATCCTAAGGGGAGGAGTATAACCTGCAAGTTATGTATGGAACTACACAAGTAGGGATTGGCATAAGCCTCACTAGGAGGATAAGCCTGTCACCCCTTTAGGGTTCACACTGTGAGCAGGCTACTTGTATGGACGATGCTGTGTAGTTCGTCCCGGACCTTAATGAGGGTCCAAGGATTTCAGTTAAACATTAGGATCAGGAACGCTTAAACTGTAACCAATATTAAACAAGGATAAGTCTAAACTATGTGGGTAAGCATATTTGGACAAGCATTCCTAATCATACCTTACTTTCTTTCTCGTACATCACGGGACACAGAGCGACATAGTCATTACTAATGGGTTATATAGTTACCGTCAGGTGCTGGCACTGGCAACTTCCAAAACCGGAAGTACCCTCCCCTATATAAGCCCCTCCCATCCGGGAGCACCTCAGTTTTTTGCCAGTGTCTAAGGTGTTGGCCAAGAAGAAACATGTGTTTTTCACTGAGCTTGCGTACAGGTTCTTTTGGGCCTCAGTAAGCTATTCCGGATCCGACCAAAAAAGCTTCATAGCTAAACGGTCGGTACCCGGGCCTTGCAGAGAAGAGCAAGGTTTTGCCTGTAATGCTTCTCTTAGGAGAGCTGGACCCTGGGATCCAGAGCTCTGGTCATACCCACGACCAAGATGTTTTCTGTGCAGGGTGCTATACAGGTCCAGGGGAGTGGAATCCTTGGGAACCCGGTCCCTGAAGGTTTGATTACAATGCCTGCCATGATAGGTGAAGTTTGGGCTTTTGTGGACCAAACAAAGTCCTGCGGCGGGGAACAGGTAAGTGGGGGCCCCCAGGAACTTGGTTCTATTGGGGGACCCCCAAGCCTAATTTGTCTTTCTGTCTGTTACCTAACGGTATTCCCGCTAATATCTGTGCATGCCTGTAACTACTAAAAAAATGTAATAATTTTTAATGGTGGTCAAGAAAAAAAAAAAAAATGTGTTTTTTTATTATTATATATATTTAGTATATTAGACTGCGGTACCTGTGTTTGTCCACTAGAGGCCGCTGTGGAATGTTTTTCTTGTCATGTGGACTAGTTTCTTCTCAGAGAGCAAAGTCCAGGCAGCTGGTGAGTTCTCCTACAGGAAACTGTTTCCTCTGCCATGTTGCAGTGTTCGTCTATCCCCCGGCCTGCGGCAAAGAGGGGCCCTGGCTCCTGTCCCTGGTTTCCATGTTTGAAATTAGCGCCGAGGGCGCACGTGGCCGCGCGCGTGCGCGTGCACGCGCCTCTATATATAGAGGTGGCCGGAAAAGGGGGCGGAGCCTGGGGGATGACGCTCTGTGCGCGCCGCAGCGCTTCTGCGCATGTGCGGGCGTCCCAGCAGGTTTTTAAAAAAGCCACATTATTGTAGAAGTACAGAGACAGAGCTGGCAACATTTAAAGGCATACAGCAAGCGGTTGATACAGGCATCCCCTAGAAAGGCACATTAGTAGACACCAACTGTTTATTATAGCAGCATTTATGCTAGACTATTATCAGTAACTGGTGTATTACGGCTGGAATACCTCAGCTTTAGGCTTAGGAATATGCCGTCCAGAAGCTCCGGAACTGAATCTTCCAGGAAGCGAAGGGGGTCTCATCGGGCTCGGAGGATCTTGGGCATACTTCTGCTGCACCAGTCTCCCCTGAAGTTCAGAGGTAAGTGACCGTAGAGACCCCTCAGGGGTACTTGGTACTGTGGCTGTCCTCAGCTCACCTGCTCCTGTGTATGTAACAGAGGAGGTTTTTTCCTCAGCTCTGGGAGGATTAGAGAGAGATTGTCAACATTTATCGCTGCCTCCCTGTCAGGGAAAGCACGCCCGATCTCCGTCTCCTCCTTCGGAGTGCCTGTTAGCAGAAGCAACAGTCCCATACAGGGATCGACCTGCCTGAAGGGGATCAGGATGAGGTTGATTCTGTTATAGAGGAATCAACAGTGGGGGAACCTTTTCTCAGCATCTCAAGCTGAAAGATTATGGGTTCAGTCTCTGACTAACGTGGTCCGATCAGCATTTAAAAATGCACCTTGCGGAACCATCAACCACTACTGTATCCTCGTTGGGGTCGCTAGAAGCCCCCAGACTGTTTGTTCTTTTTCCACTTCACCCTTTACAGAAAGGGCTCATTTACCAGGATTGGGAACGTCCTGAGAAAATATTTATTCCCCCAAGAGTTTCCGGTGGTCTATCCCATGGAGGATAAGTTCATCAAAAAAAAAAAAAAAATGGAAGGTCCCTACAGTGGACGCAGCCATCTCTTGTATGTATAAATCACTGACATGTCCAGTGGATAATGTCCAAATGTTCAAGAACCCAATAGATAAAAGATTGGAGTCCTTATGAAAATCTGCTTGGTGATACAACCAGCAGTAGCAGCTATTGGGGTCTGCTAAGCAGTGAAGGATCAGTTGAAACAGGTCTTAAGGGACTTGACAGATCAGCAGGCTTTGCCCTAGCTGATCTACCTAGAGCCTTAGGCTTTGCGGTTGACGCCATAGAGGATTCAGTCCATCAGGCCTCCCGCCTTACGCTGTCTATAGTACATATGCGTAGGCTCCTATGGCTCAAAAACTGGTCTGCTGAAGCTCCCTGTAAAGAATGGCTGGTTAGCGTCCCATTTCATGGTGAACGCTTATTCAGGGAAAACCTGGACAAATATATCCAGAAAATTTCCAGCGGTAAAAATACGCTCTTGCCGGTTAAAAACAGAGTTACAGGCCCTCTTTAAGAGGCCTGCTTCTCCAGTCCCTGGGGCATCGGCTGTGTAACAGTTCCGACGGCCTCCTCGGTCAAATCCCGGGGGTAAAAAACAGGGACAGTAGCAGGGTAATGAGAAACCCTGGGTCAGGGGAGGTACAAAACCTCCCCCAAAGTTAAATTCATTGAAGCCCCCCGCTCAGTCGGGTGGGGGGAGGGCTCCAGTTGTTCGCAAGAGACCTGGCGGGACACGATCAAGACAGATAGGTGCTCTCCGCAGTAGGTTTGGGATACAGTTTGGAGTTAAAAGACTCTCCTCCTTCCCAATTTTGAGGTCAAACGTGCCAAGGGATCCCCGGAAGAGAGGGTCCCTCCTGTTGGCACTAGAACAACTATTGCTCCAAGCAGTCCCGAAGCAAACGCGGACGGGAGGCCCATATTAATTCTAAAAGGGCTATACAAATTCCTGTATATCAGGACTTTCCGATGGAGTCGATCCGATCGGTGGCCACTGCCCTACAAGGGGAGGATTGGTTAGCCGCGATCGACATCAAAGATGCTTATTGCACATTCCCATCTTTCCAGTCCACCAAAAATTTCTACACTTTGCAGTAGAAGGGCGCCATTTTCAGTTCAGAGCCTTACCCTTCGGTTTGGCCACAGCACCACGAGTGTTTACAAAAAATTCTGGCCCTTTATTGGCCAATCTAAGAACACAAGGTGTAATAATAATGGCATATCTGGATGACTTGTTGCTGATAGACCACTCAGTGAAAAAACTAGACGTGGTCGTTCACAAGACAATCAAGTATCTGGAATCTCACGGTTGGATTATCAACCGAGACAAGTCAGCCCTAAAAACCAGTCAAAAGTCTGGAATACTTGGGGCTAAGGTTGGATTCAGGCCAGAGAAAAATATTCTTGCCTCGAGGAAAGGTGTTGTCTTTGAAAGATTTGATCCACTTAGTGGGTACAAAAAAGACAGCCGTCCATACGCCTGTATATGAGGCTGCTGGGAAAAATGGTGGCATCATTCGAAGCAGTACCCTACGGTCAATTCCATTCAAGGAATTTGCAAGGGGCCATACTGTCAGCCTGGAACAAAAAAATTCAGGCCCTAGACTTACAATGTCCTTGTCCCCTTCCGTTCGCAAGAGCCTCCGTTGGTGGTTGGTTCCCCAGAATCTGGAAAAAAGGAAATCCTTCAGTCCGATTTCTTGGAAGGTGGTCACTACAGATGCCAGCCTTATAGGCTGGGGAGCAGTACTGGAGCAATAGTCTCTCCAGGGCAGATGGTCGGATGCAGAAGAGGCCCTGCCCATCAATCTCTTAGAGATACGAGCAGCCCGGTATGCCCTAGTAGCATGGACATCCAAACTCCAAGGGTCCCCTGTCAGAATTCAATCAGACAATGCCACAGCAGTGGCATATATCAATCATCAGGGGGGCACCAGGAGTCGTGCAGCCCAGAGGGAAGTAAATTACATCCTGAAATGGGCAGGAAAAATATGTCCCAGCCATATCTGCGGTATTCATTCCAGGAGTGGAGAATTGGAAAGCGGACTTTCTAAGTCGCCAGCAATTAGGCCCAGAGGAAGGGTCCCTTCACCCCGAGGTTTTCTGGACAATATGTCAGCGGTGGGGAACATCGGATGTAGATCTTCTAGCATCCAGATTCAACGCAAAGGGGGACAGGTTTGTCTCTCGGACAAGGGATCCCCTAGCTTGCGGCTCGGATGCCCTAGTGTTCCCTTGGGATCAGTTCAAGCTGATATATGCATTCACACCGCCACAATGGTTACCTCGATTACTCCGCAGAATCAGGGTAGAAAAGAAACCAGTGATTCTGGTGGCCCCAGCGTGGCCCCGAAGAGCGTGGTACGTGGAGATTGTAAAATGTCAGTAGGGAGTCCTTGGACTCTCCCACATCGTCCGGACCTGCTTTCGCAAGGACCGATATACCATCCTTCCTTACCAGCCCTAGGTTTGACGGCCTGGCTATTGAAGCCCACATTCTAAAAAAGAGAGGGCTCTCTAATTCTGTGGTATCTACCATGATCAATGCCAGGAAGCCGGTATCCAGGCAGATCTACTATAGAATCTGGAAGGCGTACATCGCCTGGTGTGAAGCCAAGAAATGGCATCCACGTAAGTACGTAATAGGTAGGAGTCTGGACTTCCTACAATGGGCTGTAGATAGGAAGCTTGCCTTGAGTACTATCAAGGGTCAGATTTCGGCCTTGTCAATATTTTTTCAAAGGCCCTTGGCTTCGCATTCACTAGTCAAAGCCTTTATACAAGGAGTGATGCGTATTAGTCCTCCGGTTAATATTCCCATATGTCCATGGGATCTAAACTTGGTTCTGTCAGTTCTACAGAAACAACCATTTGAACCATTACAGCATATCTCCCTGGTGCTTCTCACCAGGAAATTGATTTTTCTAGTAGCCATTTGTTCGGCTAAAAGAGTATCGGAATTAGCAGCTATGTCCTGTAAGGAGCCATATCTGGTTATCCATAAGGACAGAGTAGTGTTACGTCCTCATCCAGCCTTTCTTCCTAAGGTGGTATCGAGTTTTCATTTGAACCAAGATGTGGTTCTTCCTTCTTTTTTCCCCAAACCTACTTCGGTAGAGGAAAAGTTATTGCATTCTTTGGATGTAGTAAGAGCAGTTAAAGCTTATCTAAAAGCCACTGCTCAGATTCGCAGAACGGATACTTTGTTTATTCTGCCGGAAGGCCCCAGAAAGGGTCAGGCAGCGTCAAAATCTACTTTAGCCAAGTGGATTCGACAGGTCATAATACAAGCCTATGGCTTGAGAAGAAGACCGCCTCCGTTCAAAGTTAGAGCGCACTCCACGAGAGCAGTTGGAACTTCATGGGCAGTGCATCACCAGGCCTCCCTGGCTCAAATCTGTAAGGCCGCAACGTGGTCTTCAGTACACACGTTTACTAGGTTCTACCAGGTGGACGTTAGAAGTCAGGAGGATGTCGCCTTTGGGCGCAGTGTGTTGCAGGCCGCAAAAGATCCTCATGTCTGATAGCGCTCAGCTTATATATGGTGTATCCCCCCCCTCATTTGGCATTGCTTTAGGACATCCCATTAGTAATGACTATGTCGCTCTGTGTCCCGTGATGTACGAGAAAGAAAATAGGATTTTTATAACAGCTTACCTGTAAAATCCTTTTCTTGGAGTACATCACGGGACACAGAGCTCCCACCCCTCTTTGGGGACACTTATTGCTTTGCTACAAAACTGAGGTGCTCCCGGATGGGAGGGGCTTATATAGGGGAGGGTACTTCCGGTTTTGGAAGTTGCCAGTGCCAGCACCTGACGGTAACTATATAACCCATTAGTAATGACTATGTCGCTCTGTGTCCCGTGATGTACTCCAAGAAAAGGATTTTACAGGTAAGCTGTTATAAAAATCCTATTATTAGATAGTTCATACCACTAGACGTTGATGGAGATCATTCATCAAATCATAATATAGCATAGTCTGTCATATTTGTGAGAGGGCGTATTTGGATGTTTTCCATATTTCCCAGTTTCTATGGAAGTTTAGGGAACGTCTTTCGGTATAAGCAAGCATCCTTTCCATAGTATATTGTGAATTTACTCTAGCTATGACTACTAAGATATTGGGAGGCGCTTGGGAGCGCCATTCTTTTGCAATCGATATGCGCGCTGCGAACATGATGTGAGTGACCACTTTTCTCATTAGAGGAGGGAAGCTTTCTATCCCCAGGTTCAGTATTGCAAGTGCAGCGTTAATAGTATAATCTATTCCGGTGATTTTCCGAACGAGTGATTGCACTTTTAACCAGAATGTGTGTAGTACATCACAACTCCAGAATATATGGATTAGACTACCTGTGGATTTGCAATTTCTCCAGCATAAAGGCGAAGTATCAGAGTTCATTTTATTAAGGCGGGCCGGGGTAAAGTACCATCTGTGTAGGAGTTTTTGAGCATTATCCCAGTGGTCCACGCATGCCGAAGATTTACTGTTGTATTGTATTGCTTTATGCCACTGGTGTAAAGGGAATTCTTTCTGAAGTTCTTGTTCCCATTTATACATACATGGGAGCTTAGTTTGGACATAGAGTGGGGACGCGTATTTGTAAAAGAGGGATATACCTTTGAGGTTATTTGGGGGTTTGCTCATAAGAAAATCCCACAGTCTTTGCGGGATTTCTATTGTTTTAATTGGTGTACTACGCCAATAATGATGTATCTGAAAGGCCCTGTAGTTATCTATTACACTCTTTGCATTCAAAGTTGGGACTGTGAAGTGCGTTCCCACCTTTCTCCAAGATTGTGCCGAGAAGTTAGGTATTAAATATTCATAGGATGCAAGTGGGAGAATTAGTGTGTGGGTGGGGGTATCAGTGAAGCGGGTATTGGTTAGGGAGGACCAAGCATCTATGGATGCTTGTATAGTTGGGTACGATGGAGCGATGGTTCTATGATTAATGTTGGCAGCAAAAGCTAATGCCGGAAGATTATGACCAGGTGTGACTGTGCTTTCAATGTCTGACCATCGGTTGTCTGTTTGGCAGGAGAACCAGTATCTTAGTTGATCTAAAATTGCAGCCCTATAGTATAGTTGGGCATTCGGCAATCCCACCCCTCCAAGATGCTTAGGTTTGTAGAGCTGTGCTAGTGCAACTCTTGGTTTTTTACCCCCCGAAATAAACTTTTTCAGAGATGCCTCTAATTGCGTAAAGAATTTTTGGGGTACTGGGATGGGCAGTGTCCTGAAGTAGTAAAGGAGTTTAGGCAATACCTGCATTTGGTACGCGGCTACCCTCCCCAGCCAAGTGAGATGTAGGGTGCCTATTTGATTAAGTTCCGCATCTATTCTACTCAGTAGCGGGGGGTAGTTAGTCGGGTAGATTTTGGCGGATGATGAGGTTAGCTGCACACCCAAGTACGTGATAGCCGGGGGATCCCAGTTGCAAGGGAATATGGTTTGTAATCTAGTTTTTTCTTCGCTTGGGATGTTAAGTGTTAGAGCGTAGCATTTAGATGTGTTGACTTTGTAAAAGGAGATCTGCCCAAATTTGTATAATGTATTTTGGATGGCTGGTAGAGATGTCGATGGGTTGGAGACAGTGAGAATGATGTCATCCGCGAAAAGTCCTATTTTATGGGCTCCGGAACCAGATTCTATGCCTCTGATTTCTACATTGGACCTGATCGATTCCGCTAGAGGTTCTATAACTAGGGAGAAGATAATTGGGGATAGTGGGCATCCTTGTCGGGTGCCATTTGATAATTTAAAGGTGTCAGAGAGCATACTGGACGTGTATACTCTGGCAGTAGGGTTAGAATATAGGGACATTATGGCCATGTGAATTGGACCTGATATTCCGAATTTGTGTAGTGTCTTTGACAGATATCCCCAATGGACCCTGTCAAAGGCCTTTTCTGCGTCAAGAGCTAGGAAGGTAATAGGTGTTCGCGTGACCTCTGCTAAGCGTAGAAGGTTTAGCATTCGTCTAGTGCTATCCGGGGCTTGTCTACCTTTCACAAATCCAACTTGATCCAAGCCTATAAGAGAGGTAGTTACATCCATCAGTCTATTTGCTAGAATTTTGGCATATATTTTCAGGTCGGAGTTTAACAGTGATATAGGCCTAAAATTTTGTGGCAGCGACGAGTCTTTGCCAGGTTTTGGTAATGTAACTATTATCGCTTGGAGCATTTCATTCGGGAAGGAGCCTGATGAAGCTGCAATGTTAAAAATTTTCACTAGCTCAGGTGTTAGGAGCGAAGAAAACGCTTTATAATACTCAGCTGAGAAGCCGTCTGCGCCTGGAGATTTATGCATGGGTAGTGATGTAATAACATCCTCAACTTCCTGGGTGGAAATGGGAGCATTCAGTTTTTGCAGGTAAATTGGCTCTATACACGGAAGGTGTACACTACTTAAAAAGTCATCAATCTCTTTGTCTGAAGGTTGATGAGTAGATGAATCTACATTAAGATTGTACAAGGATTCATAATAGTCCTTAAACGCATTGGCAATATCTTTAGGATTGCTAAGCAACTCCTTGGAGACGTGGTGCTTGATGTGCTTAAGATTGGAGCGTACCTGTCGTTTCTTAAGTTGGGAGGCTAGGATTTTACCCGCTTTATTATTTTGGGAATAGTATGAAACTTTCAATCTTTTAAAGTAAGTGTCATAATCTGCTCTAATTTCCTGTCTTAGATCCTCATGGCAGGCAGTGAGGCGTTTAAGGATATTGTCAGATTTGGTGTCTGTGTTTTTGTGCTGTGTTTCTAAATCTGCTATGGATTCCTGTAGCTGTGTCATGCGTTGTAATTTTTTCCTCTTTTCCCTGGAGGCAATTTGGATAAGAGTACCCCTAGCAAAAGCTTTGTGTGCACACCAGGTGGTCATAGGGGAGCATTCCCCATTATCATTGATCTTAAAATATTCTGTCAACCTTCCCTCTATCTCATCTCTGAACTTGGGGTGCGACAGGAGGAAGGTATTATTACGCCACAGAGGCCTGTGAGAGAATTTGCCGGCATCCACAATCCCAATAGTCACTGGCGCATGGTCCGACCATGTGATATTATGGATGTCAGCAGTTTGGACATTTTGCAATGTGTGTATATCAGTTAGGAAGAGATCAATTCTTGAATAGCTATCATGTACCGTTGAATAATACGTATAGTCTCTTTCATTAGACCTAAGGCAGCGCCATGGATCAAAGAGCCGTTCTTCATGGCACAATGATCCTAATGAGGGCCTACGCCTACGGGCTACTGAAGACACGTCTAATTCTTCGTTCATAACTATATTGAGATCACCACATAATATCAGACCACCCTTTTGTAGCTTCTTAGCCAGCTTAATAATCTTGCGAATAAATTTCAAAGGTCTTACATTGGGCGCATAAACATTCACTAGTGTGTAGATGGTTCGGTTCACTTCAACTACTAATATAAGGTAGCGTCCAAGGGGGTCAGCATGTTCCTGTAAAAGAGAAAAGGTTAATGTGTCCTTGAAAGCAGTCATTACCCCATTCTTTTTTGTAGAGTTTTTGGCAGTAAAGATATGTGGGAATCTGACGTGTGTACATTTTGGGGGGTTCACACTAGAAAAATGAGTCTCTTGTACACATAAGATCTCACACTGTGAGTCCATGGCGGATTTCCAGAGGGCTCTCCTTTTATGCGGGCTGTTCAACCCCCTCACATTATATGACATAAGCTTAAGGGTCATTCCATTGAAGTGTTGCGCATTGCTGCCATCTAGTGGTTGGTCCTATTAGTAGTATCCTTATTCCAGGTATGTTCAGAGTGCTTGTGATCCGAAAAAGAGAAAAGTAAAACTGTTTCGTAACTTGAGAAGTAACAAAAAAACTAATCAGAGTCAACTGAAGAAAAACTGTACAAGCGTCATAAAGGCTAGGCCGCTTGGTATGCGGCAAACAGGTTACGGAAAGCATCTCGTAACTTATGTGGGGGAAAAGGTGAATAGACATTCAACCATACAGCCGAACAACGGGCGTAATGATTAGTCACTCATAGAATATGAGAAGGTCAAAAGGTATCAGGCTTGCAGTGTCCCTGGGAGAGAGGAAAAGGCAGTCTAAGAGAGACACTGGACATCATGTCAAACTTGGATACAGTGGTTATTTACCCTTGTTCTGGCGAGAGTTGTTGCGGCTTTGGCGTGGAGGATTCATGTCCGCAGGGATTCCATCCGCGGGTAGAAGATGCCATTTACGGAGAAGCTCTAGCCCTTTTTCCAGAGTCGCAATTGTATGCGATACATTATTCATGTCCACTAGCAATTTAGCCGGGAAGCCCCATTTGTAGAGGATTTTATGATTGCGCAGCATTTTGGTAATCGGAACCAGGTCTCGCCTGGCGGACAGGGTAGCTTGCGACAAGTCAGCATATAGCGCAATTCCAGAAAATGGATCAGGGAGAGCAGGGTGTTGTCTTGCAAAATGCATGAGCTGATCCTTTACATGGTAAAAATGTATTCTTGCAATAACATCTCGGGGGATTTGATCGGGCAGGAAAGAGGGTTTAGGCAGTCTGTGGGCCCTGTCAATGGTGATGTCTGCTGAACTCAATGACGGAAGGGCTGTCAGCATAAGCTTTTGCAGGTACGCTGTGAGTTCAGCAGGCTTGACTGTCTCAGGTATCCCTCTAAATTTAATATTATTCCTCCTTGCCCTGTCCTCAAGGTCAGCTATCTTAAGGCGCATAGCTTTAATCTCGTCTTCCACCTCAAAGTGAGCATCAACAAGCTCATTGTGTGCCAATGTAAAATCCTCCATTTTTTTTCCACATATTCTACCCTGCTAGCCACCGCAGCAACTTCTTTTTGTGTGATATGCATAAACGCTGCCATGTCATGTTGGAGGGCCCCCCGCAGGGTTTGCAGCATTTCTTTCATTGTGGTATCTATAATGGGCATCCCTGAGGTGGGAAATGCATCCAGCTGTTGATTATAGTTGGAGGATTCCTCCATTTCTTCCCCTGCAGTTTCCGTGTCATTCAGAGGCTCCCCTCCATCCCCCACCCTTCTCCTTTGTTTAGCAGGGCTATTAAAAGGTGATGATGCTGAATTAAGGGATTGGGGATGTGACTCACCCGAGGATTGCAGTGGATTGCTGGAAGGCTGCATCATGGAGGCTGAGGAACGGCTCCCGGCGCGGGCGCCATCTTGGATTTCTCGGCCCGCTAATGGAGGGAAGAAATCCGTTAGTTTTCGGGGTCCCTCTCTCTCCTTGCGTTTCAGCATTGTTGCCACACTGTACCCCTCGTCTTTCCCAGTCAATCAATATATTTTTTGTGATGCCTGTACCGCTGTGAGCCGCGTTAGTACACCCGGTGTGTCAGAGCTCACCTAACACACATCCATCAGCTCTGGCTGCCGGCTCCGCCCCTAATTAATTACTGTTTCAATGTAGCAACTGAGTTACTAACGCAATTACTTTTTGGGAGAAGTAATTTGTAACTGTAACTAATTACTTTTTTAAAGTAAGATGACCAACACTAACCACCATACACTCTGCACCCCTCTCCTACATGTACCACCCACCACCATACACTCTGCACCCCTCTCCTACATGTACCACCCACCACCATATACTCTGCACCCCTCTCCTACATGTACCACCCACCACATACACTCTGCACCCCTCTCCTACATGTACCACCCACCACCATACACTCTGCACCCCTCTCCTACATGTACCACCCACCGCCATACACTCTGCACTCCTCTCCTACATGTACCACCCACCGCCATACACTCCGCACCCCTCTCCTACATGTACCACCCACCGCCATACACTCTGCACCCCTCTCCTACATGTACCACCCACCACCATACACTCGACACTCCTCTCCTACATGTACCACCCACCACCATACACTCCGCACCCCTCTCCTACATGTACCACCCACCGCCATACACTCCGCACTCTTTTCTTACATGTACCACCCACCTCCATACACTCCGCACTCCTCTCTTTCATGTACCAGCCACCACCATACACTCCATACCCCTCTCCTACATGTACCAGCCACCGCCCTACACTCCACACTCCTCTCCTACATGTACCACCCACCGCCATACACTCCATACCCCTCTCCTACATGTACCAGCCACCACCATACATTACTGTTACCAATGAATATATGGGCATTTGAAGGAGCACCTACAATATGTAATGCATAATTTATACCAGAAGAATGAAAGGTGCTTATTGATTAGTTGCTATGGGCTACAGTATTTTGCACATGTTTGTATTATGAAACCCCACTTGTTTCCTAACCAATTGGATTTATTTGAATTACTTTAAATTAAATTTGATTTTAAAATATTTTAAAATTCTTCTTTAATTTGAGTATATGTTTTATATTGACATTTTTATTTACAGTCTTTGATGATTCCCTCACGTATGATGTTAGATCATGGTATTGTAAAACTGTTTAAAGCAATTCAGAAATGTGTTAATTTTTCATTGCATTGATTTTTTGCTCGCCAATTACTCCTGACACTATGGGTGGAAGCTATTGGAATACAGGGGACAGAGTGGGTGGATCATATAAGGGGTGGGGCTTATGAGAAGTAAAAGGGGTCAAAAAGGAGGGGCGGAGTCTGGCGCCCCCATCCTAAAACTTCACCAGCCGCCACTGACAGGAAGTGAGGGGAAATCTCTCTAATGGAGCCCTGGACAGTGTCTGTCCAAAAGAAAAAAGGTTTTGGTTGGACATGCATTTTAGGCACCACAATAACATTATATAGTATTTCTGTTTCTGATGGCCGGCATTACATTTACCTTTTCACCGTCATGCACAATTTAAAGGCCTTACATGTTGGGTTTCTATTTACTCGGAACAACTTCATATTTTATATTTTACCAAAAAGTTGGGTAATGCATCTCATTTGTGTGCAGTAACATTACTTTTATTGTATTTTTTACAGAACATATTTATGCAGGGTCTTTGCTTTCAGAAAATATATAATGTTTGGGGGGCTTTAACTAATTGTCATGCTTTTTAACCACTTCAATACATTAATTCTGAAATTTCCGAATTGTAAAATTTCTGAATTTTCAGATTTCCGAAACGTCCGAATATTCAAATTTCAAATTTTTGAATTTCTGAAATGTAGAATTTTCAAAAATTAAAAATTTCGGAAATGAAAAAATGTGAAAATTCGAAATTTCGAAAATTTGGAAATCCGAAAATTTTAAAATTCGAAGTTAGGAAATTCGAAATTTCGAAAATTCAAAATTTGAATTTCGGAATATCGAAGTTTCGGAAATTCGAAAATGGTAAAATTCGAAATTCCAATGTTTACAAAATTCCAAAATCCGAAAAATTCAGAAATCTGAAAATTCGAAATTCAGAAAATTCTGAAATTAGAAGTTAGGAAATTTGACATTTCGAATTTTGGAATATCGAAACTTCAGAAATTTGTAAGGTTGAAAATTAGAAATTAGAAAATTCGAAATTTCGGCACTTTGAAAATTCGAAATTCGGAAATTTGAAACATTTTCGCAAATTTAGAAGTTTGAAAATTAGAAATTATGAAATTCAGAATTTTGGAAATTCAGAAATTTTTAAATTCGTAATTTCGAATTTTCAGGAATTCAAAATATTCAAAATTCGAAACTTTGGAAATTGGAAAGTTCGAATATCGGATATCGAAATCTCAGAAATTCGAAAATCGTAAATACGAAATTTCTAAAATTCGAAAATTCCTAAATCCAAAAAAATTCCAAAATTCCAAAATCCGAAAAAATTGGAAATCCCAAAATTCCAAAATCTGAAAATCTGAAAATTCTAAATTTGGAAAATCTAAAATTTGGAAGTCCGGATTTCAGAATTTCAGAATTCCTGAAAAAAGCAAAAAAAATTATGAAACGAAAATGAAAACAATTTTTTTCGGCAGTGCACATGTCTAGTTTGAATTTACGACAACAGCTATATTCTTTGTAAGATTATTGGGGGTCTCTATTGATCTTCATTACATTTTCATGACCTTCAGTTCTGGGGTGACCACGAGTAGACAAAAGATCAGAATGGACTTTGGTCAACCAAGGAGGGAGTAATAGGAATCCCTATGGCTGCAGCACCCCTCTTACTGTCATATTTACACGGACCAGGACACATAGGCCCGCAAGCTATTCTAACATTGTATAATGAAACTTTTTGCACAAAAAGGGTGCACCATATGATAGAATCCCTGGTAGAATCTTGCCTGACTTGTGCCCAGAATAATGTGCAAGGAAAGAAACACGGGTTACATGGACATTTGGCGCCCCCTACAGGTCCTTTGCAGGATTTACAGATAGATTACACACATGTACCCACAAAAAAAGGGAACTTGAAATATCTTTTAGTGATAGTGGATAAATTCACAGGATGGGTGGAAGCTATTCCCACGACAGGGGAAACAGCCAATATCACTGCCAGGGTGCTAATCAACCAGTGGATTTGCAGGTTTGGTATTCCAGCCACTATTTGGTCTGATCAGGGCCCAGCCTTCACATCTGCTTTGATAAAGGAACTAATAAAGATTTTGGGAATACAGTGGAAATTACACATTCCCTACCACCCTCAGAGTGCAGGCATGGTAGAAAGAATGAATAGAAACATAAAAGACAAACTTAAAAAAGCAACAGGTGGCACAATGAAAAACTGGTTAGATTACTTGCCAATGGTCTTATACCAAATCAGGACTAGTGATGAGCCGAACACCCCCGGGTTCGGTTCGCACCAGAACCCGCGAACGGACCGAAAGTTCGAACGAACATTAGAACCCTATTAAATACAATGGATGCGAACGTTCGAATTCTAAAGTGCTAATTATAAAAACTATTATGCATGTTATTGTCCTAAAAAGGGTTTGGGAACCCGGGTTCTGCACCAGGGGACATGTATCAATGCAAAAATAAGTTTTAAAAACGGTCGTTTTCCGGGAGCAGTCATTTTAATGATGCATAAAGTGAAAAAAAAAAAGTCAAATATTCCTTTAAATATCGTACCTGGGGGGTGTCTAAAGTATGCCTGTGAAGTGCCACGTGTTTCCCGTGTTTAGAACTGTCCCTGCACAAAATGACACTTCTAAAGGAAAAAAAAGCCATTTAAAACTGCTTGCGGCTTTAATGTAATGTCTGGTCCCGGTAATATGGATGAAAATCTTTAAGAAAAATGGCATAGCTACCCCATGACCCCCCCCCTACCCCAGCCCATTACCAGCCCCTTTGGGTCTTGTATGGATATTAAGGGGAACCCCGCACATAAAATAAAAAAGGCCCTATATACTCTGAACAGCCGTATACAGGCGGTGCATACAAGACAGGGACTGTAGGTTTGTTCTTATGTAGAATCTGTTTGTAATTTTGAACAGGTACATTGTTGAAGTGTAGCTCCAGACCAAAAATCTATTTTTAAACTTTTTGGAAAACATAGGTAAGGGTTATCACCCCTGTAACATTTGTTTTGCTGTCTGTGCCCCTGTTCAGAACATTTCACCTCACTTTCCGTCCTAATGACAACTGTTTTTGAAATGTGGTGTTTTTCTTGAAACAAGGATTGCTGATAAAGCATCAGTACAGAGGAGACACCTTTCTCCCATATTTATTCTTACAGGAGAGAATTTTCCTTCCTAGTGGTAGATTTCCTCTCACTTCCTGTTGTCTTCTTGCGTTTGCAAGTAGGAGTCGTTTGTAAGTTGGATGTTTGAAAGTAGGGACCTGCCGTATATACTCTGCAGAAATAGGCCCCTTAGTTGTTGGTGTTGGCACAACACTGTAAGCACTCACAGTTACTCTTGGTTGGTGCTGGAACGCCCTGCTGTCAACTATTATATCAGGAATTTTAATTACATATAATTGTTGAACAGTGGTAGTAAAAATTGGGCCTTTGATGGTGGTGCTGGTGCCACAACACTGTAAGCCCTGACAGTTACTCTTGGTGGGTGCAGCAATGGGCCCTGCTGTGAATTATTAGATCAAGAATTGTAATTACATGCCCCTGTTGAACAGGGGCTGAAAAATTGGGCCTTAGGCACTGGTGGCACAACACTGCAACCCTTCACAGATACTGTACTTGGAGCACAGCAATGAGCCCTGTTGCAAAGTATTGCTTCAAAAATTGTAATGACACGCCCCTGTTAAACAGGGGCTGAAAAATTGGGCCTTAGGCACTGGTGGCACAACACTGCAACTCCTCACAGATACTGTACTTGGAGCACAGCAATGAGCCCTGTTGCAAAGTATTGCTTCAAAAATTGTAATTACACGCCCCTGTTAAACAGGGGCTGAAAAATTGGGCGTTAGGCACTGGTGGCGGCACCCATAAACAAAAATGATCTTCCAAGCTATCATCATCAATCGTATCATTGAGGACTCGGAGGAGGAGGATAGCCAGTCAACATAACAGCACAGGCACTCAGCATCAGCATCAGTCTTGAAGGGATGTGACATTTTAAAATCAATTAGTCTGTTATATCAGCATCAGGTGTGTGGTAGCTGGTGGTGATCCAAGACTGGTTCATCTTGATGAAAGTCAGTCGATCAACCGAGTCGGTGGACAGGCGCACCCTGTGATCCGTGACAAATCCTCCAGCAGCACTGAATGTGCGTTCCGAAAGAACGCTGGATGCAGGACAGGCCAGTAGCTCAATTGCATACTGTGCAAGCTCTGGCCAGTGATCCATCCTCAAGACCCAGTAAGCCAGAGGATTTTCGGTGGGGAAGGTGTCCAAGTCTGACCTTGCCCCTAGATATTCCTGCACCATGTTTATCAGACGCTGGCGATGGTTGCTGGAACCGATCATACTTTGGGGCTGCGGACTAAAGAATTGTCTGAACGCATCGGTCAGACGGCCACCTTCCCCACCGCTCCTTCTTTGACTGGCCGAAGCCTCAGCAACTCGTTGTCCAGGACCAGGAGTTTGCAACCTCCCAGTCTCTGGGAACGCGTTGCACAGACCTTTCTGCAAGGCCTCCCGGAGTTGTCTCATCCTCTGCTCCCTCTGCGACGGTAACATAAGGTCCGCAACCTTACCCTTGTACCGTGGATCAAGGAGAGTGGCCAGCCAGTAATGGTCCCTCTCCTTGATCCGAAGAATACGAGGATCCTTCCGCAGACTTTGCAGGATCAGGGAGGCCATGCAGCGTAGGTTTGCTGAGGCATTCGCTCCGGAGTCCTCTGGGTCACTAAGGACGACATGATCCGCAGCCACCTCCTCCCAGCCACGTACAAGTCCACTGGTTTCTTGGGACTGTAAATCATCCCTAAAAGACTGCTGCTGATGATGCTGAGTGCCAGCCTCCACCTCCATGCTGACACAATCCTCCTCCTCCTCCTCCTCCTCCTCCTCCTCCTCCTCTTCCTGTGCGATGGGTGGGACAGAAGGAACACTGTCTGGGTAAAGGGGGCCTTGAGAGGCAAGGAAGTCCTCCTCTTCCTGCCTCTGTTCTGCCTCAAGTGCCCTGTCCATTATTCCACGCAGCGTGTGCTCCAACAGGTGGACAAGAGGTACAGTGTCACTGATGCATGCACTGTCACTGCTCACCATCCTCGTGGCCTCCTCAAATGGTGCCAGGACAGTGCATGCATCCCTGATCATGCCCCACTGGCGTGGAGAAAAAAAACCAAGCTCCCCTGACCCTGTCCTGGTGCCGTAGTCGCACAGGTACTCATTGATGGCCCTCTGCTGCGTGTGCAGCCGCTGCAGCATGGCCAACGTTGAGTTCCACCTGGTGGGCATGTCACATATAAGGCGGTTCTTGGGCAGGTTCAACTCCTTTTGCAGCTCAGCCAGGCGAGCACTGGCATTATAAGATCTGCGGAAATGCACACAGACTTTCCTGGCCTGCCTCAGGACATCCTGTAAGCCCGGGTACCTGCCCAAGAAGCGCTGCACCACCAGGTTAAGGACGTGAGCCACACAGGGCACATGGGTCAGTTGTCCCTGTCGGAGGGCGGAGAGGAGGTTGGTGCCATTGTCGCAAACCACCATTCCTGGCTTAAGCTGGCGTGGCGTCAACCACCTCTCGGCCTGGCCCTGCAGAGCAGACAGGACCTCTGCCCCAGTGTGGCTTCTGTCCCCCAAACACACCAGCGCAAGCACGGCATGGCATCTTTTTGCCTGCGTACTTGCGTAGCCCCGTGAACGGCTACGGAGCACCGCTGGTTCATAGGACAAACCACAGGAAGAGGCCATGGAGGAAGAAGAAGAGGAGGGGGTGGAGGAGAGAGGTGTGTCACAACCAGTAGTAGCATTTTGGAGGCGTGGCGGTGGGACAACCTCCAACACTACTGCACCTTGTCCTGAATCCTTCCCAGCTGCCAAAAGAGTGACCCAATGGGCCGTGAAAGAAAGGTAACGTCCCTGTCCATGCCTGCTGGACCATGAGTCAGCGGTAATATGCACCTTACCGCTGACCGCCCTGTCCAGCGAGGCCAAGACATTGCCTTCCACATGCCGGTAGAGAGCCGGAATAGCCTTCCGTGAGAAAAAGTGGCGTTTGGGAACCTGCCACTGAGGAACCGCACATTGCACAAACTCACGGAAGGGGGCCGAGTCTACCAACTGAAAAGGCAGCAGTTGAAGCGCTAGCAATTTAGCCAAGCTAGCATTCAACCGCTGGGCATGTGGATGGCTGGGAGTGAACTTCTTTCGACGGTCCAGCAGCTGGGGCAGGGAAATTTGCCTGCTAGAATCGGACGTCGGTGTACTGCTAGCAGAGTGGGCGCAAGTACTTGGCTGTGACACACCTAATTCTACACCTTCATTCCTCTCAGTGCATGTTTCAGAGAGGACTGAAGTTATAGTGGGGTTGGAGATCCCAGCTGATGCGGTGCAAGGAGAGGTCCGCTTGGTTCTTTGGTGTGGGTCTTTGAGGTAGGCTTGCCAACGAGCTGCATGGCAGGTCAACATATGTCTGGTCAGGCATGTGGTACCCAAGCGGCTGATGTTTTGGCCACGCGATATACGCTTGAGACATATGTTGCAAACAGCAGCTGTGCGATCTGATGCACTAGCCTCAAAAAAGGCCCACACCAAAGAACTTTTTGAATGACGGGCAGAGGCAGCGCCCTGCACAGGCGGAGCTCTGCGGTGTGATTCCGTCGGTGTACTGCCCTTACGCTGGCCACCAAAGGGCATCCTGCCTCGTTGGAGATGTGCCTCCTCCTCATCCTCCTCCTCCTCCTCTCTCCTATTAGGCACCCACGTGGAGTCATTGACCTCATCATCCCCTCCCTCCTCATCACTGGAGCCAATCTGGCAGTATGCTGCAGCTGCTGGAACATGACTGCCAGATTGGTGTCCTTCTTGAGCATCCCCTCTGTCTGCTCTCACGCTACTGCCTTCCTCTAGCTGGGTTTCATCATCAGACCCTTCGAAACGCTGGGCATCCTCCTGGAGCATGTACCCAACACTGTGCTGAAACAGTTCGGGGGACTCCTCAGGAGGAGGACATGGTGGGTCTAGGGAAGGAGTGACTGATGATTTGTCTGACATTGATACCAGGGAAGACGACGCTTTGGCAGCTGCTTTTCCAGTACCCTGAGCCTGGGTGAGAGAGGATGAGGAGGAGGAGGAGGGCTTGGTCATCCACTCTACCAAGTCTTCGGCATGATGTGGCTCAACATGTCCAGCTGCCGAAAAGAAGGACAAGCGTGTCCCATGGCCATGTGCTGATGACAATGCACCGCGTCCACGACCAGCACTGTTGCCCCCAGACACAGAGCCTGCTTGCCCTCTTTTATTGCCTCCTGACTGTCTGCCTCTCCTTGTTTGCCTTCCAGACATTCTAATAGATGGCCTGCAGGGAGATGGGAAAAAAGCAATAAGGGCTACCTTCAGGTGTCCTTCTCTGTCCCTTGAAACAAGGACTTTCACAGTGAAAGAAACTGACACTGTCCCTACCTAGAGTTTTCTGTCCCTAGAATAAATGTTTTTTTTAATCACAATATAGCACAAGGACAATTCACTCAATGTCTCTCCAGGTCCCTGGAAACAAGGACTTGCAGAGTGAAAGAAACTGACACTGTCCCTACCTAGAGTTTTCTGTCCCTAGAATAAATGTTTTTTTTAAGCACAATATAGCACAAGGACAATTAACTCACTGTCCTTACAGGTCCCTGGAAACAAGGACTTGCAGAGTGAAAGAAACTGACACTGTCCCTACCTAGAGTTTTCTGTCCCTAGAATAAATGTTTTTTTTAATCACAATATAGCACAAGGACAATTAACTCACTGTCCTTACTGGTCCCTGGAAACAAGGACTTGCAGAGTGAAAGAAACTGACACTGTCCCTACCTAGAGTTTTCTGTCCCTAGAATAAATGTTTTTTTTAAGCACAATATAGCACAAGGACAATTAACTCACTGTCCTTACAGGTCCCTGGAAACAAGGACTTGCAGAGTGAAAGAAAAAAAACACTCTCCCTACCTAGAGTTTTCTGTCCCTAGAAAAAATGTTTTTTTTAATCACAATATAGCACAAGGAAAATTAACTCACTGTCCTTACAGGTCCCTGGAAACAAGGACTTGCAGAGTGAAAGAAAAAAAACACTCTCCCTACCTAGAGTTTTCTGTCCCTAGAAAAAATGTTTTTTTTAATCACAATATAGCACAAGGAAAATTAACTCACTGTCCTTACAGGTCCCTGGAAACAAGGACTTGCAGAGTGAAAGAAAAAAAACACTCTCCCTACCTACAGTTTTCTGTCCCTAGAAAAAATGTTTTTTTTAATCACAATATAGCACAAGGAAAATTAACTCACTGTCCTTACAGGTCCCTGGAAACAAGGACTTGCAGAGTGAAAGAAACTGAAACTGTCCCTACCTAGAGTTTTCTGTCCCTAGAATAAATGTTTTTTTTAAGCACAATATAGCACAAGGACAATTAACTCACTGTCCTTACAGGTCCCTGGAAACAAGGACTTGCAGAGTGAAAAAAAAAAAACACTCTCCCTACCTAGAGTTTTCTGTCCCTAGAAAAAATGTTTTTTTTAATCACAATATAGCACAAGGAAAATTAACTCACTGTCCTTACAGGTCCCTGGAAACAAGGACTTGCAGAGTGAAAGAAACTGACACTGTCCCTACCTAGAGTTTTCTGTCCCTAGAATAAATGTTTTTTTTAATCACAATATAGCACAAGGACAATTAACTCACTGTCCTTACTGGTCCCTGGAAACAAGGACTTGCAGAGTGAAAGAAACTGACACTGTCCCTACCTAGAGTTTTCTGTCCCTAGAATAAATGTTTTTTTTAAGCACAATATAGCACAAGGACAATTAACTCACTGTCCTTACAGGTCCCTGGAAACAAGGACTTGCAGAGTGAAAGAAAAAAAACACTCTCCCTACCTAGAGTTTTCTGTCCCTAGAAAAAATGTTTTTTTTAATCACAATATAGCACAAGGAAAATTAACTCACTGTCCTTACAGGTCCCTGGAAACAAGGACTTGCAGAGTGAAAGAAAAAAAACACTCTCCCTACCTAGAGTTTTCTGTCCCTAGAAAAAATGTTTTTTTTAATCACAATATAGCACAAGGAAAATTAACTCACTGTCCTTACAGGTCCCTGGAAACAAGGACTTGCAGAGTGAAAGAAAAAAAACACTCTCCCTACCTACAGTTTTCTGTCCCTAGAAAAAATGTTTTTTTTAATCACAATATAGCACAAGGAAAATTAACTCACTGTCCTTACAGGTCCCTGGAAACAAGGACTTGCAGAGTGAAAGAAACTGACACTGTCCCTACCTAGAGTTTTCTGTCCCTAGAATAAATGTTTTTTTTAATCACAATATAGCACAAGGAAAATTAACTCACTGTCCTTACAGGTCCCTGGAAACAAGGACTTGCAGAGTGAAAGAAACTGACACTGTCCCTACCTAGAGTTTTCTGTCCCTAGAATAAATGTTTTTTTTAATCACAATATAGCACAAGGAAAATTAACTCACTGTCCTTACAGGTCCCTGGAAACAAGGACTTGCAGAGTGAAAGAAACTGACACTGTCCCTACCTAGAGTTTTCTGTCCCTAGAATAAATGTTTTTTTTAAGCACAATATAGCACAAGGACAATTAACTCACTGTCCTTACAGGTCCCTGGAAACAAGGACTTGCAGAGTGAAAGAAAAAAAACACTCTCCCTACCTACAGTTTTCTGTCCCTAGAAAAAATGTTTTTTTTAATCACAATATAGCACAAGGAAAATTAACTCACTGTCCTTACAGGTCCCTGGAAACAAGGACTTGCAGAGTGAAAGAAAAAAAACACTCTCCCTACCTAGAGTTTTCTGTCCCTAGAAAAAATGTTTTTTTTAATCACAATATAGCACAAGGAAAATTAACTCACTGTCCTTACAGGTCCCTGGAAACAAGGACTTGCAGAGTGAAAGAAAAAAAACACTCTCCCTACCTACAGTTTTCTGTCCCTAGAAAAAATGTTTTTTTTAATCACAATATAGCACAAGGAAAATTAACTCACTGTCCTTACAGGTCCCTGGAAACAAGGACTTGCAGAGTGAAAGAAACTGACACTGTCCCTACCTAGAGTTTTCTGTCCCTAGAATAAATGTTTTTTTTAATCACAATATAGCACAAGGAAAATTAACTCACTGTCCTTACAGGTCCCTGGAAACAAGGACTTGCAGAGTGAAAGAAACTGACACTGTCCCTACCTAGAGTTTTCTGTCCCTAGAATAAATGTTTTTTTTAATCACAATATAGCACAAGGAAAATTAACTCACTGTCCTTACAGGTCCCTGGAAACAAGGACTTGCAGAGTGAAAGAAACTGACACTGTCCCTACCTAGAGTTTTCTGTCCCTAGAATAAATGTTTTTTTTAATCACAATATAGCACAAGGAAAATTAACTCACTGTCCTTACAGGTCCCTGGAAACAAGGACTTGCAGAGTGAAAGAAACTGACACTGTCCCTACCTAGAGTTTTCTGTCCCTAGAATAAATGTTTTTTTTAAGCACAATATAGCACAAGGACAATTAACTCACTGTCCTTACAGGTCCCTGGAAACAAGGACTTGCAGAGTGAAAGAAAAAAAACACTCTCCCTACCTACAGTTTTCTGTCCCTAGAAAAAATGTTTTTTTTAATCACAATATAGCACAAGGAAAATTAACTCACTGTCCTTACAGGTCCCTGGAAACAAGGACTTGCAGAGTGAAAGAAACTGACACTGTCCCTACCTAGAGTTTTCTGTCCCTAGAATAAATGTTTTTTTTAATCACAATATAGCACAAGGACAATTAACTCACTGTCCTTACAGGTCCCTGGAAACAAGGACTTGCAGAGTGAAAGAAACTGACACTGTCCCTACCTAGAGTTTTCTGTCCCTAGAATAAATGTTTTTTTTAAGCACAATATAGCACAAGGACAATTAACTCACTGTCCTTACAGGTCCCTGGAAACAAGGACTTGCAGAGTGAAAGAAACTGACACTGTCCCTACCTAGAGTTTTCTGTCCCTAGAATAAATGTTTTTTTTAAGCACACTATAGCAGAAGCACAAAACACACTGACACTCTCCCTACCTATCCTTCTCTTTCCCTAAACTAAAGGAATCCAGGTTAAGCAAGAAATAAATAACAGTCACTGTCCCTGCCTATGCTACTCTATCCCTGCTCCGGAACACACTACACTAGGCCGCCGTGCTGGCGGCCTTTTATAGTGTGGGGCGTGTACTAAACACCCTCAGCAATAATTGGCCACAGGCATCCTGCCTGTGGCCAATCATTGCTCTCCTCGCTGCCGGCGCTGTGATTGGCCAAGCATGCGGGGTCACAGTGCATGCTTGGCCAATCACAGCGCCTGGATGACACTGCGATGGCGTAGTGCATTGTGGGCCGTTCGCGTCACTCGAATTTGGCGCGAACGGCCCAAATCGTTCGATCTTCGTCGAACGATCGAACAGCCAATGTTCGAGTCGAACGTATGTTCGACTCGAACACGAAGCTCATCCCTAATCAGGACTACCCCCATAGCAGAACGGGAATATCTCCTTTTGAGATATTGATGGGTAGGCCAGCACAAATGAGAAAAGGAGGGACAGAAGGGATGGGGACAAGAGAGGATAACATATTTTCCTTACAGGAAGAGTACGTGAAACATCTGGTAAGTAGCCATACTGAAAAATATGAACAAGTGGCTGTTACCTTTCCTCCTCTTTCCACAGAACCAACACATCCTTTCATCCCGGGTGACAAAGTGTTTGTCAAACAGCTTGCAGCGAAAAAACACACGGGACCCATCTATCAAGGACCATTCCGAGTTAAGAAGGTCACTAGGACTGCTGTACTCACCGACCAAGGTCCACAATGAATCCATGCATCCAGACTGAAGAAGTGGCCAGCGATGTCACAGACCCCGGACAGCTCTCCATCAGGACAGAGGAAGCCGGACTCCCAGAATTCCATCGCCCCTTGCCCCCAATCCCACCAGCCTCAGGAGGAACCAGACTCCCAGAATTCCATCGCTCCTTGCCCCCAACCCCACCACTAGAAGACAATGAATATTGCAACCTAGTGGCCCCCCAGAACATGACTACTCCCAAACCCCCCCATCACCAGACCAAACGCCCCCAAAAGAGACTGGAGCTTCATTCAACCTTGTGATGTCCCCAGTCCTGTGACCCCCTTGAACTCTAGAGTGTCTTCAATACGTTGCCAGTTTACTATTCCAGAAGCCCCCAGGGAAAAATTTAAGGTCACAATGTTATTACTTCTCGTTCTCTCTTGTACTGTCCTCATTAGTATATTAGTTGTGTGGGGTTGCTATTTTTACCAGTCATGCGGAATGGTTTCCCAGGATTCCCAAGGTGGGTCAGCTCAAAAATATAACCACACTAGGACAAAAAGGGAATTGGTTGGAGGTTTTACTGACAAAATGCTGTTACTGAAATTTAAATATTCTTATGCTAGAAAATCAGGGTATGACAGATGTTGGATATGTAGTAAACTTCACCCAGAAACAGCTAGAATCCCCCTCTTGTCAGTACCAGTGAATCTTAAACCTCTCCTTAATGACACCGCAGGGTTAGTGATACAGAACATCTCCCTTAAACAACGAGGCCAGGACATAACGTTTTTTGCAACAGGAAAAACACATAAACCTGAGTGGTGTATCCAACTGGGCAATTCAACTAGAAACGCAGGTAGTTGTTCCAAGTCAGTCTTTAACATACCTAGGGGAGCTCCTTATAAGAGAGTCATCGGGAATAGTACATTCAATTTCACTATTTTCGAGGGGCCAATGTATAGTTTTGCCAATCAGTCTATAAACACGGCTATTAACTCAGTCAACAAGAACACAAAGTTTGGGAAATTATTAACCCGTCTTATGTCAGTGACATTCAATGAAGAGGGGCGGGTACAGAATATTAAAACAAAGCGTTTTGGGCTGGGGAATAATACATACATATGCTGTGGAAAGGTTTGCTACCCCTGGATCCCAGCGGGTCCACAGGGATGGTGTTATGTAACCGCCCTGGTCCCGGTAATGGGAATATTGGGAGGGAAAGAGGGGGAACACCTTATGAAAGCTAGCCCCCCCCCGCTATCCCCTTAAACATCGCAATAAGCGAGAACTATTTTTGGAAAAAGACATGAGCTGGGCTTGGTTTACCTCCTGGACAGGATGGGGAATTGATATGATGAAAAGGATAAATAATTACACAGGAATTATTGATGAGATACTGGAAAAGAATTCTGATGACATTACTAGCTTAAACATTGAGACTAGAGCAATTAGGAAGCAGTTAGAACTCCATGATTTTGCCATTGAATCCATAAGTGCTGCACTCACAGGATTGTGTGAAGTTACTGAGGAATATGAATGTTGCACATGAATTCACCATACTTCTGTAGAGATACCTGACTATTATGACATAATTGCACAACACAGGAATGAGGTAAATAAACTACAACAAGAAGCCGGGGACATTGCCAGGACCTGGGATCCTCTTAGAGGGGAGGGATTTGGCCTCAAAGGAATATTTTCCTGAATGAAAGATATAGCTATGGCAATTATAGTCATATTGCTTTTGATTCTCATTATATATTTGGTAATTAAACTAGTGTTCTGTGCTATTGGGAAAATGAACAGCCTAGGGGCAAAGGAGAGAAATGATTCCTCCACCCGGATGGCAATGTTCGTTACTACACACAGATGGTATAATGATCACGGCAGATAAAAAATGTTATCTGCCTTGATCAAAGGAGGGTTTTGTAAGATTATTGGGGGTCTCTATTAATCTTCATTACATTTCAGATTTCATAAGTTTTAGCAATACCAAGTCAATATGTAAGTACAGTAAGTATAATTGTATTTTTGCAGTAAGATATTAAGTTAGCTAATGTCAGACTCTCTGATGTTCACACTTACAACTATTTTTGTAGAACTTGTTAAGAATGACAGGATATAAGACTAGTGGTCAAGCTACTTTTTCACAGACTTCAAGATCTGGCTCAGCGCCTGGATTATGGTCTTAGCACCTATATTTTTTTGCAGCTTTATAGACAGATATTACTGTATTACTGTCTCCAGGCAGAATATCTTATAATAGCTATTGATAGGAACGTTCTGTAACTTCTAAGTTTTTTGCAATATCTTCTGTTAAACTTGTGTTTGTGGTTTAGTGGAAGGAGTCTCCTTGTGTTGTTGTAGGATAAGTATACTGAACTCTGAATACAGCTTTGTAATTTTTGAACCACCATCTTTGTGTGTGTCTTAATTACCTGACCGGTCATAGAGCACATCCATACACCCATTGGTCCGGCCTAGGCTCTAAGGGATAGAAGGGGTCTAACGCGCAACCTTACATTCTTTCTATTGTATTCTATTCTATTCTAAATAGGGATGAGCTTCGTGTTCGAGTCGAACATACGTTCGACTCGAACATCGGCTGTTCGATCGTTCGACGAAGATCGAACGATTTGGGCCGTTCGTGCCAAATTCGAGTGACGCGAACGGCCCACAATGCACTACGCCATCGCAGTGTCATCCAGGCGCTGTGATTGGCCAAGCATGCACTGTGACCCCGCATGCTTGGCCAATCACAGCGCCGGCAGCGGGGAGAGCAATGATTGGCCACAGGCAGGATGCCTGTGGCCAATTATTCTTGAGGGGGTTTAGTACACGCCCCACACTATAAAAGGCCGCCAGCGCGGCGGCCTTGTGTAGTGTGTTCCGGAGCAGGGAAAGAGAAGCATAGGCAGGGACAGTGTCATTTTTTTCCTTTACTAATCCTGGATTCCTTGTGTTTAGGGACAAATAAGGATAGGTAGGGAGAGTGTCAGTGTGTTATTCTGTGCTAAACCTTGTTTGTAGGGACAGAGAGGTACAGTGAGGGAAAGTGTCAGTGTGCTATTCTGTTCTAAACCAATCTTGCTGAACCATATTTGAAATCCTTGAGTTTAGGGACAGAGAGGCACAGTGAGGGAAAGTGTCAGTGTGCTATTCTGTGCTAAATCTTGTTTGTAGGGACAGAGTAGGACAGTGAGTGAAACTGACAGTATGCTATTCTGTTCTAAACCAATCTTGCTGAACCATATTTGAAATCCTTGAGTTTAGGGACTGAGAGGTACAGTGAGGGTAAGTGTCAGTGTGCTATTCTGTGCTAAATCTTGTTTGTAGGGACAGAGTAGGACAGTGAGTGAAACTGACAGTGTGCTATTCTGTTCTAAACCAATCTTGCTGAACCATATTTGAAATCCTTGAGTTTAGGGACTGAGAGGTACAGTGAGGGAAAGTGTCAGTGTGCTATTCTGTTCTAAACCAATCTTGCTGAACCATATTTGAAATCCTTGAGTTTAGGGACATAGAGGTACAGTGAGGGAAAGTGTCAGTGTGCTATTCTGTGCTAAATCTTGTTTGTAGGGACAGAGTAGGACAGTGAGTAAAACTGACAGTGTACTATTCTGTTCTAAACCAATCTTGCTGAACCATATTTGAAATCCTTGAGTTTAGGGACTGAGAGGTACAGTGAGGGTAAGTGTCAGTGTGCTATTCTGTGCTAAATCTTGTTTGTAGGGACAGAGTAGGACAGTGAGTGAAACTGACAGTGTGCTATTCTGTTCTAAACCAATCTTGCTGAACCATATTTGAAATCCTTGAGTTTAGGGACTGAGAGGTACAGTGAGGGAAAGTGTCAGTGTGCTATTCTGTTCTAAACCAATCTTGCTGAACCATATTTGAAATCCTTGAGTTTAGGGACATAGAGGTACAGTGAGGGAAAGTGTCAGTGTGCTATTCTGTGCTAAATCTTGTTTGTAGGGACAGAGTAGGACAGTGAGTGAAACTGACAGTATGCTATTCTGTTCTAAACCAATCTTGCTGAACCATATTTGAAATCCTTGAGTTTAGGGACTGAGAGGTACAGTGAGGGTAAGTGTCAGTGTGCTATTCTGTGCTAAATCTTGTTTGTAGGGACAGAGTAGGACAGTGAGTGAAACTGACAGTGTGCTATTCTGTTCTAAACCAATCTTGCTGAACCATATTTGAAATCCTTGAGTTTAGGGACTGAGAGGTACAGTGAGGGAAAGTGTCAGTGTGCTATTCTGTTCTAAACCAATCTTGCTGAACCATATTTGAAATCCTTGAGTTTAGGGACATAGAGGTACAGTGAGGGAAAGTGTCAGTGTGCTATTCTGTGCTAAATCTTGTTTGTAGGGACAGAGTAGGACAGTGAGTAAAACTGACAGTGTACTATTCTGTTCTAAACCAATCTTGCTGAACCATATTTGAAATCCTTGAGTTTAGGGACTGAGAGGTACAGTGAGGGAAAGTGTCAGTGTGCTATTCTGTGCTAAATCTTGTTTGTAGGGACAGAGTAGGACAGTGAATGAAACTGACAGTGTGCTATTCTGTTCTAAACCAATCTTGCTGAACCATATTTGAAATCCTTGAGTTTAGGGACTGAGAGGTACAGTGAGGGAAAGTGTCAGTGTGCTATTCTGTGCTAAATCTTGTTTGTAGGGACAGAGTAGGACAGTGAGTGAAACTGACAGTGTGCTATTCTGTTCTAAACCAATCTTGCTGAACCATATTTGAAATCCTTGAGTTTAGGGACAGAGAAGGACACTCGTGGAAACTATCAGTGTGCTATTCTGTGCTAAATCTTGTTTGTAGGGACAGAGTAGGACAGTGAGTGAAACTGACAGTGTGCTATTCTGTTCTAAACCAATCTTGCTGAACCATATTTGAAATCCTTGAGTTTAGGGACAGAGAAGGACACTCGTGGAAACTATCAGTGTGCTATTCTGTGCTAAATCTTGTTTGTAGGGACAGAGAGGTACAGTGAGTGAAACTGACAGTGTGCTATTCTGTTCTAAACCAATCTTGCTGAACCATATTTGAAATCATTGAGTTTAGGGACAGAGAGGTACAGTGAGGGAAAGTGTCAGTGTGCTATTCTGTGCTAAATCTTGTTTGTAGGGACAGAGTAGGACAGTGAGTGAAACTGACAGTGTGCTATTCTGTTCTAAACCAATCTTGCTGAACCATATTTGAAATCCTTGAGTTTAGGGACAGAGAAGGACACTCGTGGAAACTATCAGTGTGCTATTCTGTGCTAAATCTTGTTTGTAGGGACAGAGTAGGACAGTGAGTGAAACTGACAGTGTGCTATTCTGTTCTAAACCAATCTTGCTGAACCATATTTGAAATCCTTGAGTTTAGGGACAGAGAAGGACACTCGTGGAAACTATCAGTGTGCTATTCTGTGCTAAATCTTGTTTGTAGGGACAGAGAGGTACAGTGAGTGAAACTGACAGTGTGCTATTCTGTTCTAAACCAATCTTGCTGAACCATATTTGAAATCATTGAGTTTAGGGACAGAGAGGTACAGTGAGGGAAAGTGTCAGTGTGCTATTCTGTTCTAAACCAATCTTGCTGAACCATATTTGAAATCCTTGAGTTTAGGGACAGAGAAGGACACTCGTGGAAACTCTCAGTGTGCTATTCTGTGCTAAATCTAGTTTGTAGGGACAGAGTAGGACAGTGAGTGAAACTGACAGTGTGCTATTCTGTTCTAAACCAATCTTGCTGAACCATATTTGAAATCCTTGAGTTTAGGGACAGAGAAGGACACTCGTGGAAACTATCAGTGTGCTATTCTGTGCTAAATCTTGTTTGTAGGGACAGAGAGGTACAGTGAGTGAAACTGACAGTGTGCTATTCTTTTCTAAACCAATCTTGCTGAACCATATTTGAAATCCTTGAGTTTAGGGACAGAGAAGGACACTCGTGGAAACTATCAGTGTGCTATTCTGTGCTAAATCTTGTTTGTAGGGACAGAGTAGGACAGTGAGTGAAACTGACAGTGTGCTATTCTGTTCTAAACCAATCTTGCTGAACCATATTTGAAATCCTTGAGTTTAGGGACAGAGAAGGACACTCGTGGAAACTATCAGTGTGCTATTCTGTGCTAAATCTTGTTTGTAGGGACAGAGAGGTACAGTGAGTGAAACTGACAGTGTGCTATTCTGTTCTAAACCAATCTTGCTGAACCATATTTGAAATCATTGAGTTTAGGGACAGAGAGGTACAGTGAGGGAAAGTGTCAGTGTGCTATTCTGTTCTAAACCAATCTTGCTGAACCATATTTGAAATCCTTGAGTTTAGGGACAGAGAAGGACACTCATGGAAACTCTCAGTGTGCTATTCTGTGCTAAATCTAGTTTGTAGGGACAGAGTAGGACAGTGAGTGAAACTGACAGTGTGCTATTCTGTTCTAAACCAATCTTGCTGAACCATATTTGAAATCCTTGAGTTTAGGGACAGAGAGGTACAGTGAGGGAAAGTGTCAGTGTGCTATTCTGTGCTAAATCTTGTTTGTAGGGACAGAGTAGGACAGTGAGTGAAACTGACAGTGTGCTATTCTGTTCTAAACCAATCTTGCTGAACCATATTTGAAATCCTTGAGTTTAGGGACAGAGAAGGACACTCGTGGAAACTATCAGTGTGCTATTCTGTGCTAAATCTTGTTTGTAGGGACAGAGAGGTACAGTGAGTGAAACTGACAGTGTGCTATTCTGTTCTAAACCAATCTTGCTGAACCATATTTGAAATCCTTGAGTTTAGGGACAGACAGGTACAGTGAGGGAAAGTGTCAGTGTGCTACTCTGTTCTAAACCAATCTTGCTGAACCATATTTGAAATCCTTGAGTTTAGGGACAGAGAGGTACAGTGAGGGAAAGTGTCAGTGTGCTATTCTGTGCTAAATCTTGTTTGTAGGGACATAGTAGGACAGTGAGTGAAACTGACAGTGTGCTATTCTGTTCTAAAGCAATCTTGCTGAACCATATTTGAAATCCTTGAGTTTAGGGACAGAGAAGGACACTCGTGGAAACTATCAGTGTGCTATTCTGTGCTAAATCTTGTTTGTAGGGACAGAGTAGGACAGTGAGTGAAACTGACAGTGTGCTATTCTGTGCTAAACCAATCTTGCTGAAGCATATTGCAAATCCTTGTGTTTAGGGACAGAGAAGGATAGGCAGGGGACAGTGTCAGTGTCATTGTTGCTAAGCCTCCTGCACAGTATACACCTGAAGGTAGCCCTTATTGCTGTTTTTCCCATCTCCCTGCAGGCCATCCATTAAAATGTCTGGAAGGCAAACAAGGAGAGGCAGACAGTCAGGAGGCAAAAAAGAGGGCAAGCAGGCTCTGTGTCTGGGGGCAACAGTGCTGGTCGTGGACGCGGTGCATTGTCATCAGCACATGGCCATGGGACACGCTTGTCCTTCTTTTCGGCAGCTGGAAATGTTGAGCCACATCATGCCGAAGACTTGGTAGAGTGGATGACCAAGCCCACTTCATCCTCCTCATCCTCTCTCACCCAGGCTCAGGGTACTGGCAAAGCAGCTGCCAAAGCGTCCTCTTCTCTGGTATCATTATCTTCATTAGTCAATCCTTCCCTAGACCCACCATGTCCTCCTCCTGAGGAGTCCCCCGAACTGTTTGAGCACAGTGTTGGGTACATGCTCCAGGAGGATGCCCAGCGTTTCGAAGGATCTGATGATGATACCCAGATAGAGGAAGGCAGTAGCGTGAGAGCAGAGAGAGGGGATGCTCAAGAAGGACACCAATCTGGCAGTTATGCTCCAGCAGCTGCAGCATACTGCCAGATTGGCTCCAGTGATGAGGAGGGAGGGGACGATGAGGTCACTGACTCCACGTGGGTGCCTAATAGGAGAGAGGAGGAGGAGGAGGATGAGGAGGAGGCACATCTCCAACAAGGCAGGATGCCCTTGGGTGGCCAGCGTATGGGCAGCACACCGACGGAATCACACCGCAGAGCTCCGCCTGTGCAGGGCGCTGCCTCTGCCCGTCATTCAAAAAGTTCTTTGGTGTGGGCCTTTTTTGAGGCGAGTGCATCAGATCGCACAGCTGCTGTTTGCAACATATGTCTCAAGCGTATATCGCGTGGCCAAAACATCAGCCGCTTGGGCACCACATGCTTGATCAGACATATGTTGACCTGCCATGCAGCTCGTTGGCAAGCCTACCTTAAAGACCCACACCAAAGAACAAAGCTGACCTCTTCTTGCACCGCATCAGCTGGGATCTCCAACCCCACTATACCTTCAGTCCTTTCTGAAACCTGCTCTGAGAGGAATGAAGGTGTAGAATTAGGTGTGTCACAGCCAAGTACTTGCGGGCACTCTGCTAGCAGTACACCGACGTCCGATTCTAGCAGGCAAAGAAGTTCACTCCCAGCCATCCACATGCCCAGCGGTTGAATGCTAGCTTGGCTAAATTGCTAGCGCTTAAACTGCTGCCTTTTCAGTTGGTAGACTCGGCCCCCTTCCGTGAGTTTGTGCAATGTGCGGTTCCTCAGTGGCAGGTTCCCAAACGCCACTTTTTCTCACGGAAGGCGATTCCGGCTCTCTACAGGCATGTGGAAGGCAATGTCTTGGCCTCGCTGGACAGGGTGGTCAGCGGTAAGGTGCATATTACCCCTGACTCATGGTCCAGCAGGCATGGACAGGGACGTTACCTTTCTTTCACGGCCAATTGGGTCACTCTATGGGAAGCTGGGAAGGATGCAGGACAAGGTGCAGTAGTGTTGGAGGTTGTTCCACCGCCACGCCTCCAAAATGCTACTACTGGTTGTGACACACCTCTCTCCTCCACCCCCTCCTCTTCTTCTTCCTCCATGGCCTCTTCCTGTGGTTTGTCCTCAGAACCAGCGGTGCTCCATAGGCGTTCAAGGGGCTACGCAAGTACGCAGGCAAAAAGATGCCATGCCGTGCTTGCGCTGGTGTGTTTGGGGGACAGGAGCCACACTGGGGCAGAGGTCCTGTCTGCTCTGCAGGGGCAGGCCGAGAGGTGGTTGACGCCACGCCAGCTTAAGCCAGGAATGGTGGTTTGCGACAATGGCACCAACCTCCTCTCCGCCCTCCGACAGGGACAACTGACCCATGTGCCCTGTATGGCTCACGTCCTTAACCTGGTGGTGCAGCGGTTCTAGGGCAGGTACCCGGGCTTACAGGATGTCCTGAGGCAGGCCAGGAAAGTCTGTGTTCATTTCCACAGATCTTATAATGCCAGTGCTCGCCTGGCTGAGCTGCAAAAGGAGTTGAACCTGCCCAAGAACCGCCTTATATGTGACATGCCCACCAGGTGGAACTCAACGTTGGCCATGCTGCAGCGGCTGCACACGCAGCAGAGGGCCATCAATGAGTACCTGTGCGACTACGGCACCAGGACAGGGTCAGGGGAGCTCAGGTTTTTTTCACCACGCCCGTGGGGCATGATCAGGGATGCTTGCACTGTCCTGGCACCATTTGAGGAGGCCACGAGGATGGTGAGCAGTGACAGTGCATGCATCAGTGACACTGTACCTCTTGTCCACCTGTTGGAGCACACGCTGCGTGGAATAATGGACAGGGCACTTGAGGCAGAACAGAGGCAGGAAGAGGAGGACTTCCTTGCCTCTCAAGGCCCCCTTTACCCTGACAGTGTTCCTTCTGTCCCACCCATCGCACAGGAAGAGGAGGAGGAGGAGGATTGTGTCAGCATGGAGGTGGAGGCTGGCACTCAGCATCATCAGCAGCAGTCTTTTAGGGATGATTTACAGTCCCAAGAAACCAGTGGACTTGTACGTGGCTGGGAGGAGGTGGCTGCGGATCATGTCGTCCTCAGTGACCCAGAGGACTCCGGACTGAATGCCTCAGCTAACCTACGCTGCATGGCCTCCCTGATCCTGCAAAGTCTGCGGAAGGATCCTCGTATTCTTCGGATCAAAGAGAGGGACCATTACTGGCTGGCCACTCTCCTTGATCCACGGTACAAGGGTAAGGTTGCGGACCTTATGTTACCGTCGCAGAGGGAGCAGAGGATGAGACAACTCCGGGAGGCCTTGCAGAAAGGTCTGTGCAACGCGTTCCCAGAGACTGGGAGGTTACAAACTCCTGGTCCTGGACAACGAGTTGCTGAGGCTTCGGGCAGTCAAAGAAGGAGCGGTGGGGAAGGTGGCCGTCTGACCGATGCGTTCAGACAATTCTTTAGTCCGCAGCCCCAAAGTATGATCGTTTCCAGCAACCATCGCCAGCGTCTGATATACATGGTGCAGGAATACCTAGGGGCAAGGTCAGACTTGGACACCTTCCCCACTGAAAATCCGCTGGCTTACTGGGTCTTGAGGATGGATCACTGGCCAGAGCTTGCACAGTATGCAATTGAGCTACTGGCCTGTCCTGCATCCAGCGTTCTTTCAGAATGCACATTCAGTGCTGCTGGAGGATTTGTCACGGATCACAGGGTGCGCCTGTCCACCGACTCGGTTGATCGACTGACTTTCATCAAGATGAACCAGTCTTGGATCACCACCAGCTACCACACACCTGATGCTGATATAACAGACTAATTGATTTTAAAATGTCACATCCCTTCAAGACTGATGCTGATGCTGAGTTCCTGTGCTGTTATGTTGACTAGCTATCCTCCTCCTCCTCCTCAATGATCCAATTAATGATGATAGCTTGGAAGATCATTTTGGTTTATGGGTGCCGCCACCAGTGGCTAAGGCCCAATTTTTCAGCCCCTGTTTAACAGGGGCGTGTAATTACAATTTTTGATGCAATACTTTGCAACAGGCCTCATTGCTGTGCTCCAAGTACAGTATCTGTGAGGGGTTGCAGTGTTGTGCCACCAGTGCCTAAGGCCCAATTTTTCAGTCCCTGTTCAACAGGGGCATGCAATTATAATTATTGATCTAATAATTCACAGCAGGGCCCATTGCTGCGCCCACCAAGAGTAACTGTCAGGCCTTACAGTGTTGTGTCAACACCACCACCACCACCACCACCACCAAAGGCCCAATTTTTCAGCCCCTGTTCAACAGGGGCATGCAATTATAATTATTGATCTAATAATTCACAGCAGGGCCCATTGCTGCGCCCACCAAGAGTAACTGTCAGGCCTTACAGTGTTGTGTCAACACCACCACCACCACCACCACCACCAAAGGCCACATTTTTCAGCCCCTGTTCAACAGGGGCATGCAATTATAATTATTGATCTAATAATGCACAGCAGGGCCCATTGCTGCGCCCACCAAGAGTAACTGTCAGGCCTTACAGTGTTGTGTCAACACCACCACCACCACCACCACCACCACCACCACCAAAGGCCCAATTTTTCAGCCCCTGTTCAAAAGGGGCATGCAATTATAATTATTGATCTAATAATTCACAGCAGGGCCCATTGCTGCGCCCACCAAGAGTAACTGTCAGGCCTTACAGTGTTGTGGCACCGGGACCACCATCAAAGGCCCAATTTTTACTACCACTGTTCAACAATTATATGTTATTACAATTCCTGATATAATAGTTGACAGCAGGGCGTTCCAGCACCCACCAAGAGTAACTGTGAGTGCTTACAGTGTTGTGCCAACACCAACACCTAAGGGGCCAATTTCTGCAGAGTATATACGGCAGGTCCCTACTTTCAAACATCCAACTTACAAACGACTACTACTTGCAAACGGAAGAAGACAACAGGAAGTGAGAGGAAATCTACCCCTTGGAAGGAAAATTCTCTCCTGTAAGAATTAATATGGGAGAAAGGTGTCTCCTCTCTACTGATGCTTTATCACCAATCCTTGTTTCAATAAAAACACCACATTTCAAAATCAGTTGTCATTGGGACGCAAAGTGAGGTGAAATGTTCTGAACAGGGGCACAGACAGCAAAACAAATGTTACAGGGGTGATAACCCTTCCCTATGTTTTCCAAAAAGCTTAAAAATAGGTATTTGGGGTGGAGCTACACTTAAACAATGTAGCTGTTCAAAATTACAAACAGATTCAACATAAGAACAAACCTACAGTCCCTGTCTTGTATGCACCGCCTGTATACGGCTGTTCAGAGTATATAGGGCCTTTTTTATTTTGTGTGTGGGGTTCCCCTTAATATCCATACAAGACCCAAAGGGGCTGGTAATGGGCTGGGGTAGGGGGGGGGGGGGGTGATGGGGTAGCTATGCCATTTTTCTTAAAGATTTTCATCCATATTACCGGGACCAGACATTACATTAACCACTTGACCACTGGGCACTTAAACCCCCTTAATAACCAGACCAATTTTCAGCTTTCGGTGCTCTCACATTTTGAATGACAATTACTCAGTCATACAACACTGTACCCATATGAATTTTTTGTCCTTTTTTTCACACAAATAGAGCTTTCTTTTGGTGGTATTTAATCACTGTTGGGTTTTTTATTTTTTGCGCTATAAGAGAAAAAAGACTGAAAATTTTGTAAAAAAATGATTATTTTTTCGTTTCTGTTACAAAATTTTGCAAATTACTATTTTTTCTTCATAAATTTTGGCCAAAATTTATACTCTACATATCTTTGGTAAAAATAAGTACAAATTGGTGGATATTATTTGGTCTTTTTGAAAGTTATAGAGTCCACAAGCTATGGTGCCAATATCTGAAAATTGATCACACCTGAAGTACTGACGGCCGATCTCATTTCTTGAGACCCTAACATGCCAGAAAAGTACAAATACCCCCCAAATGACCCCTTTTTGGAAAGAAGACATTCCAAGGTATTCAGAAAGAGGCATTGTGAGTTTTTTGAAGTTGTCATTTTTTCCCACAATTCTTTGCAAAATCAAGATTTTTTTTTTCTCTTTTTTTTTTCACAAAATTGTCATATTAGCAGGTTATTTCTCACACACAGCATATGCATTCCACAAATTACACCCCAAAACACATTCTGCTATTCCTCCCGAGTATGGCGATACCACATGTGTGAGACTTTTACACAGCGTGGCCACATAGAGAGGCCCAACATGCAGGGAGCCCCTTCAGGCGTTCTGGAGCACCCAGGCCAATTCTGACATTTCTCTCCTACATGTAAAAATCATAATTTATTTGCTAGAAAATTACATAGAACCCCAAAACATTATATATGTTTTTTTAGCAAAGACCTTAGAGAATATAATGGTGGTTGTTGCAACTTTTTATCTCGCACGATATTTGCGCAGCAATTTTTTTAACGCGTTTTTTACGGAAAAAAAATGTTTTGTGCTCAAAAAAAAAAAAAAAACAGTAAAGTTAGCCCAATGTTTTTGCATAATGTAAAAGATGAAGTTACGCCGAGTAAATAGATACCTAACATGTCACCCTTAAAAATTGCACACACTCGTGGAATGGCGCCAAACTTCGCTACTTAAAAAAATCCCCATAGGCGACGCTTTAAATATTTTTACTGGTTACATGATTTTAGTTACAGAGGAGGTCTAGGGCCAAAATGATTGCTCTCGCTCTAACGTTCGCAGAGATACCTCACATGTGTGGTTTGAAAACCGTTTTCATATGTGGGCGGGACTTATGTATGCGTTCGCTTCTGTATGCGAGCTCACGGGGACAGGGGCGCTTTAAAAAAAAAAAAATTTTTTTATTGTTCATTTTACTTTATTTATTTTAGTTTGACATGTTTTTCCGCCCCAAAATTTTTTTTGATCACTTTTATACCTATTACAAGGAACGTAAACATCCCTTGTAATAGGAATATGGCATGACAGGTCCTCTTTACAGTGAGATATGAGGTCAATAAGACCCCACATCTCACCTCTAGGCTGGGAAGCCTAAAAAAAACAAAAAAAAACAACAATCCTGGCTTTGATCGTAGCGGTGAGTCGGTAGAAGCACCGGAGGGCAGCGGGAGGGGGGGACATCCCCTCTCGCCTCCCGTAAGAATGATCAAGCAGTGGAACAGCCGCTATGATTGTTCTTATGGTGTAGGGAATCGCCGGCTGAAAAAGCTGATATCTGAATGATGCCTGTAGCTGCACCCATCATTCAGATATCCCCGTACAAAGTCAAGGACGTCATATGACGGCCGGCGGGCGGGAAGTGGGCATTGCGGAGTATTGCGGACTATGGCAGGGTATTGCGGAGTATTGCGGACTATGGCAGGGTATTGCGGACTATGGCAGGGTATTGCGGACTATGGCAGGGTATTGCGGACTATGGCAGGGTATTGCGGAGTATGGCAGGGTATTGCACGGGGTATTGCACAGGGTATTGCAGGGTATTGCAGAGTATTGTGCAGGGTATTGCAGAGTATTGTGCAGGGTATTGCAGAGTATTGTGCAGGGTATTGCAGAGTATTGCGCAGGGTATTGCAGAGTATTGCACAGGGTATTGCAGAGTATTGCGCAGGGTATTGCAGAGTATTGCGCAGGGTATTGCAGAGTATTTTGCAGAGTATTGCGCAGGGTATTGCAAAGTATTGCGCAGGGTATTGCAGAGTATTGCGCCAGGGTATTGCAGAGTATTGCACCAGGGTATTGCAGAGTATTTTGCAAAGTATTGCGCAGGGTATTTTGCAGAGTATTGGCAGGGTGTATTGCAGAGTATTGGCAGGGTATTGCACCAGGGATGGCTGAGCAGGGATGGATGGATGGCTGGATCTGTGACTGCAATTGTCACAGATCCAGCCCACAGAGCTGCTGCTGCCATCCGCTCCCTCCCCTCTCCTCTCACACTGTACCGATCGGTACAGAGAGGGGAGGGAGGAACCGGCGTCATCAAATGACGCCGGTCTGTTTACAAGTGATTGCTCCGTCATTTGACGGAGCGATCACGTGGTAAACGGCCGCTATCAGCGGCGATTTACCGCGATTCGTGATCCGCCGGGTCCTCTGGACCCGGCGGTCACGGAGTTTCCCGTGTGCGCGCCCCAGGGGGCGCGCGGGAGCGCGATTCTGGGAGGACATTATATAACGTCCTCCCAGAGTTAAGCAACCACCTTGTCGACGTTATTTGTCGGCAGGTGGTTGTTAAGTGGTTAAAGCCGCAAGCAGTTTTAAATGGCTTTTTTTTCCTTTAGAAATGTAATTTTGTGCAGGGACAGTTCTAAACACGGGAAACACGTGGCACTTCACAGGCATACTTTAGACACCCCCCAGGTACAATATTTAAAGGAATATTTGACTTTTTTTTTTCACTTTATGCATCATTAAAATGACTGCTCCCGGAAAACGTCCGTTTTTAAAACTTCTTTTTGCATTGATACATGTCCCCTGGTGCAGAACCCGGGTTTCCAAACTCTGTTTAGGACAATAACATGGATAATAGTCGTTATAATTAGCACTTTAGAATCCGAACGTTCGCATCCATTGTATTTAATAGGGTTCTAATGTTCGTGCAAACTTTCGGTCCGTTCGCGGGTTCTGGTGCGAACCGAACCCGGGGGTGTTCGGCTCATCACTAATTCTAAACTTGAAATGTAAATTTCAAAATTACATTTTCGAAAGTTGGCTATATATTTTTTTCTTTTCTATTCTATGTGAAATTTGAATTTGTTTGGAAAACAGCTATATTCTTTATCTTTTATTCTATTCTATTATATTAAAATTCAAAATCCTAATTTCAAAATTACATTTTGGAAGTCAGCTATATATTATATATTTTCTATTTTATTATATTCTATTTTAAATCTGAATTTCGGAAGATTTCTATATTCTTTCTATTCTATTCTAGTATGTTTTGAATTTAAAATTGAAATTTAAAAATTAGAATTTTGAAGGATGGATATGCTTTTTTTTAGTCTATTTTATTACAAATTTAAAATTTTGGATGGCAGTTATATTATTTTTATTTTATTCTATTCTATGCAAAATTTGAAATTCTAATTTTTAAATTTGAAATTCAATTTTTTAAATTTGAACTTTTAAAGTGGGCTTTAATTTTTTTTCTATTCTTTTCTATTCTATTTGAAATTATGGATTTTAAAAGATGACAATATAGTTTCTATTGTATTCAAAAATTTTAACTCATGTTTCAAAATTTGAATTTCAGAAGGTTGCAATATTCTTTCTTTTTTATTCTATTCTATTCTATTTTTTTCTATTCAAAATTAGAATTTTGAAAGATGGCTGTATTCTTTCAAAATTCATATTTAAAAAGTTAAATTTCTGAAGACAGCTATATTCTTTCTATTTCATTGTGTTTTATTATATTCAAAATATTACATTTCAAAAGATGGCTATATTCTTTTTTTTTATTTATTCTGAAATTTAAAATTTGAATATTGAAAGACAGATATATTTTTCTTTTTTTTATTCTATTTTAAATACTAATTTTGGAAAATGGCTACATTCTTTCTACTTTATTCTTTTCTATTCAAAGTTTGAACTTCAAAATTCTATTTGTTTTTATTTAAAATGCATATTTCAAAATTAGAATTTTCAAACACAGATTTACATTTTTATATTCTATTTTATTATATTTGAAATACACATTTTGGAAAATGGCTATATTCTTTCTATTTTATTCTATTCTTTTCAAATTTCAAATTTGTGAAGACGGCTTTATTCTTTCTACTTTATTCAACTCCATTCTATTTTAATCTTTTCAACTTTTCATTTTTGGAGAACAGCTATATTCTTTCAATTTTAGTATTTTTTTTCAAAGTTCTAATTTTGATATGTGAAATTGGATTTTGGATGACAGCTATATTCTTTCTATTTTATTCTATTCTATTCTATTCAAAATTTGAAATTCAAATTTTAAAATTCAAATATTTGGAACTTGTCTATAGATTTTATTATATTCTATTGTTTTCGAAATTATGGATTTTAGAAAGTGTACTTTATATTCCATTGTATTCAAAATCTGATATTCAAATTTCAAATTCAAATTTCAAACTTTGAATTTCAGAAGAATGTTATATTATTTTTATTTTTTTTAAATGATATTCTTTTCTATTCTATTCTTTATTGTTCAAAATTAGCATTTCAGAAGAGGGCTATATGCTTTCTATTTGATTCTGTTCTATTCCATTCAAAATTTGAAATTCAAATTTCATAAGACAGATACATTTGGTAGACATGTGCATTCGTTTTCGTCTGAATGCATTTTCGTCCGAATTTCGGATATTTTCTTTATCGTTTTAACAAACGAAAACGAACGTGCAGAATCCGAAATCCGATAGATCCGACATAAAAAAATGCTTTATTTTCGTTGCTACAACAGTTCAATATAGATAGGAGATTTGACATGACGCTGACAATAGCGATCTGTGTCTATCGAACCTGTGGTCGAATGTGCCTAACCCTAACTCTATTAGTCCAAGATTATTCTACATAGAGAGGAAAGATTCGACATTATAGAGACAGTGTTGGGGTAGACCATTCAACATGAAGAAGATTCAATGAATCAGCGAAAAACATACAAACGTCAAATCTGTAATTCAAGGCTTATGGTGTCTGTCGAAAGTTCTAAGAAGATTTGACAAGCAGTTAAACTGTACGACGCCGCAATCGTACATTTCCGGTCAAATGCTCGGCCCATAGGCTGTAGAAGAATTCTAATGTTGGTTGACTAGTAATAATAATTTATAAATATAATTATTAATAGTGTCATACAACATTAGAATTCTTCTATAGCTTGTAGGCGGGACATTCGACCGGAGATGTATGATTACATCGTACCCCTACCCGTTCACCTGGTGGAAAAAAAGTCAATAAAAAAACACAGGTTTTTAAAGTAATGTATTACACAGCTCCGGGTGTCTTCTTCCGACTCTGGGGGTCTCTTCCGACTTCGGGGGTCTCTTCTTCCGACTTCGGGGGTCTCTTTTTCCGACTTCGGGGGTCCTCTTCTGCTCTCCGGTGCCTTTTTCCTTCTGCCGGGCTTTTCCACTATCTTCTTTTAGCTCTTTTGCTAGTGGAGAGGCCCGGTCTTCCCCGTCGTCTCGTCCAGCTCTCCGTTGTCCTTCTGCCAGGCTGCTCCACTATCTTATTCCAGCTCTTTTGCTAGTGGAGGGACCCGGTCTTCCCATCGCCATCGGCGTCTTCTTCCCTCTTCTCCTCCTCGATGTTCACTCGTCACTTCCTCCCACTGTAATGATGGGTGTTGGGTCCGCAACAATTTATATAGGCCTCTCATGACATCACAGTCACATGCTCCCATGATGTCACAGTCACATGCTCCGGGGCCACCCGGAGCATGTGACTGTGATGTTATGAGAGGCCTATATAAATCATTGCGGACCGAACACCCAGCATCACAATGGGAGGAAGCGACGAGTGAACATCGAGGAGAAGAGGGAAGAAGACGCGTCTCCTTTTCGCTATTGCAGCGAGCGCTAGATGTCGGCACCCTGTCACCGAGATGTCGGCACCCTGTCGCTGAGAATCTCCGCGATGGGATCGCGATGGATATGCAATGTCGGCGGCACCTACTGTATTTGCCTACAAGGGTGGGAGGTGTCTGATGGTCATGATGTCTCGTAACTTCTCCACAAAGTATGGTAGAACAATGAAAATGGCACCACTTGAAAGTATAAATGTATCTTCACTGTGAGACTTAGGCCTCATACCCACGGATGTTTTTACAGCCGCGTTTTTTACAGCTTAAAAACGCCTGTCCATGTTATTGTATACATTTTTTGACCTTTTTTTTCGAGAAAAAAAAAGTCAGTGCTCAAAAACGCAATTGCGGCATTTTTGCGCATTTTCTTTTTTTTATGCCTAACGCCGATGCCGAGGAACGCACTGGTCCTGGGGTTTTTTTACAGCTTAAAAACGCCTATGCTATTTGCAGCTCAAAAACGTCTAGGTGGGCATGAAGCTATAGACTAACATGGACAGGCGTTTTAAAGCTGTAAAAACGCTCAAAAACGCGGCTGTAAAAACGTCCGTGGGCATGAGGTCTAAAGATAATTACCTGACTGTAATTTATTGTTCTTTTATTACAAGGTACATTTGTCTTGGTCAGATATACACCTCATACAGTTACATCTAGTGACTTGTGAAAGCGTCATTGCCTAACATTTCCAAGGAACAGTTGTGTGATATTTTCCCTCAGAAGACAGATTAGACACGTGCAATTAGTTTAATTCCGAATTCATTTTTTAATGAATTTGACAAATTCGTTAATTTGGAAATTTCTAAATTAACCACTTCAGCCCCGGAGGATTTGGCTGCCAAATGACGGGCTACTTTTTGCTATTCGGCACTGCGTCGCTTTAACTGACAATTGCGCGGTCATGCGACGTGGCTCCCAAACAAAATTGACGTCCTTTTTTTCCCACAAATAGAGCTTTCTTTTGGTGGTATTTTATCACCTCTGCGTTTTTTATTTTTTTGCTCTATGAACAAAAATAGAGCGACAATTTTGAAAAAAAGCAATATTTTTTACTTTTTGCTATAATAAATATCCCCCAAAAATACATTAAAAAAAATCCTCAGTTTAGGCCGATACATATTCTTCACATATTTTTGGTAAAAATAAATCACAATAAGCGTTTAGTGATTGGTTTGCACAAAAGTTATGGCGTCTACAAAATAGGGGATAGTTTTAAGGCATTTTTATTATTATTATTTTTTTACTAGTAATGGCGGAGATGAGGGACTTACTTATCGTGACTGCGACATTATGGCGGACACATCGAACACTTTTGATGCTATTTTTGGATCATTCACATTTATACAGCGATCAGTGCTATAAAAATGCACTGATTACTGTAAAAAAGTGTCTGGCAGGGAAGGGGTTAACCACTAGTAGGCTAGGAAGGAGTTAAGTGTGTCCTAGGGAGTTATTCTAACTGTGTGGGGGTGGGGCTTACTGTGACACGACACTGATCGCTGCTCCCGATCAGTGTCCTGAGCAGAATATCAGTATCCTGTCACTAGGCAGAACAGGGAGATGCCTTGTTTACACTTGCTTCTCAAATCCCCCAGAAAATAAAATTTGAAAATCTTAAATAATAACAAACTAATAATAACTTAACTATTACTAACTATTAAATATAGGTAGTGGAATTTCTTTTCAAATTTGGCTGTTAGTGAATGTAACGAATACAAAGTTATCTGAAGTTATGAATTATCCAAAACAACGAATGTGATATCTAAACGAATGGAACGGAACAAAATAATAATAATAAATAACAATAATAATACTAAAAACGTTTTATTATTATTTATTATTAATTTATTCCTTTCCATTTGTTTAGATACGGCATTCTTTATTTCAGGTAATTCTTAACTTTGGATAAATTTGTAATTGTTACGTTCACTAACAGCCAAATTTGAAAGGAAATTCCAATACCTATAATTTAATAGTTAGTTATTATTAGTTAGTTAGTTAGATAGTTAGTTATTCTTTCTTATTTTCGGACTTTTGAATCTTAAAATTTTTGAATTTTTGAATTTACGAATATTCGAATCTACAAATTTTCAAATTTAGGAATGTATGAATTTATGAATTGCGATCATAACGAATGACCCGAAAAACAAAAGCAAAAATAAAACGAATGAAACAAAAACAAATTGATTTTTCGGCAGTGCATAAGTCTAGACAAGGTGCCTCCAAACTGTGTAAACAATGCAGAAAACTTCTGATACATTTGTGGCAACGTTACATTTGCACCCCAAAAGTGACAGCAGTGGTAATAAAGGCACACCACCTATATTTTGGATGTAAAATGGAGATCAGGACAAGAGTCGGGTCCCTCTTTATTGTTGCATTTCATGTGCAACTTATCTGAGTCATTGGCTAAACAAGAAGAAAAAGTCCATGCCTTTCACAGTCCCAATGGTGTGGAGGGAACCCACCAATCATAGTAGTGACTGCTATTTTTGTATGGTTCTCCCAATTGTAAAAGGGATCTCAAAAAAGAATATCCAAACATTCCATCCGCACTGCTTCTTTTACCCCATGGTGTATAATCGCACACCCCCCTCATAATTTTGAATTATTTTGATGCAATTTTGACCTGAAGCTGTATCTTGGAAACTGGAGCCAATGAATACTCAGGACTTAGTTTTCCTTTATTAGTGACCCAATTCTGGTAAAAATGTGCTACTTTAAATTCATTTAATTTCTACTCTTTGTAGACCAGTGTTATTGTAATATGTATCTATTTCAAATTAAAGTTAATTTCAAATTTGTATAATTAATTTTGTTATAATTTATTTCAGATTAGTTGACATTTGTTACGTTTGTGATTTGGAAATTCAGATACATCCGAATCTCCAATTAATGAAAATTTTGTCTGAATTTTGATTTGTGTCTAAATTAATTGCAAATGTCTACTGGCTAGATGGAAGCCTCTCCTCAGTGTAAAACAAATACAGGTTTTGAAGAACTCTCAGACTGTGAGGACCAAGATTCTCTCCTCTGATGAAACCAAAATGGAAATGTTTGGCCTCAGTTCTAAATGTTATGTCTGGAGGAAACCAAGCAGTGCTCATTAGACATGTGCAATTTGTTGCGCTCCGAATACAAATTCAGACAAGTTTTTGGTTATTCAGAGATTCAGTTGTATCTAAATATAGTAACACATTTGGTTGAAATGCATTACATTTCATTTTGTTTATTCATTTTGTAATGAGTTCCAAATTTTCGGAACGAATACAATACGGAACAGTTGAAAAATGATCGACCATATTGAATTTTGTGTGAAGAATAGCTAGTTGTTGAACAGCGAGCCAGGAAGCCTGCCACCGCGTCCTTAACAACCAATGACTCATCAGCTGTCAGCGGGCTTCCCCACTGACAGCTGAAAGGTAAACAACAAAATGCTGGCAAAACAAAAATGGCGTGGGGTCCGCCAAAAAACCATACCAGGCTCTTATCCGAGCATGCAGTCCAGCAGGTCAGGAAAGAGGGGGACGAGCATGTGCCACACCTCCTGAACCATACAAGACCACATACCCTCAACATGGGGGGTGATTTGGGGTGGGGGGCTCTGTTTTTGTCCCAATATAACCTAACATCATGGAGCAACTCATCCTTAAATTCCTAATAGAAGCAATGTAGCCATTAATCAGGACTCAGCACTCTGCTCTCCCTTCTTCTCGTGTACCTGATCTGTGTTTACATTAGAGATTAGAAGTCTGGCAGGCTGTCAAGCATTAAGGTGGATCAGAATGAAACTACTTCTGTTGGAAACATTGATGATTAATTACTCCACAGTGTCTGCACCTACAGAGATGACCAAGAGCTTATCTGAACATCCTGAGCCCATTCTCTAGATTTAAGCGGGTATGGGCCACCTGACATACTGATCAACATTGAAAAATTATGAATCTAACTTTGTGAAAGTGACAAGGAAGGAATTAGGCAGCACAATGAGATATAGGTAGAAATGTTTACAGAAATAATATTCAGAAATGCAAATTCATTAGGAAATTACATTCAACAGATATGCGTAACTGCTTAAGGACCGCTCCACGTACAGATACTGTGGCAGGGTGGCCCTTCAATGCAACGAGAGAGGCAGTCTGCCGTTCTGCTAGTAAGGAAGACATAGATTTTGTGAGAGACACAGATCTCTGTCTTTGCACAGTTAAACCATCCCCCACACAGTAAAAAAACACTCCCAGGGAACACATTTAATCCTTTAATCACCCCTGATGTTAACTCCTTCCCTGCCAGTGTCATTAGTACAGTGACAGTGCATTTTTTGTAGCCCTGATCACGGTATTGGTGTCACTGGTCCCCAAAAAGTGTCAATTAGTGTCAGATTTGTTTGCTGCAATGTCGCAGTTCTGCTAAAAATCACTGATCGCCGCCATTACTAGTGAAAATTTAAAAATAAATAAAGATTGCATAAATCTATCCCATAGTTTGTAGATGTTTGAGCAAATAATGTTTGAGCAAACCAATCAATATACGCTAATTGGGATTTTTTACCAAAAATAAGTAACAGAATACACATTGGCTTAAATTGATGAAGAAGTTTGTTTTATAGCAGAATGTATTTTTTTCAAAATTATTGTTTTTTTGTTTTTTTTGTTTATATCGCAAAAAATAAAAACTGCAGAGGTGACGAAATACCACCAAAAGAAAGCTCTATTTCTGAAAAAAAAGAATCTAGTGTGATATATATATAAATAAAATGAATATGTACCAATACAACAATAGTGGAATGGATATGGTGCCAGTGGAAAAAAATTACATAATATTAAAGATATAAATAGTATAAAAATGTGCTGAAAGAAATATATAGTTGCTATCAAATGCATAAAATCATATAATGATAATCATACATATTGAAAAAAATATATATATAAATCCGTGATAAAATAATCTGTGGTAAAATCAACAAATCTGTGATAAAAAATCCAGGGTGAAAAAATATCCGTGATAAGGACACCACTAAGGATAATTGCAATGAGCACTTCCGAATCAAGCATATGAACTCATATTTAAAGTTTTTCTTACTGTTGCTGATTTGAGTCACATGACTTTTATCACGGATATTTTTTCACCCCAGATTTTTTATCACAGATTTGTTGATTTTACCACCGATTATTTATCACGGATTTATATATATATATTTTCAATATGTATGATTATCATTATATGATTTTCTGCCTTTGATAGCAACTATATATTTCTTTCAGCACATTTTTATACTATTTATACCTTTTATATTATGTAATTTTTTCCACTGGCACCATATCCATTCCACTATTATTGTATTGGTACATATTAATTTTATTTATATATACAGTATATATCACACTAGGTCATTTTAATATAATATTGAATTTTAAAGCCAAAACTAAACAGCGCCACTGCTACTCCCCCTCTTTATCTCATATCTCATTGCCACATCCAGGTGTTGGCAATCAGTAAAGGCAGCAGTTTTACTTTGTCTTGTCTATTCTCCTGGCAGTACTTTCTTTCCATAGCAAGGATTCACCTACTTTTTCATGAAAAAAGAAAACTATTATATTTGGGTACAGCGTCGCACGACCTAGCAATTGTCATCTAAAGCAAAGCAGTGTAGTATCGCAAAAAATTGCCTGGTCAGGAAGGGGGGTAAACCTTCCTGAGCTGAGGTGCTTAAAGCGGAGGTTCCGCGGCATTTTTTTTTTTTTTCCGCTTGCATGCAAAGTATTTTTAGATCACCAATTTGTACTCACGTGTTTGGTGACTTTAAACCTCCCCTGTCTTTTTTCTGGCAAAAGATGCACTTTTAAAATCAGCCGTCTGAATTTTCCATTTTGCTTGTGGGCATTTTGAAGCCCACAAGCACTGACTTCCTGGTGGTGGACGGTGTAATGCAAAAAAAGTTCCCCGGCGGATAAGGTTCCCCCCCCCTGTACTGCGCATGCGCGGCACGAACCTCAACGGAGTTTCCGAAAATAGCCGAACATGTAGAGCTGCGAGTTAGCTCTACACGGTGCCTGCGCAATGACTAGGAGTCATGTAGAGCTGACTGCGCAGGCGCTGTGTAGAGCCGACTCGCAGCTCTTCATGTTCGGCTACTTTCGGAAACTCCGTTGAGGTTCGTGCCGCGCATGCGCAGTACAGGGGGGGGAACCTTATCCGCCGGGGAACTTTTTCTGCAGGACATGTCACATCTGGGCGAACTCCCAGATTACATTGCGGGTGAATAGAAACGCCTACTCCTGCGGGAGTGAGTACCCGGAAGACGAAATTGGAAATGACATTAGTACGGTATGTACTACATAAAAAAAAAAAAAAAGTGGCTAATGTACATGTTCTTTCTTTAAGGAGTGTGCTTGTATATGGATGTTATTTTGCCTGAACCTCCGCTTTAATGGCCAAATATGTGTAGTCACCTGACCTTCACAAAAAGTTGAAAGAAAACAATTGCCTACATATAATGTAGAGCAGGGGTGTAGGGTTGAGCGGTCCCAAACTGTAAAGTTCGGGTCCATACCGAACTTTTGGGTTTTTGGGTCCCGGACCTGAACCCGAACAATTGACTGTATGTTCGGGTTCAAGTCCGGTGTTCGGCAATATGCATGTAAAGTCACGCTTGTGTAGCAGGTGTTTACTTTCCCGCCAGTAGTTTTGAATTTTTTGCGGTGACACCAGTGGTGTATCTCCGGAGGTCCACCGGGTGGTGCTGTCACTTTGGGCCGACAGACGAATCATTGCTGGGTCGAATCCCTTTTTGTCTCTCTTCGGCAGCCGTGTGGTGGGGCGGGGAACCCGCTATGCATGCGGGGGAAGGTATAAAGGGGGCCGGCCATTTTGTCACGGGGTTCGTTGTCCCTGGCACCTTCAGCCTGCGGATGGAGTTCGTGTTTGTCCTCTAGGCGGACTGGGCCTAGAGGACCACCGGAGGTCGTGTTCCATCTCAGGCACCTTCAGCCTGGGGTGAGGTACTCGTTGACGGTCCGGAGCTCAGTGCCCAACACTGAGTTCCGTGAGGGAAGGATCCTAGGGTGCTCCGGAGATGGACGCCTGAATCCGAGGTGGACGTAATGGACCGGGAAGAGCTCCTCATCTGAAGACCCGGTGCAGCATACTGCCAGTGACGGGTGAGCCTCTTGTCGGAGACCGTCCGGAAGGTGAATTCCCTTGTGCGGAGACCATTGCCCAATCTTTGGAGGAGAGTGGAGGAAAGAACTTGTGTCTGGGCCTATATACACATTCACACCTCCTGTTCTGTTTTGTAAAGCAAGTAAGTCCATGCTGTGTTCAAATAAAGGAGTGCTGGACTTGCAACGGTGTGAGGCTCGTTTCCTGGCAGATGACTCCTGGAGGGAGGACACGATACACAATGCAGGCCCGAAGGTAAAAAAAACTACTGCTAATACCACTTATACATCTGTGGTGGAGGCCTGGCGTAGCGGCCGCACTCCCTTTCCTATCATACCCCTAGACCAGAGACATTGCGTGCGAGAACTTTAATAGAGGGGATTGGGAGTGTGGTAAAAGGGGGAGACCCCGGTGCGCTACACGTGGGGGCTCGTCTGGGATATGTATTGTGTATCACTTGGAAGAACGTATCTGCCGGGAACAGTCAAGTGTATAGGCCAAAGTGCAGCCCTACTCGAAAGTCGTGGACATGACCTCAGAAGAGGAAAGGCCCGTGCAGGCAGAGTGGTGAAAGGGGGAAAACCCAGCGGTGTGACGGACTACACGTGGGGGTTTTTAATTGCACTGCGCCAACAGACACAACCCCCATCGCTTAGTTCGTGGGCTTGTCTCAAACCAACCAAGTGGAAAAGCCCGCGAACTAGAGCAAAAGGGGAGGAGTCCAATACGTGTGACGACCACACGTGGGACGTTGGCGCGAAAACTCTGCAGTGTACGATGGAACAGCAACAGGTCGCCATGTTTGGAAACGCCTCGTGGATCCCGGTTCACCCGGCAACTACAACATTGACTGCTGCTGCTCCCATAACCGATACGGGGATCCGACTAAAGCCAAGGGGTCGATTCGCCCTATATTCCTGCATGGACGTGGAGGCTTTGGGCATGATTTGTCACGGATGCTCGGGACTGGTATGTTTGTTAAAGCCCTTCGGACGATGTGACGCCTGCAGGGAATTCATGTTTGAGGTGGACCCGGCGGTGGAGAGGCCGAAAACCATCTATCCAGGCCGGACTTCAGGCATCGCCCCACAGAAGGCAGGAATCATGGCAGTAAGAGTCGCCCCTGCGTACACTGCAACGACCGCGGAGGAGGTCGTGAAACACCAACGGGAGAAATCTGAGGATACTGACTCGGTCACCACAGTCTCACAGCGTCCGCCACAGAGGAAGAGAACCAGCGTGGTAGCCGCGACCAGCGGTGGTGGTGGACCTTCTGGCATGCCCAGGCCAGGCCCGGATGGATCCGTAGACGAGAGTTCCGGACATCCCAAGAAAGGCCAAGGTAAGCCGGCCGAGAAGACGTGGTGTGAGGGAGGATGTGTCAGGAAGGCATGGCCTAGCAAGTCTCCAGAGTGTGGATGTTCTGTTTCCACACAGGGCTACATACCCGCAGAGGAGTGTGACACTTCTGACCTAGAATCTCTCTCTGATATGGGAGATGATGTCCAAATTGACGATCTGTTTGCCGAGAAGGGCTGGGACAAGGCGCCGCTTGCTGCATTCCGTGGGTTTCGGAATTCGCCTATGTCCGTGGGTGAGAGCACACCAAGGGTGGAGGCATCAGCGCCTGAAGGAGAATCTATCTCTCAGACTGTTCCCATATCCCCTGCACCATCTGCATGTGATGCTTGGGTAAAAAGATTGTTGTTGAGGCCTCCAATGCCTAGATTAGAGGTGGCCAAGGCACCTCGCCATCCAGATGCGGTTGTTCTGCCTGGTGAAGGGGACAAATCAACCATGCCTCCTTTGGCGAGACTACAGAGGCTGTTTGGTCAAAAAGTTGCAGCGGAATATGGATGGGAATATCCCTACTTGCCGAAGGACCTGCTGTATGAGGTGGAGGTGTGCAGGGAGCGTTGGTACAATGATTTTGTTTGGACCCATCTAAAAGTCCCGCACGCTCGCAGATACCAAGCGTGTTCTCCAAAGGCTTCACAGCGTTTCAAAGACTGCAAGGCAGAATGGATGGTGGGAAGACACATCCACGTGGATAAGGTGGTGATAAAACGCAAAGGCGAAGATGTGGAATATCATCTAGAGACTGTAGATCAGCACCTAAAACCACTAACTCTGCCGCACCCACGTTTTTACCTCTAGGGAGAAAAAGACTCCATTTGTATCATGCTGCTGAACTTTCTGGGGAAATTGTTTTTTAGTGTGCCCAGAAAGGAGAAAAGAATTGTTCCTGTTTGTTTCTTCCCGCAAAGAGATCACAGACTCTGGGGTAGATAGTGTTAGGAAAGAAAAGAGAAGATGTTCAACGGGTGCAGTTACCATGATGCTGTCACCAGGTGGCAGTGTTGCGCAACGTTTCAAACACTTTTCACGCACCCACTCTTTGGAGAAAGAGGGATTTCTTTTAGGACAAATTTATTTTACTCACACACACGAATACATGTGTCAGGATTTTATGTGTTGGTTTCTTTTGTTTTTTTCCCTCTGCAGGAGAACATCCCAGCAAGATTTTAGACTCTGGGGAGGTCTTTAGTCAGGATGGGGAGGGAAAAGTAAATGTTTATATGCAACCTTGAAATGTTTGATGTTGTCTTTTGCTCCTCTTTCTGTTACAGGGGCTCAGACACAACTTCACAGTAGGAAAGTGTTTCCAAAAGTTTGTTGGTTTTTTTTCAATTTGTTAGCGGTATCTGGACTGAATCATGTCAGCCGTTGAGGATATGGTTTGCTCCAGACACTGGGGACTAGTGTCAAAAGACAGAGGGGAGTATGTAGCGGGTGTTTACTTTCCCACCAGTAGTTTTGAATTTTTGCGGTGACACCAGTGGTGTATCTCCGGCGGTCCACCGGGTGGCACTGTCACTTTGGGCCGACGGACGAATCATTGCTGGGTCGAATCCCTTTTTGTCTCTCTTCGGCAGCCGTGTGGTGGGGCGGGGAACCCGCTATGCATGCCAGGGGAAGGTATAAAGGGGGCCGGCCATTTTGTCACAGGGTTCGTTGTCCCTGGCACCTTCAGCCTGCGGACGGAGCTCGTGTTTGTCCTCTAGGCGGACTGGGCCTAGAGGACCACCGGAGGTCGTGTTCCACCTCAGGCACCTTTAGCCTGGGGTGAGGTACTCGTTGAGGGTCCGGAGCTCAGTGCCCAACACTGAGTTCCGTGAGGGAAGGATCCTAGGGTGCTCCGGAGATGGACGCCTGAATCCGAGGTGGACGTAATGGACCGGGAAGAGCTCCTCATCTGAAGACCCGGTGCAGCATACTGCCGGTGACGGGTGAGCCTCTTGTCGGAGACCGTCCGGAAGGTGAATTCCCTTGTGCGGAGACCATTGCCCACTCTTTGGAGGAGAGTGGAGGAAAGAACTTGTGTCTGGGCCTATATACACATTCACACCTCCTGTTCTGTTTTGTAAAGCAAGTAAGTCCATGCTGTGTTCAAATAAAGGAGTGTTGGACTTGCAACGGTGTGAGGCTCGTTTCCTGGCAGATGACTCCTGGAGGGAGGACCTGATACACAATGCAGGCCCGAAGGTAAAAAAAACTACTGCTAATACCACTTATACATCTGTGGTGGAGGCCTGGCGTAGCGGCCACACTCCCTTTCCTATCATACCCCTAGACCAGAGACATTGCGAGCGAGAACTTTAATAGAGGGGATTGGGAGTGTGGTAAAAGGGGGAGACCCCGGTGCGCTACACTTGTTTCCCGTGCTTAGAACTGTCCCTGCACAAAGTGTAATTTCTGAAGGAAAAAAGTCATTTAAAACTCACTCGCGGCTATAATGAATTGTCGGCTCCCGGCAATACAAAGAAAAGTCATTGATAAAAAAAAAAAAGCGTGGGGGTCCCCCCAAATTCAATTACCAGGCCCTTCAGGTCTGGTATGGATATTAAGGGGAACCCTGCTGCAAATTTTTTTAAAAAATGTGTGGAGTTCCCCCAAATATCCATACCAGGCCCTTCAGGTCTGGTATGGAATTTAAGGGGACTCCACCCCAAATTTAAAAAAAAGTCGTGGAGGCCCCCTAAAAATCCACACCAGACCCTTTATCCGAGCACGCAACCTGGCAGGCCACAGGAAAAGAGGGTTAGGGACGAGAGAGTGCCCCCCCTCCTGAACCGTACCAGGCCACATGCCCTCAACATGGGGAGGATGTCCCCATGTTGATGGGGACAAGGGCCTCATCCCCACAACCCTTGCCCGGTGGTTGTGGGGGGTCTGCGGGCAGGGGGCTTATCAGAATCTGGAAGACCCCTTTAACAAAGGGGACCCCCAGATCCCGCCCCCCCCATGTGAATTGGTAAGGGGTACATTGTACCCCTACCATTTCACGAAGGAAGTGTAAAAAAAAAGTAAAAATAAACACACAGACACCTTGGAAAAGTCCTTTATTAAAAAAAAAACAAAAAACATTCCAGCGATGTAGTCCAATGTCCCACGGTGATCACTATGTCCAGCGCTGTCCAAACGAGACGTCATTGGCTGAGCCTGAATTGACCTGATGGGGAACTTCCTCCGCAGTGTATTAAATGAATAGACCCGCCCCTTCTAAAGTTCCCCATCAGGTCCGCTCAGCCAATGACATAGGTGTAAGGCTAAGCGGACCAGATGCGGAACCTGAGAAGGGGCGGGTCTATTCATGTATTACACTGTGAGGCAGTTCCCCATCAGGTCCGCTCAGCCAATGACGTAGGCGGGGTCTGAAATACGAGGGGGCGGACCTGATGGGAAACTTCCTCCACAGTGTAATAAATGAATAGACCCGCCCCTTCTCATGTTCCGCATCTGGTCCGCTTAGCCTTACAGCTACGTCATTGGCTGAGCGGACCTGATGGGGAACTTTAGAAGTGGCGGGTCTATTCATTTAATACACTGCGGAGGAAGTTCCCCATCAGGTCCGCTCAGGCTCAGCCAATGACGTCTCGTTTGGACAGCGCTGGACATCGGATCGCCGCGGGACACTGGATTTCATCGCTGGAATGTTTTTTTGTTTTTTGTTTTTTAATAAAGGACTTTTCCAAGGTGTGTGTTTTTTTTACATTTTTTTTACACTTTCTTCGTGAAATGGTAGGGGTACAATGTACCCCTTACCAATTCACATAGGTGGGCAGGGACCTTGAGGTCCCCTTTGTTAAAGGGGTCTTCCAGATTCCTATAAGCCCCCCACCCGCAGACCCCCACAACCACCGGGCAAGGGTTGTGGGGATGAGGCCATTGTCCCCATCAAAATGGGGACATCCTCCCCATGTTGAGGGCATGTGGCCTGGTACGGTTCAGAAGGGGGGGCACTCTCTCGTCTCCCCCTCTTTTCCTGCGGCCTGCCAGGTTGCGTGCTCGGATAAAGGGTCTGGTCTGGATTTTTGGGGGTACTCCACACCATTTTTTTTTATTTGGGGTGCAGTTCCCCTTAAAATCCATACCAGACCTGAAGGGCCTGGTATGGATATTTGGGGGAACCGCACGCATTTTTTTTTAAATTTGTGGCAAGGTTCCCTTTAATATCCATACCAGACCTGAAGGGCCTGGTAATTAAATTTGGGGAAACCCCCACGCTTTTTAAAAAAAAAATGTATCAATGACTTTTCTATGTATTCCCGGGAGCCGACAAATCATTATAGCCGCGAGTATGTTTTAAATTACTTATTTTCCTTCAGAAATGACACTTTGTGCAGGGACAATTCTAAGCACGGGAAACAAGCGCGAATAGTCCTCAGAAGTTCGGGTCCCCATTGACTTCAATGGGGTTCGGGGTCAAGTTCGGGTCAAGTTCGGTCCCGAACTCAAACTTTTTTCCGAAGTTCGGTCAAACCCAAACATCCAGGTGTCCGCTCAACTCTACAGGGGTGTCAAACGCAATTTCATTTTAGGCTGCATCAGCAGTATAGTTGCAGTTAAAGGGCCAGTTGTATCTGGGGTGTTCAAAAAGAAAAGAAAATCACTTCTGGAAGCAGCACTCCGATTAAAAAGCCTTTATTCCAAAAGGTTCAGGAAACAAAAAGCACACTGCACGACACGGCAAACTGGTCACATCTAGCTGACGCATTTCACACTATTATAGTGCTTACTCGAACCCCATTGAAGTCAATGGGGACCCGAACTTCTGAGGACTATTCGCGCTTTTCTTTTCTTTTTGATCATAATTGCATTTGCCTGCACCCTTGGCTGCTGGGAGGAGGCATTGTCAGGGATTTCTACACCTGAGCGGCTCCCTCTTTCCCGTCCTGTATCTGGGGTGTGCTATGTACATAGTTCAGGGTTAAAGAGTGTGTTACATAGAGAATGCAGAGTTCAGGATTACACTATGTACAGAGTGTAGAATTCAGGAGTGCACTATGTACGGAGCGCAGGGTTCAGGGGAACACTATGCACAGTGTGCAACCCCATTCCCTCTCCAAAGCTTCCTCACATCTCTCTCTCCTACCTGGCCTGAATCTAGTACCTCCCTGTGTAGGTGGCTCTGCCTCACCCTGCAGGGAGATCGTTTTCTCTCTCAGATTCTGGAGATCTGCCCCCGCTATGCCCCACTGTGTGTGTGTACAGGGATCTGTTAGTTCCAGGATACACTGAGAGCAAAGATGTCCCTTGTAAATATAGAAGAACTTGTGTTTACAAGTGACAGTGAGGAGCGGAGAGTGAGAACTAGAATGGAGTTCCACATTCCGGCTGCAAAACTGGGTTTGAGGGTCACATGTCGAGGCCTGGTGAGCCGTATTCACCCCGTGGGCCTTGTGTTTGATATCTTTGCTGTAGAGGGATGAATGATAATAGAAGGAAGACTGAAGCTGTTTCTTGGACTGCTGGTACTGGATTGCACTTGTACTGGCTGCTGATCTGGAATCTGTCTTTTCTATCACTCTCCAATCAATGTGTGAGGGCAAAGTGGGGGAAAGCTGCTAACTTAAGGTATTGGTTACATTTTGCGCTGCTTTGATTGGTCACAGCATGTTTTTGTGATCAGCACTGTCCAATGGACAATGCAGTCACAGTACTTTGATTGTGCATGCTAGGGGGGCATGAAAGAGCAAGAAAAAATTGAAGCTCTAAAATAGCATCCAATCCTGTAACATCCACCTTCCATCCACTTATGTACAATAGGCAGACAGAAGGCAGTCAATGTACCCAAAAAATCATAATGCACCCAAAAAATCATAATGCCGATAATAATGTCATTCATAATGATGACGATGATGGTAACAATATGACTGAACTTGTTTAATCTGGTCTACAGCATTATACATTGAATCAATGTGTTACATTTACAAAATTATTTTCCCCAGCATTGTCCCTCTTGTGTTCAGTTCAGGTTTCAAAAGTAAAATGTAAAGTTTTGGAGAAAACATACACAATAATATTCCAGCACTGGAGGTCAGTATGGCGAATATCTCCACAGCCACCATGTATTTCCCTCTGGTGCTCAGATAGGCCGGGATCATGGCAATCCAGACACTGCAGAACACCAGCATGCTGAAGGTGATGTACTTGGCCTCATTAAAACTGTCTGGTAATGTCCTCACCATGAAAGCCAGACCAAAACTCACAGCTGCCAGAAACCCCATATAACCCAACATAGAGTAGAACCCAATAACTGACCCTTCATTACACTGAATGATGATCTTCCCAGGATAGGAGTCCATGTCATACTCCTGAAATGGTGGAGAGATGGACAACCAGAGAATGCAATTCATAACCTGAATGGATGAGCAGAATAACATGACTGTATTGGGAAGTTTGACTCCCACCCATTTTCTACAAGAGCTTCCAGGTCTGGTGGCTTTAAAAGCAATAAAGACCATGATGGTTTTGGCTAGGATAGAAGATGCTGAGATGGTGAAGGGAACTCCAAAGGTGACTTGTTGCAGCATACAGGTAATATCCACAGGACGGCCAAGGAACAGGAATACAGAAAGGAAGCTCAGTATGAGGGAGAGGAGCAGAATGAAGCTGAGGTTCCGGTTATTGGCTCTGACTACGGGAGTGCTCCGAAACCAAACAAATAGTCCAAGTATAAGGCGAGATGTTGTAGAAAATATGACTGAAGTTATAGAAAAAAATAAAACTAGAATGTCCTCCTCGTATGATAAATACTCATTGACCTTGTCAATACAAATAGTTTTAGCTTTGTTGGGCCATTCATTTTCAGGACACTTCTTGCAGAGTTCACTGTCTGTAGAGTAAAAATAAGTGAAAATAACATTAGGCATGGTAGCTATTTGACAGTATTAAATATTATTCCTTAACCACTTGACTTCTAGAAGATTTACCCCCCTTCATGGCCAGGCCGTTTTTTGATCACCTCTGCGTCTTTTGTTTTTTGCGTTATAAACAAAAAATGACCAACAATCTTGAAAAAAAATAAAAACATTTCTGCTATAAAACACATTCAATAATTTTTTTTTAAAAAAATCTAATTTCTTCAGAAATTTAAGCCAATATGTATTCTGCTACATGTTTTTGGTAAAAAAAAATATATCCCAATAAGAGTATATTGATTGGTTTATGTGAACTGTGGTATATAAACTGTGGTATATATTTATGGAATTTGTATTTTATTTTATTATGTATACTAGAGTAGCGGCCTCACCCCTCTCTCCCCTTCTCATACTCTGCTTGTCTTTCTTCGTCTAGGGGTCTCAGTGCTGGGGGGAGGAATGAGATACACCACGGCCCATGTCCTCCATAGCTAAGAGGTGAAGGCCAGAAGATTGGGTCTTGTGTAGGTGTCCTAGAGTCAAGTCCAGTACTTCGTCCCTGACTCCTTTGCTCCTAGTAACCAGAGTTCCACACAGTGAATAGGTCCAACTCAGTTTTATTCTTCTTGCCAAACAATAAACAGTTTCTTCTACTGATTAGTAATGGGGAATAGATCGAGGCACAATCCCTTCCCTTCTCCTGCTAACCACTGTGATATCACCAGTGGTGGGTAGTCACTGCCACTGACTATATTGAGTAGAATGTGAATTACCTTCGCTAGCACGGCCCCTGTCAGGGGAAGGAGATCCGTCCAAGGGAGAAACAGGAGGCCTCTCTGTCACCAGCAATTCTGCGCTGGACTCTTCAGAGAAGTTCCGCACACCAGTCCTCACGAACTCAGACACGGGCACCCAAGGAGTTAGGGCCCCCCTCGGATTCCTGCACCCTTGTGGAACTCATTTGAAGGTACTGAGCCCCAGGCCTCCGCCATAGTACCTCACCCCAGGCTAAAGGTGCCTGGGATGGACTCCATCTCTCGCTCCGGCCAGGTCAAGGGCACCTGAGCCCGGAACTCCGGAACGCCAGCACCCAAGCTGAAGGTGCCTGGGTGCGGCCGCATCCTCCAACTCTCTCCGAACTCTGAACCCCGTGGTAAGGGCGTCCGCCCCATTTATCCCCTCTCCCTTCGCGCCACAGCGGGTTCCCCGCCCCGCTGTACCAGCTCCAGGGGAGGACAAAAAGGTACAGTCTTGCGGTGTGAGTTCAGCTCCGACCCCGGGCAACAGCGCCACCTGTGGACCGCAAGGAACCTCACACCACCAGAGTCCTCCAAGAACCAGAAAAGGGTCTCGGATCCCCTAGCAATTGGTGCATCTGGGTTACACTACCACCCAGATGCCTCCCCTAAAATTCAAACACCCGCTACACTAGTAATGGCGGTGATCAGCTACTTATAGAGGGACTGTGATTGTGGCAGACAATCTGACACTAACTGACACTTTTGACACTTTGCAGGACCAGTGACACTAATACAGTAATCTGTGCTAAAAATATGCACTGCCACTGTACTAATGACACTGGTTGGGAAGGAGTTAAACATCAGGTTCCATACAAGGGTTATCTGGGTGCCTAGCCAGTGTTTTGTGTACTGTGTGTGCTGCTTTTACTAGGGGAAGAGATGTATTTTATTCTGCGCTTTGCAGGGGAACAGAATCCATCCCTTCCCCCTTGTCAGAACAGAGATCTGCCTTGTTTACATAGGCAGATCTCGGTTCTGTGTGTTTTGCTAATAATCAACGGGTGCCAGCAGATGTCCAGTACCCATCACCCCCAGATCGGCTTCTGCTGTGATTAATCACAGCAGAAGCAGCCCGCTGGTGGGGCACGTGCACCCCCTGCAGGTGGGAGTGCAGAATCATTCATATACTGTACGTGATCCTGCACAGGAGGGCCACTCTGTGGCAGTAAATCTGCTAAAGGGTGGTCCAGAAGTGGTTTGCCAAGTTTTTTGTAGTTAAGATGGTAATATTAAATGTGGATTAAAAGCCATACAGGGCAAAAAAAATGATGGAACAATATACAGTATATGTTGAATATCTCAAGAAAATTTTAGTCATAAATAAAGTGTAATGAAGCCCTACTGAAAATGAAAGAACCTTCAGCCTCAGTGATGGACATGCAAAAAACAAGAAAATGAGGTGCCTCTTTTTCTTGTTTGTTGCAGTTGTAGCGGCCTCCACCCTCTCCTCTCTACTCTTCTTGCTCTGGCGCTCGTCTAGGGGTACTCTGAAGGAGAGAGTGCGGGGTCACCACGCCAAGTCCCCCTGCAGAGTATGTGCAGTGAGAGACAATCCTCTTTTACCTTCGGGTCGGTGTTCTGCATCCGGAGACCTCCTCCTGGTTTTCTCGAACAGTGTCTGCCAGTAAATGAGCCCCACACCACTAAAGTCCAACACTCCTTTATTCTTCCAATAACAGAGTAATGCACAGACAGTTGGACTCCCTCAACGAACAGAACAGACAAGGGGGGGTGTGGATGCGAGTAGGCCCAGGCACAATGAACTCTCCACTTTCCTTCCTGAAAGTGGGTTGCGGTCTCTGAGCGAAGGGGGATTTCCTTCCAGGCGGTCTCCAATAGAAGGCTCACCTGTCACTGGCAATATGCTGCACCAGGTCTTCAAGCAAGTATCTCCCACCGGTCCATTACGCCCTCCGGATTTGGGTACCCACTCCCAGGGTCCCCTAGGATCTCCTTCCCTCGCGGAACTCAGTGTTGGGCACTGAGCTCCAGACCTCCATCCGAGTACCTTACCCCAGGCTAAAGGTGCCTGGGATGGAACACGACCCCCGAACGTCCTCTAGGCCTAGGCCGCCTAGAGGACCAACACGAACCACTGCCCACAGGCTGAATGTGCCCGGGACTCAACCCCATGACAAAGATGGCCGGCCCCTTTATACCCTCTCCCAGCAAGCATGGCGGGTTCCCTGCCCCACCATACTGCTGCCGAAGGAGGACAAAAAGGGAGCCCGGTACACAGCAATGGTTCAACCCTAGCCCAAGGCGACAGCGCCACCCACTGGGCTGCAGGGAACTGCACATCACTGGTGTCTCTGCCAGTTTTAAATACACAGAAAAGTGTATACCCGCTACACAGTGTTTTGGGAACATGGTTTCTGTTCCCCTGGATGGCTGCCATGATCGCAGACTATTCCCCCTCCTCATTTCCTCCCCCCTCCCCTGCTGCCTGTATTGACATTGAAGCCTAATTGTGCCTGTATTGCCATTGTGCATATTTTATGGACTTCCACACTACTTATTATACAGAGCGGACTTGAAGTCTCTTTGTGCATATATTTCATGTGTACTCAGCACTTTGTTGTTTTATATAAATTATATATTGGATACTCTGATTTATTTTTTGCACTATCTACTTGTATTTCAGTGATGGCCATGACACAGTCTATCTGTAATTTCAACATGTATGTAACAATGAAATTCCCTGGCGCAGTCTTTTTTCTGTTTATTGTTTGGTGCTGTCTCACTATTACTGCTGCCTATAGTGTTAGTTGTTCCCTAGCGCAGTTTTCTTTTTTCCTTCCAATGAAATTCCCTTATTTTACCACTTTTGGTCTCTTCAGTGAAATCATTTTCCAGATAATTTCTTTCAGATAAGTGCAAACGTGTCGGAAGCTTTGTCAGACAGACGGGAGGGGGAAGGAGCTTCCAGTTGCTTGCCTGAGAAAGCCTCCAACACTCCCAGAAGGGTCAGAGGTAGAAGAAATGTGCAGAAAGGCACCATCATTAATCATTCATTTCATACAATTTAGGGAGATGTTCAGCCTGCAAAGTGTAAAGTGGGTACAGAATCACTTTAAAGGACTTTAAATTCTTTCATTTTCTAATTCAATATCAGATTTTATACTTAAAGGGGTGCATTAAGGTGAAAAAACTCCTGGCAGTGACCGGCCCCCCAGCCCCCATTTTACTCACCTGAGCCTCGTATTTCCCTCGGCAGAGACGTGCTCTCCCACTCTGCACGGGGTCCCGGCTCTTGATTGGATAGATTGATAACAGAGCAGCCATTGGCTCCCTCTGCTGTCAATCAAATCCAATGACACGAGTGCCAGGGGGCGGGGCCGAGGCCAGCATTTGTGTCTATGGACGCAAATGATGGAATCGGGAGCGCGCCCACAAAGTAACTCCCCGGGAGAGCGCTTCTTCTAGGGGGGTTACATGATGTGAGGAGGAGCCACGAGAGCCGCCGAGGGACCCTAGAAGAGGACAATCTGTGCCACTCTATGCAAAACGAGCTGCACAGTGAAGGTAAGTATGACATGTTTGTTAATTTAAACAAAAAAAAAAATTAAGGCTCACAATCACTTTAAAGAAACATAAAGCTTACCAGATTGGTTTGATATTTCTCCTTCTGAACATGGAGCACAATTATAACAACATGGGTGATATCCTTCTCTTACAGATTTTCTGAACCCTGGAAGACATTCCTCAGAGCATCGACCTCTTGGGACCTGAGATAATATAGAGCTATATGATCTATTCAAGAGCAAAAGTACAGATATAATAGTGTAAGTAAGCCAAGCTTCTGATGTTTACAATGATGCAGCATGTACAGTATACCTTGGTGGAAACACATGGACCATTCCAGAAGGTGGCCCTTCATTAGTCTGGATACCACAGAATATGCTCTGAACCAGAAGACAGAAATAGACATCTAGGAGTGCTAGCAGAATCCTTTCATTAGAGATATTACAGCAACAAAACTATCAGTACAAATATAAACACTGCTTTAAATCCAAAGAGAAAATCAACCGCATTTGACTGCATTTTAGGAGTCACTCATACAGAAATCCAGGTAGCTCCATGTTTTTAGTTTCTTAATGTATATACAGTAACTTTAAATTTCTGATATGGGGAATTACTACTCTAAACTGTTTTTTTTCTTCTTCTTTTTACAGCCTGATGAATTCAGAATGTCCGGGTAGAATCTTGCCATAGATAATACTGGCAGTCATTCCACTCCGAAGTCTTTTATCTTCTTCTGTGCTCAGGAGTCGGGGTCCTTCTATGAGTGTCTATGGCCCGATCTGTGTGATGAGGAGGGGGGGGGTAATGGTTGTCAGTCACTTTCAGCTGGACTTGGTCTGTAATGTAGAATAAGTTTTGTAGTTTATCCACTACTTCAGGTATAATGAGTATCCCGGCATTTATATCCACACATCTAGACCTGACACCTTCATCTAATCACCATGGAATGGGTCAGGGCAGATGTTGGAGGTCTATGAACAGGATGGGGGAGGGGGTTAGGTTTTGTCTGGAGATGGGCTTTAGGGACAAAACTAGTATGTTTCTTATATAAGTTCTGGATCAGCTTCCCCAGTGTAACTCACCTTGTCTCCTTTCCATGATATTCGCTCTGGTTCTAGTGTAAGTTGCTGACCCTCTGAAAGGGACCCATCAAAGTGACCCACAAGCATCGAATCAGTGATATTTCTACCTTTAATTCTTGTAATCCAATTTACAATTTCCATTGGGCTGGGCAGTTCTCCTTTATCATTAAAAATCATGACCTTGCCATTCGGATCATTGTACTGGACTTCTTTTACATAGCGGGACAGCTTAAATTATGACAGAAATGATTATAGGTAACAAGTATATAGAACATTTAGTATTTTTACTATAGATTGTTTATCTATTTATATCTCATTCTGAGAATGTCATCGAGATCAGATGACCTATTTTCAGAGCACTTATAATCAGATACACTTTATTGGGACTATTTATAAACAATTTGCTTTACTCATGCAAATGTTCCAGAGAGAAATCAATAATTCTACCCCTTTACAATTCCTGGCTCAGCCTCATCTTGAATATACAGTTCAGTTTTGGTCACCAATCCTCAGGAAAGATGTTGATGAATTAGAAAAAGTTCAACAAAGGGCAACAAAATTAAGGTGGACAGAGGATCTCAACTATGAGGACTGATCTATTACAGGTATTCACTGCCCGGGGCAGCTGAGACACTCCTGCAACATCGCTGGATCTAGATGGGGTTTAGGTAAGTATTAGGGAGGTTGCCACACACAGAAGGCAATTTATCTTAATGCATAGAAATGCACCTTTTGCCTTTGCAATCCCTTTAATTCAGCCATCACTGAGCAGAGCAAAAAAATGCTAGGTTTTGTCTACCTTCTTTAGCCAGAGTCAAAATTAGAACTACCTTCCTTAACCCCATGGCACCAGTCGCATGCAAATAAGTGGCCTCTCTGGGTGGAGGGGCTGCAAATTTGCATGAATCTCTGTCCATACAGCTGCCCCAAGAGTGCATGCGGTGTGCGCTCTCGACACGGTTGCTGGCGCCTAACCGAAAGCCTGATCTGAAGTTTTTGGATCACGTGACAACCAATCGCGGCAGGTCACGTGATCTTAAGCCCTGCCTCACCCAGCATCATAAACCTCTTAACCACTTAAGCCCCGGACCAATACGCAGCATAATGACCAGGTCCCTTTTTGCGATTCGGCACTGTGTCGCTTTAACTGACAATTGCGCGGTCGTGCGACGTGGCTCCCAAACAAAATTGGCGTTCTTTTTTCCCACAAATAGAGCTTTCTTTTGGTGGTATTTTATCACCTCTGCGGTTTTTATTTTTTGCGCTATAAACATAAATAGAGCGACAATTTTGAAAAAAATAACATATTTTTTTACTTTTTGCTATAATAAATATACCCAAAAAATATATAAAAAACCCATTTTTTTTCCTCAGTTTAGGCCGGGTCCATACGTCATACGGATCTGATGGCGGGAGGTATTGTACACAATCGGTGGCTGCAGCCACTGGGATTGTATGTGAAACTGACCGGCAGCCTCCTGCCTATCAGTTGAGAGCATTCGGGCAGCGCCGTTGCAGCCTGATCGCTTTCACACACCCCCGGTATGGCCCCCCGCCGCTGCACCCTATAATGCTTGCCGGGCTCTGCTTGTCCATCTGCGGGCCCGGGAGCTCCATGGCGGGTGCTGGTGGCTGGAGGGAAGGAGAAGAGTGGACACACATCCGCTCTCCTCTCCCTCTTCTTGTGACCCAGAAAGCGACGTCTCTGACATCACTTCCAGGTCAAGTTCTCGGTGTCCCCGGCTTGCTCAGCTGGGAAATAATTTTTTGCAATGCAGATCGCATTTAGTGGAGCACACAGAAGACATCAGAGGTCTTTTAGACTCTGCATATCTCAATAAAGAGAACCTAAATCTAATGCCGCGTACACACGATCGTTTTTAATGTCATTTTCAAAAACAACGTTTTTCTCGACGTGATTTTTCTTGTTTCCTCTCAAGCCTGTCTTGCATACACACGTTCATAAAAAAAAACGCTCGACTAAAGCGCAGTGACGTACAACACGTACGACGGCACTATAAAGGGGAAGTTCCATTCGGATGGCGCCACCCTTCATGTTAGTAAAGTTTGTTGAGCGACCATTCACGCTTTTCAGCCTTGTGCTTTTCAGTCCGTTACTGCGTGACAAATGTGCTATCTCCATTACGAACGCTAGTTTTACCAGAACGAGCACTCCCGTCTCATACTTGATTCTGCGCATGCGTGTTTTTTTCCCCTCGTAAAAGCATACACACTTCCGTTTTTCACGTTGTTAAAAAAATGACATGAAAAACGACGTGAAAAAATAGAGCAGGTTCTCATTTTTTTAGCCCATTTTTCACATCGTTAAAAATGCTCTGGAGCCTACACACGATCGTTTTTAATGCCCAACTTAAAAAAATTCATTTTTAACGATGTGAAAAACGATCGTGTGTACGCGGCATTAGAATTATCAAAGCACCAACACAGGATGGAACTGTGGATGCTTGTGGTAGCACAGTGCCACGTCCTAAACGTCAATTGGTCAAATGTTGAAAGTGCAAGTGCAATTATAAGAAAATAAACAATAGACTTTTATTAACAATTAATACATAGACAATTAAAAAAAAGAGGAACATCATTAAAATACTGCAGTATTATTACAGTGGTGACTAAATCTCTTCAATATTGGTCATAGATGTCAAAACATGTCATGACTAGACTATACTGTAACAATATCTTAAGCTCTACATGTTTTGCGAAGATCGCTTCTTCAGGAGCTTGTGTAATTTTCTAAGAAGAGAAAAAACATTGATGATTTTTTTAGAGACAGTATGACTATATATACCATAATAGGTACAAAATCTACATTTTTTAGATAGACATCGGGTGGTAAGGGGAGAATGAGAGATAGATAGATAAATGGACAGACAGATGAGAGAGGGATTTAGTGGTGAATGGGAGAAGCATTTGCTCCGATCAGCAGTCCCCCATCTCTCCTCTCCTCTCCTGCCAGGCACATGTCTCTGTCTTATGCAGCAGATTACAAGTGAATATCTGGGGGCAGAGGTGAAGCAGGATGCCCCCCTCCCTCCACATTCAGTCCGATCACAGGATACTTTAGAATAAGATAACATTAAAGAAAGGACACAGGCAGATAGATAGTATCTGTGGCTTCTCCATTCACAGAGTTTCGGGGTCAGGTTCACTTATGATTTCTGTCACAGAACCCAGAAGTGATGCTGCTGCCCGGGGAAAGTACTGCCCATTTCCTATGGCAGTGCCAATAGTAAAACCCACAGCAAAGGAATGCCTCCAAAACTGAAGTGTTTTGGTGCACTGCTTTGCGCCGCAATGACTCACAAAAGCAGGCAAATGAAGCGTCTAATACGCAATCATGTGATTGCATAGCCGTCATGCTACCCATATGGCACTGTGTCCGGCGCCCATACACAGTGCACTTAAAGGACTTTTTTTAAAGGACTATTAAAAAAAATATATACATTTTATTTTTTTTAATGGTGACTAGCCTTGGGGGGGGGCACCCATGCGCCCCCTATGGATGGGCCACCACTGCTTTTGTGTAGCATTAAAGAGTGCAGCATTAAAAGATTTATTACAGGCACAATGGGATTAAAAACACTTTACAAGAAAGTAAGAGGTCATAGGAATATAATGATTAGTCCTCATGCGGATTTCTTTAATCCTCGTCTGTCTAGGGGAGAGAGAGAGCCGTCCTGCAGCTGTCAGATTCTCTGGTGATGTGGATTAGCGAGGACAAGAAGTTGCAATGAGGCAACCTGGGTTCAGGAAACAAACTGGAACGCACGCGGCCTATGTAACATCAGATGAAGGCGATGGGCGGTAATTGCACAGCTCCTTCATCAGACCTACATACATGCTTGTCCGGCAGGGGAGGAGGGGAGGAGAGGGGAGGGGTTGGTGTCTGCTGATAGGCTTGGGGGAAAAGGGGCGGAGTGTCGACCTGTGGATTGGATGGATCTGGAGTCAGGGATATGTATGCATGGACAGGTACTTATATATATATATATATATATATATATATATATACGAATGCCTCCATCTCATTATGCTGTTACATTGTGCTAATTCCGCTCTAACCCTGATTGTCCCTTCCAGGACCATTATTACCAGACGCACACTAAATCTAATGTGCTTAATATGTCACATGTCCAGTCACATGACTCTGTCCCTTTATGAAACCAACATTTATCAATTTAAACAAAACCCTTGCATGTTCAGCATGCTGCACTTTATTATTAATACTATATTCCATGAACACTGGCTCATATATATTCTTCACCACCTTTCAATGCCCCGGAGCTGTACCCAGACTTGTATCACCAATCTCTCTCATTTCCACAATGTGATCTCTATGTATATGCCCTTGACAGACTACATCCCGATCGAGTCTCAGGTACATAACCCTGGCTCCAGATCCATTCAATATGTAGTGCAAAGTGGATTTGCCTTTAGTAAATGACCCCCTATGTGTCTATGTATACATGTGGTCTATATAAGACAAGTGGAAAGGTGGTTTGTGGCAAAACAATAATAAAAAAAAAAAATTGGTACAAAGTACAGCAAGTAGGCTCAGGTTCTGTTTAACAATGTCTCTTTAAAACACCATTGGCAGTGGAAATTTATGTGTATTAAATAATTGGGGTTGATTTAATAAAGGCAAATCCATCTTGCACTACAAGTGCACTTTGAAGTGCAGTCGCTGTAGATCGCTGTAGATCTGAGGGGAAGCTCTGAAATGAGCAGGAACTCTGCTGATTTTATCATCCAATCATGTGCAAGTAAAAATTCTGTTTTTTTATTTTCTTTGCATGTCCCCCTCAGATCTACAGCGACTGCACTTGAAAGTGCACTTTCAGTGCAAAGTGGATTTTCCTTTCATAAATAACCCCCGTTGTGTCCCTCTGGGTGCTCCAGGTCCTTCACAATACCAGCAATGATCTGGCTTTCTAGAACAGAATGTGGATCTCCTGCCCTTCATTTAACATTTTTATGTGCCAAACTATTAACTTAAATTTGAAAAATGAATGAACTACAGCACTCACGATGGTGCAAAAAATATCAATAAACAAAAACATAAGGGAAAACAATTAATCGATAAGTGAATGTCCATGTAATAGTGAACAATGTGCTCCAATCGATAAAGTGCAATAGTACTCCAAAATTCAAGGTGCGACACACCCCCTTCTGTGTCTAGGAGTCATACAGGCTTAGAGTGTTGGCTGGGGATGGCGGATTGACTTCAGGATACAGAGAAGATCTCCCATATCATAACAGTCATGTGTGGATAATAGTACCCAAAAAGAGATAAAAGAGGGGCCTGATAGTGAAGTACTGTTTGGCAAATAGTTTATTTGGCAGATTAGAAATGCACATTTACAAAAAGGTAATATCAAGCATATAATGGCAAGAGATTACAATAGGAAACGCTGCTGGTGGCGTGCGTTCCACCGACAACCTGAAATTACGTTGTTTGCACTCTAAACCGAAAATTGCTTCAACGCGTTTTGTCCACGGACTAAATAATATACACTGGTTTGGAAAATGAGGGGGTATGGACTTTGGACTTTTTAGGCACAGTTACACAGACGTATTACAAAAAATATAAATTTTATTTAAAGAACATATAAAATATGTAGAACATAAAAAAACACATTTGATAAATATACACAAATAATCAGTGATACCATTACTGTATATAACCACAATTCTAAAAGGGAACTCAAGAGGTACAATGACATCATTACATGGTTGAGTAAGAGTCCAAGAGAGTGGTTAAACAACAGCAAAAATGGCATAGCGGTGTTGAGAGAAATTATTCAAGAAGGCTCAACATGTTTCGCATGCAGACATGCTTCTTCAGGAGCATTGCATATTTAATGCAAGGTGTGGGATGTAAATCAAAGGTAGTTATATAAAACCAACAACCCAATACAAACATCAGGGAGGCAGGTGAGGCGTTGACAATCGGGCATAATGAAGAAGTAGTAAAATGTCAGGCTAGCCGACAGCAAAAGATTATTTGCCAGTTTAGAGCAGGATAAGACAAAGCACTAAGATGAACAAAAAGGGCCATGAATCAAAGCCACATAACGAGAGAGATAGTCCATGTAAGGATATAAATAGTGCAGCCCAAAAGGGTTGTCCTCAAAGCTCAAAATGATTTGATAACGGAACTGATGAGTCAGCAATAGATGTCTAATAATACAGGGCGGACTTTGATCGGACGAGGCTGTTGTCTATGAGGGGTTCTACTTATCAAGGCTGTATTAAATATCCCAATTTTTTTCTGAAAAAAAAAATCCTCAGTTTAGGTTGATATGTATTCTTCTACATATTTTTTGTAAAATAAAAAATGCAATAAGCGTATATTGATTGTGTTTTTGCCCAATTTTGATTAATTTCCAGCCCTGCTATATATTTTCCACTCTATAGAGGGGAACCTGTTTTACTTTTGTTCTTTTATTATTTTTTTTCTCTTTCCAGCCAAGGCCTCCACATCTCTTCAAATTCCTTGAGGTTACCTCTTTTTGTATAAACTGCTTTTTCTTTACATATGGTCTCATTTATTACACTAATCTATTCCCTTACTGCCGGGGGTGTCTTTGACTGCCATCTCCTTGCTATAATTGTCCTAGCTTGGAACAGGCGTCTTAATATTGCGACTAAATAAACAAATATTGATGCGCTAGACACCAACCCAATTATTGCGCCAATGTGACAGTGTTCAAACAACTCTCCCTGCTGAGAGTGAATGATCTTACAGTAAAAATAATCTGCAATGAAAATATTGAAAACCATAAAAATCCCCTCAAACCACACGTATCTGTGTATATAAATCCAAATAGCATGGATTCCAATGTGGGCTGTAATCACTTTATATTGCGTGTCCCCAGTCCATATAGATCACTGATCAATATAGTGCAAAAACATCACCATCTACACCGTAATGATTTTAGGCAGTACTTGCTCCTAGATCAGACTCCTCCTTACAAGCTCCAATTTTCAGGATAATTCCATTCACATAAAAGAAAAAGAAAACAGATCATAGCGCAATATGCCTCTGCAAGACACAACCTGTCACAGCCGTGGCCTGCACACACATATCCTCCGGGATCATCAGCGTGTGCTCAGCTCAGTAGTTCCTGTGTTCCTCAGTCAGGCTGCCGATGCGAGCGTCACTTAGGCTCCTCCCCCCTATGCGTTACGTCACTGACACGTGACTTAATCATGGGTAACGTCTGCTACATCCCCACATCCTTATGTAGAGGACGACAGAGCGTTTGTAGTGGTTGCCATGGTGATTGTCTGGAAACACATCATTGCTGGCCAGCGCTGATTCCCATATATTTTTAATTAAAAGTTAAACAATTTATTGCAATACAAATATGCCGCAACTCATTCACATATAGGTTTTTGGCATAATACAACTTATTTAAAACCAGCAATTACAAACATCTAGTGAACTGTATAAACCATTGCTACAAAAAGATTTGCCAGGCCCTCCGGTGGCGAAGCCTGGAACTACGATCTTATGTATTACATATTCACTACTTAATGCATCACCGAAAGAATAATAAACATACATATTTAAAATTTCTTATAAAAATTCCATAGAAATGAATAAAAATTTGTAAAATATATAGATGTAGATAAAGGCATGAAAGGGCACCAACATCCCTCCATCTCTCAACTCACAACATCTATTTTGAGGGTCCATATTCCACATAATAATAATATATGTTCATGTTTAAATTCAATTATAAAATGTGTAGAACTTCCAATCAGTCTGTACACATATCACTAGTATACATATGCACTCACCTATAGCCAATTCAATCCCCAGTATTAATCCCCAATGGGTCGCTATAGGTTATACAACCCAGGTAAGACCCTCTAATAACCAGAGGGCCAAATGTATGTCCCATGACCCAAATGCCATATGAGTTCCTCAGGCCAGATGCTAATAATCAGAAATAAAACAATTTAGGTCAAAATCTATATTTAAACCATACGGCGATAAAGTGCAAATTTCATAAATCCACCGGGATTCACTTTTACTAATTTCCCTCACCTTGTGGCTTCCCCTCCAATGTGGTTTAAATTTCTGTATGGCCCAAAACTTTAGATCTGCCGGATTCCTCTTATGGCACAGGTCAAAATGTCTAGAGACATTATGTTTTGGGAAACCTGCCTTGATGTTTTGTACATGTTCTCTTAGTCTTTTCCAAAGAGGTCTTTTGGTTCTTCCTATGTACTGTAATGAGCAAGTGCATTCTAACATGTACACCACCCCTTCCGTTCTACACGTAATACAATCTTTAATACTATAGTCCTTGTTAGTAGTGTTAGATTTAAAATTAGAACATTTGACCCCCTTTAAGCCTGTTTCTCTGCATGCGTAACAGCGTTTGCACGGGTAGAAACCCTTACTCTGAAAAAAGTTAAGAGTGTTGGTTTTTGTGGGGGGGTCAGGGATATTCTTCACCACTAGATCCCTCAGGGTTGGTGCTCTTCTATATATCACCCTTGGCTTATCTGGTAAAATGGTTGTTAGCTGTTTATCTGCTTTTAAAACGGGCCAGTACTTCCTAAATATTTTTTTCCATTTGTCTGTGCTGAATATTATAGTCCATAATCAATGCTACCTCTTGAGAATTCCCCTTAGTTTTTTCCTTATCCTTTATAAGCTGATTTCTGGGGATCTTGTGTACCTCTCTTATTTTCTCATGGCTAAAATCTTCATTATATCCTTTCGAGATGAATTTATTACCAATTTCATTGGCCTGTTCTAAATACACATTTTGATCTGAGCAATTCCTCCGTAACCTCACCAGTTGGCCCTTTGGTATGTTAATCAACCAAGGGTCATAGTGACAACTGTCTGTTGGTATATAGCTGTTCCTTTCCACTGGTTTAAAGTGTGTTTTCATTTTTATTTGATTATTCTCCATGGATATGTCCAAATCCAAAAATTGTATGGCTTTATCACTTATTATGTAGGTTAATTTGATATTTCTGTGATTCACATTTAATTTCAGATAGCAAAGTAACTCTAGATGGTTATAAGGAATCAGAATCATTTCTAACCCTCACTAACCAATTAAGTAAAGTCCTAGAACAAAAAGATATTGATATAAAACAGAGGAAAAAAAGGAAATATCTAAGGGACATGAATGATTATAAGCAAGAACAGGCATACAAATGGCAACTGAACCTAAGAAGCGGAAAACTAGGGTCCACCATATCATCTCCAGGCAGAGGGGTTCGGATTATATCTCCAGAGCGAAGTGGAAGATCACCAGTAAGATACAGACACCCCAGAGATTATAATGATGAACATGAGAGGCCACTGAGAGACAATACAAATAATTATGAGAGACAGGGGAGGGAGGTGATTAATGAATTGAGGACCCCAAAACCGTGGTGGAGAAATAAGAACAACCACCAAAGTGAGTCCAAATCCCCCAAAAAACCTTTCTGGAAAAATAAGAACAATCATAAACCGATTAATCATCACGATCGTTCGTATGAACAGCAGGGAGGCTATGCCCAAGGACAGCATAGCAGTCAGGGTCAACAAACCTCGGAAAGGAGGGATGAAAGGGAAAATAATACATATCCAGCTCAGTATTATTCACACCAAGGAGGTCAAAATTCCCGATATCCTCCCCAAGGGAACCATCCCGAGTATGATCGGCATTCGGCACCACTATGAGAATAGGAGAAGCCCAATAAAAACCCAGAACAAATATGAACCGTTAAGAAAATATGGAGATGAGGAGGAACCAAACACATCTTCTTTTTTAGGGAGCCGCAGGAGCGAGAGAACCCCCCCCCCCAGGTATGAGCACATGACGCATACCAGAAGCCCAAATGTAAGAGGGGAACCCGAGGTGGATGCAAGATCCAAAAGAGGAAGATGGAAATAGGTAAGGGGATATATAATATCAGTGGGGTGGCTCTGACAAAAACTGAACTTTTAACCCTTGATAAGGGATTAAAATATGCACCCAAAAGGAATCTAAATAAATTTGAGGCCTATGTGGGCATCCTAAAATACACAAGGAAGCTGAATATAAAGAAATATTTAATGAATACCCATACGCAGCAAAATATTAAAATTTACAGACCAGGAAAAGTACAACATAGTGAATTATGGAACAAATCACTGTTCAACCCACAGGTATCAAATAACCAACATGTGGAGGTATTCAATAAAATGGTAACACAAGACCTGGAGAAATTAAAAGTTAAGAGATTACCTGGACCCCAGGCTATAAATAGAGGAATAAAATAATTAGAAAAGAATAAACAGGTAGTGATAAGACCTGCTGATAAAGGGGGGGGGGCATTGTGGTGTTATCGAAGGAGTATTACCATCAATAATTAATGGGGCAACTAAATGACACTAATACATACATAAAATTAAGAAGCAATCCCACCAGTGAATATAAAGAAGAATTATTGGAATTGATTGAGAGAGGGTGTATGAAGAAGATTTTATCCAAGAGAGAGGAGAAATACTTGGTACCGGATATGTGTAGAGTTCCGGTTATCTACACAGTACCGAAGGTACATAAAGATTTACAAAATCCACCAGGTAGGCCGATTATTAATGGTATACAATCTCTCAATTCAAGACTGGAGGAGTATATTGATCGTTTCATGCAACCCCTGGTGCCTAAAACACGTGAGTATTTGAGAGATACAAAACATCTCTTACAACTCCTGGATAAGGTTGAACTAAATCCACAACAGCAATATTTGATGGCTACAGCTGATGTCGCTTCGCTATATACTAATATAGAGCATGAGCAAGCGATAAAGGCCTCCAGATGGGCTCTGGATGTTTTTAGCGACATAGCGTCAAAACAGAAAAGATTAATTTTAAGAAGCCTGGCCTTCGGATTACAACACAACTATTTCTGGTACGGATCCGAGTACTATAGACAACTGAATGGTATAGGGATGGGGGAAAAATATGCCCCTAGTGTTGCAAACATTTTCATGTCCGAATGGGAGGAAGAGGCTATATATCTTGAGGAACCGGAACAATTGATCCTATATAAACGGTTCATTGATGACTGTATCATGATATGGAGTGGAGATGAGAGCACCTTAATAGAATTTTTTCAAAAATTAAATGTGAATCACAGAAATATCAAATTAACCTACATAATAAGTGATAAAGCCATACAATTTTTGGATTTGGACATATCCATGGAGAATAATCAAATAAAAACGAAAACACACTTTAAACCAGTGGAAAGGAACAGCTATATACCAACAGACAGTTGTCACTATGACCCTTGGTTGATTAACATACCAAAGGGCCAACTGGTGAGGTTACGGAGGAATTGCTCAGATCAAAATGTGTATTTAGAACAGGCCAATGAAATTGGTAATAAATTCATCTCAAAAGGATATAATAAAGATTTTATCCATGAGAAAATTAGAGAGGTACACAAGATCCCCAGAAATCAGCTTATAAAGGATAAGGAAAAAACTAAGGGGAATTCTCAAGAGGTAGCATTGATTATGGACTATAATATTCAGCACAGACAAATGGAAAAAATATTTAGGAAGTACTGGCCCATTTTAAAAGCAGATAAACAGCTAACAACCATTTTACCAGATAAGCCAAGGGTGAAATATAGAAGAGCACCAACCCTGAGGGATCTAGTGGTGAAGAATATCCCTGACCCCCCCACAAAAACCAACACTCTTAACTTTTTTCAGGGTAAGGGTTTCTACCCGTGCAAACGCTGTTACGCATGCAGAGAAACAGGCTTAAAGGGGGTCAAATGTTCTAATTTTAAATCTAACACTACTAACAAGGACTATAGTATTAAAGATTTTATTACGTGTAGAACGGAAGGGGTGGTGTACATGTTAGAATGCACTTGCTCATTACAGTACATAGGAAGAACCAAAAGACCTCTTTGGAAAAGACTAAGAGAACATGTTCAAAACATCAAGGCAGGTTTCCCAAAACATAATGTCTCTAGACATTTTGACCTGTGCCATAAGAGGAATCCGGCAGATCTAAAGTTTTGGGCCATACAGAGATTTAAACCACATTGGAGGGGAAGCCACAAGGTGAGGGAAATTAGTAAAAGTGAATCCCGGTGGATTTATAAAATTTGCACTTTATAGCCGTATGGTTTAAATATAGATTTTGACCTAAATTGTTTTATTTCCGATTATTAGCATCTGGCCTGAGGAACTCATATGGCATTTGGGTCATGGGACATACATTTGGCCCTCTGGTTATTAGAGGGCCTTACCTGGGTTGTATAACCTATAGCGACCCATTGGGGATTAATACTGGGGATTGAATTGGCTATAGGTGAGTGCATATGTATACTAGTGATATGTGTACAGACTGATTGGAAGTCCTACACATTTTATAATTGAATTTAAACAGGAACATATATTATTATTATGTGGAAAATTGGACCCTCAAAATAGATGTTGTGAGTTGAGAGATGGAGGGATGTTGGTGCCCTTTCATGCCTTTATCTACATCTATATATTTTACAAATTTTTATTCATTTCTATGGAATTTTTATAAGAAATTTTAAATATGTATGTTTATTATTCTTTCGGTGATGCATTAAGTAGTGAATATGTAATACATAAGATCGTAGTTCCAGGCTTCGCCACCGGAGGGCCTGGCAAATATTTTGTAGCAATGGTTTATACAGTTCACTAGAAGTTTGTAATTGCTGGTTTTAAATAAGTTGTATTATGCCAAAAACCTATATGTGAATGAGTTGCGGCATATTTGTATTGCAATAAATTGTTTAACTTTTAATTAAAAATATATGGGAATCAGCGCTGGCCAGCGATGATGTGTTTCCAGACAATCACCATGGCAACCACTACAAATGCTCTGTCATCATCTACATAAGGATGTGGGGATGTAGCAGACGTTACCCATGATTAAGTCACGTGTCAGTGACGTAACGCGTAGGGGGAGGAGCTTACGTGACGCTCGCATCTGCAGCCTGACTGAGGAACACAGGAACTACTGAGCTGAGCACACGCTGATGATCCCGGAGGCTATGTGAGTGCAGGCCACGGCTGTGACAGGTTGTGTCTTGCAGAGGCATATTGCGCTATGATCTTTTTTCTTTTTCTTTTATGTGAATGGAATTATCCTGAAAATTGGAGCTTGTAAGGAGGAGTCTGATCTAGGAGCAAGTACTGCCTAAAATCATTACGGTGCAGATGGTGATGTTTTTGCACTATATTGATCAGTGATCTATATGGACTGGGGACACGCAATATAAAGTGATTACAGCCCACATTGGAATCCATGCTATTTGGATTTATATACAAAGATACGTGTGGTTTGAGGGGATTTTTATGTTTTTCAATATTTTCATTGCAGATTATTTTTACTGTAAGATTATTCACTCTCAGCAGGGAGAGTTGTTTGAACACTGTCACAAGTGCACAATAATTTGTTTGGTGTCTAGCGCATCAATATTTGTTTATTTAATCACATGTTAAGGTCACAGATATTTTTTTGATTGATTGCAGCTTTCACTATTTGGTTATCTCTTTATTGGATTTACACTATTTTGTTTCATTAGCGCTTTAGTAATTTACACACATTAATATTGCGACTGTAGTACTCTTCCTCTCCTCCCGTTCCTTCCTATATCCCAGTATACATAATATGGCCTCCATCTCTAATGTTAGACCAAATATTTCGCCCATGGTGTTTAGAACTCCCTCCCAGTATTGGTACAGCTTGGGACATCTCCACACCATGTGTATAAGATCCCCGGTCCCCTGGCATCTGGAACATTTATCATCTGATCTTCTGCCGTACTTAAATTATCGCTTGGGGGTGTAATAGGCTCTATTTATCAACATCAGGTGGGATACCTTCTGCGGGGGCAAGACTGATACCTACGGTCCCATCTCTAAGATTCTCCTCCACTGCTCCTGTGTTATTTCCCCTATATCCTCTTCCCATCTCTCTCTTACCTTACAGAGTTTGGGCCTGTTATTGACTTTTTTGTCCATATTTTTTGGATATAAGACCCTTAGTTGAGCTACCTGGAGTATGTTTTGAAGGAGCAGCATTTTATTCCATTCTAAAGTTTGTGTCCTAAATTGGGCTTCAAGGGCATGACCCAACTGAAGGTAAGTGTAAAATGAATGCTGCAGTATGCTGAATTCCCGTCTCAAATCTAAGAATTTTTTGAAAGTGTAGCCATCTGTCTCAGCCTTTTAATGCCTTGTGCTTCCCATTATCTGGGCTTTCCTATCGGGAGAATTTCCTGCAAGTTGCTATTATTCCAAAGAGGGGTAAATTCAGTTAGCCCAGTGTATCCCATGTGTTTTTTAACTGTTTTCCATATTTTGGTTATCATTTTTGTAGTTGGATTCCTGTGCGCCTCTAGAGCCTCAATAAGTGTATTATGTAATGCTCCAGTTAGCATTATTCTCCCATTAGGGGTCCCTCCCCCCGGGATTTTGCATCCCGTTAATTGCTGCAGCTGTGCCGATAGGTAGTAACTCTCGGGGTGCAGTACTGCCAGGCCTCCTTCCCTCACCGGCATCTGCATTGTTCGAAGACGAATCCTGACTTGTCTCCCTTTCCATATTAACTCCCTAAAAAGGGTTTCAATTTTATTGAACCATTTTTTGCATATCCAAACTGGGGAGTTATGCAGTATGTACAGCAACTGTGGCTGCCAGATCATCTTGATTAGACTGCATCTACCTGCCACCGACAAAGGAAACCGTTTCCAGGTGTTAATTTTTTTGTTTGAATTTGGTCAGGTTTTAGGTATTAGGTTTTTATTTATATATTGGTTGGGGTCTTTCGTAACCAATATCCCCAAGAATCTTAATGTGTCCACTATCGCCAGCTGTGGCATTCCTAATGTTATTGATTCTCCTATAGGGTCCACCGGTAATAATTCTTATTTCTCCCAATTTATCTCTAACCCTGTAAATGTACCAAATTCCTCCACTATACTCATTGCTTTTACCAACAATTGTCCCGTATCTCCCAGGAAGAGCAGGGTATCGTCTGTATATAATGCGATCCTTTCATCTCCTGTCTTCCTTTGAAAGCCAGTTATCTCAGAGCTTGATCTTATAGAGATGACCAAAGGTTCCATCGCTCGGGCGAAGAGCAGGAGTGACAATGGGCACCCCTGTATCGTCCCCCTCTCCAGCTCGATCTTATCCAAGAGTTCATTGTTAATTTTAAGCTTGGCACTAGGCTTGTCGTAGAGCATTTTTATCCAACCAGTAAAAGAAGGACCAAATCCAAATTTCCCCAGCACCCTCCAGATATATGGCCACTCCACACTATCAAAAGCTTTGGTCACATCCAGTGACAACACAAGTCTTGATCCCTCATTTGGGGTTTGTAAATTTAGGAATGTCCTTCTAATGTTTATACTGGTAGATCTATTAGCTATGAATCCCGGCTGGTCTGGATGGATCAGTTTTGGAACAATTCTATTCAGCCTAGCTGCCAAAACCTTAGCTAGTATCTTGGCATTCGAGCATAAAATAGAGATTGGCATATACAGTATGCAGCGGAATCTAGAGGGTCCTTCCCTTCTTTTTGTATGACTATAATGGTTGCTTCCAGCATCGACGCGGGAAGTCTTCCATCCATGGCCGCTCCATTTTGTGTTTTTATGAGCTCTGGAAGAAGTATTTCTCTGTAGTATTTATATACCTCCGTGGGAAGCCCGTCTGGACCAGGAGACTTTTGGTTTGCCATATCAGCTACTGCCTGTTGGAGCTCTGCGAGGGTTATTGGAATTTCTAATTTGTCTCTTTCCTCTTGTGTCACGACACTGACATCGCGATTTGGAGCTTTGGAGTGGGTGAGAACTAATATTGAGCGCACACTTCAGGTCCGCCGTGACTTCAGTGCACCTATGTACCAATATTTGCAAGTTTTGCTGTGGTTTTCACGGATTGCTGGTTTGAATTATTTAAAATGTGAGTGCAAAGATTGAAGCTTGTGTGTGATTTTAATAAACTGGTTGAAACTATATCACGCTATTGAAGCACTCTTTTCATTTCACATGTGGACAGATCCTGTGTAAAGCACGGTGGAATATTGGATGATCGTTTTTAACCCATTGTGAGGTTTAAAAGGCATCTGAGTCAAACACGAAAGTGGGAGGCATTGCAAGTTGGTGAGTGCAGTTTCAAAGGGAGAGGAGTCACTTGCACATTGGTGTGGTGGAATAGTTAAGAAGATTAAGCATTGAAATACTCCACAAACGTTTTTTTGCTTTATGAACTATTGATTTATCACATGTCACTGGGTGATATTTTTTCCACGTTTTATACATTAATCATTGTTATCATTTACAGTTTTTGCTGTATATTGCATTGTTTAAGCGCCACTATTTTTCCTGTTTATACATCTTTTGTTTAAAAAGGTTTAATTCCACAGGTATATCTAGTTTACCCAAAAAGTCCTCCATTACTCCCTTCATCCCCTCCCTCTGTGCTGTATAAAGTTTTTTATAGTAAGCCCTAAATATCTGCAGTCCGATCTCCGAGGTATTAGATGCAGTCTCTCCTCCTGCAGATCTAATAGCAGGAATAGTGGAGGGGAGGAGTTAGACTTCACTAGTTGTGACAGCATCTTTCCTATGCTTTCGCCCTCTGCAAAAGAAGACTGTTGCAAAAGGAGTCGTCCAGTGTCAACATTATATACGTATAATTGCTATCTTATAATCTTGTTGTTTATCTATCCGTGTTTTTTCCTCCCCGGTGTTGGATCTATTACATAGTAATTTTCGGCTTGTAACACCACTCTACGAATATTTTCCTCCCATTCTCTAGCTTCTTTATTAAATTTGGCAATCTGCTGAATCAGGGTACCTCTGAGATATGCCTTCAGGGTATCCCAGAGTATCCCGGTCGCCGCAGTGCCTTCATTAAATCCTACTAATTCTCTAAGTTTAGGCAGAACCTCATCTGTTTTCTTTATTAATTCGAACCAATATGGATTTATTTTCCACTCTCTCTGGACTCTTTTCCCTCCTAGGTTCAACGTAAGAACCATTGGGGAGTGATCTGATACCCCTCTTGGCAAGAACACAATCTTTTCTGTAAACTGCAGTGCTCTATCATTTCCCAAGGCCATATCTATCCTGGAGATCGTGGAATACGAGCTTGAATAGCAAGAATATTGCTGGACGCCCGGGTTCTGCACTCTCCACATGTCCATTAACCTTACTTCATCCAGGAAATAGCTCAGTCGGCTCTTCTCTGTAGGCTCTGAGTGTATCAATACAGGAAACCTATCTGCCTTTTTGTTTAGGACCTCATTGAAGTCACCTACTACTATGACCGTTCCTTCTTCCTTATCCAACATAAATTTGTTTAATCTGAGCATTACATCCATTTTAAATGGTGGAGGGATATAGATATTTGCCACTATATGCATTCTGTTATCAATTGAGCAATAAGCGTATATTGATTGTTTTTTGCAAAAGTTATAGCGTCTACAAAATAGGGGATAGTTGTATGGCATTTTTATTATTATTTTGTTTTTTACTAGTAATGGCGGCGATCTGCGATTTTTATCGGGACTGTGACATTATGGCAGACAGATCAGACACTTTTGACACTTTTTTGGGACCATTGACAATTTTACAGCGATCAGTGCTATGAAAATGCACTGATTACTGTAAAAATGTCACTGGCAGGCAAGATGTTAACACTAGGGGGCAATCAAGGGGTTAACTATGTTCCCTCTCTGTGTTCTAACTGAAGGGAGATGGGACTTACTAGGGGAAATGACAGATCGCTGTTCATATTTTTTATGAACACTTATTCAGTCATTTTTCCCCTGAAAGAACCGGGATCTGTGTGTTTACACACACAGATCCCAGTTCTCATTGTGTCAAGAGCGTTCGCTGATGCCCAGTGGTCATTGCTCCCGCCGGATGACTCCGGGGCGAGCAGAGGCCGTGAGCGTGTCCCACCATGGGAGAAAAAGAAACCCTGGACTGCCGCACTCTGTATAGACAGTTATTTATTCCAAAATTTCAGGTAAAAAATCCAAATTCAAAATAAATCCATGAATCCAAAACAACAAATGCAGATGGTGTGCATGCAGGGAAGGGTGGCTAACGCGTTTCACGTCACGAATTGACGCTTACTCATAGCGTCGTCCCTAGTGGCCACAGGGAAAAGCGACATAATATAACGTTGTTTCGCCCAGCTGAGCCATGCTGCTGCAGCAAAACTGCTGTGGCTGGTTGGCAAGTGGTTAAAGTGAAGAGTGCATGACCGCTATTACACGTTTATCCCAAAAACCTATAGATACCTTGCTGTGTGTGACATCAGTGCCAGAAATATTTACTGTATAACTAGAGTCAGACAACTCTGATATGCAAGAATCTAAACAGCCAAAGAACTAGCATTCTCGAAGGACAGTTCAGCTATGTCAGCCTCCATTAAGGAGACCAGTGAATGTCGGTTTGTTGATCTCCCCTACCTATTTGTAATCCATAAGTGATCAGTAAAATGTCACTGCGGCTCCCTACTGCCACTGGTAAGGAGCTAATGGAACGCAATCTGCATTTCAGTCATTTAATGGAGGGCAGGGGAGACATCAGGGGTCTCATTAAAGAGAAAATGTCCCAAAAAGTATCACATAGGGGACTCGTATCCGCAAGTGATAAAAAATAAAGTGTAAGAAAATAAAGTTAAATCCCTGCACTTTAACCCCTCAAAATGCATATATATGAGCCTTTCCCCACCCCCACATGCACACATATACAAAAATAAACACAGATGGCAGGGGCACCTGTGCACTAAAGCTTATATTTTTCTACACATGTTATCAACAAGCATGCTGGAGTGAGAACAATAATTTTAGACCTGTTATCTGTTATCTTGTATGAGTGGATCATGGGTGTAATGTCAGGCTCCTGCAGACAAGTCATTCAGCTTTCTGCCCATGCATCTGTACAGGCTTTTTGTTAGAAAGCTTGAGGACTTGTGAATGTACACTAAATTTAAAACAAGCCAATTTTTCTGAACTGCGGGCATTACTACATGACATCAATTGGGACCAAATCCTAGAAACATTGAACACAGAAGAAAAATGGGAATGTTTCAGGAGCATATTAAACAAAGGTCTCACACAGTGCATTCCAATGAGTAATGAATATAGAAGAGCAAAGGTTACATTTGGGTGGCTAAACCGTAATGTAAAATGCCTCATTAAAGAGAAAAAAATTACCTTTAAAAAATATAAAAAGGATGGGTCATCGTCAGCATTCAAACACTACAAGGAATGCAATAAGCAGTGTAAGAACGCAATCAGGGTGGATAAAAAAGACCACGAGAGACAAATAGCAGGGGAGAGTAAAAAAACTCCAAATAGTTTTTTTAGATATATCAACAGTAAAAAAAGCGAGATCAGAGCACATTGCCCACATAAAAGACGATGATGGGAGGATGGTTACAGATGACACAGAGAAGGCAACTGTACAAAATGCCTTCTTCTCCTCAATTTTTATGCAGGAAAAGAAGAGGTATATTCTGACAGTACTGTTAGTGAAACATCCCAGGATATACACTTGTGGCTAACAGAGGCCAGGGTGAAGGAAAGACTTAATAAACTTAATACAAATAAATCACCAGGACCAGATGGCTTGCACCAGAGAGTCCTCAGAGAACTCAGTCAGGTTATAGCCAGACCATTGTTCCTAATATTTGCGGACAGCATACTGACAGGAATTGTACCAGCTGTTGGAAACAAGCCAATGTGGTACCAATATTGAAAAATAGGGCAGAGACAAATCCATCGAAACTACAGGCCAGTCAGCCTAACATCAATAGTAGGTAAATTATTTATGGAAGTGATAAGGGACTATATCCAAAAATTTACTGGAGAAAAAAATATCATTAGTAGTAATCAGTATGGGTTTACAAAAGGTCGTTCCTGACAGACCAATCTGCTAACATTCTACGAGGAAATGAGCTGCCATCTAGACAGAGGAAGGCATGTGAATTTAGTGTACCTGGATTTTGCAAAAACATTCAATACAGACCACCATAAATGCTTAATCTACAAGCTGAGGTCTGCAGGCATGGACCATAAGGTTTGTTCTTGGGTAAAAAACTGGTTACAGGGGCGTGTCCAAAGGGTAGTGATAGATACCATGTACTCAGTCTGGTCTGGAGTGGTTATAAATGATATGGAGAATCAGGGCCATCTTTAAGGTAGCACAAAAGGGGCATCTGCCCTGGGCCCCATCATTGTTGTGGGGCCCAATGCAGTTGCCTCATACTTGCCAACTATATCAGTTCAAATTCCCTTGGCCCTTGAAGTTTTAGTCCTGTTCTGTGTCCCAATATCTCAGCGTGAAGTTGTTACTAATGCTGTTCAGCTTTGCCTATTGTTGTGTACAGATGACTCACCTGCAGACCCTGTGTTTACATGTAAATAATCTGGCAGCATTAATATCGAAGTAGCCACAGATCGGTTGTATTGATATGTAAATAGAGTTGGCATTCATTTGTATATCATGCCCCCTCAGGTCATATCCACCATCACTTCTGCTGAATTCTGCCCACCGGGGAGGAAAAGGGGAATGCTTGAAAGTCCTGCCTACAACTGTGACCATTAAGCCTAATATCAGCCTGTTCTGCAAAGGTAAGCAAATCGGAGGTGGAACCTTTTTTCAAAATAACATGGTGCCACAGCACCCAGAATTTTGGTTACAAGTGAATACAACAAACCTTATGGTCCATGCCTGCAAGTAAATACGCACATCTCAGCAGATGGGTGAGTGTGTCATTAACAATTAATGGCACTGCTGTGTACAGTGGCGGCTGGTGCTCAAAATTTTTGGGGGGGCGCAAACAAACTGAAAAAATAAATAAAAATCAATTGCCACCACTGTGCCCATTAAACGCAGCCACTGTGCCCAAACGCCACCAGTTTGCCCCCTCAAATACAGCCAGTTTGTTTCCATATACAGCCAGTGTGCCCCCATATATATATATAACCAGTGTGCCCCCATATATACAGCTAGTGTGCCCCCATATACAGCCAGTGTGCCCCCATATACAGCCAGTGTACCCCCATATATATATATAGCCAGTGTGCCCCCATATACAGCCAGTTTGTCCCCATATATATAGCCAGTGTGCCCCCATATACAGCCAGTGTGTCCCCATATATATAGCCAGTGTGCCCCCATATACAGCCAGTTTGTCCCCATATACAGCCAGTTCCCCCCAAATGCAGCCAGTTTGTCCCCCATATACAGCCAGGTCCCCCCAAATGCAGCCAGTTTGTCCCCCATATACAGCCAGTTCCCCCCAAATGCAGCCAGCGTGTCCCCCATATACAGCCAGTTCCCCCCAAATGCAGCCAGTTTGTCCCCCATATACAGCCAGTTCCCCCCAAATGCAGCCAGCGTGTCCCCCATATACAGCCAGTTCCCCCCATATTCAGCCAGTTTGTCCCCCATATACAGTCAGTTCCCCCCATATTCAGCCAGTTTGTCCCCCATATTCAGCCAGTTTGTCCCCATATATATAGCCAGTGTGCCCCCATATACAGCCAGTGTGTCCCCATATATATAGCCAGTTTGTCCCCCATATACAGCCAGTTTGTCCCCCATATTCAGTCAGTTCCCCCCATATTCAGCCAGTTTGCCCCCCATATACAGCCAGTTCCCCCCAAATGCAGCCAGCGTGTCCCCCATATACAGCCAGTTCCCCCCAAATGCAGCCAGTTTGTCCCCCATATACAGCCAGTTCCCCCCAAATGCAGCCAGCGTGTCCCCCATATACAGCCAGTTCCCCCCATATTCAGCCAGTTTGTCCCCCATATTCAGCCAGTTTGTCCCCCATATTCAGCCAGTTTGTCCCCCATATTCAGCCAGTTCCCCCCATATTCAGCCAGTTTGTCCCCCATATTCAGCCAGTTTGTCCCCCATATTCAGCCAGGTCCCCCCATATTCAGCCAGTTTGTCCCCCATATTCAGCCAGTTTGTCCCCCATATTCAACTAGTTCCCCCCATATTCAGCCAGTTTGTCCCCCATATACAGCCAGTTCCCCCCAAATGCATCCAGTTTGTGCCCCATATTCAGCCAGTTTGTCCCCCATATTCAGCCAGTTTGTCCCCCATATTCAGCCAGTTTGTCCCCCAAATGCAGCCTGTCCCCCCCCCAGCCCTGCACTTACCTTCCTCGGTCCGTGCCATCCTCAATGTGTTCTCCCGCCCTCAATGTCGCTTCAGCCAATCAGGTTACCGGTAACCAGATCCAGTGAACCTGATTGGCTGAAACCTCCACACAGTCTTCTCCCAGGAACGCACCCCTGTGCGTACCTGGGGGGAGTTTTTGGAAGCCGAATACAGCGTGAGAGCTGTATTCGGAAAGCCTATCAGAGCCGCCGGCTCTGATAGGCACTTCCAAGTTACACCCACCGCCGGCCGCCGCTCTAATTCATATGGCTGGCGCTCACCAGGAGGCCGGCCATATGTATAGTGGGCAGCGCGGCAGCGGTGACAATACACAGATTCATGCAATGCATGAATCTGTGTATTGTCTTTCAGTGGCGGTGCGGGAGCGAGTGGGGGTGGCGCTCCGGCGCCCTCTATGGACGCACCGCCACTGGCTGTGTATCTGCTAAAGGGCAGCACATTTCTGTGGTGTCAGAAAGCAATTTTGCATGCGTTCTCAACATACACAAATGTGAATGCAGGCTCAATGTCTCAGTTACATTAGTGGTCAGTGTAAATCTTCTCATTACATTGGGTCTTGGTGTACACTTATTTCAGTCACACTAGTGGCCAGTGTGAATGCCCCCCTTACATTGGTGGTCAGTGTAAATCCCTGCTTACATTAGTGGTTCCTGTGAATGCTCCTAATACATTAGTAGTCAGTGTAAATCCCATTTCATTAGTGGTCAGTGTAAATCCCTGTTACATTAGTGGTAAATGTGAATCCCAGTTACATTGGAGTTTTCTGTCTATTGATGGGTCCTCTCATTTCCCAAGTCAATGGTGTGCAGGGAGTGAGGAGATGATGTGCTGTAACCTTTAGCAACCAATTAGTGAGCAGGAATGATGTGCACTAACCTCTTGCAACCAATCATTGAGCAGTAAAGGATTTTCAGTAACCTCTAGAAAGCAATTAGTAAGCAGTAATAATGTGCAGTAACCTCCAGCAACTAATTGATGAGTGGTAAGGATGTCCAGTAACCTCTAGCAACCAATCAGTGAGCAGTATTGATGTACAGTAATATCTAGCAACCAATCAACAAGCAGAAGTCAGGTGCTGTATCCTCTAGCACATAATCAGTGAGTCATAATGTGTGCTGTAACCTTTAGAAGCCAGTCATTGAGTGGTAATGATCACATGAGGGGGGCAAGAAAATGTTTGCCCGGGGCTGTGCCCTCTGCTGGATCCTCCGCCCGATGTACTGTGTGCCGGGCTCCGTTCCCTGTGAGTGTCACAATGCACGGGGACAGAGCTCGGCGCCAAATTCAAAAAGTGAAAAAAAACATAACACATACAGTACACTGTAATCTTACAGATTACATTAGTGTATCAAATTATTTCACATCCCTTTTGTCTCCAGTGCTTTGTCCAGTCCCTGCATACAGTTTTATATTATATATACTGTTCTTTCTGCCTAGAAACTTGAGATTGTCCATGGCAACCAAAAAGTGTTCATATATGTCAAAAGCGGTTTTAGACCAGCTAGAAAACAGGGATAGCGAATTAGAATCACTTGCAGAATTGGGCGAAAGTGATTTGTGGGGATATTCTTCATCAAACACTGAAAGTAACGACAGCGACAATTCTGCAATTGAGCACATTTTAGTGTTTTTGATTTGATTACATTATTAAATAAGTTGTATTATTATTATATTATTATTTGTCATAATTATTTATAGTTATTTATTATAATTAGAGTTGAGCGGACACCTGGATGTTCGGGTTCGACGGGTTCGGCCGAACTTCGGAAAAAAGTTCGGGTTAGGGACCAAACTTTAACCCGAACCCGAACCCGAACCCCATTGAAGTCAATGGGGACCCGGACTTCTAAGGACTAAAAAGGCTCTAAAAAAGTAATGGAAAGGGCTAGAGGGCTGCAAATGGCAGCAAAATGTTGTTAAGAGCATGGCAAGTGCTCTGCAAACAAATGTGGATAGGGAAATAACTTAAAATAACATAGAAAAAAATTTAAAATTAAAAAAATATGCTGGAGGCCCCCTTTTCAGCAGAAGAGGTACGGGAAGTCATTAAGAACCTCAGAAACTCAACGGCACGATGCCACACATATGGTGGGAATGCCCCAGAATACGCCCTTTCTGGAATAAATTATTCAATTTAATGGATAAGCTAGTGGGAAAATAAAATACTTTGAAATAAAAATGTAGTGGGGTGCTAAATTTAAGGGAAGTGTTTGAGTGGTAAATAGGCTCAAACACCCTAATTCTGTAGGATTCATGGACCATTTTGTCCTCGGGGGACAGTATTGGTGTGCAGTTCCCTGCGGCCTACAGGTGGCGCTGCCATGGTAGGCTAGGGTTGAAACGCCGATACAGTGCTGTGCCTTTTGTGTCCCCTCTTGGCAGTAGTACAGCGGGGCGGGGAACCTGCTGTGCATGCCAGGAGAGCATATAAAAGGGGCAGACCTTTGGCCTGGGGGCTGATGTCCAGTGGGGTCCACGCCCAGGTGCCTTCGGCCTGGGTGCATGTGTTCCTGTTTCATCTCGGGTACCTTTAGCCCGGGGTGAGGTACTATCCTGGAGTTCCTGCTGCCCTGGGTATGGAGGCCTAGGTGCGGGAGTAAATCCTGGAGTCCAGAGCCTTCGTCTGGAGTCCGCTAAGGGTCGAGGAGTCTTAGGGTGCCGCCTTGTGTAGGGGACCATGTTCCAGGGAAGGGAGGATCATTCTGATGGACCGATGCGGGAGTCACGGTGAAGGAAGGGTCTGTTGACTCCCTGGAGAGATGTCTTCCCCTTGATATGGGCTAGGTTCGTAGAAGGAGAAGCTCAAGGTCATCTTGACTGTATCAGAGGCCTTATTCACCCGGTCCGTGGCAGGGGCCTTATACACCCTGGTCTGTGGCAGAGACCAAAGTTCTCCAGGTCCGTGGGAGGGGCCTTGTACACCCGGTCTGTGGCAGAGACCAACCTCAAGGTCTGTGGCAGAGACCGTGCACCTAAAACTGTTTGAGAAACCTAAGCAGTGAAGTGAATGTGCTACATTTGTGCCTGGACCTCCTCCACACCTTAAGCTGTCCTGTTTCTTTGCTCTAACCTTTTCTATCCAAGTAGAGTTTATTTTGCCATGAGAGAATAAGAGTTGTAATTTCAGCTGGTGTGGACATTGACTTTACTGGGAATTAAAGGACTTGCCTCTACCTACAGTAGAGGTGAGAATCATCCTCTGGAGGAGTTTTGACTCCGGCTGTGGACACGGCCCATCAAGTACACCGCTCAACCTCTTTATATAGGAGGGTACGGGCTGGTAGTGCGGTGTGCCTTTCTCCCTCCTGCGAGGAGCCAACAACATAAAGGCAGGTAAGGGGGAAAGGATCTGTGCGCTACAAAAAATAAAATAAAAATTATAATCTTGACCTAGGAGGACGAGGTCCATATGGAGTAGGAGGTTGAGGTGGCGGTGGATGTGGCTGTGTAGGTGGAAGCGGCGGTGGAGGAGGACGAGGTAGCCAACTGTGGTTCAAAAATACAACAATGGCTGGGTAAGACCAGTGATTTGTCGAATTCTGTCCCCCGTCGAATAGTGTCCACCCTGTACTGCGCTTGCTCAGTATGTAGGACAATAGGATTTCGAAAATCTCCCAAGATGAACGGCGCCTGCGTGGTGAGTTCAGGTGAAGGCCACACCATCCGTGGTTCAAGCCGAGCCAAGTGAGGCCGTGCCCGAAGCGTGGCGATCGAAGCGAGCCCGTGAGGGGCCCTGTTACTATGTGCTACCGTATGTCCATTTGGATGTTGGGGCTTGAACCTGCACTCACGGCGCAGGCGCCGTTCATCTTCGGAGATTTTGTGAATCTCCTTGTCCTCTGTACTGCGCAAGCGCTGCGCCTTAGCAGTTCGGGCCGGACACAATCCGATGGCCGGACAGTTTTTGTCACAACACCGGTATACATGTCTATTCTGCAGAAGGTATGGACAAGTCCTGTGGGATCCATGCCTGGTTCATTTTAATGAACGTGAGCTTGTCCACATTGGCTCTGGACAGGCGGCTGCGCTTGTCTGTGATAACGCCCCCTGCCGTGCTAAATACATGTTCAGATAATACACTGGCTGCAGGGCAGGCCAGCACCTCCAAGGCATAAAGGGCAAGCTCAGGCCATGTGCCAAATTTGGAGACCCAGAAGTTAAAGGGGGCAGACCCGTCATCCAGTACGTGTAGGCCTGTGGACACATACTGCTCAACCATGTTGGTGAAATGCTGCCTCCTGCTAAGACGTTCCATCTCAGCTGGTGGTGCTGGTTGTTGTGGCTTGCTGACAAAGCTTTTCCACATTTCAGCCATGCTAACCCTGCCTTCTGAGGTGCTGCCGGTGCCCCTGCATGATTTGGGGCTCAGACTGCTTGGCTGATTTGCAAGGGGGTGAGGTGAAAGACTGATGGACATGGGTTTCAGGTGCCAACTCTGATCTTTCATCAGAAGAGTGGGTGGGAGACAATGTGAAGGAACCCGAGGCACTGTCAGCAACCCAATCTACTATCGCCTGTACTTGTCCTGGCCTAAACATTCGTACAGCCTCATTAGGCACGACAAAATACCGCCGCAGGCTCGGTCGCCTACTCGCACCTGAGGAAGGTGTTTTACTTGTGCGTGTATCTGGCAAAGATCCACCACGTCCTCTCCCTGCAACAGGAGCTCCACCAGCAGCACCACGACCGGGGCCACCACGTCCCTTTGACCTTCTCCTCATATTTTCCAAATTTAGGATGTTGCCCTAAATGGGTGTTTTTGGAAGAGCAGAACACACCCACAGTACGTAACCGATGAATCGCACAGCCACAGAACTGCAGAAAATGCTATTAAAAAAAAATGTTGTTTTTTTAGTATAGCACAGTAGAAGAAAACTATATAGAAATTGTTTATTTCACACACCTCCACATATGTATAACACACTGCAAAATATTTTTTGTGGCCCTAAATGGCGTTTTTTGGAAGACCACAACACACCCACAGTACGTAACCGCTGAATCGCACAGCTACAGAACTGCAGAAAATGCTATTAAAAAAAAATAGTTTTTTTAGTATAGCACAGTAGAAGAAAACTATATAGAAATTGTTTATTTCACACACCTCCACATATGTATAACACACTGCAAAATATTTTTTGTGGCCCTAAATGGCGTTTTTTGGAAGACCACAACACACCCACAGTACGTAACCGCTGAATCGCACAGCTACAGAACTGCAGAAAATGCTATTAAAAAAATTTTTTTTTTTTAGTATAGCACAGTAGAAGAAAACTATATAGAAATTGTTTATTTCACACACCTCCACATATGTATAACACACTGCAAAATATTTTTTGTGGCCCTAAATGGCGTTTTTTGGAAGACCACAACACACCCACAGTACGTAACCGCTGAATCGCACAGCTACAGAACTGCAGAAAATGCTATTAAAAAAAAATGTTTTTTTTTTAGTATAGCACAGTAGAAGAAAACTATATAGAAATTGTTTATTTCACACACCTCCACATATGTATAACACACTGCAAAATATTTTTTGTGGCCCTAAATGGCGTTTTTTGGCAGACCATAACACACCCACAGTACGTAACCGCTGAATCGCACAGCTACAGAACTGCAGAAAATGCTATTAAAAAAAATGTTGTTTTTTTAGTATAGCACAGTAGAAGACAAATATATAGAAATGGTTTATTTCACACGCCTCCACATATGTATAACACACTGCAAAATATTTTTTTGTGGCCCTAAATGGGTCTTTTTGCAAGCGTACATTAAGGTGCAAATTTATTTATTTATTTATTTGCCCTAAACGGGTCTTTTTTTGCACGAGCAAAATAAAATGCAATTTTTTTTTTTTGCCCTTAATGGGTCTTTTGGAAAAGAGCACAATGAAGTGCCTTTTTTTTGCCCTAAATGGATCTTTTTCCAAGAGCAGAATACACCCACAGTATGGAAACGGTGTATCTCTCAACGTAATATATGCAGTGCAGGTGCACTGAGCTTGCAGATAAAGGTAGATTTTCTCTGACACTGGGCTCATGGCAGTGTAAAAAGACTGCACTGCAACACAAACAGGTAAACCTATGCAGAGCGCTGAGTTATATCTCTGAATCTGGACTCCTATTCCTATATAATATATCTCTCTCCCTGAAAGCACCAACAGGAACCTGGCCCTACGCTACACTGTCTCTCTATCTTTTCCCTCAGATTCCAGAATCAGGACTAACTCATGTATTTTTCAATCTCTCCCTAAAAGCAGCAGCAGCAGACAAGATCCTCTCCCTATCTATTCTGAAGCAGAGTGACGTGTGTGCTGTGTGCCTCTAGCTTATATAGAAGCTGGGTCACATGTTGCACTGACCAATCACAGCCATGCCATTAGTAGGCATGGCTATGATGGCTTCTAAGGGCACACCAGCTAATCAAAAGGTGATTGGCTGGCCCCTGAAGCATTTCTAACTGCGCCATTAGATTGCCGTACCCGAACCCGAACCCGGACTTTCGCGCAAAGTCTGGGTTCGGGTTCGGGAAAAAGCTAAATTTCGGTACGGACCCGAACTTTACAGTTCGGGTTCGCTCAACCCTAATTATAATATAATTTATAATTTTGTGTTTCAAACTTTATCATACCCGGGATGTCTACTAGACTCTTGTTTGGACAGATTTAAATCAGTTATTCCTAAGAATTACAGGCCTACAATATAAAACGCCAAAATTCTATGCAAAACAATGTACCGCTTTGAGACGCAAAAATCTGACATAATCATACCGCCAGGGAGGTTAAAAGCATTACCTATGGAAACGTGAAGGTACTAAAGTTTGTCACCATTTCAGAGGTTCCGGTCAAGCTTGACATACTGGCTATCTATTTATTCAGTGCAACCTCATCTTTTATATTTTACCAAAAAAGTGGGTAATATATTACATTTGTATGCCCTAAAATGATCTTATGCCCTGTACACACGATCGGATTTCCGATGGAATAAAATCCGATGGAATTTTCTGTCAGAATTCTGATGAAGCTGACTTTCATCAGTCTTGCATACACACCATCAGACAAAATTCCGACCGTCCACGCGGTGACGTAAAACACTCAGACGAGCCGAGAAAAATTAAGTTCAATGCTTCTAAGCATGCGTCGACTTGATTCTGAGCATGCATGGGTTTTTTCTCCGTTGGAGTTCCACACAGATGATCGGAATTTCCTATTGTTTTTTTTTCCATCGGAAAAATTTAAAACATGTTCTATTCTTTTACACCGATGGAAAAAAGTCCGCTGGCGTCCACACACGATCGTTTTTTCCGATGAAAAAATTCCATCAGACTTGACAGTGTATCTTTTACTGAAAACAAAAGATTACATTTGGTAAACCATTGCACTAATATCATGTGACAGAAAAAGATGATACAGCAAGCATTGTTTCTCCAGGGTCTCTGCTTTCACAAAATATGCTGTATACTGTTAAGGGCAGGGGTCTCAAACTGGTGACCCTCCAGCTGTTGAGAAACTACAAGTCCCATCATGCCTCTGCCTGTGGGAGTCAGACAGCCTTGCAATTCCTCACAGGACTTGTAGTTTCACAAGAGCTGGAGGGCCGCCAGTATGAGACCCCTGGTTTATGGGTTTTATATAATGTTCAGGCCTAAAAAAAATTTTGAACATGGGTGCAAAAATATAAAAAAACATCTCCAGAAGTGAAAGGGTTAAACACCTCTAAACTAAACATGAACCTAAACTGGGTGTAATTTCTGTCTGGGCACATTGTGTTCCAGTACTGAACTGACCGAGTATAAAAAAGATACGAGGAAACTTTCATTGGACGCTCTCACCTTATACTTTAGTGTGTGTGGATTTATTTCAGATTTTTGGTTATTTATTTTAAAAGAATAATCCATGTCATGTAATGCTTGAGCCAAAATGTAGACTGCAATATACACGTTATAGGATGTTTTCTCATCAGGATAATATAAAGCAAGTGGAACTGTCCCCAAACTGCAGTTCCTAAGAGGACGTCTAAATGTGAGTGGAATAAAGACATTTTTCATTTGGTTTTTTGAAAAGCATTGATATGAGGATATCCTCTATCAGTGGGTCATTTGGGCGTCTGGATGGATAAATACTATAAAAATATTCCAGCAATCCCTTTATGTAGAAATGGGGGAATGTAAACACCAAGCTGCAGTTACTGAGCGCAAAAAACACTTCACTCATTGACCAAGAATCTGGTATAATAAATGTTTTCTCCGTGTGATAAGGGACATTATTATACAAAAAATTGTAATAAGTCCAACTAACTGAGCCACAAATAATAAGAACTTCTGTGGTTGAGGTCCGCAGCTCTGGAGGAATTTTAGCACAATTCTTTTTAGACACCAGAATCTTGAATTCAATACAAATTCCATGATTAGATAAATGTTTGCTGAGTTGTCGGCTCTCCCTCTCTCCGTATTCATCATCAGATGTAAGGATCCCGACCCAGTTCCACTTCAACCTTTCCAGTAACTTTGCTATGGCCACATATTGCATCTCATCATCCGGAACTGTCCGGAAAAAGTTTGGATACATCTTTTTATCACTCAGTAAAGTATCTCTGGCTCCATAACTAATCTAGAAAGGAAGAAAACTGTCTGTATAAATAATGTGGAACTCTTAATATCCAAATGGACAGAAGAGAACCTTAGAAAATGTTTTCTTTTTTTATTTATTTAAGAGAAACAAACATGTCACCTGAGCTGTATATAATAGATGTATAAGCAGATTTTAGTGGTGCTTTTATTTCACCGGACCAACCAGACAAAGATACAAGAGTACATTTATTATTTCATAAATGATTACAGCCATCATTGAAAGCTCATAAGACATTAAGGGGGAATTTATCAAAACTGTAGCAGCCAGAATCTGGAGCAACCAATCAGCCTCTATCTTCAGCTTGTTTAGTTAATCTTTGAAGATGAAATATGTAAGCTGATTGGTTGTCATACACAACTGCCCCAGATTCTGGCTGCTCCAGTTTTAATAAATTCCCCTCTAAGAGTTCTTCCTCCTGTAATCCCACCTAGGGGTCTCCCGATCATCAGTTTTCTGGACAGACACTCCCACTGGATGTGGACAACCGAGTATAAACACAATTACCAGCTCAGCTCCTGAACCTGTATATCCTTTATGGACCAGATCAATGTTTACATTTCCACTATGGGTCTGTCTATTCAATCATAACTCTCATTTGTTCAGATAACTAAGTGATATACTGTATATACTGTGTGTATATATATATATATATATATATATATATATTTATTTTTTTGCTGAAATCTCTTTTTTTGCCAGTCACATTATGTACACACCAATTTAACTGTTCCCTTGCTACTAAGAAGATATGAATGCTGATTGGACTAAACTATATGGTCACACCTATAACACGCCTAGACCTTATGCATATTCATAAAGTATATATTGTTAAACTTGATGTTTGTAAGTCAGAGACACTTCCTTCTTCATTCGGCCTAATAGAGCTGAATATCGGTATGTGTTGTGTCTCTCCACTGCAGTGTATGGAATAAACAGCACTGTTTCCTAGTCTAGTCACTGTCTAGCAAAAGAGAATTAGACCAGGCAATGCAAGTGTTATCTAAATGTTTAAGAAATGTTCGAGATGAGTTGAAAAATAAGTGTAAGGAATCATTTGGGGAGATTAGATGTCTCGGTGTTAGAAAGTAGTGAGGTGCCCCTCCCTTCAAATTCCTGTGTAAAGAAGCCAGAGATTTTTGAACATCTAATTACTATAGCAAGTTGTAAATGAGAAAAGTGAACAATACAGAAGGGTTATATTGTTGGTACTGAAACTGTGGGTGAAAAGGGAAAAGGTTCCACTCACTGATAAGACCGGATTGATTTAGTCTCTTAGCATGCCAGAATATTAAAGGAATTATACAAGTTAAGAAGCAGTAGTTAGACAAGGAAGCACATGCCAGAAGAGAGAAATCAGAAGGTTATTTTATGGTTTAAAGAAGTAGATAGGAAACATGAAAGTGAATTGCACTAGAAAAAAGTGGACAGAATATTGTAGAATTATTAATGAGGATGTATTTGATTACTTTAAATGTGTCTAGTCCATGGCAGAGACAGTGAATGTGGATATGACCGAGTACTAACTTCCTGCAATAATAAGTAAGGAAAGAAGGATTTGAATGGGCTTTGCTAAGAGAAGTGTGCAGTAGCATTGAGGCTCAGGAAGAGGAAAGAAAAGAGAAAAGGCGGAATGCTTTTATTAGCCCAAAATGATGGTCAAGGAGCTGTTTCTCAAAAAGTAACCAGTAAATGCTATAATTCTTGCAGGATTGGCCATCTTGCCAGAAATTGCAGATTGCCTTACAGGCGTAAGCAGAAGAAAGAGGGAGATGATGATACACGACTAATAAAGCAGAATGAACTTTCTGAGCACACAGAAGTTAATTTGTGCATCTCTGATACGGATGGTAAAGACGCATTTGTAACATTACGCTTTCCACAACTAACAGATCAGGGAATGTCATGCTTAGTCGATTCTGGCTCTGTCCGGACTATAATTCAAAAGTCCAGCCTACCAAAAGACATTGCCCTTACATCTGGGCCACTAGCAGTTGGAGTGGAGTACCCCTCTCAAGGAAACACCCCCATAAATATTGGAATTGGAAGCCACAATATGTTTCATAAGATGCTTGTCTCTGACACTGTACCATGCAACCTATTGGGAAGAGACCCACTGAGTTACTTACAAGCCTTTGTACAGTATACACCCAATGGAGTAGAAGTACAAGTTGGAGAATTAGATGAAGAAATTATATGTGGATTGACAGCAATTGAATTAGAGGAAGAGATTTAAGGTAATATTTCACCTGAAATTGTTGCTCAAATACCTGATATTCTCTGAGCCAAGGGAAAATATGATGTACGACTCCGGTTAAAGTCAAAATAAAAGCAGGAGCTCCAATCCCACACAAACCAGTATCCACTGTCACCAGATCAACTCGCTGGTGAACAAGTACAAATAAAATAATTATTTGAAGCAGGTGCCATAAAGAAAACAGATACTGGTCCCCTTATGTGAATGAGTAAGAGGGACATAGTACTCCTACTAAAATGGAATAATCCACCATGCTAGGTGTAAACAATATATGAAATCTTATCAGTCCCAATATGGTGATGTAGAAAGTGTTTGTGCTCATTAGTACATTTGTGTTCCAAGGTGCTCAGACTGGGTGCCCCACATAGATGTACACTCACCCCTAGGAGTTGACCACCTATCTCTAGTATGGTTGTACAGGCATGTGGGGAGACCCCTTGAGAGATCCGTGTTAGCGCCTCTTGCAATAAGTTGCCTCATATATATGAATTGGAATGATAACAAATAATCCTCATTGCACAATACCATAGAAAAGTTTATTGGTAAAACCAGTTAAAAGTTAAATTCACTTGCAATGGTGCCTAAATCCTGGCACCCGGCGTGTATAACAGGTGATTATTTGGGAAATCAGCCCACAAAGTGTGCCACTAGCTGCGGTCTGACTCAAATCCCAGGGAGTAGCGTGGGCATAAGTGTGTCGTGGTGACGTGGTAATGACTCAACGCATTTCAGCCAATTAATGGGCCATCATCAGGAAGCTCTAATTGTGCCATATTGGATAATGGCAATTATACCCTTACTTCAGATCTTGTGATTTATAAATGAGTTGAGCACCTGCTATTAGCTCAAGGGTGCTTACAATCTAATCTCTAAACAGTTTAGTTATAAGAGACATCAATTAGAACAAATAGAGAAATAGCCAATATATACATATAAAAAAAAGATAATAATGATTTAAAAAATCACTTTAAAAATGTAATTAAATAAAGATGCCATAATTACTATTAGGAAATGCCATCTAGTGGTGAAAGAAGGAACCAACAATAAATGAGTGAATGTGTGAAGAGGGGCCATCTGGTGGATATATATAAAATAGGTACAATGATGGCTCTCAATAGGAAGTGCCGTCTAGAGGCCAAAAGTGGACATATAATTATTAAGTAATGAACAGAGCCATCTAGTGGAAATTGTGTTAATAACATTAGGTGAATAATAACACCTAAGATGATGTGCATTAAATTAATATTACATTATTATCAATAAACATAGAATTTTTAGAAATGACCATAAACCTATTCTAATTTAGCCAGCACCCTATCTTCTCAGTTACCTGCTTGTTTAACCAGCTGGATATAAGTGGTGAGAGGAAAGGCTAAAAAGTGACCTAGGTACAGTGCAAAGGATGTCACTAAGGGGGAAAAAATAGGAGCAGCCTAATTTGGAAAGCGGGGGGCCTCAATAACGCGATTAACAAAAGAAAAAGCCACACAGGCAGCAGCAGCAGTGGCTAAATTGAAGCGGTTTGCCCATACATCGGCAATTTCACCAGGGAAAGGGATTCAGCATAAACAAGTGCAGGTAAAAACCCAAGTCGGAGTACCCGCAGAAAAGAAAAGTCATGGTCAAGGTGCACCAGCCTCAAAAATGACAAGTAAAAAGGGCCCCACGGGAGAGACCCCGGGGGGCGGGACTGTACCTGCAATAATCCCTGCAATAATCCCTATAACAACCCCTGCAGCGCTCCCGGCAGCTGATTTATCAGAGGAGGAAGAGCCAACGCTGAAAGAAGTGTTATGTGCGGTGAACGCATGCAGGGGATCATTGAACAATCTATGCGATCAGATAAAAGGAATTAAGGAAGAGCTTGTGTCAATGGGCCAGGAACTGCAGAGAACTGTGCTAAGGACAACAGCTGCAGAGGAAAGACTGAGTCAAGTGGAAGATGAGGTGTACCCATTAAAACAGGAGATGAAAGCATTGAAAGAACAAATGGGGTGGCAGGCATCCAAACTCGATGAAATCGAAAACAGAAATAACATACGGGTGGTGGGTCTCCCAGAATGCAGTGAGGGACCCCACCCCATAAGCTTTCTCGAGAATTGGTTTAGAGACATTTTTGGGGAGAATGTTTTTTCACTGCTTTTTGCGATAGAAAGGGCCCATAGAGTTCCATTTAGAGCCCATTTGAAGGACGGACATCCTAGGCCCCTACTTTTGAAATTTTTTAACTACAATTATTACAAAAAGCAAGAGAGAAGGGGGACATTTTTTTAAGGGGTCAAGAATTTCATTGTATCCAGACTTTTCTCCAGAATTAAGCAAACGTAGATCTGAGTTTACACCAATTAAACATAGCCTTCTAAAGAATAAAATTACATATGCATTACTGTACCCAGCTCGCCTTCGGATAATGACTTTGGACGATCCCCAGTTTTTCGACACACCGGGAAAAGCAGCACAGTGGCTGGAAGAGAACAAAGTGCAACCATAGACTATAGATCAAATACTCATGGGAAACCTTAAATAAGGGTTAAACTCTAAAATGACAATTGTGTTTCCCCCTTGGGGGGGGGTGTGTTTGATAAGCCCATAGGTTATTTATGTCACACTTATGAATCAAGGGGGAGGGGATGGGGGTTGTTTTTTTTTTAATATTAGGGGAAGGAGTGGGGAGGCACCCTCAAGTGTGCACTAATAAGGAACGAAAGAGATACACTAATAGGAAGGTTTTTGTTGTTCACATCTTTATCAGAAAGGGTGGGGGGAGAGAATAGCGGGAAGGAGCATTAGAGGTCACAAGAGGATGTGGGTTGTATAGGGTATGTATGGGAGGGATGGCGGGTGCCGGTCACAAGCACAGCCCCTAGGGTTTGCCTAGATAGGCCGGGGAGGAGGGAGGGAAGGAGGAGGGAGGGTGGGAGGTTGGGGGATGGGTTAAGAGTTGGGAGAGGGGGTTCAAGTTGTATAAAACTACGAAAGTCACATTTCAAGCACAGAAGAGAAGGGAGTTTGAGATTAAAAAATTTAGGGGATATTCACATTTTTTGAAAAACACATTTAAAAAAAGTAATTTATCAGCAGTTCAAGGACAAAGAAGGAGTAGTAGATTAACAGCTTCTTCTCTTACCTTTTTCTTTTGTCTTCTTTTTTTCTCTTTTTTGGTAGTAAGGACCTTTTTTTGCTGCTCTGTTTGTTGAGTACCGCCTTTTCTTGTTATGAATGGATGCAGTGCTCTCTTCTACCTAAGGCTGAACTTATTAGTGTCCAGATGGATCTCCTTCTCATATGCGTTCTCCTTTTTTATTATGTTTTTGATTTAGCATGCGGCCTAAAACATTCAACATAGTCTCTTGGAATGTTCGGGGGATGGGTGACTCGGTAAAAAGAGCTGCAATAATTTCTACATTTGAGTGGTATGGGGTGGAGTTAATTTATATTCAAGACACTCATTTAACAAAAGAAACAAAGTTAAAGTTATCTAATAGGAAATATCATTGTCAGTATCATTCAGTCTACTCTTCCTATTCTAGGGGGGTGAGTATAATGGTGAAAAAGGGGATGTCTTTTGTATGCAGATAGTCTAGGATAGCTTAATTGCTTCGTTATATCGTTCTGCACTGTTTGATAGAAAATAAACCATATGTATTGGCAAACGTCTATATCCCTCCACCTTTCAAAATGGAGATCTTGTATAAACGTATGGAGTTCGTGCTAAATAAGGAAGGTATTCCCGTAATAGTAGTAGGGGATTTTAATACAGTATTGGATCAAACAGTGGATAGATTTCCACCAGTGACATGGACGGATAGGGGGGGGGGAGAGGGACATTTAATCCAGTTTCTAGAAGAGGTCGGATAATGTGACATTTGGAGAACAGGGAACCCAGACAAGAGGCAGTACTCCTGTTTCTCGAGCTCATACTCAACATTGCCTAGAATAGACATGGCCCTGGGAAATTGGGTAAGCCTGCAGTTGGTTAGTAAAATTGTTTATTATCCAAGAGGGGTGTCAGATCACTCTACACTGGTGATGACAATGAACACAGGGAAAAAGTGTCCCCCAAGCAATTGGAAAATAAGCCCCTTTTGGCTGGAATTAATGGGAAAACCAGAGGAGATAAGTCTAAAATTGAGAGAGTTTGTGGGCTGTATTGCAGGGACAGCACCGGTGGGAGTGATATGGGACACCCTAAAGGCTTTTCTTAGGGGAGTATTGATCCAACAGGTGGCCAAGATCAAGGAAAAATCTAGGGAATGGGAAGGGAAGATTAGGAAAGAGGTGTTGGAGGCAGAAAAACAATATGTGGAGGACCCAACCCCGACGAAACAAAGGAGATGGCTCGAAAAACAGCAGGAGTATAAAATAGTGGTTATTAGAAAAGTGGAGAACAAGCGCCTCTTTCAAAGACAGAGTACCTTTGCGGAAGGGGAGAGTGTAGGCCATACACTGGCTCTATTGGCCAAAACCAATTTGGCCCCCCTCTAATATCCCCGCAGTTAGGAAGTTTGGGGGTGGGATAACCTCTCAGACATCCGAAATATTGGATACATTTGTGGCATATTATCATGACCTATACAAGTCAAAGAGGGGAGATAGGATGCCACAGATGGATGGATTCCTGGGTAGGGAATAGAAACACCAGTCTTAACAGAGGAGGATAGAAGAGCTATAGAAGCCCCAATAACCTTAGAGGAACTGCAAATGGCAGTAGTGGGGATGTCCAATCAGAAGTCCCCCGGGCCAGATGGTTTACCGGTGGAGATTTATAAACAATATGGGGAGGTGCTCCTCCTGGGATTGCTAAAGGTGCTGAACTGGGCGGCAGAAGGGGGGAAGCTGCCTGTCTCAATGTCAAAGGCTACCATAATAATGCTCCAAAAAGAGGGGAAAGATCAACTAGATACATCATCCTATAGACCGATATCACTGTTTTGCTCAGACTTTAAGATATTGGCTAGGGTGCTGGCGGCCAGGATGAATAAATACATTCAGAAACTCATACACCTGGATCAATCCGTATTCATCCCCAATAGAGCCACTAGTACCAACATTAGAAGGTTGTACTTGAACCTACAGACGCCAACTGAGAATAGAGGTGGCAGAGTTATTCTATCCTTGGATGCCACTAAGGCTTTTGATAGCCTAGAGTGGGACTATCTCTGGCACGTGTTAGAGAAATTTGGTTTTGGTCCCATCTTCATTAAATGGGTAAAAATACTTTATAATTCCCCAAGAGCAAAAATAAAAATTAACAACGAATACTCAAAGATGTTTAGGCTGGAGAGGGGGACAAGGCAGGGATGTCCCCTGTCTCCCCTTCTTTTTGCCTTGGCAATAGAGCCATTAGCAATTGCGATCAGAACTACACAGGAGATACAGGGATTCCAGAGGAAAGTGGGGGAGGAAAAAAATGCATTATATGCGGACGACGTCTTGCTTTTCTTAGGGGATTCCACAACGTCACTAAAAACAGCAGTGCAAACAGTGGAGGCATTTGGCCGATTTTCGGGCCTAGTAATAAACTGGGAGAAGTCTGCACTTTTGCCGGTGGACCCAGTAGGCAATGCCGTTTGTGAAGGTATCCCCCAATTAAAAATTTTGGAGAAAATGGACTACCTGGGGATAGTGGTAACACGAGGCCCAGAACAATACATTAACAACAATTTAAGGCCATTTTTAGTTAAGTTTAAGCAAAAAGCCGATATCTGGGAACGACTCCTCCTATCGGTGGCCGGACAAAGCAACCTTATCAAGATGATATGGATGACACAACTACTTTATGTGCTCCATAACTCTCCAGTATGGATTGGGAAAGGATGGTTTAAAAAAAATAGAGACCCTTTTCAGGGAATTCATTTGGAAGAAGGGCAAAGCGAGGATCAGCCTCCAAACATTACAACTGCCAACAAATAAGGGAGGGCTGGCCGTTCTACACCCTCATAGTTATTTTTTAGCAGCCCAGCTACAGAACCTGGGGGGGTGTATAACGGAGGGGGGGGGAAACGCCAGCGGGAAAAACACCATAATAGAAAATCTCGAGGCCAATTCCTTCCCTGTTAAGAACCCGACACTGAAGATGGTCATAAGAACACGGCGGGCAGGAAAGCAAGCCTTGGGGTATAAGGGGCTAACGGAATATTCTCCTCTCTGGGAGAATAAACATCCACCAGAAATCCAAGCTATGGGAAAGTTAAAGAAATGGGAAAAGCGGGGCATAACTAGATTGTCACAACTATACAAAGGCAACACACTGAAATCCTTTTTAGAATTAAGCAGAGAGTATGCCATTCCAAATTCCCTGTTCTAAACGTATTTGCAAATAAGACATGCACTTCAAGCCCAATTCAAAATACACCCGGTGAGATGGCAAAAAAATCGCCCACCTTCAACGGCTAATTAAGTCAGGAATATCCAAAGGCCTTATCTCAGATATATACACGCAGATTAGCGGTGGCTCTATACCTGTGGAGAATGTGGGAAAAAATAAAGGAAAATGGGAGGAGGACATAGGCCCTATACCCACTGAACAATGGGAACGGACACTGGAGCTGGGGACAATGGTGTGACTTTCCACATCGCAGAGAGTATCACAGCTATTCTTAGTGCATAGTTTATTACACCCCAAAGAGACTACATATGTTTAGAAGGAGATTAGAAGACAAGTGCCCTAGATATCAAGACACAGGGGACCTCATACACATGATGTGGAAATGCCCGAAGTTACATAGATACTGGGTTAAGGTACTAGACATCATAAATACAACCTTTGGGATTACTCTGGAACTGGAGGCCAGGGTGTGCCTATTGGGTTGTATAGAGGAGAGGCATGTGCAAAAAGGCAGGCCAGAAAAGTGATAGTACAAACCTGGCAATCACAGAAAGCACCGACACCAGTAGAATGGGTTAATGTAATAAACGCGACAGTGTGGAAAGAAAAAGCAGTCTTGACTAGACGCGGTAACTTTAACAAATTTAAAACACTGTGGGAGCCCTGGTTGAGAAGAATGGGGTGTCCGCCCTAGAGAAAGGAGAAGAGATTTAGATCAGCATTTAGTAATTAGCCTGATAAGACAAGAGGAGTAAAGAGATAAGGAGAATAAGGGGCAGTAGATAAAGAAGACTAACCTGCTCAAAGAGTTACATTAATTTTTATTTATTTATTTTAAAAAAATGTAACAGTGGTAGAACTCATGTGTGAAGAATAAGCAAGCTCGGGAGGGAGGGAAGGGAAGGGGTAAAACGGGAATGATGAATGTTACATAAATATGTGGTATGTATAATAAATGTATGTATTTTAAGTAGATGTTTTGCATTGAAAAAAATAATAAAGAATATAAATGTAGCGGGTATTTAAATTTGGGGGGGGAGCATCTGGGTTAGTTAACCCAGATGTACTAATTGTTAGGGAATCTGAGAATCCCTTTTGTGGTTCTTGGAGGACTCTGGTGGTGCAAGGTTCCCTGTGGCCTGCAGGTGGCGTTGTCGCCCTGGGCCGGAGTTGAACCTACACCGCAAGACTGTACCTTTTTGTCCTTTCCTGGCGCCGGTACAGTTTGGCGGGGAACCCGCTGTGACGCAAAGGGAGAGGAGATAAAAGGGGCGGACGCCCTGACCTCGGGGTTCAGAGTTGGGGGACGCGGCCGCACCCAGGCACCTTCGGCCTGGGTTCTGGCGTTCCGGAGATCCGAGCCCAGGTGCCCTTGACCTGGCCGGAGCGAGGGATGGAGTCCATCCCAGGCACCTTAAGCCTGGGGTGAGGTACTATGGCCAAGGCCTGGATCCCAGGACTTCGACTGGGTTACGCGAGGGTGGAGGAGTCCAAGGGGCCCTAAGGTGTTGGGACCCGTATCTGAGGCGAGGAGGCCTGAGAGTGTAACCCTTCCGGATAGCCTGGAACAGCATTAATCCGGTGACGGCGGGGCGTCTGGTAACTCCCTTGAAGGGATGTCTTCCCCCTGACAGGGGCTGCAACGTAGCGAAGGTAACTCCAGTTCCTGTTCACTAGAGTCGCTGGAAGAGACTCTGAAGCCAAAAAGTCCATTTAACAGCCACTGTGCTTAGCAACCGTTGGTGAAACCTCAACGGTTTAGTTTCTTTGAAGATGGTGCCTTGACCTACTCCCCACCAATACTGAACTGTTCTATGGGTCTCAAACTGTCTGCTCGCAAAGGACTATTTGTTTGCCGTTATGGAATAAATAAGTGTTGTACCTTTTCAGTGTGTGGTTTTCCAATTACTGGGAGCAAAGGGGGTTATCAGCAGAACAGAATTGGCTCTGAGCGTATACACAGCCCGGGTGTAATTAGATGCTGGCCTTTACCTCTACATGCTGAAATCTAGAGGACATGGGCCGTGGCGCACCTCGCTCTCCCCTTCAAAGTACCCCTAGACCAAAGCCAAAGTATCCACTAAAGAAGAGAGAGAGGGTGATGCTGCTAGATAAAGTAAAAAAAAAAAATGACCATAAATGGTCCCTGGTGGACTAATATAATAGATAACCACTACCAAGTGATATTAAAGGTGACTACATAAATTAAAGTAATAAATTAATCTGTTATGAAACAGTTAAGGTCCAGCTCGACGTTTAACCCTAACAGAGTTAAAGTGGAAGTAAACCCTCCTATCGTTTTCAGCCAAGGAAGCCATCTTGACCTTTTTTTTAATCTTCAACTGCCATGATGCTGCACATGTGACCAGTTATGACACCAGCCATTGGATGGTTTGACAGTTTGGTTGAGAGCACAACCAATGTGGCAGTTAGCATTTCCGGCATGCCGGGAATTTAACTGTTTTTTTAAACTGTTAAATCAATGGGTTTACTTCCACTTTAAAGTAAATAAAATATCCACTTACAGTAGGTGCCGCAGACATTGTATATTCATCGCGATCCTATCGCGGAGATTCTCGGCGACAGGGGTGCCGACATCTCGGCGACAGGGTGGCGACACATCTCGCGCTCGCTGCAATAGCGAAGAGACGCGGCATTGTATTGAACGGGGATCCGACGTGGATTCCCGCCAATACCAGGCACTGTGTTTGGTATGAATCCTGAGCGGGAACTCCACGACAATTTTTAAAGAAAAAACCAGCATGGGTTCCCCCTCCAGGAGCATACCAGGCCCTTGGGTCTGGTCTGGATTTGAAGGGGAAACCCTACACCGAAAAAACGGCATGGGGGTCCCCCTCAAAATCTAAACCAGACCCTTATCCGAGCACGCAACCTGGCAGGCCGCAGGGGAAGAGGGGGGGACGAGAGAGCGGCCCTCCTCCCTCCTGAACCGTACCAGGCTGCATGCCCTCAACATGGGGGGTTTGGTGCTCTGGGGCAGGGGGGCGACCTGCGGCCCCCCAACCCCAAAGCACCCTGCCCCCATGTTGATGAGGACAGGGCATCTTCCCGACAACCCTGGCCGTTGGTTGTCGGGGTCTGTGGGCGGGGGGCTTATCGGAATCCGGGAGCCCCCTTTAATAAGGGGGCCCCCAGATCCCGGCCCCCCACCCTATGTGAATGAGTATGGGGTACATCGTACCCCTACCCATTCACCTGGTGGAAAAAAATGGCAATAAAAAAAACACACACAGCTTTTTAAAGTATTTTATTGCACAGCTCTGGGGGTCTTCTTCCGACTTCGGGGGTCTCCGGTGTCGTCGCCGCGCTCTCCGGTTCTTTCTTCTGCCGGGCCACCGCTATCTTCTTCCAGCTCTTTTGCTAGCGGGGCCCGGTCTTCTCCGTCGCCTTCTTCCCTCTTCTCCTCTCCGGTTCTTTCTTTCTTCCGCCGGGCCTCCGCTATCTTCTTCCAGCTCTTTTGCTAGCGGAGGCCCGGTCTTCCCCGTGGTCTTGTCCGGTTCTCCGTTGTCCTTCTGCCGGCCCCTCCACTATCTTCTTCCAGCTCTTTTGCTAGTGGAGGGGCCGGTCTTCCCGTCGTCGCCGTCGGCGTCTTCTTCCCTCTTCTCCTCCTCGATGTTGACTCGTCGCTTCCTCTCGCAGTAATGCTAAATCTTCGGTCCGCAGCTATTTATATAGGCTTCTCATGACGTCACAGTCACATGCTCCCATGACATCACAGTCACATGCTCCGGGGCCACCCGGAGCATGTGACTGTGACGTCATGAGAAGCCTATATAAATCGATGCGGACCGAAGATTTAGCATTACTGCGAGAGGAAGCGACTAGTCAACATCGAGGAGGAGAAGAGGGAAGAAGACGCAGACGGCGACGACGGGAAGACCGGCCCCATCACTAGCAAAAGAGCTGGAAGAAGATAGTGGAGGGGCCGGCAGAAGGAAGAAAGAACCGGAGAGGGAAGAAGGCGATGGGGAAGACCGGGCCCCGCTAGCAAAAGAGCTGGAAGAAGATAGCGGTGGCCCGGCAGAAGAAAAAACCGGAGAGCGCGGCGACGACACCGGAGACCCCCGAAGTCGGAAGAAGACCCCGGAGCTGTGCAATAAAATACTTTAAAAAGCTGTGTGTGTGTTTTTTATTGCCATTTTTTCCACCAGGTGAATGGGTAGGGGTACGATGTACCCCATACTCATTCACATAGGGTGGGGGGGGCCGGGATCTGGGGGCCCCATATAAAAGGGGGCTCCCGGATTCCGATAAGCCCCCCGCCCGCAGACCCCGACAACCAACGGCCAGGGTTGTCGGGAAGAGGCCCTGTCCTCATCAACATGCGGGCAGGGTGCTTTGGGGTTGGGGGGGCGCAGGTCGCCCCCCTGCCCCAGAGCACTAAACCCCCCATGTTGAGGGCATGCGGCCTGGTACGGTTCAGGAGGGAGGGGGGCCGCTCTCTCTTCCCCCCTCTTCCCCTGCGGCCTGCCAGGTTGCGTGCTCAGATAAGGGTCTGGTTTGGATCTTGAGGGGGACCTCCACGCCATTTTTCGGCTTAGGGTTTCCCCTTCAAATCCAGACCAGACCCAAGGGCCTGGTATGCTCCTGGAGGGGGAACCCATGCCGTTTTTTTCTTTAAAAATTGGCGTGGAGTTCCCGCTCAGGATTCATACCAAACACAGTGCCTGGTATTGGCGGGAATCCGCGTCGGATCTCCATCTACCGGCAATGCGTGTCGCTCATCGTGAAAGGAACATTTTTCCTTTCCCGATAACGAGACAGCTCAGCGCTGGCTCTCGCGACGGAGCTCATAGGGTGTCAATCTCGCAGCTAGAAGCAGCGAGATTGACACAATATCAGCGGCACCTACTGTAGTTTAGCCCGATGTTTGAGACAAATGTAAGTTCGACTTGAACATTAAGTGTTCGCCTGTAGAGATGGCCTTGCGGTTCGCCCCGCGGTCGGTTTGCGGCGAATTTTGCGCATTCACGGTTTGCGAAACCGGCAGACATATGGCGCTATTCGCGTCCGGTTCGCGGCCGCCATATTCTTTTACATTGTGGAACTTTGACCTATGACACATCCATCATGTGGTACAGGACAGCCAATGAGACATTTCAGCAGATGGACATACCCCCTACCTTATAAATAGACCTGATCTGGCTGCCATTTTACATTCTGTTATTTGTCAGCATGGGGACAGGTTGCTGTGTGGAGCAGGGAAAGACTGTAATCCTAGCTATTAGGTTCACAAAAGTCCTTTTAAGGACTGGTATAGGTGTACAATTGTTTTGTGTGCAGTATATAGGGGTGTAATACACATTTAGTTCATTTCAATTGTGCAGCATTGGGACTGCAGTGCTGAGCGGTTCTGCAGCTGTCTTTAGTCAGTGTAGGAAGGTTGTTGTGTGTGTACTAGCAGGGAGAGACTCTACTAAAACAAAAGTCCTTCTTATGCCGCGTACACACGATCGTGATTCACGGCGGTGAAAACACCGCCGTGAATCACGACATGAAAAAAAATGAAAAACGAGGGAACGGCATGTTCCCCCACACACGACAGTTTTTCCCGTCATTTTTTTCTTTGTCGAGTAAAACGACCGTGTGTGGGCTCCGTGGCAGTGTTTCCCTATGGGAAAACTGGCGCGGAAAAAAATGCTGGAAAAAACGATGAGAAAAATTAGAACATGTTCTAATTTTTCTCATCGTGATTAATGCCGTTTTTCCCGTCGGGAAAAATGGCAAAAAGCCCACAGACGATCGTTTTTCTCGTCCAAAGGAAAAAATGTCATTTTTCCCGACGGGAAAAATGATCGTGTGTACGCGGCATAAGGACTGGTATAGGTGTACAGTCCACAAAAGTCCTTTTAAGGACTGGTATAGGTGTACTATTTTGTGTGCAGTAAATAGGGGTGTACTACATGCATAAAATACTCTAGGAAGAATAGTATAGTGCATTTCTACTGTTCAGCTTCTGAGCGGTTCTGCAGCTCTTTTCTCGGTCTAGGTAGAAGTTGCCGCTGTGTGTCGCAGGCACAGACTAGCGACTAAAATCGCTAACCAATAAAGCTCCACAAAAGTTCATTTTAAGGACTGGTATAGGTGTACTATTTGGTGTGCAGTATATAGGGGTCTAATACACGCATAAAAAACTTTCAAACATAATATATTATGTATACTATATACTATACTATATAATATATATAGTGCATTTCAACTGTGCAGCATTTCTACTGTGCAGCTTCTGAGCGGTTCTGCTGCAGCTCTTTTCTCGGTTTAGGTAGAAGTTGCCGCTGTGTGTCGCAGGCACAGACTAGCGACTAAAATCGCTAACCAATAAAGCTCCACAAAAGTTCATTTTAAGGACTGGTATAGATGTACTATTTGGTGTGCAGTATATAGGGGTCTAATACACGCATAAAAAACTTTCAAACATACTATATAATATATACTATATACTATACTATATAATATATAGTGCATTTCAACTGTGCAGCATTTCTACTGTGCAGCTTCTGAGCGGTTCTGCTGCAGCTCTTTTCTCGGTTTAGGTAGAAGTTGCCGCTGTGTGTCGCAGGCACAGACTAGCGACTAAAATCGCTAACCAATATAGCTCCACAAAAGTTCATTTAAGGACTGGTATTTGGTGTGCAGTATATAGGGGTGTACTACACGCATAAAAAACTTTCACATATAGGAAGAATAGTATAGTGCATTTCTACTGTGCAGCATTGTGACTGCTGAGAGGTTCTGCAGCGATACTACAAAGAGTGACAAACGCAATTAGAAAAAAGTATTATAACTGCTGTGATAGACCAGTGGCCCCCGAAAACGACAGTTTGAAGCGGGGTGTTATATACCTTCTTCCACATATACTGCCCTTCTCTACAGCCTTTTGTCACAGGGTCATTTAAAAAGCTGACAGGCAGAGGAAGAGGCAGGCCCTTCCGCAGGGGTGGTAGAGGTAGAGCAGGAGTACCAGGCCGGAGCCAAAGTGGGAAGTTGCAGAAGGTGCGTTCGATTACATCAAAGGACGCACCAGACTTGGTTGAGTGGCTCACTCAGCCTTACTCTTCTGCACCCTCCTCATCCTCTCTATCTGCACCCTCTTCACTCTCTGCTGTGTGCACCCCCAAAGACACTACCACCAACACCACCGCCACCATATACCCTCCGCTTGAGTCACAGGAATTATTTTCCGATCCATCACAAGACTTCTCTGATGTGCAGGCATTCTTGACATTGGATCAGGAAGAGGAGGTAGCAACAACCGCCACTCAGCAGTCTGACGACAGTACCCAGATCAGCCCAAGGATGTTGGTCCCCGCTGTTGCTGCCTACTCCGAGATCTCTAATGTTAGTGGTGTGGAAGGTGACGTAGATGATGATGTGTCTATGCACGTCACGTGGGTGCCCACAAGAGAGGACCAGGAGGGGCGTTCAGAGGGAGAGATGGACCAGCAGATAGGGAGGAGAGGCAGGCGGCACTTACATTGCACAGGAGGGACAAACCAGACTGCTAATGTATCCGGACTCAAGGCGAGCCATCAACCATGTACGGTCACATCTGGCGTTCCCTGGACGCCGGCACATGGCTCCGCAGTGTGGGCTTTTTTTAACGTGTCCGCTGCTGACAATAGTGTTGCCATCTGCAGCCTTTGCAGTCAACGCATAAGTTGCGGTAAACCCAACACTCACCTTGGGACAACCGCCTTAAGAAGGCACATGAACTCCCATCACCGAGCCCAGTGGGAGCAACGCCGTCAGAACCCACAAAGCCAAACTCCAGGCTCTCACCGTCCAGCCTCTTCTACTACTTCTCCTCTCTCTTCACAGTTGTCCTCCACTCCACCTTCCATCATCCCGTCCCCAAGTTTATCTGGAAAAAGGCAGGCTTCCGTGGGCCAAATGTTCGAGCGTAAAAGAATGATGACGCCGGATAACCCTCTTGCCCAACGGTTGACCGCTGGCTTGTCAGAACTCCTAGCCCGCCAACTATTGCCATATAAACTGGTGGACTCGGAGGCCTTTCAAAAATTTGTGGCCATTGGAACACCACAATGGAAGGTCCCAGTAAGGAAATATTTCTCCCAGAAGGGCATCCCAGAGCTATATGGCCATGTTCAGCGGCAAGTGAATGTATCTCTGGCACACAGTGTCGGTGCCAAGATACATCTGACCACAGACACGTGGTCTAGCAAACACGGGCAGGGAAGGTATATTACTTTTACTGCCCACTGGGTGAACCTTCTGACGGCCGTCAAGCATGTAACCCGTTGCACCCGTGTAGATTTGGTTTTATCGCCACGGATTGCATGCAGGCCTGCCTCTTCTTCTCCTCCTCCTCCTACTCTATCCTCCCTCTCCTCCTCGGCTGACTCCTCCTCTTCCGCTGCTACCGTCTCTTCCGCTGCGCCGCCCAAGATCCCCAGAACCTATTTGACATGCCAGGTGAGACGTTGCCATGCTGTGCTGCGTCTGTTGTGCCTGGAAGCCAAGAGCCACACTAGCCCTGCACTCCTTTCAGCTTTGCGTTCACAGGCAGATCAGTGGCTAACACCGCTCAATTTGACAGTTGGTAAAGTGGTGTGCGACAACGGTGCCAATCTGCTGAGCGCGTTGAAACAGGGCAAAATTACACACGTGCCATGCATGGCACACGTCTTGAACTTGGTCGTGCAGCGATTCGTTGTCAAATACCCTGGGGTCCAGGACGTCTTGCGGCAGGCAAGGAAAATCTCGGCCCATTTCAGAAGATCTTACACGGCCATGGCTCGCCTTGCTGACATTCAGCGACGACACAATCTGCCGGTCAGACGTCTTATTTGTGACTGCCCGATGTGATGGAACTCAACCTTGTATATGCTTGTTAGGCTGCTCCAGCAGAAACGTGCAGTTAACGACTACCTGTACGAACTCTGCGCCAGAACAGGTTCTGGGGATCTTGGTTTTTTTCACCGCGTCAGTGGCTGCTCATGCGCGACGCATGCAGACTTTTGCGGCCATTTGATGAGATCACCAAACTGGTCAGTCGCAGCCATGGTGCCATCAGTGACATCATACCTTATGCTTTCTTTATGGAGCGTGCATTACGTTGTGTCATTGATCAAGCCGTCGAGGAGCAGGAGCAGGAAGATGAGGAAGTCGCAATGCTGGATGAATTCCTAGGTGGGGCTACTCTATCTGAGACAAGTCAACAACAGGAGTCTGAAGAGGAGTCAGAGGAGGATGGTGCCGGGGCGGATGAGGAGGAGCAAGAAGAGCATGCTTTAAACCTTTCTGGGATCCCTGCTGTTGTTGTTCATGGATGGGGGGAGGAGATCGAGGACAACATTATCCTGGATGATGACGAGCAGGAGCCAGGCCACCACACTGCTTCCAGTTTAGTGCAAATGGGGGCCTTCATGCACCAGTGTTTTAAGAGGGACCCCCGTATAAAAAGCATAAAGGGCAAGGACCATTACTGGGTGGCAACGTACTTGGACCCCCGGTACAAACAAAAAATGGCAGAAATGTTACCACCATCACAGAGGGCTGTCAGAATGGAGCACTTCCAGACCTTGCTTCGAAAAATGCTGCATTCTGCTTTTGCATGCGCTGGCAGAGGAATTTCCACTCCCAGAGGAACAGTTGTGGATACCAATCCAACAGCGCCTGCAAGAAGAGGGCGGTTTGAAGATGTCTTGGTCACTTCTGATATGAGATCATTCTTTCAGCCGACCTATCGACATGTCTCATCCGGATCCAGCATCAGGGAACGCCTAGACCGACAGGTGTCCGACTACATCGGATTAACGGCCGATGTGGACACTCTGAGAAGTGATGAACCCCTGGACTACTGGGTGGGCAGGCTTGACCTCTGGCCAGAGCTTGCACAATTTGCAATGGAACTGTTGGCTTGCCCCTTGTCCAGTGTCCTGTCCGAAAGGACGTTCAGCGCAGCAGGGGGGATCGTGACCGATAAGTGCACTCGCCTAGCTCACGACAGTTTTGACTACCTCACATTTATAAAAATGAATGAGGCATGGATCTCTGAGGAATTCAACACATGTGACCAGTAGACCATGTTTCATTCAAATTCCTCATGACAGGCCACAAATATCCACTACCACCTATAACAATTATTCATGTTCCCTTTCTTCTTGGGTAAATGCAGCGGCATAAAAGGCCTTTTATGTCCGTTCAATGCCTAATTTTTGGGGCCTGTAGTGCCCGAAACGTATTTATCCTGTGAATGCCTAATGTACCTCCAGCCACAGAATACAAAGTTCTTTGCTGTCAGATGAATGCCTGTTGGCTAATTTTTGGGGCCTGTACTGGCCGACACTTCTTTATCCAGGCTGTGAATGCCTAATTTTTCAGACTGGAATTGAAAATCAATTCCGCTAAATTGTGGAACGGATGCGGACTCATTTTACAGACGTTTGAATGGACCCTATATGTATTTGACATGTATTTACCAGCTGCTGTCAGTTCTGGCTGATTTAGGCCGAGCTATTACAATAAAACCGAGCAATATTACAAAAAACGAAATAAACGTTATAACTGTATAAACGATTTATATAACTTATAAAAAAAAAAAACATTTATGGCAACTTTTCCAATAGCAGGATCATCTCCTGCACCCCCTTCATAGCCCGGCCTTGCGTCTCTTCCATGACCTTCATGCGCTCCTGAATTGACAAAAAATTTCAGATAAAAAAAGAATGCTTGTCGTTGTCGATCTCAAATTTGCTTAATACTTCTGTTATGTCATTGTCCATGTTGTGGGACTATGTGTGCACAGCTAGTAATTATTTTGTGGCTACAAATATGACCTGGAGGTTTTTAATGTTCGCCTCCCATTGAAATGAATGGGGCCCGCCGCGAACCCGCGGTTCGCGAACATTTACCCACGATCGCGTTCGCGAACCGTCCCGGGAGATGTTCGTCCATCCCTATTCGCCTGTTTGCTGAACAGCTAACATTATGCAGTGTTGGCGGCAAATTTGAAAGCCGCCGAAGACCGTTAAAGTCTATGGGGCACTAACATGAAAAACCAAAAGTCCTCATTTTAAAGGCTTATATTCAAGTTATTGCCATAAAAAGTGTTTGGGACAAAGTTTTTAACACAACCGTTTTTTCAGGAGCAGTGATTGTAATAATGCTTAAAGTGAAGCAATAAGAATTAAATATTCCTTTAAATATTGTGCCTGGGGGTTGTCTATAGTATGCCTGTAAAGTAGTGAAAGTAGTGCATCTTTCCCGAGTTTAGAACAATACCACAGCAAAATGACATTTCTAAAGGAAAAAATCTAATTTAAAACTGCTTGCGGCTGTAATGTATTGTCGGATTCCAGCAATAAAGTAAAAAATCATTGAAAAAAACGGCATAGGTTTCCCCCCGGTCCATTAGCAGGCCTTTTGGGTCTAGTATGAATATTAATATTATTAATATTGGGTCTGGTATGGGTCTGCACCAAAATAAAAATAAAATGCGCAAGGGTCCCCCCAAAATCCATGCCAGGCCCTTCAGGTCTGGTATGGATTTTAGGGGGAACCCTGCGCCAAAATAAAAAAAATTGCATAGGGGTCCCCACGAAATCCATACCAGACCCTTATCTGAGCACACAACCTGGCAGACCGCAGGAAAAGGGGGAAACCCTTTCATCTGCAGGAGCCTTCCTGTGTGCAAACATCGGAAATACCCGGAGGCTGCTGGAGTGGTGTAACAGTTTTATCACTACCATTATGTTTGTCTCTAAAACATTATCTTTTGGGGTGGTGGGCGTATCTGTCCAATAATGGCAGCCCTCTAAATGCACATAAAAGGCAGTCACCAGCCTATGTCCCCTATGCTTGAGAAATGAGCGCACCTACTAGTCAAAGCGCATGCTCAGAAGCATTGTTGCAACCGCTCGTGACGTCATCACGTCCAACGCTGCACTCCAACACCAGCCTGCTAGCCTGGATCAAGCATCGGTCTCAGTACCCCGGCCACACGGATATCCTGTCAGATGAGTGCATCTTCTCCCTGATACAAACAGCTGCAGGAGAGCCATAACAGCTTTACAGCCATGAACTGATTCCACATAAGGGTGAACAAAGGACATGTGCCGGATTTACACAACTTAAGATGTAAGTGGATAAATGCACCTGTTGTTTATTAAATATTACTGGTCCTAACCTGGAGGCGCCTGTTCTCTCTTTTTATTTTAGAGTGGTTGTGGGGGTCTGCCGACAGGGAGCTTATCGGAATCTGAAAGCCCCCTTTAACAAGGGGACCCCCAGGTCCCGCTCCCCCATGTGAATGGGTATCAGGTACATTGTACCCCTACTCATTCACCAAAAAAAGTGCCAAAATGTTAAAAATGACAGTAGACAATTTGGAACAAGTGCTTTATTTAAAAAAAAAAAACTTCCCGCGATATCCATTCATCTTCAATCACAGCGTCCGATGACCCAACAAAAAAAACGCAACAACTCCGCCTCCATGTGAAAACAGCTGTTAACCACTTAAGCCCCGGACCATTTGGTAGCTAAAGGACCAGAGGTGATTTCAGAATTTTGCACTGCGCTGCTTTAACTGTAAATTGTGCGGACATGCAATGTTGTACCCAAACGAAATTTGCGTCCTTTTCTTCCCACAAATAGAGATTTCTTTTAATGGTATTTGATTGCCTCTGCGATTTTTATTTTTTGCGATATAAACGGAAAAAGACCGAAAATTTTGAAAAAAAATTATATTTTCTACTTTTTGTTATAAGAAAAATCGAATAAACTCAATTTTTGTCATACATTTAGGCCAAAATGTATTCAGCCACCTGTCTTTAGTAAAAAAAATGTCAATAAGCGTATATTTATTGGTTTGCGCAAAAGTTATAGTGTTTACAAACTAGGGTACATTTTCTGGAATTTACACAGCTTTAAATTTATGACTGCCTATCTCATTTCTTGAGGTGCTAAAATGGCAGGGCAGTACAAACCCCCCAAATGACCCCATTTTGGAAAGTAGACACCCCAAGGAAATTGCTGAGAGGCATGTTGAGACCATTGAATTATTTTTTTTTAATCCCAAGTGATTGAATAATGACAAAAAAAAAAAAATTACAAAAAGTTGTCACTAAATGATATATTGCTCACACATGCCATGGTTTATGTGGAATTGCACCCCAAAATACATTCTGCTGCTTCTCCTGAGTACGGGGATACCACATGTGTGGGACTTTTTAGGAGCCTAGCCACGTACGGGACCCCGGAAACCAAGCACCGCCTTCAGGATTTCTAAGGGCGCAAATTTTTGATTTCACTCCTCACTACCTATCACAGTTTCGAAGGCCATAAAATGCCAAAATAGCACAAAACCTCCCCAAATGACCCCATTTTGGAAAGTAGACACCCCAAGCTATTTGCTGAGAGGCATGTTCAGTCCATGGAATATTTTATATTTTGCCACAAGTTGCGGGAATATGACAAACTTTTTTTTTTTTGCACAAAGTTGTCACTAAATGATATATTGCACACACATGCCATGAGCATATGTGAAATGACACCCCAAAATACATTCTGCTACTTCTCCTGAGTACGGGGATACCAAATGTGTGGGACTTTTTGGGAGCCTAGTCGCGTACGGGACCCCAAAAACCAAGCACCACCTTCAAGGTTCCTAAGGGCATACATTTTTGATTTTTAGGCCTCGTACACACGACCGATTTTCTCGTCGTAAACAGTCAAGAAAAGTGCCGCGAGAGTTTTTTTGTCTAGAAAACCGTTCGTGTGTATGGTTTTACGACGAGAAACTTGACGAGAATCTCGACGAGAAAATAGAGAACCTGCTCTCTATTTTCTCGTCAGGAGTCCAGATTTCCTCGTCGTGTTTCTCGTCGGCCTGTTTTGTGACGAGAAAATGGTTCGTGTGTATGCTTTTACGACTCTTCCAAAAGCGCGCATGCTCACAAGCAACTATGAGACGGGAGCGCATCTTCTGGTAAAACAAGCCTTCATAATGGAGAGAGCACATTCGTCACGCTCATAAATATTTCATCGTTTAAATGTTCTGCATTGAATTCTTCGTTAGAATGTTACATTAATCAAAACGAGAGACCTTCTTTTGCTGCTGATATTCACACAGAGTTATGCCTTATTTTTAACCTTTTACATGCTGCTCTTTATAAGATTTATGTGTATTATATCGTGCAAGTTTTTAGGAATAATTTAAATGGTTAGATTTTTCAAAATGATGTTAATTATAATTTCTCAATGTTTTGATAGCGATCTCCCATTTAATTTTCTAATCTATATTTTTAAAATTTCACACCATGTTTTTGAGCTAATCAGATTTAGTTATTCTTTTAGGGGGGTGATATCTGTGCCTTTTATTGTCAGTCAAATGTATCTGCTTACTCCAAAGCTTGTTTTTTTTTATTTAAAAATACACATAGTCAAGTATGAACTTAAACAAAAAACACATTTATTTATGTTTATAAATTAAATAAAGAGAAGGCAGCGCTGGAGAAGCTGCTGCCATTTGTGCATCCCAGGGACCCCAGAGCACACAGCAACCCTGTGTGGACACTAAAATTGGGAGCTTGAGAAGGCCCACATTTCAGAACACAATCTGATGCTGGCCTCCCAGAGGTCAGGAACAGCAGCAGGTGAGATATATGTCCCAAGTGTGTGGTACTACAACAGGCTGCCTTCTGTCCGACCAGTGCGACCACAATGAAGCAAGGCCATCACTTCCTCTTCTTCCTGGCAACCTTCCCTGCAGCCTTTACTGAAGCCTTCCTTCTTCGTTTAGCTGGAGGCTGGCCCACTGGAGGGGTACTCCTGTCAGGAGATGGAGGTGGAGGTGTAGCAGAAGGGGGTGGGGCAGAAGAAGAAGGTGGAGGTGTAGCAGAAGGGGGTGGGGCAGAAGGTGGAGGTGTAGCAGAAGGGGGTGGGGCAGAAGGTGGAGGTGTAGCAGAAGGGGGTGGGGCAGAAGGTGGAGGGGTAGCAGAAGGGGGTGGGGCAGAAGGTGGAGGGGTAGCAGAAGGGGGTGGGGCAGAAGGTGGAGGTGTAGCAGAAGGGGGTGGGGCAGAAGGTGGAGGGGGAGCAGAAGGGGTGGGGCAGAAGAGGAAGGTGGAGGTGGAGGTTGAGGTTGGGTCAGTTGGGCCACCTCACATATGGCGGTATTGGGGGTAATTTGCTCCATCACCCCCTTGTTGAGCAAGGTGATGAGCAGGGGTTCGCATAGGAGGCGTTGCTCCATGCTCATCACCTTGAACTTAGCCTCCACTAGGCCGGCAATGGCCTCTTCAGGGGATGTGGGCTCCTTGAGGGTGGCATGGGCCTCTTTAATAAGGGCCATTGCTGCCTCACTGGTGGTCCTGTCCCTCCTGCCTCTTTTGTGAAGCCTGATGGGAGGCACCTGGGATCTGGTGCTTCTCCTTTGCCCTGCCACCTCCTGTCTGCCACTGGGCCCTGCCACCTCCTGGCTGCCACTGGGCCCTGCCACCTCCTGGCTGCCACTGGGCCCTGCCACCTCCTGGCTGCCACTGGGCCCTTCCTCCTCCTGCCTGACAGTTTCCAGACCCTCCTCCTGGCTGATTTCATCCTGTGTATGAAAAAGAAACATAGTTTAATATGTTGGTTTAATCTTTGCATCAAACTTTGTAATCCTGATGGAAGCAATTAGAATGTAAATGCATAAATCCTTGCTTTAAATTTACCACTACATCAGCTTGACTATTTACCACACAATTAAGTGCAGAATAATGTCTACAGATCATGATTTCACTTGTTGAATACAAAATAATGTATGTTTCTCATCCTGACATATTTGGGAAACATTAATTTTATCCCACTACATTTTCAGTTAATACTATACCTGGCTCCAGATGGCCAAATCAGGATCATCCAGGATGGCTGCCTCCTCTTGCTCCAGAGAAGGCTCAGGTTGGCTGCAGGGAAGTCTGGGGGGAAGAGTGGAGAGTGATGGCCTTGGCTCAATGTGGTCATCCAGGAAGGACATCCTGCTGTAGTACCACAAAACCGGGACATAAACATCATCTGCTGCTGCTCCTGACCTCTGAGAAGCCAGCACCTTAGAGCGTTCAGTCCTGTAGGTACCTCTCAAGCTCCCAATTTTAGTGTCCACTTGTTTTGCTGTGGCTGTGGGCACCTTGGTATGCACAAATGGGAGCAGCTTCTCCAGCGCTGCTTTTCTCACCCCTTTTTTTTTATGGATGGGGTTTTTGGTCTCCCACAGAGCCGGCAGCTCCCTTACCCGGTCAATAAATTCCGCCAGGAACTCTTTGTCGCTAATAAATACATTCATATTGTATCTGCAAGTAAAATAAATTATATTTAAATAATGTGAGGCAAACAGTCTAACCTCCTTCACATCCTAGTCACCATATATATCCTCCAACAATCTCAAGACAGTATAGGCCAACAATTTTAACAAGTCTCACAAAATCACATACCTTCGTTCGCACGTCCGTCACTTGAACTCCTCTCTCCGCACACCGAACGTACTATAGTCACATGTGTGTTTGCTATATACACACCACGCATGCGTCCAAATTCGAACACGTCGCTCCGCACACGTCGCCCGCCCATGACGTTCTAACTAACATCTTTTCCCCGCCCCTTCTCTTTCGGCGCGCAGACAGATATGGCGGAGTTACAGCAGGTGTCTGATAATTCCGCAACTAGCGAGGAGACAAGCCCGGAGACCGAGGACACGTCACGATCAAGGAGGAGATTCAAGGCATCGAATATGTCTTTGGCGGAGATGGCGGAGATGGTGGACATCTTGGTCAAGGCTGATTATGATGCCAAGCATGGGCCGTATAGCAAACCAAATAGAAGGAAGGCCAAAATCCTCACTAAAGTTGTGAAGAGTCTGAGGGCGAAGTTCGGGGTGAAACGCTCAAATGAGCAGCTCAGAAAGAGGTGGTCAGACCTCAAACTGAGGGAGCCAGACCAGTTGAGGAGCATAAAGAGGATGCTCGCTAAAAGTAAGTAAAATGACGACCTTTCTGCTATTAATCTTTTTAGAAACTGACTTTTTTTTTGTTTAAAGCATATTGGACTCCCTTCCAAAATGTATTATTTTGAACTCGGTTGAGCACAGTAATCGTTCGTTACGTTACCGACACTTCGTTCGGCCACTATCCGCGGTTTTGGCTTATTTAAGACCCCCAAAAGTAATTAGACATCTGCCATTTTTGATCAAGTATTGTGGATAATTTTTAAGTCTAGATGATGTGTTTGTAAGGAGAATGAAATGCAAACTTTAATCAGTGTAAAGGAGAGGACACTCAGCAGCTGCTTCCACATCTGTACTTTGGAGCACTATAGTGTGGGCCACCAGACCCGCCTTTTTTGGGTGTCCCACACAGGTGCATCAGAGTTTATTTGTGGTGCCTCCATGTCCCCAAAATTACATCCAAATGTGAATAATAAACATATTTGGGGTCATAAAGAATGCATTTTTCTTTAAATTCCGCACAAACACACACTTGTACCCCACTTCCAAACAATTTAGCCTGTTTTAAGTTTAAAAATGAGATTTTTACAGTGTGATAAATAGACCTTTGGTTTTATTCTCATAGGGGAGAGAAGACTGGGAGGAGGACACTCCAGGGAGCACATGCACCCCACAACTTCCAAGCAACCCCAAACTCCCAAAGATCCACAACCGAAAGATGTGCAGGAAGTTGAGGTGGAGGAAGGAGAAGTGCAGGAAGGAGAGGTGGATGACGTTGTGGATCTGGTCACCACAACAGGTCAGTATCTGACACCACAGCTTAAGGTAAGCGAGGTAGGCCTGCAGAGTTTTATTATTTTTTTTTTATGGTTTTTAGGGGATGGAAATGTTGTGAAGGATAGCACACCGTTCTCTGCTGACAGTGCCCTCCGCCTCATCCAGCAAGTGATGGAATGTAGCACGGAACTGGACCTAATTAAACAAAGAATCCATGTGATGGAACAAACATTTAAAGACATTCTCGATGTTTTGGGGAGAATTCAATAAGCCATCCAAACACATTTGTTTTTACATGTTTGTTTTTATATTTTTACTAATTTTTGGAGTAACAAAGCAGCCAAAAATTGAATATGCACACAGTGTGTGAACATGTGCTATCTGTCATCAGGGGATATCCATGTACGTCTTTTGTGGGTGCAACCCCTTCCCCGTATCAAAAGTCGGTGAACTGAGGAAGGGGATGCACCCCCAAAACACATCCATTGATCACCCCTGATGGCAGATAGCACATGTTGACAATAGGGATCAGGATTGTAAACTTCCTATTTGCAAAAAAGTAAAAATGTGTGCATATTGAATTTTTGGCTGGCCAAGGGGTGGCAGGACCCCATATTAGGACGGGCACATAGAGACATAGTTTGTGTAACTGAATGTCTCAGATTGCTCAGAGGTATCCAATGTTGTCATTTTAGAAATGCAAGTGGTATTTTTGTATTTTCATAAGCCAAAATTTGACGGGTTGTGGTCAGGCCAACCCCAAAGTAAACCAAAAAAAAATGTGCAGAGAGTAAAATATTTGACCACAAACAACGTGTAGCTTCTTTTTATAATACACTCTAAGCTTATTTGGTTCTTTTGTAAGGTAACATAGTGAAATTGGTTGTTATTTACTAAAGTAAAATACACTTGCCACTACAAATGCACAAAGACAAACTAGGAGACAGGAAAGAACAAATAATTAAAGGTTTAAACAAGATTTTTATTGGGATACTTAGACATAGGCTGGCATAGGAATTGCCCCCCTACCCGTGAAATACTTCATGTATTTGTCCCGAACCACACGGGCATTTTGGGGGGGCAAGCCAAGACGGGCAGATTCCAGGCCCGGAAGGGGATTTGCAGGGGAAAGTCCAGCCTCTGGCAAAACTGAGGCCATATATGAATTCGCTTTGCGGCAAAGAAAATTGTGTAGCACACAGCAGCATAACACTACATAGTTTATTTTGTAGTCCGCCAAGTGGATGGAAGTCATAAAAAGGCGGAACCGGCTGGCCATTATGCCGAAGGCATTTTCAACGACTCTTCGGGCCCTGGCCAGCCGGTAATTGAACACACTCTTCTCTGGGGTCAGGGTCCTCTGTGGAAATGGCCTCATAAGATGCCGTCCGAGTCCGAAGGCTTCATCAGCCAAGAAAACAAAGGGGAGTCCTTCAATATTCCCTGCATCCGGTGGCAATGCAAGGTCGTCACTCTGGAGACGGAGGGCAAACTCCGTCTGGATGAAGGATCCCCCATCGGACATCCGGCCATTCTTCCCTACATCAACATAGAGGAATTCATACCGTGCTGACACCACCGCCATCAGCACAATGCTATGAAACCCCTTGTAGTTGTAGTAGTAGGATCCAGAACGGGGTGGCGGCACGATGCGGACGTGCTTCCCGTCTATGGCACCACCGCAGTTGGGGAAGTCCCACCGCATGGCAAACTCCGATGCCACAGTCTGCCATTCCTGTGGCGTTGAAGGAAGCTGTGGAGTGAAACAAGATGAAATAATATTAGAAAAACAAAGGCATACATTACAAGCAAATTCAAGACCAAAAAATTAGAGACCAACATCAATCTAATTATACGTTTATTAAGGTGTGTAAAAAAAGTATAATGGAAGGCTCATTTATCATATTCATCACCCCCTCTGATGGGCCATTACTAAATTATTTTGGGGGGGGGAGATGTGTTTGGCCACAGGATAGCATTGCAGTTGCGGTGCGTCCAGAGTGGGCGCTGGAGCACTGTCCCCTCTCTCCTGTGCCCATCACTCAGAACAATACATAGGTTCATGCGTTGCATGAACCTATGTATTGTCTATGCCGCACACTATTCAGGTGGATGGCCTCTTGTAAAGCGACCGACATATGATTAATTGCGTCATTTAGGGGGTTAAAATTGCAGAGCAGAAACAGGTATTAAAAAAGTCTTGCAAATTACAACCTGAGGGATGTAATTGGCTTCCTCAAAGATAAATCGGGGACGCAAGGAGGGGGCATTCCTTGTGTAAACACTGACAGGCTGCTCTGCCAATCATGTTCACCAAGTCTGTTTAATGGTAACATGATTGGCTGATGCAACATGAAGGGAAGGAGAAGACATCAAGGACAGAAGAAGGATGGCGCTGACCACAAGAAGGTAAGTGCAGGGCTGGGGGGAAACTGGCTGCAATAGAGGGGACTAAATGGCTGCATTGGAGGGGACAACTGGGGGCGTTTATTAGGCAACAGAGCAAAAAAGGAGGAAGTTTATTTCCGAAATTGGGGTTGTAACCCCCCAACATTTGGAGCAACAGGCGCCCCTGCTGGAAAAGTTAGTGAGGGGAAATATTTAGGGAGGATAAAAAAGGGGCATTTAAAAACTTCCAGCATGCATGGGGACAAAGGGGACATTCTCAGCATATTACAATCATGGTAATTAGGAAAGGATGAAAGAAATACAATACATTAGCATACATGTAATACATAAAATGTGATGTGAAGGGAGAAAACTTACCCTAATATAGTCCTCCTGCAGGACTTGTATAATAGCAGAACAGGTGTCTGGGATTATGAGGCCCAGAGCCTGGGGGGAGATGCCTGTGGTGAACTTCAAGTCCTGAAGACTTCTCCCTGTCGCCAGGTAACGCAACGTGGCGATGAGCCTCTGCTCAGCACTGATGGCTTCCCGCATAACGGTGTCCTTCCTGGTAATATAGGGGGACACCAAAGCCAACAGTTCCTGAAAAACGGGGTCAGACATCCTCAGAAAATTCCTGTAGTCCTCAGGATTATTCTCGACGATCTCCCGCAGCAGAGGCATGTGGCAGAATTGGTCCCGCTGGAGCAACCAATTCTTGGTCCATGAACTCCTCCTCACACCATTCATGGACTGGTCTTGGTCCAAAACAAGCAGACCAACACCAAGCGCACGCACAGCACGAACTCGACGACGAGAACGTCCAGGCGACATGGCTAGGAAACGGTCGTCTAATCAGAACGTACAGAACAGAACGCACTTTAGAACAGCAAGGCCAATGAATAACGAACTGAAATTCAGAAACGAACAGGCAAGAACGCACTGTAAAACAGATACGACCTGCCTAGACGCCCTGAAAGTCAAGATACGAACCCACAAGCACAAACTGAACGGCAGAAAACGATCTGAAAAGTACGAAGACTGAAAAGCGCGAATCGTCTCTTCCCAAACTTTTACTTCACACGCGGTAACACGAGATCAGCAAAAGCAGCCCAAGGGGTGGCGCCAAGAAAAAAGATCTTCCCCTTTATAGTGCCGTCGTACGTGCTGGACGTGAGCGCAGAGAACCACGAGGAAATTGGGAAATGACAGTGTGTACGCATAGAAAGCTTGACGAGAAAATCGACAAGCTTAACAAGAATCTCGTCGAAAAAAACGACGTGTTTTTTACGACGAGAAAATCGGTCGTGTGTACGAGGCCTAACTCCTCACTACCTATCACTACCTATCACAGTTTTGAAGGCCATAAAATGCCAAGATGGCACAAAACCCCCCCAAATGACCCCATTTTGGAAAGTAGACACCCCAAGCTATTTGCTGAGAGGCATGTTGAGCCCATTGAATATTTTTTTTTTGTCCCAAATGATTGAATAATGACAAAAAGAAAAAAAAATGTACAACAAGTTGTCACTAAATTATATATTGCTCACACATGCCATGGTTATATGTGGAATTGCACCCCAAAATACATTCTGCTTCTTCTCCTGAGTACGGGGATACCACATGTGTGGGACTTTTTGGGAGCCTAGCCGCGTACGGGGCCCCAAAAACCAAGCACCACCTTCAGGATTTCTAAGGGCGTAAATTTTTGATTTCACTCCTCACTACCTATCACAGTTTTGAAGGCCATAAAATGCCAAAATAGCAACAAAAAAAAAATGACCCCATTTTGGAAAGTAGACACCCCAAGCTATTTACTGAGAGGCATGTTGGGTTCATGATATGTTTCAACAAATAATGTTCATAATATATTGAAGTTAATATCTTCAGAATAGTGCAAAGAGTTAATCCTTCACCAAATCTTCATGTGAAGCTAGAACAAATCTTCAACAAATAATGTTCATGATATATTGTGATTGTTTTCTTCAAAGTAGTGCAAAGAGTTAATCCTTCACCAAATCTTCATATGAAGCTAACACCCGAAGTGCACAAATAATAGATTGCGCTTACCAAAGGATGTGGACCTCTTTAGTTAAAAAGAAGGTCTTTAACAGCTTGAGCAGGATTGTGCCTGCACACATATGGACAATGCTGGTAGAGAAATGTTGGAAACTCCTCCCTCGGTTAATTAGGCGGAACATGTGAAATTCAAGCAAAAGGACTCCATAGTGTAACCCGTATTTATTTATAAAAAGGCAATAAAAATAATGTAAAAAACGTATGTGGCCTAGGTGGCCTCTTACATTAAAAAGTGCCCATCCCGGCACTGGGGCTGCAGGCAGACAATAGGGAGCTCACAGCTCATGGACTCCTAGAAACGGCGTGCACCGAAGCCACCGTTCGCTGCAGTCAGGGACCCAGGATGGAGCGCTGCGTGTGTATACCACGTGACCAGGCTGCGCAGACCGACGTACGTTTCGTGTTGATTACGTCTTCAGGGTGGCCTACTTCAATATATTATGAACATTATTTGTTGAAACAATTTTTCACTTTTTGGATTTGTTACACATTTGATTTTTCATTAACTTAATCTATGAGACTTTTCTATAATTGAGTGTTATAGATTTCTTTGATTGTTGTGGGCTTGACAGCACGCTATTATTACGATTGGGACTAATCGATTTATATATGGTGACTTTCAATTCCCCTTTTTGTATATAGGCATCACAGGATTGTGTTGGTGTTTCTATTTAAGAATTATTCACACAATAATTTATTAGATAAGTTATCACTTATTAATTAAGTTTAAGAGTATTTGAGCGCCCCCTTTTTCATATATATACACTCATTCAGATAGGAGCATAAGACTCCATCCGCAGGGGAGCAGCCGTTATATATAATTTGTATATTTATTTATATATAATTTTTTTCACATAATTTTGTATATATTAATTGGCGCTGAATCACAGCAATAGAAATGTTGGGTTCATGGAATATTTTATATTTTGCCACAAGTTGCGGGAATATGACAAACTTTTTTTTTTTGCACAAAGTTGTCACTAAATGATATATTGCTCACACATGCCATAGGCATATGTGAAATTACACCCCAAAATACATTCTTCTGCTTCTCCTGAGTACGGGGATACCACATGTGTGGGACTTTTTGGGAGCCTAGCCGCGTACGGGACCCCAAAAACCAAGGACTGCCTTCAAGGTTTCTAAGGGCATAAATTTCACTCCTCACTACCTATCACAGTTTTGAAGGCCATAAAATGCCAAGATAGCACAAAACCCCCCAAAATGACCCCATTTTGGAAAGTAGACACCCCAAGGAAATTGCTGAGAGGCATGTTGAGCCCATTGAATATTTTTTTTTGTCCCAAGTGATTGAATAATGACAAAAAGAAAAAAAAATTTACAAAAAGTTGTCACTAAATGATATATTGCTCAAACATGCCATGATTATATGCGGAATTGCACCCCAAAATACATTTGGCTGCTTCTCCTGAGTACGGGGATACCACATGTGTGGGACTTTTTGAGAGCCTAGCCGCGTACGGGCCCCCGAAAACCAAGCACCGCCATCAGGATTTCAAAGGGCACAAATTTTTGATTTCACTCCTCACTACCTATCACAGTTTTGAAGGCCATAAAATGCCAAGATAGCCCAAAACCCCCACAAATGACCCCATTTTGGAAAGTAGACACCCCAAGCTATTTTCTGAGAGGCATGGTGAGTATTTTACAGCTCTCATTTGTTTTGAAAATGAAGAAAGACATATTTTTTTTTTCTTTTTTCAATTTTCAAAACTTTGTGACAAAAAGCGAGATCTGCAAAATACTCAACATACCTCTCAGCAAATAGCTTGGGGTGTCTACTTTCCAAAATGGGGTCATTTGGGGGGGTTTTGTGCCATCTGGGCATTCCATGGCCTCCGAAACTGTGATAGGCAGTGAGGAGTGAAATCAAAAATTTACACCCATAGAAATCCTGAAGGCGGTGCTTGGTTTTTGGGGTCCTGTACGCGGCTAGGCTCCCAAAATGTCTCACACATGTGGTATCCCCGAACTCAGGAGAAGCAACAGAATGTATTTTGGGGTGCAATTACACATATAACCATGGCATGTTTGAGCAATATATAATTTAGTGACAAATTTTTGTACATTTTTTTTTCTTTTTGTCATTATTCAATCACTTGGGACAAAAAAAAAATATTCAATGGGCTCAACATGCCTCTCAGCAAATAGCTTGGGGTGTCTACTTTCCAAACTGGGGTCATTGGGGGGGGGGGGTTTGAACTGTCCTGGCATTTTATGCACAACATTAGGAAGCTTATGTCACACATCATCCACTCTTCTAACCACTTGAAGACAAAGCCCTTTCTGACACTTTTTGTTTGCATGAAATTTTTTTTTTTTTGCAAGAAAATTATGTTGAACCCCCAAACATTATATATTTTTTTAAAGCAAAGGCCCTATATTGCCCAAATGTTTGATGAAATAAAAAAGATGATCTTAGGCCGAGTACATGGATACCAAACACGACATGCTTTAAAATTGCGTACAAACGCACAGCGGCGACAAACTACATTCATTTTTAAAAGCATTTGAAAGCCTTTACAGATTCCCACGTTAGATTTACAGAGAAGGTCTACTGCTAAAATTACTGCCCTCGATCTGACCTTCGCGGTGATACCTCACATGCATGATGCAATTGCTGTTTACATATGACGCTAGACCGACGCTTGCGTTCGCCTTTGCGCAAGAGCAGGGGGGGGGAAAGCGGTGCTTTTTTTTTATTTATTTTTTATTATTTATTTTGCTTTTTTATTTTATTTTTAAACTGTTCCTTCCATATATTTTTTTTTACCATTTTTATTGTTATCTCAGGGAATGTAAATATCCCCTATGATAGCAATAAGTAGTGACAGGTACTCTTTTTTAAAAAAAAATTGGGGGGTTAGACCCTAGATCTTTCCTCTGCCCTCAAAGCATCTGACCACACCAAGATCGGTGTGATAAAATGCTTTCCCAATTTCCCAATGGCGCTGTTTATATCCGGGGGGGGGGCATTCCCTCCCACTGCTTGTAAAAGCAGTCTAGAGGCTAATTATCTGCTAGAATTGCTTTTACATGAAATCCGGCCACTGGCTGAAAAGAATGATACCAAGATGATACCTAAACCTGCAGGCATCATTCTGGTATAAACATTCAAGGTCCAGCAACATACCAGTACGTTGCTGGTCCTTGTTGGACATGTATTGTAATCTTTTTTTTCATGCAGCCTGTTGGCTGAACGAAAAAAAGAGATTGATCGGTGGGTATGCCCACCATTAGAATACCTCCCTTCATCCACCTACCGCGTACACACGGTCGGACTTTTCCACGGGCAAGCCTCCGTCGGAATTTTCGACCGTATGTACGCGGCATTAGGAGCAAAATCGCTCCTCCGCCCCTGCTGCCCCCATGCTTCGGCATATATGCTCTTTTTTTTTAACTGTGGTGGTGAAATCACCTCCTACAGCACTGGAGTCACGGCTTTATGTATCGTGGGAGCAAATGCTGTTGCTGTCAAGATAAATAATTCCGCGCTGCAGTTGAATGGCGAACCTGAAAACAAAAAATGACATACCTGAAAAGCAAGTATGATAAAACATTGCAGAATAGAATACAGTAAAAAAGAGCAGAACAATAGAGAGAAAATAGAGAGAGAGAGAGAGAGAGAGAACAATACAATGACAACTATTTTTGGTTTTTTTATTTTATATTTTTTTTGTGTTTTGTTTTTTACGTTTTTTTTTCTTTTTTACACTTTTTTTTGAAACTTTAACAACTGTAATGGTTCGGGTCTCTTAAAATGTAATGGCATCTTGGGAGACCCTGTGTAAGTGTGTCCTAGTCTGTGAAATGCTGTACCCTACGCTAAAACTTCACTTTTGAGTGGTAGCGTTCAAAACATTCACCAAGGCAAAGACCAGGCTTGTCAGGACAGAGTGGACAATAATGACGGGTGTCACGCCTAAATCCGCGCTTGCTACAGACACGACATCTTTTTTGGGGGCTCGTTGGGTAGGGGTACTCGGGAGGACATACGTATAATGCCTCTCATGCAGCCGGCTTACTGCATTTGATTGGGGATGGTGAGGTGCAGAACAGCCTGGATACAGGAGTTCTGTGACAATCTCATTCTGGAATTTTAGAAGAGATAAAGTCCCGCCTGAAGCTCTGTATAGCACATGAGCGTTCAGCAAAGCCAATTGAAATAAGGATAGAGACACTTTTTTGTACCAGCGTCTCGCCTTACGGTCAATTAGATACGGTGCCAACAACTGGTCGTTGAGGTCCACCCCTCCCATATTTTTGTTATATTCGTGGACACAGAGGGGTTTCTCCACAACACCAGTCACCGTAGGAATTAGGTCGCACGGTGCCACATGCTCCAATCTGATGATCAAACAAGTGACTAAACAGTGGCACGCTCGTGTAATAATTGTCCACATACAAGTGGTACCCCTTTCCGAATAAGGGTGACACCAATTTCCACACTATCTTGCCAGCGCTCCCTATGTAATCTGGGCAGTTGACCGGCTCAACCTGACTATCTTTTCCCTCATAAACCATAAAGCTCCATACATAGCCTGTTTCCCTGTCACAGAACTTATAGAGCTTGACCCCGTATCTGGCACGCTTGCTGGGAAGGTACTGCTTGAAAGCCAAGCGGCCAGAAAATTTAATCAGGGACTCATCAATGCAGACAACTTGATCGGGAGTAAACAAGACTGCAAAATGTTCGTTGAAGTGGTTTATGAGGGGCCGAATTTTATAGAGCCGGTCATATTCAGGGTCCACACGTGGACGACAAAGTTCATTGTCATTGAAGTGCATGAACCGCAAAATTTGCTCGTATCATTTCCTGGGCATGGAGGCAGAGAACACGGGCATGTGGTCAATTGGGTGCGTGGACCAATAAGCACGCAATGACAGGAATTTATGTGTGCCCATGTTGAGGGAAAGGCCCAGAAAGGTCTTAAATTCGGAAACCGTAATTGGTTTCCAATCTTTGGCAATGGAAGGCAACTGGGGATTAGCGGCGATGAATTGACCAGCATATAAATTACTCTGGTCCACAATAGATCTATAGAGATATTCCGTGAAAAACAGTGAATAATAATCAATTGGCATAAAATCAGCTGTATCCACCTGAATACCGGGTTGGGCAGTGAATGGGGGAAGTACGGGTTCTGCAGAAGTGGTGGGGACCCAATCAGGATAGGCAAATTCTGCAGGAAGAGCACTATGGGTACGACGGGCCTGCCTTTGTCTTCTTATTGGTGGCAGCGGGACACTACTTGTGCTTGCCACCTCGCCAGCTTGAACTGCACTTATTGGACTCGCCACGTCACCACGTGATACTGCAGAGCTGGATGTACGCCCAGGCTGTACTAGGCCGCTGGTGCTTGCCAATTCACCAGAAGGAATAGCGGCGCTAGTACTCCTCTGCTCCATGATAAGAGAGCCCTGCGGTTCTTGCTCCTCAACAACCTCAGAAGATCGGGATCGGGTATGCCTGACCTTAGCAGGGACCTCAACTTCGTCGTCAGAGCTATCTGACGTGGGGCCGCTGACGTCACTGTCTTCTACGGGAAAATATTCTGAGCCTGAATCTGACAGATACGTGACCTCCTCTTCACTATCTGTCATGCTCAGAATCTCGTAGGCCTCTTTACTAGTGTATCTTCGACTTGCCATTTTGGGCTCTAAATTTAGGGGTACACTAGTAAGATTCACAGGAAAAAAAGCACCTGACTGTCGTCAGCAAATATATCAAACGCTACAAAAAAAAACTGTTAGCGATCGCAGGGATCAGGCCTGTCTCTGCGAACGCTGCAGTTATGTGTTTTGTGTTTGGTAAGTGACAGTGATCGATCGATACTGCATTTGGGTGGGCTGGGCTGGGCTGGGCGGAGGGGCTAAACGCAGGTGCTAGCAGGTATCTGGGCTGATCCCGCTAACACTGTGTTTTTGGGAGCCCTAAACCGCTGGGGACGCTAGTATAGATCTGATCAGATCAGATATTGATCTGTTCAGATACTATACCACTAAGGGAGGTGTATGCTTTGCGCGTGGGTGTTAGCGTTACTGGCACTAACCTAACGCTGCCTGGGGTGACGCAGACCCTCTCTGGCACTAAAACCTAATTGATCTCACCCGCCGGGCGATCAGGGGGTTAAACCTTTATTGGGTTATATACGGCGGGTGCCCTGATGCTATAAAAAGCAAACTAACCAACCAGTGTCACCCGTAACCTTTATATGGTGATCACTGGTGAAAGGGTTAACTAGGGGCAATCAGGGGGTTAAAACCTTTATTAGGTTAAATATGGGGGTACCCGACGCTATATAAAAACCTGACGGGTTACCTAAATAACTAAATAACTAACTGGGTAACCAGTGTCACCAGTGACGCTTATACGGTGATCACTGGTGAAAGGGTTAATTCTAGGGGCAATCAGGAGGTTAAAATAATATATGGGGGTACCTGACGCTATAAAAACCTGCGGTGAAACTAAAAATAAATAACTGGCTATCTAGGGCACCACCGGCACTAAATACAGCGATCGAAAATATGATCGCTTAGTGACGCTGGCGTTAGGGGGTGAAAGGGTTACCTGGGGGGCGATCAAGGGGTTAAACTTTTATTAGGGGGGTTAGGGGGCTACCCTGGACCTAAAGGGGCCTAAACCTAACTGCCCTGCAACTTTTTACTGTCACAGATGACACTAAATGCAGTGATCAGTAAAATAAATGATCACTGCAATCAGTGACACTGTGATTGGGGGCTGGGGTTGACCTGGGGGGTGATCTGGGGGTGACTGGGGGGTGAAATGTGTGCCTATGTGTACCTATGTGTCAGTGGACTGTTGGTGCACTAACCTGCTTCTTCTCTCCTCGGCGCTGCGGACGAAAAGACCGCCGCGAGGGGAGATGACATCACTTCCTCTGCCTGTGTTTACATTACACGGGCAGAGGAAGCATTTTCATTCACCGGGAGCGATCGCGAGGGGGTGGCCGGAATCGAATGCCCGTCCCCTCATCTCGGATCGCTCCCCAACGATAAACGGCCGCTCACTGTATAGGAGGGGGGTCCGATCAGACCCCCCAACTGTACAAAGGCGATCACGTACACTGTACGTGATTGTGCCTGTCGGTGCCATTCTGCCGATGTACATATACAGTGAGCGGTCGTTAAGTGGTTAAATAGCTGAGGGCGGAGCCACCTAGTAATGTTAATGGGTGAACCCACCCCCTTCTGATGTCACTGGGTGGCCCCACCCTCAGCAATACAGCAGCTGTCATCGCAAAGAGGATTCAGTCAACGGGAGCCTCATATGGAGGTGGAGTTGTTGCAATTTTTTTTTCTAAGTCCGTCTGAGCTGTGATACTTCTATGGACATTGCGTGACAGTTTTTTTAAATAAAGGACTTGTCCCAAATTGTCTACTGTAATTTGTTACATTTTGACACTTTTTTTGATGAATGAGTAGGGGTACAATTTATCCAATACCCATTCACATAGGGGGGCAGGATCTGGGGGTCCCCTTGTTAAAGAGGGTTTCCAGATTCTGATAAGCCCCTCCACCAGCAGACCCCCACAACCACCGAGGAATGGTTGTGGGTGTGAGGCCCTTGTCCCCATCAACATAGGGACAAGGTGCTTTGGTGGGGACCCCAAAGAATCCTCCCCATGTTGAGGGCATGTGGCCTGTTACGTTTCAGGAGGGGGGGGTGCTTTCTCGTCTCCCCCTTTTCCTGCGGCCTGCCAAGTTGCATGCTTGGATAAGAGTCTGGTATGGATTTTGAGGGGGACCCCTACGCCATTTTTTTTATTTTGCCGCAGGGTTCCCCTTAAAATCCATACCAGACCTAAAGGTCCTGGTATGGATTTTGGGGGGACCCCCACAATTTTTTTTGTGTGGGGTTCCCCTTAATATTCATACCAGACCCAAAAGGCCTGGTAATGGACTGGGGGTCTAATGCCATTTGTTTCAATGATTTTTATCTGTATTGCCTGGATCTGACAATACATTATAACCGCGAGTAGTTTTAAATTACTTTTTTACTTTAGAAATGTAATTTTGCTGTAGTATCGTTCTAAACACTGGAAAAATGTGCCAATTTGCAGGCATACAACAGACACCCCCCCTCCCCCCCCCCAGGCACAAAATTTAAAAGAATATTTCATTTTTATTGTTTCACTTTAAGCATTATTAAAATCACTGCTCCCGAAAAAAACAGACATTTTAATATTTTTTTTGCATTGATACATTTCCCCTGGGGCATGACCCGGGTCCCCAGACAATTTTTATGGCAATAACCTGCATATAAGCCTTTAAAATTAGCACTTTTGATTCGTGTCCCATAGACTTTAATGGTGTTTGCGTGTTCGTACAATTTTTGTTGGGGTGTTTTGCTCATCCCTACTCACTAACACATTCAGTTAACATTCTGGAGGTTCTACCCATATATTGGTACCCACAGGTACATTCCAGAATAGTGATGGACGAACATCTGCCGGGACGGTTCGCGAACGTGATGGCGCGAACACGGGCAAATGTTTGCGAACCGCAGGATCGTGGCGGGCCCCATTGATTTTAATGGCAGGCGAACTTTAAAAACATCCAGGTCAAATTTGCAGCCACAAAATACTTACTAGCTGTGCACACATAGTCCCACAACATGGACAATGACATAACAGAAGTATTAAGTGAATTTGAGATCGACAACGACAAGCATTCTTTTTTTATCTGCAACATTTTGTCAATTCAGGAGCGCATGAAGGCCATGGAAGAGACGCAAGGCCAGGCTAGGAAGGGGGTGAAGGAGATGATCCTGCTATTGGAAAAGTTGCCATAATTTTTTTTTGTTATAAGTTATTGTAGCGGGTATCCCAAATTTAGGGGTGACCGTCACCTGAGCAATAGTTGGGTCAGGTATTTTAATTGTTTGGACTCTGCCTTGCTGCTGCTTCACCTGGCGTGCAGTTCCCCTTAGGTGTATAGGTGGTGCTGACACTTGTACCCGGGGTTGAACCACAGGCGATGGAGTGGCTATTGGGTGTCCTCTCTCGGCAGGCGTGCAGTGGGTGTGGTCTACCCACTGTACATGCCGGAGGAGGGTACAAAAGGGGCAGACACCATTGTTCTGGGCGCGAATACCCGGGGACCTGTACCCGGAGGAGTGTATCCCCTCGAGGGGGGGTACGAGCATTGACTGTGGGGTCTCGGCCGGGCACCTTCAGCCCGAAGCTGCAGAGTTCCAGGTAGGCCCAGTACCTTTAGCTGGGTCTACAAAGCCAGAAAGTAAACCCAGGGAGCCCAGGTGAGGCCGACCACTCTGACTAAGATAAAGCCAGGGGAGGATTGGTCCCATAACAGGAGGCGAGTGATAAAGATTGCTGTCTCGGGAGAGGCCTGGTGACCTGTCGGAGGGAAGGATTCCTTGCTCCACAGACTGCCTTTGCGGAGTGCTGCTAGCCTGCTACCTAAAGTGGGATCTCCTTGACTTTGTCCTTGGAGGGGACTAAGTCACTGTTCGAGCTACATGCCGGCTGCTAGTGCCATTGGGTGACTATACGGGTGAGCTGTACCCACTCAGGACCGAGTGGCGATGAAGCCAAGAGTGTGCCTGAATCAGTTCTATCTGCTAACCCCTTTCTCTTTTCAACTCTCCGGTTACTGAAGCATAAAAGCAAAATAAACTTGTGTTGGAGTTGAAGCGTGGTGTGGACATTGGCCTTCTTTGGGAAAGGTAAAGACTTGCCTCTAAACTCTAGAGGGGAGAACCAGTGGAAGGAAGCAACTCGCTGCGGGACCCAAAAATATGACACCACTCAACCTCTTCAAACAGAAGGGGTACGGGCATACAGTACGGTGTGCTTTTTTTTCTACAAGTGAGCCAAAGGTAGAAAAAAAGGTCCGTGTGCTACATTATATAAATCGTTTAGACAGTTATGCATATACATGGTCTACTGGTCACATGTGTTGAATTCCTCAGAGATCCATGCCTCATTCATTTTTATAAATGTGAGGTAGTCAACACTGTCATGAGCTAGGCGAGTGCGCTTATCGGTCACGATCCCCCCTGCTGCGCTGAACGTCCTTTCGGACAGGACTTTGGAAGCCAACAGTTCCATTGCAAATTGTGCAAGCTCTGGCCAGAGGTCAAGCCTGCCCATCCAGTAGTCCAGCGGTTCATCACTAGAGATGGCCTTGCGGTTCGCCCCGAGGTCGGTTCGCGGCAAACTTTGCGCGTTCGCTATTCGCCAATCCGGCGGACATATGGCGCTGTTTGCGGCCGCCATATTCTTTTATATTGTGGAAAACTTTGACCCATGACACATCCATCATGTGGTACAGGACAGCCAATTGAGACATTTCAGCAGATGGACATACCCCCTACCTTATAAATAGACCTAATCTGGCTGCCATTTTACATTCTGTCTTTTGTCAGCGTAGGGAGAGGTTGCTGTGTGGAGCAGGGAACATACTGTAATCCTAGCTACTGTATTAGGTCCACAAAAGTCCTTTTAAGGTCTGGTATAGGTGTACTATTGTTTGGTGTGCAGCAGTATATAGGGGTGTAATACACTTATAATATACTTTAAAATATAGAAAGCATATTATAGTGCATTTCTACTGTGCAGTATTTCTACTGTGCAGCTTCTGAGCGGTTCTGCAGCTCTTTTGTCAGTGTAGGGAGAAGTTGCTGCTGTGTGTCGCAGGCACAGACTAGCGACTAAAATCGCTAACTTATAAAGGTCCACAAAAGTCCTTTTAACAACTGGTTTAGGTGTACTATTTGGTGTGCAGTATATAGGGGTGTAATACACGTATAAAATACTTTCAAATATAGAAAGCATATTATAGTGCATTTCTACTGTGCAGCATTGTGACTGCTGAGCGGTTCTGCACCGATACTACAAAGAGTGACAAACACAATTATAGTAGGATTTTTAAAACAGCTTACCTGTAAAATCCTTTTCTTGGAGTACATCACGGGACACAGAGCAGCATAGTCATTACTATGTGGGTTATATAGAATTACCTTCAGGTGCTGGCACTGGCAACTTCCAAACAGGAAGTACCCTCCCCTATATAAGCCCCTCCCATCCGGGAGTACCTCAGTTTTGTAGCAAAGCAATACGTGTCCCCAAAAGAGGGGTGGGAGCTCTGTGTCCCATGATGTACTCCAAGAAAAGGATTTTACAGGTAAGCTGTTTTAAAAATCCTACTTTCTTGTTCATACATCACGGGACACAGAGCAGCATAGTCATTACTATGTGGGACGTCCCAAAGCAATGCCACATGAGGGGGGGATACACCATACATAAGCTGGGCGCCATCAGGCATGAGGATCTTTTGCGGCCTGCAACACACTGCGCCCAAAGGCGACATCCTCCTGACTTCTCACGTCCACCTGGTAGAACCTAGTAAACGTGTGTACTGAAGACCATGTTGCGGCCTTACAAATTTGCGCCAGGGAGGCCTGGTGATGCACTGCCCATGAAGTTCCAACTGCTCTCGTGGAGTGCGCCCTAACTTTGAACGGAGGCGGTCTACTTTTCAAGCCATAGGCTTGTATTATGACCTGTCGAATCCACTTGGCTAAAGTAGATTTTGATGCTGCCTGACCCTTTCTGGGGCCTTCCGGCAGAACAAACAGAGAATCTGTTCTACGAATCTGAGCAGTGGCTTTTAGATAAGCTTTAACTGCTCTTACTACATCCAAAGAATGCAATAACTTTTCCTCTACCGAGCTTGGTTTGGGGAAAAAAGAAGGAAGAACCACATCCTGGTTCAAGTGAAACCTCGATACCACCTTAGGAAGAAAGGCTGGGTGAGGACGTAATACTACTCTGTCCTTATGGATAACCAGATATGGCTCTTTACAGGACATGGCGGCTAATTCCGACACTCTTCTAGCCGAGCATATGGCTACTAAAAATATCAATTTCCTGGTGAGTAGAACCAAGGAAATGTGCCGCAAAGGTTCAAATGGCTGCTTCTGCAGAACCGACAGAACCAAATTTAGATCCCATGGGCATATGGGAGCCTTAATCGGTGGAATAATATGAGTCACACCTTGCATAAAGGATTTGACAAGTGAATGCATAGCCAGGGGCCTTTGAAATAGTATTGACAAGGCCGAAACCTGGCCCTTGATAGTACTTAAGGCAAACTTCCTGTCTACAGCCCACTGCAGGAAGTCCAGAATTCTGCCTATAACGTACTTACATGGATGCCATTTTCTGGCCTCGCACCAAGTGATGTACGCCTTCCAAACTCTATAGTAGATCTGCCTGGATACAGGCTTCCTGGCATTGATTATAGTTGATACCACAGAGTTAGAGAGACCTCTCTTCTTTAGGATGTGGGACTCAATAGCCAGGCCGTTAAACTTAGAGTTAGTAAGGAAGGGTGGTATATCGGTCCTTGCGAAAGCAGGTCCGGACGACGTGGAAGGGTCCAAGGACTCCCCACAGACATTTTTATGATCTCCGCGTACCAGGCCCTTCGGGGCCACGCTGGAGCCACCAGGATCACCGGCTTCTTCTCCAACCTGACTCTGCGAAGGAGTCGAGGCAACAATTGTAGCGGAGGGAATGCATATATCAGTCTGAACTGATCCCAAGGGAACACCAGAGCATCCGAGCCGCAAGCGAGGGGATCCCTTGTCCGGGAGACAAATCTGTCCACCTTTGCGTTGAATCTGGATGCTAGCAGATCTACATCCGGTGTTCCCCACCGCTGACATATTGCTCGGAAGACCTCGGGATGAAGGGACCATTCCCCTGGGCATAACTGTTGGCGACTCAGAAAGTCCGCCTTCCAATTCTCCACCCCTGGAATGAAGACAGCTGATATACATGGGACATGCTTTTCTGCCCATTCCAGGATGTGACTTACTTCCCTCTGGGCTGCACGACTCCTGGTGCCTCCCTGATGATTGATATATGCCACTGCTGTGGCATTGTCTGATTGAATTCTGACAGGGGACCCTTGGAGTCTGGATGTCCAGGCTACTAGGGCGTACCGGGCTGCTCGTATCTCTAAGAGATTGATGGGCAGGGTTTTTACTACATTTGACCATCTGCCCTGGAGAGACCATTGCTCCAGTACTGCCCCCCAGCCTGTAAGGCTGGCATTTGTAGTGACCACCTTCCAAGATATCGGGCTGAAGGGTTTTCCCTTCTGGAGATTCTGGGGGATCAACCACCAGCAGAGACTCTTCCGAACGGAAGGGGACAAAGCCATCGGGAAGTCTAGAGCCTGAACTTTTCCGTTCCAGGCTGACAATATGGCCCTTTGTAAATTCCTTGAGTGGAATTGGGCGTATGGCACAGCTTCGAATGATGCTACCATCTTTCCTAGCAGCCTCATGCACAGGCGTATGGACGGCTGTCTTTTTGCACAAAGCAGACGGACCAAGCCCCTCAAAGAGGATACCTTGTCTAGAGGTAAGAAAATCTTCCTCTGGTCTGAATCCAGCCGTAGCCCTAGATATACCAGGTTTTTCACTGGCTGTAGGGCTGACTTGTCCAGGTTGATGACCCAACCGTGAGATTCTAGATACTTGATTGTATCGACAATTACCACTTCTAGCTTGGCAACTGAGTGGTCCATCAACAACAGGTCGTCTAGGTATGCCATTATCGTTACACCCCGTGTTCTTAGATCGGCCAACAGTGGGGCCAGAATTTTTGTGAACACTCGTGGTGCTGTGGCCAGACCGAATGGTAAGGCTCTGAACTGAAAATGGCGCCCTTCTACTGCAAAGCGTAGGAATTTTTGATGACCTGGAAAGATGGGAACATGCAAGTAAGCATCTTTGATGTCGATCGAGGCTAACCATTCCTCCCCTTGTAGGGCAGCAGTGACCGATCGGATCGACTCCATCCGGAAAGACCGGACGTTTAGAAATTTGTTTAGACTCTTTAGGTCCAATATGGGTCTTATGTCCCCGTATGGCTTCGGGACTGTGAAAAGGTTTGGGTAGAAACCCAACCCCCACTCTTCCATAAGAACCTCCATAATTACTCCTTGGAGCAATAGTTGTTCTAACGCCAATAGGAGAGACCGTCTTTTCAGAGGGTCTCTTGGCATGCCTGACCACATAAAATGGGACGGAGGAGACTCTTTTAACTCCAACTTGTATCCCAGAGTTACTGCGGAGAGCACCCATCTGTCTTTGATCGTCTCCCGCCAGGTCTCTGCGAACAACTGAAGTCTTCCCCCCACCCGTTTGAGTGGGGGCAGCCCTTCATAGGCTTGACTTGGAGGCTGGTTTAGTACCTCTTCGGATCCAGGGCTTTTTATTACCCTGTGGCTGTCCCTGATTTTTACCTCCTGAGTTTGACCGAGGAGGCCGTCGGAACTGCTTAGTAGCAGACGTCGCAGGGATAGGAGAGGTGTCCTCTTAAAAGATGGACCCCTAGACCTCTTCTTACTCGGTAAGAGAGTACTTTTACCACTGGAAATCTTCTGGATATACTTATCCAGGTCTTCGCCAAAAAGGCGTTCCATGAAATGGGAAGCTAACTAAGAGCTTCTTACAGGGAGCTTCAGCAGACCAGTTTTTGAGCCACAGAAGCCTACGCATATGTACCAAAGACAGCGTGAGGCGGGAGGCCTGATGGATAGAATCCTTGATGGCGTCAACCGCAAAGCATAATGCTCTAGGCAGATCAGCCAGAGCCTGGGCCTGTTGGTCTGGCAAATCCCTCAGGACCATTTTCATTTGATCCTTTAAAGCTTGGCAGACTCCAATAGCTGCCACTGCTGGCTGTGTAACAGCCCCTGCTGTGGAAAAAGCAGATTTTAATAAAGATTCCAATTTTTTATCCACTGGATCTTTGAACATTTGAACATTATCTACTGGACATGTCAGTGATTTGTTCACAGAAGAGATGGCTGCATCCACCGTAGGAACATTCCATCTCTGGGTGAACTTTTCCTCCATGGGATAGATCACCGGAAACCTTTTAGGCGGAACAAATAGTTTATCAGGATGTTCCCAGTCCTGGTATATAAGTCCTTCCAATAATGGATGTATTGGAAAGGAGCAATTAACCTGGGGAGCTTTTAGCGACCCCAATGAGGAGACAGCAGTAGTTGATGGTTCAACAAGAGGCATTTTAAATGCAGATCGAACCATGTCAGTTAGGGTCTGGACCCACAATCTTTCAGTCTGTGATGCTGAAAATGGTTCATCTACTGTCGATTCCTCAAAAACAGAGCTAACCTCCTCCTGATCCCCTTCAGGTAGGTCGGTCCCTTCCTGGGACTGTTGCTCTGCCAACAGGCACTCTAATGGAGGTGATGGAGATCTGGCGCGCTTTCTTTCCTGTAGAGAAGAAGCGATCAATGCAGCCAATCTCTGCTCCAATCCCTCCAGAGTTGAGGAAAAAACCTCCTCTGTTATATATGCAGGAGCAGGTGGACTGAGGACAGCCGCAGTACCTGGCACTCCCGGGGGTTCCTTATGGGTATTAACCTCTGATTTCTCAGGGGAGGAGGGTGCAGATGACTGCTCCAGATCCTCAGAGCCCGATGGAGACCCCCTACACTTCCTGAGAGGTATATCTCGGAGTTTTTTAGGCGGCATATTCCTTAGTTCAAAGCTGAGGTATTCCAGCCGCAATACACCCCTTACTGAAATAGTCTAATGCAATTTGCTGCTATGTACATCAGTGGGTGTCTACTAATGCGTCTTTCTGGGGATGCCTGTATCAACCGCCCGCTGTAAGCCCCTATACCATGCTACCAGCTCCTTTTCATGCTCTGTGTCCATAGCAAGCAGCGTGGACTGAGTCCTTTTATCTTGCTGGGACGCCCGCACATGCGCAGAAGCGCTGGGCGCACAGAGCGCGTCATCCGCCAGGCTCCGCCCCCTTTTTTTAAGCTAAACCTTATAAAAAGAAAGCATGTGTGCGCGCGCGCGCGTGCACGTGTGCGCTCTTGGCGCCATGTAGGGAGAGGAGCCAGGGTCCCTGTTTCACCAGGACTCGGGGATGGAAGGAAACTACTTGGCAGCATGACAGAGGAATGCAGCTTCCCTGATAGAGAGCTCACTCATCTGCCTGGACTTTCACCATGGAAGGAATAGTCCCAAGAAAAAAGACGTTCCACAGCGGCCTCTAGTGGACAAACACAGGTACCGCACTTTTGTCTTTTTTTTTTTTTTAAAACCTCCTTTATGAAAAACATTTCCAGGTTTACAGTTTTTTTAAAACTTCCCTTATGAAAAAACATTTCTAGGATTTCTTAGGCATATACAGCTATTAGCGGGAATACCCTTTAGGTAACATGCAGAAAGACATATTAGGCTTGGGGGTCCCCTCAATAGAACCAAGTTCCTGAGGGGCCCCCACTTACCTTTTCCCCGCCGCAGGACTTTGTTTGGTCCACAGAAGCCCAAACTTCACCTCTCACGGCAGGCATTGTACTAGACCTTCAGGGACCGGGTTCCCAAGGATTCCACTCCCCTGGACCTGTATAGCACCCTGCACAGATAGCCTCTTGGTTTTGGGTATGACCAGAGCTCTGGATCCCAGGGTCCAGCCCTCCTAAGAGAGGCATTACAGGCAAAACCCTGCTCTTCTCTGCAAGGCCCGGGTACCGACCGTTTAGCTATGAAGCTTTTTTGGTCGGATCCGGAATAGCTTGCTAAGGCCCAGAGAACCTGTACACAAGCCCAGATGAATACATGTTAACCTTGGCCAACACCTTAGACACTGGCAAAAAACTGAGGTACTCCGGATGGGAGGGGCTTATATAGGGGAGGGTACTTCCTGTTTGGAAGTTGCCAGTGCCAGCACCTGAAGGTAATTCTATATAACCCACATAGTAATGACTATGCTGCTCTGTGTCCCGTGATGTATGAACAAGAAAAAAAAGTATTATAACTGGTGTGATAGACCAGTGGCCCCCCAAAACGACAAAACTTCCACATATACTGCACTTCTCTAGAGACTTTTGCCACAGGGTCATTTAACCACTTAACGACCGCTCACTGTATATATACGTCGGCAGAATGACACGGACAGGCACAATCACGTACCTGTACGTGCCTGCCTTTGTATAGTTGGGGGGTCCCATCGGACCCCCCTTCTATACAGTGAGCGGTGGTTATCGTTCCGGGAGCGATCCATGATGAGGGGACGGCCATTCGTTTCCGGCCACCCCCTCGTGATCGCTCCTGGCGAATGAGAATCTTTCTCTGCCTGTGTAATGTAAACACAGGCAGAGGAAGTGATGTCATCTCTCCATGCGGCGGTCTTTTCGATTCGGCGCGAGGAGAGAAGACATCTCACAGTAAGTGCACCAACACTACACTGACACCAGTACATGTAGGCACACTTACACCCCCAGTCACCCCCAGATCACCCCCCAGATCACCCCCAGTACCCCCAGTCATAGTGCACCGTTTGCAGTGGTAATTTTTTTACTGATCACTGCAATCAGTGTCATTTGTGACAGTAAACAGTTGCAGGGCAGTTAGGTTTAGGCCCCTTTAGGTCCAGGGTAGCCCCTAACCCCCCCTAATAAAGGTTTAACCCCTTGATCGCCCCCAGGTAACCCTTTCACCCCCTAATGCCAGCGTCACTAAGCGATCGTATTTCCGATTGCTGTATTTAGTGCCGGTGGTGCCCTAGATAGCCAGTTATTTATTTTTCGTTTCGCCGCAGATTTTTATAGTGTCAGGTACCCCCATATATTATTTTAACCCCCTGATTGCCCCTAGAGTTAACCCTTTCACCAGTGATCACCGTATAAGTGTCACTGGTGACACTGGTTAGCCAGTTAGTTATTTAGGTTACCCCTCAGGTTTTTATATAGCGTCAGGTATACCCATATATAACCTAATAAAGGTTTTAACCTCCTGATTGCCCCTAGTTAACCCTTTCACCAGTGATCACCATATAAGTTTTACGGGTGACGCTGGTTGGTTAGTTTGCTTTTTATAGAATCAGGGCACCCGCCGTATTAAACCTAATAAAGGTTAACCCCCTGATCGCCCGGCGGCTGATATAAATTAGGTTTTAGCGCCAGAGAGGGTCTGCGTCGCCCCAGGCAGCGTTAGGTTAGTGCCAGTAACACTAACACCCACGCAGAAAGCATACACCTCCCTTAGTGGTATAGTATCTGAACAGATCAATATCTGATCTGATCAGATCTATACTAGCGTCCCCAGCAGTTTAGGGTTCCCAAAAATGCAGTGTTAGCGGGATCAGCCCAGATACCTGCTAGCACCTGCATTTAGCCCCTCCGCCCAGCCCAGCCCAGCCCAGCCCAGCCCAGCCCACCCAAGTGCAGTATCGATCGATCACTGTAACTTACCAAACACAACACACATAACTGCAGCGTTCACAGAGACAGTCCTGATCAAGGTGATCGCTAACAGTTTTTTTGAAGCGTTTGATACATTTGCTGACAGTCAGGTGCTTTTTTACCTGTGAATCTTACTAGTGTACTCCTAAATTTAGAGCCCAAAATGGCAAATCGAAGGTACACTTCTGAGCATGACAGATAGTGAAGAGGAGGTCACGTATCTGTCAGATTCAGGCTCAGAATATCTTCCCGTAGAAGACAGTGAAGTCAGCGGCTCCATGTCAGATAGCTCTGACGACGAAGGTGAGGTCACTGCTAAGGTCAGGCGTACCCGATCCCTATCTTCGGAGGTTGTTGAGGAGCAAGAACCGCAGGGCTCTCGTATCATGGAGCAGAGTAGTACTAGCGCCGCTATTCCTTCTGGTGAATTGGCAAGCACCAGCGGCCTAGTAAAGCCTGGGCATACATCCAGCACTGCAGTGTCACGTGGTGATGTGGCGAGTCCCATAAGTGCAGTTCAAGCTGACGAGGTGGCAAGCACAAGTAGTGTCCCGCTGCCACCAAGAAGAAGACAAATGCAGGCCCGTCGTGCCCATAGTGCCCTTCCTGCAGAATTTGCCTATCCTGATCGGGTCCCCACCACTTCTGCAGAACCCGTACTTCCCCCATTCACTGCTCAACCCGGTATTCAGGTGGAAACAGCTGATTTTATGCCAATTGATTATTATTCACTGTTTTTCACGGAAGATCTCTATAGATCTATTGTGGACCAGAGTAATTTATATGCTGGTCAATTCATCGCCGCTAGTCCCCAGTTGCCTTCCATTGCCAAAGATTGGAAACCAATTACGGTTTCCGAATTGAAGACCTTTCTGGGCCTTTCCCTCAACATGGGCACACATAAATTCCCGTCATTGCATGCTTATTGGTCCACGCACCCAATTGACCACATACCCATGTTCTCTGCCTCCATGCCCAGGAAACAATACGAGCAGATCTTGCGGTTCATGCATTTCAACGACAATGAACTTTGTCGTCCACGTGGAGACCTTGAATACAACCGTCTCTACAAAATTCGGCCCCTCATAAAACACTTCAACGAATGTTTTGCAGCCTTGTTTATTCCAGATCAAGTTGTCTGCGTTGATGAGTCCCTGATTAAATTTTCTGGCCGCTTGTCATTCAAGCAGTACCTTCCCAGCAAGCGTGCCAGATACGGGGTCAAGCTCTATAAGTTCTGTGACAGGGCAACAGGCTATGTATGGAGCTTTACAGTTTATGAGGGAAAAGATAGTCAGGTTGAGCCGGTCAACTGCCCGGATTACATAGGGAGCACTGGCAAGATAGTGTGGAAATTGGTGTCATCCTTATTCGGAAAGGGGTACCACTTGTATGTGGACAATTATTACACGAGCGTGCCACTGTTTAGTCACTTGTTTGATCATCAGATTGGAGCATGTGGCACCGTGCGACCTAATCGCCGGGGCTTTCCCCAGAGGCTTGTAGATTCCCGTCTTAAGCTGGGGGAGAGAGCCTGCGTGAAGTGTAATAACTTGCTCGCTATGAAGTGGAGGGATAATAAGAATGTTTTCCTTCTTACCTCCCTTCATGCAGACACGACAGTCCAAATTCGTTCGGCGACTGGTGTTGTGGAGAAACCCCTCTGTGTCCACGAATATAACCAAAATATGGGAGGGGTGGACCTCAACGACCAGTTGTTGGCGCCGTATCTAATTGACCGTAAGGTGAGACGTTGGTACAAAAAAGTGTCTCTATCCTTATTCCAATTGGCTTTGCTGAACGCTCATGTGCTATACAGAGCTTCAGGCGGGACGTTATCTCTTCTAAAATTCCAGAATGAGATAGTCACAGAACTCCTGTATCCAGGCGGTTCTGCACCTCACCATCCCCTACCAAATGCAGTAAGCCGGCTGCATGAGAGGCATTATCCGTATGTCCTCGAGAGTACCCCTACCCAACGAGCCCCCCAAAAAAGATGTTGTGTCTGTAGCAAGCGCGGATTTAGGTGTGACACCCGTTATTTTTGTCCACGCTGTCCTGACAAGCCTGGTCTTTGCCTTGGTAAATGTTTTGAATGCTACCACTCAAAAGTGAAGTTTTAGCGTAGGGTACAACATTTCACAGACTAGGACACACTTACACAGGGTCTCCCAAGATGCTATCGCATTTTGAGAGACCCGAACCATTACAGTTGTTAAAGTTACAAAAAAAGTGTAAAAAAGAAAAAAAAAACGTAAAAACAAAAAACACAAAAAAAATATAAAATAAAAAAAAACAAAAATAGTTGTCGTTTTTTTGTTCTCTCTCTCTCTCTATTTTCTCTCTATTGTTCTGCTCTTTTTAACTGTATTCTACTCTGCAATATTTTATCATGCATGCTTTTCAGGTATGTAATTTTTTGTTTTCAGGTGCGCCATTCAGCTGCAGCGTGAAATTATTTATCTTGACAGCAACAGCGCTTGCTCCCACGATACATAAAGCCGTGACTCCAGTGCTGTAGGAGGTGATTTCACCACCACAGTTAAAAAATAGAGCATATATGCCGAAGCATGGGGGCAGCAGGGCCGGAGGAGCGATTTTGCTCCTAATGCCGCGTACATACGGTCGGAATTCCAACGGAGGCTTGCGCATGGAAATGTCCGACCGTGTGTACGCGGCATAACTTTTTTCGGGAGGATGCCCCCATGCTTCGGCATATATATATTTTAGGCACAGGTTGCGTTAAAAAAATGTTTTATATTTTACTAGTTTTTTTTTTGGTATTTGCTTTGCAGGTATGGTATGGTCTTACTGTTGTACTGTAATGTTACTTTGTTTTAATGTTAACCATCATTTGCTTAGCTGGTACACCATTCAGTTGCAGAGCGGATCTATTTATCTTGACAGCAACAGTGTTTGCTCCCACGATACATAAAGCCGTGATTCCAACGCTGTAGGAGGTGATTTCACCACCACAGTTAAAAAAAAGAGCATATATGCCGAAGCATGGGGGCAGCAGGGGCGGAGGAGCGATTTTGCTCCTAATGCCGCGTATATACGGTCGAAATTCAAACGGAGGCTTGCCCGTGGAAAAGTCCGATGGTGTGTACGCGGCATAACCTTTTATGCCGCGTATATACGGTCGAAATTCTGACGGAGCCTTGCCCGTGGAAATGTCCAACCATGTGTATGCGGCATAACTTTTTTGGCGGGAGGATGCCCCCATGCTTCGGCATATATAAATGGTGCATGTATGCCCATCATTAGAAGTGGGTGGATGAAGGGAGGTATTCTAATGGTGGGCATACCCACCGATTAATCTCTTTTTTTCATTCAGCCAACAGGCTGCATGAAAAAAAAAGATTACAATACATGTCCAACAAGGACCAGCAACGTACTGGTATGATTGTTTATACCAGAATTATGCCTGCAGGTTTAGGTATCATCTTGGTATCATTCTTTTCAGCCAGTGGCCGGATTTCATGTAAAAGCAATTCTAGCAGATAATTAGCCTCTAGACTGCTTTTACAAGCAGTGGGAGGGAATGCCCCCCCCCCCGGATATAAACAGCGCCATTGGGAAATTGGGAAAGCATTTTATCACACCGATCTTGGTGTGGTCAGATGCTTTGAGGGCAGAGGAAAGATCTAGGGTCTAATCCCCCAATTTTTTTCAAAAAAAGAGTACCTGTCACTACCTATTGCTATCATAGGGGATATTTACATTCCCTGAGATAACAATAAAAATGGTAAAAAAAATAAAATATGGAAGATACAGTTTAAAAATAAAATGAAAAAGCAAAATAAATAATATATTAAAAAAAAAAAGCACCCCTGTCCCCCCCTGCTCTTGCGCAAAGGCGAACGCAAGCGTCGGTCTAGCGTCATATGTAAACAGCAATAGCACCATGCATGTGAGGTATCACCGCAAAGGTCAGATCGAGGGCAATAATTTTAGCAGTAGACCTCCTCTGTAAATCTAATGTGGTAACCTGTAAAGGCTTTTAAAGGCTTTTAAAAATGTATGTAGTTTGTCACGTTTGTGCGAAATTTTAAAGCATGTCGTGTTTGGTATCCATGTACTCGGCCTAAGATCATCTTTTTTATTTCATC